>JAAONU010000004.1:30362765-31011711 GCA_012932295.1 Cyclina sinensis
CTTTGCATTTATGTTTGACAAGTCACAGTCCATTTATGCGTGACAAGGCACAGTGCATACGTTTTTTCTCTCACTGATTAGGGTACTAGTTTGTAGGACTTCCACGATAAAGTAACAGGTAAATAAATTGTTGTTCTTAAACTTTATTTGTATCTTAATCTGCTAGAAAAAAAAGAAACAACAAACTGTTTTATGGTTACTTTAGGCCAGTAGTTTTATGACCTCGGGAGACTCATATTCAAACTTGACTTTTGACCAAAAAAAGTTAACTAAAAGTCATGTTATCTGAATTCAAAATGTGGTCTTTAGAGTGTTTACAAGATTTTCCTTGAATTTAAGCAAGTGACCCTGTGTTTGACCGCATAAAACCCATATTTGAAATTAACCTAGACATCACCAAGACAAAGACCAAAATACTGATATCTGAATTCAAAATGTGGCATGTAGAATGTTGGCATAATTTATTTTATTTGAACTGTGGGCCTAGTTTTTGTTTCTATATGACCCAGGTTCAAAGCCAGCAAGGCAAGCATTCATTAAGACTTGATCAAAAATGTCGTCTCTTGAGTGTTGACAAGGTGAAAAGTTGACTACCTAGGCCGCACGACATACGACAGACAAAAGACCATCACAAAAACTCACCCTGAGATTTGTTCAGGTGAACTAAAAAATAAACTTTAACAGTTCTTGAACTTTTTATTATATGATTAATGGCTACACCTCAACCAACAGTTACCATTATTTGTACATCTTCAACACTCATTTTGGAACTGAAAACTAATAGAAAAGTACGATTTCTTTCAATTTCTTTCTGAGATATAATTCCATTTAGACATTTTGAATTGAGATAATGACAAAAAGATAAGAGTTCATTCTCTTATATCTTCTACATATACGTAAAATTAAAATGCTTGGAATCTAATCACTCTTCATCATCTTAAATGAAGTAAACATGGGTATCAATGTGCTTGATTTTTTTTCTGTTCAAAGTTTTTAAAATATAAATTCACAAACATGTTTTTTTAAAGAAATATACAAGAAAGGTTTTAGCTGATTTCTGCAAATTTCTACTTGTTAATTGACTCTTTTTGGGCACCAATTAAAGTTTCACATAGATTTGCTCTTGTCTCGTCGGTCGGTCTGTCCGTCCGTCTGCCTGCTTGAAATATTATGTCGCTCGCTTATCCAACACTTTTACACTTAAGGTCATGAAACTTAACAGTGATATAGATCAGCAAGTGAGGTTGCGCACCTGGGTTTTGTCGTCTCCCCCTTCATCAAGAAATAAACAGATATTTAGGTTTTGAATAAGGATGTTAATAAGGATGTTTTAGATTATATACTGTAGCTGTAAATGCCAAATAATGTCTTCACTACTCATAAAATATCTAAAATATCTAGGTATATTAGGTTTGTGAATCATAACTGCTATATCATACAAGAAAACTAAGCAATTATTTTCAAAGAAATTAAATCTTCAGAAAAGTATATTCTTTCTATGAAGAATTCCTCCTTAATTAAGCGGCCGCCGGAGATACCTAAAACTTGTGCGATGACAATAAGTTAGATAGCAAAAAGACAACTTACCTTACTGTCATACCAGTTGTATGTCAAATTATAATCTTTAAGGATGTCTGTATTTGAATTTATATCCTCTAGGGCCATGGATACTGAAACATAACAGGAGCTACCTCCTGTCCACCCTTCTCCTGACTGTGGTAACATGCCAAGTAGTCTTAATTCGCGCTGTTCGGCGAGCACCAACGCGAACGAAACAATGAAATATTGCAGAAATTCCATTTGACATACACTTTCTTGAGGGCAGATTCTATGTAATGTTTTATTCTTTTACACTATTTATACCAAATACCAGGACATACATTCAGTTTAATTTAATTGAAGTCAATGGTACACGAAAATACAAGTTTGAATAGCTCATGTTTAGAGATAAAAAATGAATAGTCGTGCACAGTAAGAATACTTCGTACTTTTAAAAGACACTAGAAATTGTAATCTACCTTACAAAATTTGCAGAAAATGTTCTTGTAGTCAAAAATTAAAACGCACAGTTTCAGTTGAAATATGTTTTAGGATAATATTAAAGAAGGAATCCTATAATATGTTTTTTTTTTAATTAAACAGACAGTAACGATTATTATTTCTAACTGACATGGACGTTTTGTCCCCTTCAAATATTGATTAAACGTATTTATTGTAGGCAAAAATTGTTCTTTCCGAAATACATCAAGACATAACAGAAACCATAAATCATTAAATTGAATTTTTCACAATATATCTTTGATTTGTTACATCCAGAACAGTTCATTGTCATACTAAATACTACATATATCCTTTTGAAAACTAGAACAATCATCCAAAGCAAACTTAGTCATGTTGAAACAAAACAATGAGACACTGTCAGCGCAAAACAGCCCTTCGACTTTAAATTCAGCAGTTAGCTGTTGGAATCAGAATTATACCATCTCTAACTATCGACTGAACAGTATCTACCGCACTCCGCATGTCGTTATCAGAGCTTATAAGATAACCAGAAAGCGTTGTCTGATGGTATGTCATTTGCCGATAGTTAACTAAGAATCAGAAAGCCTTAATCTATTGACCTAAGTATTAGATTTCATTTACTATCAACACTATTTACTGTCATTCACTGCAAGGGAAATTAATAACTGTTTTTTTTTTTGTATATAGAGAAATGAATCTTAACAATTTTAAATAGATGAACATGATGAATGGCTTTTTTGGTATATTGTGTCACTTTCCTCTCAGAATTGTGCAACAAAACTCTTAATATAAAGAGTAATAACTATTCATTTAGGTTACTTGAATAAGAGATCTTGACCGACGTTATTGATTTGTTTAAAGGCTTTCACATTTATATAATTTTGTTAAGCGGGAGTGTCATTCAGGCTCTACAGACATTTTGAAGTTTATTCTTACTTACTTCATTTTTTTAGTTATTTTTAAATAACAGATAAGAACATATTTATTTCTGCTTGGAATATCAGCAATTTGAGGTCAGCCCTTTTCATTTCTTTTTATAGGATTTTATCAAATTAATGTATATTATTTAGTTAATATGCCAATCATATTCAGACGGAGAAATGGCTTAAATACAAAAAAATAACAAAGTCGAGGCGGATTAATTCTTTGAAACAAAACTGCAGAGTCTTAGGAGATAAACAAATAAAAGAAAGAGGGAAGTTTTATAAATAAATAACTGTAAAACTACTACTGTTAATAATCATATAATATTGTTGCCTCTTTTTAAATGTTAAAAGAAAACTATGATCTCTAAGCATGTCAATGTTATTTCAAAATTCAAACGGAATATGAAAATAAGCAATTATAGTTAATAAAACGAAATACATGTTGTTTATAAAACTTTGATTAATGTCTTAATTTATAAACTTTATTATTACTAAAATCAACAAATGTACGCATTAACTGAGTTATATCATCAATAATGAGATTAATTAGACCATGTAACACAAAAATATTATTAACAGTAATCTTATTAGCCTTTACTTCGGCTTAAGCTTCAATATAAATGGTTTACCAGGCGTAATATGAAGTGTAATCCCCGAATAATTATTAACGTCAATGGTATTGCCTTTTTTATAGAAGCAGATTATTGAAAAATAGCCACACTCATATATAAAACAATAGAAGAATATTCTTCTTTATTACAGCCTTACCATAAATGAAAAATCACTGAGGTATAAATCAGGACCCCTATTTTTCATATATTTTTCCCCACTGATTCAAATGTTTCTTTTTTTCAACAATGATAAAGGATAAATACTGTACTGCAAGCATATTTGATGTGTTCTTCAAACATAATACAAATTTCATTGATTTTAGGAAGCTGTAGAAAATATAAGACATCGGTGGTCTGGTTTGTGTACGTTTTGAAAAGGAAATAATGTAGGTAACTGAAAGTTTCCATTGCAGTCCAAGCATACCTCAATGCACAAATAAATAAAAACATAAACTTAAACTTTTTAACATTACTTATAATCAAAACCATATGTGTTGTTGCTCATGTTGTTTTTCTTTGTTTTTTTTTTCTCTCTTTTTTTCCATTTATTATGACGATTTTTATTAAAGCTTGCTTTCAGCGGCGTCATATATTTCTGCTAACATTTTGATTCAGCTAATCTTCCTTCACTTTTCTAAATCTAGCTTGAAGGTTTTCTAAATGTAGCTTTAAGGTTTTCACTTGATTTCTATTGTGTTAATACTTAGCAATTTAAAACAGTTTTACACACAAATGCATAATTACGTCAGGATGTAAAGACCTTTTCCTAGAATATTTGTCATAATTAAAATGCATCCATATTTTATTATTTAATTCATCATTATCTAACCAGTTTATTCGTTTTAATTTGACATAACCTTATTAAGCATACTTGTCACACTGACTGAGATTAGTGCCAACATAAAGAAATATAATCACATTTGATGTGTGACATGTAATCAAATCGATATGAAGTCTAATTACTTTACATAGACTTCTATAAAATACGTGAACTTCAAGACCATTAATACGGGTGGCATAATTGCGTTTTTCCTCATTTTCTTAACACGATTTTAAAGTAATTCATAACTGATAAGAACGGCCTAACATGTAGAAATTTTAAAACAATTCAAAACTATCCAAACGTTTCTGTTGTCTATTTAACTAAGACAGCTCTACAATAAGCCTTGTTATTAATAAAATAATTAAACGTCATTTGTTCTAATTATTAACAATAATTTTGTAACGAGAAAAAGGAGATAAAACGTAGATCAATTCAGTATGGTACTATTTATACCACTACATATATCGTAACTATAGTACAAAAAAATATAATTGCGAACAGTTTATTATGTTTTTACCTGATGTAGTCGTATATACTTTAGTTTATGAAACTGTTGTTGGTTAAGCTGATGCTCTGATTGGAAATGTGATTGTTGTGAAGTATGGAAAGAAATACTATCAGAAAAAAACGAAGTATTGAAATAGCGTTACATTTTAAATATGACAATGAAAATTTCATATTTTTACATATTTTGAATAAATCTCACTGATAAGTATAAGTTTACAAACTTATAGGTAAATATTTCGAAATTAAAACGCTCACGGGTGCTAGTAATTATCGCTGTCCTCGGCACTGATGCATTCTTTGTCAACGTACAAATGAAAAAAGTACGCTCGCTTATTTCTAGACACGAAAAGACAAATAGCCAACACCGAATAAAGTGTTCTTGTCCATGCTGTGAACCATTTTTATTTCGTGTCAAGCAAAGACAAAATGGGAGACCCTGTGTTAATGATAACTTCTCACGCTAAAGCCACAGCTAAATCTGTTATCGTTCTACTTACCTTGAAATCGGCTACAAATAAGATACAACGGTATGTAAAAAAGTTCAAAGGGTCCAAAGGAAGCTATAATAAGGTTTTCGTTACTAGAGAAAATATAAAACATATATATTAAAGAAAGTATGCGCTTAATCGATATGATTTTTTAAGAATATTTGCAGCCAATTAACGTTTCAGATTTACAACGAGATATAACAATATTGTTGCTATATTACGAGTAAAATCACGTGACGATTTAAAGAAGTCTAAAAGCAAACGTTCCTTTAATTGATGAGGTAATCGAGACGAAAAATTTTATTTCAATGCAACTTTTTCTTGTTGTTTATGTTTGCTGTAGCTATATCCCTTAAAAACAAATATTTAAGTGTTATTTCAGTACTTACTGTTTGTTTGTTTTTTGTTCTTGTCAAAGAAACAGTGATTAAACATTTTAGACTAACTTAGCGCTAATATGAAGATAGATCTCAGCATTTCTAAAACAGTTTCTATCCGAAATCTGTTTTCAGGTTTTAAGTTTGATACATCTTAAAAGTGACGCACATTCGACAGAAATTAACTGAATATTCAAGCGAACAAAACTTGCTCCAATAAAGACGACAAAAGACGGCTTCAGGTAAAAGTTTGATTATGATCCTCTTCTTTTATTGATAATATCAGTACAAAAACAACGCTGAAAAAAACAACATGTTACAATATATAAATTAATATTTGGTTTTTGAAAATTTTAAATCCGATCTTGCCGAAGGTTTACTAAACAAAAATTAATGAGCGAAAGATAAGCCTTAACATTTCTTAATCTTTAAATTATATGACGAATGGGTGAACCTCCAACTACAGTTGCAGTTAATATACATGTATTTACAATTTAAAAACTTCTTTTGATAGAGAAAGCTTTTGGGAAAGTAAGTTTCAGTTCTATGAAGTCTCTAAAATAAAACTGAAACTTACCTAAGTGAAGTTAATTCTTTTCTAAAAAAACAACAACCCCACTTGATTAATTTAAATCATTTTCCTTGTTCTCTGTCCCTTTTAATTAAGAAAGTGATACATATGTAAATCCACGTACAATACCACGATTCGAAAATCAATAAATATTCAATGATGGCATAAATACACATTGTGAGTGCCATATGTATTATACATTGTACTATCATATACTGTCATAAGAACAGCATGTAAACTATAGTATAGTCTTGCATGAGCATTAGATTTATGATAGTGGCGTACTTATAGAATTGTAAATGAAGGTTTGTATACCCAATCAATAAATTTATTATCTAAAGTTCTTTCAGTTTTTCAGTTCACGCCGCTTAGTTGCTAAATTTTGACTTCTTGTAAATAACATTTTGTTTCTTACTTTTCATTAACGCTTAAAGTGTTTAATATTTGCCAGGAACAATAGTATTTTAGTAAACATAGCTGTATTTGGCCAGGAAACAATAGTTTTTTAGAAAAAAAGTTGTATTTGGCCATGAAACAATAGTATTTTAGTAAACACAGTTGTATTTGGCTATGAAACAATAGTATTTTAGTAAACATAGTTGTTTTGGCCATGAAACAATAGTATTTTAGTAAACGTAATTGTATTTGGCAAGGAACAATAGTATTTTAGTAAACATAGTTGTATTTGGCCAGGAACAATACTATTTTAGTAAACATAGTTGTCTTAGTTTTGAGCATTTGGACAGGAACAATAGTATTTTAGTAAACATAGTTGTCTTAGTCCTATATAAGGACAATCCAAAAGAAACATGATACTCCGTGTCGATAACATTCATTTTACATTTTGTAAACATCTATTATTCTTGATCTATCCTTGTCAATCATGAGCTGAGCACCTGAAACAAGTTAAAGCTATTCTATAATTTACAAATTTGTCACAGTTTAAATACCTTTCTGTTTCAAAACAATCCTTTATTGTACAGTATGTATCCAACCTAGACGATTTATTTAGATCCGAGAACCATTTCTGGAAATACTGGTCATATATACGCTAAATTACACTGTTCAGTTGCGTTACATTTACGTCTTGATTATTTTAATACAAAACCTAACTCTTCTAAAATATGCTTCACATTAATAGCCAACTTATTAGCCTATGAACTAGGTGGATTTTTCATCACTAACACTTTATATAACAATGAATTGGTTGTTTTATAATTCTAAACCTCGTCCAGAACTAGATGATACGTACTTAACGCAAAACAAATAAAGTAACTACCAAGGTCTCCATAAACTGTAGCATTTGGGGTCTGTTACCGAACACTTATATAATGACACTTGATTTAGTAACTTTTCACAGCCGTAAGTTAGGATAAGCATTATCATACCATCAAAATGTTTCGCCTTCTCTGATATTTCGAGCGGCAGTGAGTCAAATAATAATTGCAACGAATACAGAGCCTTTAGAGCCCGTCCAGAGCTTGATATAAGCTACCGTGTGCAGCCATATAAGTGAAATTGTCAACAATTTTAAGTGTCTTTTTATCAAATTTAAATTCTTCATTTTCAGTTCTGTTTTCCCATTTTGCATATTGTAATAATTAATTATTACAGTTTTATCATGATTATCTTAAACTCGCCAGAGTTGATAATAAGAGTATAGTTTGTAAAGCAATTTTTGCAAACCATCTTTGGTTTGTGAGAAAAAGTTTGTCCACAGCAAATAATAACATGACTAATTTCAAAAATTTCATCGTGATAGTATCTACACTGTCATCATACATGTAGTTGTACATATTATTGATAAAGAATAAACAACAGAGCAGACAACGATTCTCCCTGTTTTACACCCGTGTTACATTCCAAATAATTAGTTCAGGAACCCTTCACTCTTACACAGTTTTTAATACTTTCATATAAAACATGTAACATTTTTGCAACTTTAGTAGAAGCATATTATCTACATGATTTTAATCAAATGCCATTTCTTTACACCAAATCAAAGGCTTTACAAAAGTTAACGAAAGCAAAATAAGTTTTCTTCCATTTGTTTAACATCTTGTCCATTTAAGAAGCTAACACAAATGTACAATCTACTGTACATTTTTTTTCGAAATTAATATCAGTAAGGCGTAGAGAAATACTGGAGCGTTATACAAACCTATTCAGCATATCTGAAAAGACATTTTTGAATTTATTATTAAACTTTTTTAAGATGATAGTCTGTCACCGTTTGGTCAATATATTCATAATTGAAGTAATCTTGAGGTAAAAAGTGCTTTTTTATTAAAGTAACTGTAAAGTCAAAATGCACATTTAAACTCTTCATTATACCGAGTTTACATGAATTTATTTTTTCTAGCTGTTAGGATTTTTGCAAATGTGAGTACGTTTTAATTTATTTGGAAGCGTCTCTTAAAATGAAAAATACGACTTATCAAATAACCCGAAACAGTGTTTTTTAATTATTTATTTATCTATTTATCTATTTATTTATTGTTTGTTTGTTTGTTTTTAAGTTGTCAGGGTTATTTCAAGTTATGCGTTTTATCCTTCATCGAAAAAGAAACAGATCTTTTTAACATGTGTTTATATGCGTATGAAAGTCCAAAATTCATATAATCAATTGTCAATAATCGTAAACTGCGGAAGAAAAACTACGTGACAGTTTTGAGCAACTTGATTTTCGTTCGGAAAGAAAAGCCATATTATTCTATTGTATCGGCAAGTGTTACCTAAGAGCATGGTGGGTAATTGGTGCAATAGAGAAAGATAAAACACAGCTGAAATTACACGCTTAGGGTGAAATATGTCTTTGCTTAAGAAGTTCATTTCAATATTTCAAATCAACCACTCTTCGTCATTTGCATCATCATTACATATAACAAAAATAAACAAATGACTTGCAACTTGCAAAAGAACAACTGTTAGAAATACTCAAATAATCATAACTTAAAACTTTCCTTATCATTATCATCCTTGTCATCAGAACTGTAAGTTTTGTATTATAAAATAAATCCATTATAATTGTGAAGATAATTAAAGTCATTATGAACCATAGAAAAAAATATAAGCTCGTTCTATCCCTCGGTTGTTAGTGTTTTCTTTGAATTGTTATTTTGAAACATCCTTAACTGCTATTGCATATTTAGTTTATATCTACAGTCAATATTTCTTACTGCAAAATTTAGAAATATCTACAGTCAATATATGCTACTGCAAAAATGTTTTATATTTATAATCAATACTTTTAGTACAAAAATTGGTAATAGTTATAGTCACTATTTGTTACTGCAAATTTCAGTTATATTTTGGCTACTACTTTCATTCTTTTTCAAGCAAACGTTGTCAACACTTGTCAGTCATAAATAGTTTAGTACGTACGTTCGTACTTTTTTGATGCGTGACAGAGTAATTGCATGGACAGGAAAATTGCCCATGTTGCTATTGTAACTGTGGCATTAATTGTACTGACGGGATTAGAGTGTGCGTGACAAATCTATTTAAAGTGTTGAATATACAGTTTTATGACACGTTGACTTGTTTCTATGGTGACTGATACTGCCAGGCTCATAACGGTGCGTTAATTTACAGTCTACGATTAGCTTCCTTTTTTGTATGTGTGCGGGTAATCAGCCCCTTTGCGGGCTTTGTAATTATATCATCTTTAAAACCAAAAAATAAAAGTTTTACATAACAGAAAATATGGACTGTACTTTCGAAAATGTTCTATATGTTTTAATGTGTAATGGCTGTAATGAATTCTATGTAGGACAAACTGGAGATAAATTAAGAAACAGAAAGACAGTCCATGGAGAGCAATAAGAGACCCGTCAACAAGACAATAACAATTGAGCACACATTTGAATATATGCTTTAAACAATGCCTTAAATTTTCAATCTTTTCCATTTTTCAAATTCCATAATTATAAAGATGTTTCAGCTAGATTATCGAAAAAACGCTATTTTATAGACATTTTTTAAACCAAATCTTTACAGTTGATGACGACATAATTTTTTAAGTTGTGTACACATGCCTGATAAAGAAACCGGTTGGCAATTACATATTCAAAAACCCGTGATGCTTTTATTTTTCAGAGAGAGAGAGAGAGAGAGAGAGAGAGATCAGATAACAATATTTCATATGTGATATGGCTGTGAAAATAAAAAAAAAATGTAACCGTCCGACTCAAAATGTTTTGTTGACCAATATTACGGGACGTAACTGAACATATTTTGCATTGTTACACCGTATACAGATTACGCCGAATACAGCTCACTGTTAGCTGTATTTGCTGACTATAAAACCGTTAACAGCTCACACTGAAAACAGCTCACTGTAATCTGTTTACGTCAAGATGCTGCATATCAACATAGCTCATGTTTGATAGGTCGAAAACAGACAAGAATCAGTCTGTCATTAATGAACATTACATTGTCACTATCTTCATTAACAATATCATCATCAGCATCATCATAATCGTCGAAACCATAATCATCAGCCGCAGCACAAGCAACAGCAGTCGTTGGATAATCACCACCACCATCATAATTATCATGGTACTCGTTATTTTTAAACTAGCATCACTATTATCAACTCCACCATTACCGTGGTGTTTATCATCATCGCTATCAACGTCAACAGCAGCAGTTTCAGCATGACCATCACCACCACTATCCTCGTCATCGTCGACATTATAATCATCATCGTCGCTAATAATCATCACCATTATTATATGAATCATTAATATTGTACTTGCAACATATTTGCTAGCATATTTGCAGATGTACAGTTAACGGACCCAAGTCATGTATTTTCGGACATGTATTTCTTTTCGAACGTATACATATCTTCGAACATTGGCTTTTTCAGATATTCATCTTCGCTCGGACATTTTCGTCTTTTTAACAAGAAGACGACGACGTTGAAGATGATAATATTGATGATGAAGGTGATGATTATTATGAAGAAGACGAGACGACGTTGCAACAAGTTATAACAAGTAGATCACAAGAGCTGGAAACAAATACATGTATTCAACAATTGAAATTTTAAAATTCCCAGATTATTTGCTTCACCCTGTGGTCAGATGGTTAACATAGACTATTTTAAGTACAAACAATATCGATAGACCTTATTCCCAGAACAAACAATGTTAGTGTATCTTATCTTAGTAAAAACAATGTTAGGTTACCTTTCCTTAGAGCAAGCGTTGTCGGTAGGCCTTTTCCCAATGCAAACAATACCTGTAGACCTTTCTCAATACAGATACTATCTGTTTATCCTTTTTAGTACAAAAAAGACTGTAAAACTTTCTTAGTTTAAATGATGTTGGTTTACCTTTCTCAGTACAAACAATGTCGGTAGACTTTTTAACAGTACAAACAATGCCTGTAGAACTGTAACAGTACAAACATTGTCGGAATACATCCTTTAGTATAAACATTGTCTATAAAACTTTCTCAATACACATAAAATCAGTTCATCTTTTCTCAGTGCAAACAACGTCGGTAGACTTTTTTCTGAGTCTAGATAATGCCTAAAGACTTTTCTCAGTACAAAGAATGCCGGTATTGCTTTCTCAGTACAAATATGTCTGATAGTGATTTTTCAGTACAAAAATTGTCGGTATAAACCGTTCTCAGTACAAATATCGTCGGAATCCCTTTTCTCAGTTTAAAAAAAAATTGGTATTTTTTATCAGAACAACTATTGTCAGTACGCTTTTCTCAGTAGAAATATTGTCAGCAGACCATTCTCAGTACAGATATTGTCGGTAGACTTTTTTCTGTACAAATATCGTCGGTAGTCAGTTCTCACTGCAAAATATGTATGTATTGTCAGTATACTTTTTTCAGCGATAGTTACAAATAATGTCGGTAGATTTTTTTAGTACAAACATTGTCGGTAGACCGTTCTCAGTACAAATATTGTCGGATGATTTTTCTCAATACAAACAATGATTGTAGACTTGTTTCAGTACAAACATTCTCGGTACAGATTTTCCGTACAAAAAAGTCAGTATAGTGGTTATGTTTTACCTTGAAGCTTTAAGTTTAAACGATGCTTAACTGATAAAGATAATTGATACATGACTATGCATAGAAAAGGTTGTAATTCACTTGGCAATGTTGTTCATTTACGACTTGAGTGCTTAGCTGATATAAAATATGTCGCTAATTCTAATCACTTATGCATTTCAAGGCAGTGAATTCATTTTTACTGTTGCCCTTGATCATGTTGGAAATTTCTGCTCATTAAGATAGATGTGGGTATAAAACTGCAATAAAGATTACTTCTTGCGGACGTCCATCATCTACTTCAGCCCTGAAATTGGAATGCTAAGCTTAGACTCTATAATTAAGGTTATCTACTGTAATGAACCTGTAAACGCTGGTGCCGCAAGTTATCTATTACAACTCATTTATTTCTTTGATGTGCGCGGTGCGACAAAGAAGACGCAAATGACAAAAATGAATCCGATTCTGAAATAATACATGTGATTAGCATCCAGTTTCAGTATAAAATAATAAAACAATGAATTGATTTTTTTTCTGTAGGGCTTTAACGACGCGATAATAGTAAAAGTCCGTGTGAAAAATGTAGAACAGTTCACATTTTAACTGTTTTATATACAAACAGATATCAATTACTAAAGACCAACCATTCGTACACTGTTAACAACTGAAATAACTCTCTGGTGAAATGTTCCGTTTGAAGCAGTGCATTAATATCAAGGCCTGACATGATATTAATATTTATAATTGCCAGTAAAATAAAACCTTAAAGGTCGTTTATCGGTTAGTAGCAATAAGTGTTATTCAGATAAGACAAGAAATTAAGAAACTTTTAAATAATATTTTTTTATTTTTTTAGTTATATTGTATCATTGGAATTCATAATAACTGATGTGTACCTGCGATATTAAAACACCACAGAAATTCGTCGTTTATTCTGCTTTTGTCAGCATTTTTTCCATAATCAATTTAGTCATTTGTCATATTTTTATTTTCCCTCCAAAACAAACATAGAATACATACAGTTCAAAATGAAGTGGGCATGAAACAGTCAACATATCTGATATACATACTATTAGAATTATACCGAAATCATTCATTACCAGGTTCTGTAACATTTAAAGGAATATAGAAATAAGGATGACTGTATTATAAAATTTCAAAAAAAGAATATCTGAATTGTTTCCCTTTGCGCAAAACAGCATTCCTATAGCCAAACCTTCACAACAACAAAAAAGAGTTATCTCGGATCACATTGAATGTTAAGGGAACTTACCTTAAGACTTTTTTCATTCGATAATCTAGGTCCACTTGTCCGTTTAATCATGTAATGTTTTTGGTATATTTTTTTTCTACATCTACAACTTTACTTTTTCCGCAAATTTAACGACGAATATGTATCAAATTATTATTGAATTGATATCAGACTGAAAAGAATTGGTATTCCTGTCGACCTTGCAAGTCTTTTAAAATGGTTATGTTGGCCAACGCTTCGTCTACATCTAAAGGAGTTCAACCGGATAGGCTTATAGGCGATTGTTATGCGTTATGTTTAAACTGTGTACGAGTACTTATACCCATTTTATTGTAAAACGCAATGTTGATGAAATATATATAACGGATCGGAGGACACTGACATCGCCAATTAAGTCCATTTCCTTATAAATCATAAAACTGAATGGTCAAGGTGTCGGTGCAACAAAACAAGGGGGCCATGATGGCCCTGGATCGCTCACCTAAGCTACTTTGGCCTTAGGTTTGCTGTTAAGCAGTATTTCATTTTTAATTGAAACTATTATTAAGTGCCCACTAACCAAATATGTAAAATATCAGTCAATAAATAAAGGCTCTATGACAGAAAGTAGAAATATCTATTATAAGGTATGGTGACCTTGACCCAGTGACCTCAAACCCTACCCATGGGTAGAAGTTCATGCAAGGAACCTATATAATGAATATCAAAGATATTGGTCTATAAATGAAGGCTCTATGAGGTACAGTAGATAAATCTATTTTTAGCCTCCGTGACCTTTAACCTAATCTAATAATTTGAAAAAGCTTGATAAAGCTTGCTTCATGCCAAATTTTAAGGTTCTAGGCCTTGTGGTTTCAGACAAGAAGATTTTTAAAGATTTCCCTTTTTACATGTTTAGGGCCCCGTGGCGGGGCAAATTTTGACCCCAGGGCCAACATCTAAATATTATTGGTAAAGGTTCTTTACACAATAATCAACACCAAATATCTAAGGTCTAGACCTTTTGTTTTGGAGAAAAAATATTTTTTATGTTTTTCCTATATAAATCTATGTAAACCAAGAGAACCCTGGGGCGTGGCCAATTTTGACCCAGGGAACATAATTTGAACAAACTTGGTAGACATCCACTAGACAATGCTACATACCAAATATCTAAGCTGTAGGCATTGAGGTTTCCACTGAGAAGAATTTTAAAGATTGCCTTATTTACATATTAAGGGCCCCCGGGGCGGGGTCAATTTTGACCCCAGGACTAACATATAAACAATACTGGTAAAGGTTCTCTACACAATACTCCACACCAAATATCTAAGGTCTGGTCCTATTAGTTTCGGAGAAAAATAATTTTTCATGTTTTTCCTATATAACTATATGTAAACCAAGAGAACCCTGGGGCGTGGCCAATTTTGACCCAGGGAACATAATTTGAACAAACTTGGTAGACATCTACTAGACAATGCTACATACCAAATAGTTGTAGGCATTGTGGTTTCTGAGAAGAAGATTTTTAAAGATTTCCTATATAAGTCTATGTAACATGAAGTGACCCCTGAGGCGGGGCCAATTTTGACCCGAGGGAAATAATTTGAATAACTTTTGAAGAATTCCATTAGAGGGTGCTAAATGCTAAATATCAAGGCTCTAGGCCTTGTGGTTTCAGACTAGAAGATTTTTAAAGTTTTCCTTTAGGTTGCGATGGCAACCAGAGTTCTGCATGGAATTGATTTGTTTGAACAACTTTGGAAAAGCTTTATGCAAGGAACATCCATGGCAAGTTTCATCAACTTTGGTCCAGTGGTTTAGGCGAAAATGTTGTTTAAAGCAAAAGTTGACGACGCACTGACGCAAGACGGACACAGGGCGATCCTAAAAGCTCACTATGAGCACAAAGTGCTCAGGTGAGCTAAAAACTCAATAATAAAATAGTAGTCTTTATACAGAGAGTTGTAATTGTTCAAGTTTTGGGTGAATAACAATCTATTACATTAAGTACACTGGTTTAGTGTCTAATTAACTAGATGCAATAAAACATCATTATTTTTTCTTCTTTTTTATAAAGAGGATGCGAACAGGATGAAATGCAGTCTATCATCAATTATTTCTGGCTATGCCTTTTAAGTTTACGATACTCCATTAAATTGCTCCGCTATTCACCAATTTATATTGTTCAACCTCACCTTAGTATAGTTATAGCATGCTGCAATCGAAGTAAATGTAGATGAACATTAACTTTATTTTTTTCAGTGATGCTGCTTAGATAATTTATATTATTTAGATATAACTATTATCTTACACAAATCAACAACTGTCATACAAATGATGTCTTGTTACACAAATAAGGAAGGGTTTCGCAGTCTCATTTAAACACATTACCCCGAAAGAAAGAGCACCATTTTAACGATCTCAGTGTAGTATTTGGAGACTTGAATTCCCTTACCTAAGGGAACCATATTTACAGTTTTTATACAATTGTTTTAACAACAGTCTAAAATGCAGCATCTGTACATGTATCTGAACCATTTCCTTTCATGGATGATTGAGCTTGTGAAGTCCATGGAAACACACCTGCATTTCTTACAGCCGCTGTCTCTGTCACTTTGTTCTTTACCGCATTAATCTTTAAACATCAAAAAAAATGTACTTAAATCATTTAGACATCATTTAATCTTATTAGTCCTCACATTCACATAAAGAAAGACTTTATGAAAATAACTCAATTTATAAAATCCAGATGGACATAAACATTCAAATACAAATCATGCATTTTGATACATTTTCTGCTGGTGCCTTTAAGATCTATTTGGGGGAAAACAGTTTTACGACAACAGCTATCTGCTAAGAACATAATCGTTGTATCAGAGAATTGTTGACTACTCGAGTTAGGCAACAAAACAATATGTATCAGTCAAATCCTTTCTTATGCAAATGACGGCACTTTAAAATTGCCATCAAATGAATAGTTAATAGATATATTGGAAACCAAGAAAAAATAGTCTAAGAGCACTTACTTTTGGTATGAATATAACAGCTTGTGTTAGCGTTGTACCAATGATAAGGCAGCCGGATGTTATACCATACATAAGGATTTCTTGTTCTTCCATTAATAGTGATAGTGTAAGACCTACAGCACTTAGTACGACCACGTTATATATACAAAGACCTATCTGGTGGGAGTCATTGAGGGCCTCAATTTTTACCTGAAATATGCGCAAAACTTGATATATATACAAATACCGGACTGATGGGAGTCATTGAGGGCCTCGACTTTTACTTGAAATATATGCAAAACTTGATATCTATACAAATACCGGACTGATGGGAGTCATTGAGGGCCTCAATTTTTACCTGAAATATGCGCAAAAACTTGATATATATACAAATACCGGACTGATGGGAGTCATTGAGGGCCTCGATTTTTACTTGAAATATACGCAAAACTTGATATATATACAAATACCGGACTGATGGTAGTCATTGAGGGCCTCGATTTTTACTTGAAATATACGCAAAACTTTACATATATACAAATACCGGACTGATGGTAGTCATTGAGGGCCTCGACTTTTACTTGAAATATATGCAAAACTTGATATATATACAAATACCGGACTGATGGTAGTCATTGAGGGCCTCGATTTTTACTTGAAATATGCGCAAAAACTTGATATATTTACAAATACCGGACTGATGGGAGTCATTGAGGGCCTCGATTTTTACTTGAAATATACGCAAAACTTGATATATATACAAATACCGGACTGATGGTAGTCATTGAGGGCCTCGAGTTTTACTTGAAATATACGCAAAATTTTAGGTATAAAAATGTCAATCAGTATTTGTCATTGAGTGTCTCGATTTGCACTTGGAGTGCACGCAAACTTTAAATGTACAAATGTCGATCTGTTGAGTTTCATTGAGGGCGACGTTTTTTAATCAAATATTCGAAACGCCATTTATAGAGTCACTGAGGCCTCAATTATTCTTATAGCAGTTGTAGTTCTTTAATATCACAAATTAATTAAAATAATTTGGTAGCACTGTCATCTTTTAGTTTTCATTTGTCTGTGCAAACTCTCAATATTTTATCACCATCATTCTATAACAATATTTCCTGATTCTTTCATTTTGTTTGGTATATCTTAATGTACGTACATTGTTTTTAATCGGGCTATATTCACTACACCAAATAGAACAAACTGTTTTAAAGAAGGGTTTGTAATTTCTCTGATTATATGTCATGAAACCTTTATATATTTTTATATAATTCCCCGGTGTTTTGATTTAAATATGAAACTGTCACAGTGATACAAATGTGAGCTCATATCTATCGCGTGATATTTCTATGATCACGTGATACTGTTTCGTAACAGGTACTTTTTAATGGCATTCATACGCGAAGACAGTACTTGCTTTGATATAATCAGTAAGTTTTTCCTAGCGTTAACTTTGTCTTGTAAATTGGTCAGCGCTAATTAGTTGTAATGACTCCGTAATAGGAGTGTCGTCGGAAACGTTTAAAGGCCTTTCAGATTAAAACGCGTAGCTAAAATAAGATTCAGGAATTAATCAGGCATTACACTATGACACTACATTATCATTAGGAATGTTTTTGTGTTACATTTTATTTAATGGATCAAAATTTGTATGAAAGAAGCAGAAAATGAACACGTAATCTTGTATAAGACATGACGAGGTTTGTCCTAGTGCACTTTACTGAAGAGTATGCACTGCTCTTTTAGGTTTTATGTAATGGCGAGTACAGCGTCATTATATGTGACAAAGGGAGTAAATTCACCAAAAAAAATGTTTCTATTGAATATTTTGATACTGTGACATTTGAAACACATACTCATATTAATAGCAGACTGGGAAGCAAATAAAGAAGATCATTATAAATCATGAATTACTTACATGCCGTGTTTCCCAGGCCAAAAAGGCCCCAAACGATAGAAGAGCACCTTGTGTAATGTATATAACCCAGCCAAAATATTGAGAATAGGCGGACTCACAGACACGAACAAATGGATGTACTTCTGCATCATTTCCCATCATGTAAGCCTATATATAACGTCAACAAATAACACTGCCATCTTAACATTCAAAACAATGAATAAAGATATAAAGTGATGATTGTTTAAGATATGTTTAAATAACTACCATTGCAACTGGTTAAATTTGCTGCCTTTATATAAAACCCTCAGTTATTCTTAACTGATTGAAGATTAATGGTAAGCGTAGAGCTTCGACATTCTACCTCATTGCTAGAGCGTTCAGTTTAGCAGTATTTACACATCATAATGGTCAGCAATGGTTCCTTGAACAATTGATTTGGAATATTTTGACGTGAAACATTTCTATAATTTCAAGAACAGTCTACAGCATATATCTAGAAGTTCAGAATAACTGATTAATAAAAGATCAGGAGGAACTGTGTCGTTTATATGGTAATACTTGCCTGTTTAGGTAGGAATTTGATAAGAAATCGATGAGGGGCAATCGTTTCCCAAATGGTAAAAACAACTAGTTGCACTGCTACCAGTCCTCCAATTATAACCAAGAGCTGATAATCTTTTATAGTCTAGTATAGAAGTACAGACAGTTTGTTATTGTACATAAACATAGGAATTATACAGTTTTCTTTCTTTAAACGTTTTTAGAGAAAAAAAATGACACTGAGTTTTCAAGCATTGTAGAAAAAATGGAGCATAAACATGACACTTTGAAAGTTTAACAAAAATACTCCAGTATTTCCAAATCATTTGAATTTAGCTATAGTTGAAATATGTGTGTATTCATTAGAAATTAAACCTTTTTCTTTTGGACGAGTATCAACCTACAACAAGAGCCATGTTAAAATAGCAATCCCCCGCCGAATTTGTTTGCTTAGTTATCAGTTTTGTGCACAGCACTCATCCCTTATGAGTTCTATCAAACTATGAAGTTTCGAGTTGACATCACACTTTTTGAGTTATTTTCCGAACAAAAATTAAGCTTGAAAAATAACAAAGGGCAATAATTAAAAAAACATTAAAGGTACAGTCATCATTCGTATGCTCTAGACTCCTCCTACATGAGATATATCAACCTATGAAGTTTCAAGTTGATATCTCAAATACTTTTCAAGTTATGCTCTGGACAGAAATTAAGCACGTAAAAATAACTAAAAAAATATGAAGGATAGAGTTATATCTTTTGTGCAGGGCACTCCTCCTTAATGAGATCTATCCACCTATTGTTACGGTCTGGTGCATTCCTTCCTATAATTGTATAAATACAATCTCTGACAACTGCGTCAAAGAATCCAATTTTTTGGCTGAGTGGTTAGAGTGTTGGCCTGTCACGCGGGAGATCGCAGTTCGAATCCCGCCTTTTCGACGAGGGATAAAACAATTACATTACGATTTTATCACAATTTTGATGGTCATTTCAAAAGCAGATACATTTGAGTTTTTAGATATTTACACGTTTGAGAAGATTCTTGTTGATGAAAATCCGGTAAACTCTCCAAGTCTTTGAGAACAAGGCAGCAAATATGATAGTGAAGCCAATACTAAAACAAAATATTCGAGCCTGTAAATATAAATATAATTTTATAACTAAGCCTGAAGTCAACGGAAGGTTCAATGTCATAAATATTAATGATATAACAAGCAAAGAAAGACTATTAGTTTCAATACATAATTTGATATGGTGGCTTTATTTCAAGACAAGTATCTGACTGAAAGATCACCAGATAGAGGCAACATATCGCAAACAAACCGTCCGTACGTACGTCTGTCCGACTGTATGTACCGTCAATAACCATAGAATCTCTGTGTACAATTAGTGTCTGCTCTCTTTCTCTGCAATTTTCATAGGTTTGTGAGTGTGTTTCAAGAACAAGACCCAGGTTTGTCAGGTCAGAAACTTTGTCCACCTATTAAACAATACTGCAAACCCTGTACGGGTTTGCTCTGTACCTCTGTGATATATCAAGGGATTTTAAAATTATTTGGCGCAAATGACCAACATGTATGTCTCTGTATCATAAAATGCATAAAACCACAGTATCATAGAATACTGCCTAACGCAATGTTTGTGTATGGGATCTTTAGCCAGTAATTAAGATAGATGTGTGGATGGAGTTGCTTTATGACATAAAAGGCATTCTCACAGGCTGCACATATAGCTCATAAGGCACTAACACTTTAACAATTCGAATCGGTGCGATATTTATTACTTATATTGACAGCTTTGGTATATTATTTAAAATAAATTGTCATAGGTTTTGGCCAGAGATTTGAAAAAAAACATTGATTTTAACTATATTAAGCTATGGAATATTGCTGTGGTCATTACAAGCTTATCTTTCATCAAAATGGACTCTTTTATAAATGGGTCACAGAACTATGTATAGCTTATAAGCCAACTTTGTGAGTGGGGTCAACTGTTCTCGCACGGCACTGACACACATAAGACATTAATATTCATTTCATTAAGTGGTGAAAATGGAAGTATCTAGGGTCAGAGCCGCGTGTACTTTTACCTACCCTGCATATGATGGCCTTGTCCGTGCCCGTTGTTTTGAAAAAGACAGTGCAGTAGCTCAGGACACAACCAAGCAAGAGGACGTTGTTGATGTTAGGAGATGACATTTTAACTAACCTGCATTAGAATTTATATCCATTGTGCAGTTAAAGGAGATATGTTTGCTTGCATTCAAAGATGGCTGTTGAATTGTATCAAATTTGACAGAAAGAAATAGCTTATTGACAGTTAAATAAGTATAACGATACTTAAAAAAGCACAAATTCTTTACATTCATATTAAGTTATTTATACGGTGAACAGAAAAGTAACAATTTAGAGATCAAGTGCATGTGGAGAGAATAACGAGAACGTATATCTATTATTCAGAAAATGTACATGTATTTTCATATTGCCAATTTTATTTTTACGCGTTGAGACCTAACGAGCAAGAAAAACTACTAAATACCGAACTAATTTAATTTTCTTAGTGTCAATTATATCTTTTGTTTACTACGAAAATAGTTATATGACATTCCAGTATTTTGTATTTTATTAAAATATTCATTTTTTCATTTATTTATTTATTTATTCATTTAAAAAAGAAAGAAAACAAATTCATTATCTGGGTTATTTTTAGAAATGTTGTAAAGACATACTTATTTTTCCGAAAAACTACGTTGAAGATGAAAAACACAACAGCAAGGACGATTCCAAATCCAGCGAATGACGTCATGCAGACAAACAAACTCGTTGGAATATCCACCTCGAGTTGCGTAACGTATGTAGAATCTCTCGGTATGTAGCCGTCTGAAACAAAAGAGACAGTAACTTTAGAAAACAATAGTTATCAAACGGAATATAAATTGTGTTCTTTCATAGCAACAAATAGACTAACAGGTTTATGTGTAATTAATTACGTAACATGGTTAGAATCCCTCGGTTTGTTCTGATCTAGTGCGCTAGAAACAAATTTGTGCAAATAACATTTTAAAACAGAAGATCTTCCTTTACACTTGTCTTTACTTATTATTATTATAATTGTTATTATAAGCTGTTCGTGGTCTTTCATTTTATAATATTATTCATTAAAACTGTTGCTGGTAATATTAAAGGATAACCTCCGATCGTCGGTTTGTTGCTGTGATTTGATTCAATAAAAACTATAAATGGATAGATCCCGGGATTGGATTTGAAGACTATTAGTAAACATGTATTTATATCTTATTTTCATCTGTTATTATATTTTACTTACCTTCCCATACAAGTGCACCTTCAATCCACTCAAAGTATTTAGGATTTTTGTCTTGTCTATACATAGCAACATGACGTCGCTCACCGCCTAAAAAGACAAACATATTCATAATGCATTCTTGATAAAACGTAAAAGATGCAACATACAACCATTTAACTGATACTTCCATAAATTGGCTATTGTAAATAACTGGATTCGATCTGGATTATGTAGGCTATCCGATAGCCTAGAGGTTTGGCGGCATAGCTGCCAAACCGTAACAGTCTAGCGGTCCAACCGTAGCGTCGCAGTGGCTTATCAGTAGAGGTCTAGTAGCATAGTGGTATACTACAGTTAAAAGAGAATCTTAAGTTAAGTTCAACAGATGAAAGAAAACTGAAGGGTTCTGGGGATGACTCTTCTGAATTTCAAAAATAAATTTTATTCTGCCTGCAGCCTAGCAACCCAAATTTACATTGTGGACAAAATATGGCATGCGAACATAGCTTTAAGTATTCAAATAATGAGGTTTCAGATCATTTTAAAAAAGAAAGCTTTTCATTATGAAGAAAATGTTTACTGTTATAGGCTACTAACGGAAAAGTGGCTTTAAATATACCTCGTGTAGCGGAGTGAAAGTTTAACTAATAAGCTGCAATGAACAACTGTAAGTAGTAACAGCTGTTGACTTTTCAAAAGTTAAGAAGAATGCATGCACAAAACGTCATATTGTTTGTTTTTTTGACATTTGAATGTCACTGAAAACCTGACATATTTAATCAACAATTCTGTGTTTATCCTATTTATCTATTTTCTTAAATTACGTTTTTTGTTTTGTTTTTGTTTTTTGTTTGTTAGTACGTGATTTATTCCAAGTAACCGAGGCATGTTAAGAAATACAAAGATACTGTAGTTGGATGTGGAATAACCAATTTAATTCTTATCTTTCAAGGACATTTATTTATTAATTCGTGTGTTTCATTATCGGTTTTACAACGCACTATTGTTGTCTCTTCTGTCCTTTTTCTCCTTATTATTTTCTGCACAAACACAGTGCACCTAATCAAATTATAGGTTTGTTCTAAATATAGCCTTATCAGTGCATATTCTCTATAGATTAGTTTCCGCCCGAATACTTGTTAGCTCACGTCTGTCGTTTTGCTTTGCAGTTGCTAGAGCTAATGACTACCATCAAAACTTCCCTCTAATAAGAAAGGGATTATTCTTTTCTCATCCTTTGAAGATTTCTTTATCTTTCCAACATGGTCATAATTTAGTTGAAGTATACTAACAATAAACATAGAAAGGAAAACGATCTCTTAATGAATGAAGCTTAAATTCTACTAGTTGGTAATGAAAAACCAATAAATCATTAGCAAAAACGAAAAACCTTTATGAAAAAAAAATGCACGGATAAAAAAATATTTAATGTAAAGAAATCGTTCACACCCTGAATGCGTTCTATTTTGATGATTTTATCTGGGTCAGCTCCATCAGAAAATACGACTCTGCCAGACACTCCTGTAAAGTTGGTTCTACTCATACAGTCGAATATTATATCGTTGATGTCAGAGTCTTTGTATGTGAACATATCTAGAGTTTTGGGATGACCTGCAATATAGACAGAACTATTGTTTTTTTTTTTTTTTTTTTTTTTTGGTTTTTTTTTAATTACAAA
The DNA here is from genome assembly GCA_012932295.1 of Cyclina sinensis. NCBI lineage: Eukaryota > Metazoa > Mollusca > Bivalvia > Venerida > Veneridae > Cyclina > Cyclina sinensis. The sequence continues at coordinate 30,386,781 of JAAONU010000004.1, forward strand.
CAATCATAAGAAGGTAACGGCGTTGATATTTATTGACACTGTAATACGTACATATCTGAAACTCGTTATAATTTTGCATTTGAATAATGTATGATTGACGGAAACGAACAAAAACTTACTTCTACTTATATCTTGATATTTTTTTTCATCTGGTTTGGATATGATTATTCCCGTGTTTATTCCACGTGATTTAAAATTATTAAGACAGTTACATATTCAGAAATAGCTAAAACACTTGCACATTGTAGTTTTTTTCGAGATTTTAAAATGACACATTTTTTTGACGAAGCATACACAAATTGAAATGATATATCTACCAATTTCCCGCAATCGATTACTTGTACAATTCAAAGACAGTGCAGCTATCCAAATATGGTCATAGCACTGGTTTGATACAAAATCTGTGTTCTTTGTCGCAGGGTTATAGGAAGGATAGCTGTAATATCGCTCTCCAAATTCTTTAACTGAAATTTAAAAGGTAACTGTTATCATATACGTTCTCAAAATACTGGTTTTATTGCCCATCCTGTATATCCGTTTTCCTCCGAGTTATAAGTATTATTTATTTTTTGCTCTTAATCTTGCCCTGCAGTTTAACGCGGGCTGTAACATAACTGAGACAGTACGTAATCCCGGCAGCGCAACTGATATGAAAAAAATGCCATTATATAAACATTTACATGATTTCTGGAGATCTATCTTTAGATTGTGGTAGTGTTTTCTAATGTATATAAATAATTCGTTCATTAATGTTTTTAGATAAATTCTGTTTGATTACATACTTAATTGCATCATTAGGCGTGAAATATAGAGGGACGTTATGACTTTTGAAGGACTTGTAGAATCACTAATAAAACCTAGAGAGTAAAGCTTGTATCACGCTTGTATCTCTGAGGTCATTTGACAAATTGATTTTATCATATATATTTACAAAGTGTACTTCAATATGCACTACAATCAGTCATAATATTTAGTCTTTATTCAGAATTGACAGAAATGGCATTTATGAAACCAGGGAATAGTAAAACCACATGCACTTTCAAAGATTACATATGTCAACTTGTCAACTTACTTCACATGTTTTGCAAATATGATACTAACGAGCTCTTTCAAAATTCAAATTATTCACTGTTTTTATAGCTGCCCTTCTACATTTCATCTGCCGTGGAAATCGACTTAAGATAACTTCAGGCTAACTGCTTTCAAAGCGATTTTATCGGGTTCTATTAAGAGAAATATTGTCAGTTATATGCCTTTTTCCTATGTATTATAGGTTTGCACTGTATTTTTGCTTTCTTAATGTATGGAAAATATGTGTCAATCAAGTAATTAATTTACGATCAAAAGTGAGTAACCCAAAAGTTTCAAAACTTCAGAACTTCAACACAACTACACTAATCAGTTGTTAGCCGAACGCAGGACCGAATAAAATCAAAGACTTCTTTCTATCCTTTTTTTACCTGTCACGTGACTTATTATATGTAGTAATGCCGTGTTTATGCGCTAAGACGACAAAGAACACCGTCTCCATACGTTACCGGTGGAGGTGGTGCAAGTAACGCTGATCTGCGGTGTATAACGCTGGTCCTGCGGTGGAAATTGGAGCTTCAGGTAAAAAAAAACTGAATTATTCATGCGGTGGATTATGAAGCCTGACATTAAAACTACCCGCAAGATGATCTCATATTATTTACGAATTCTCGTCTGAGTCTGCTTTCTTCCAGATTTTTGCCGTTTTCTGTATCATTCATGAACAACACGAGAATGTCTGCGAATGCGATAAAAATAAGGGCATTGAAAAGTGTAAAAAATGCAGTGATCGCGACTCTACGAAAAATTTCCAGGTTATCTTGATTGAGAAATTCCGATTGGCGCTTACTCACAATCCTGTTTACTCTGTACGACATATAAAACTATCAAGAAATATGTTTTCAGTAGAAAATACATGGTAACGCTTCTGTAATCGGTGCACTTCGTGACCATGCCGGTTACGCTGGTGGCATGGTGATTTACTTAAATTGCCTTTCTTTACAGTTTTCGAAATGAAATAAACAAATGATCCACCCATGTGATAGGTTTTGTTGAAAGGAAACTGTTTTTATATACTCTGAGAGAATACTCGTCTTTTCTGATGCAAAACGGAGCTGAAATTTGATTAAATGTGAGTTTAATACTTCTCTCTGCAATTTAGAATTGATATTAATCTTTCGATTTATAACATTTTTGAAAGAGCATGTGTATCTTTGTGCGGTGCTGATCGGGCTTTGCATGGTCAGGTTTTACATTCCACCATTTATAGCTTTAGATTTATTTTCAGGGGTGTGAACCTTGAGACTGTCAATCGCGACTTCATTTGGAGTCACATGTACGAATACTAATTTCTTCTTGAGTTAACACAACTTTAGTGTACGTTAAGTTTTGTAAACAAGTTCTTATTTTTTTATCTCTGAATAAGACGGAATTCCCTATGTTCTCGATGTAGCCAATAATCATTTGATTGATACATGAAAGTCTTGGACTTGTCTTGTTATTATTTTAACTGTTGTACATGACTTAAATTATGTAAGTAACGCTATAACACTTTTTCTCAAAATATTCAACTTTTTTCTGTCTCAACTTTATTACATATCTTATGAAATATGTTTGCAGATATCAAACAGCTCACAAACTTTGAATTTTCAAAGTATTTCTAATCATGTCATTTTTATCCTTTAAGAGATTCGAACTCGATGGTGTTAAACTAAACCGACCTGTCAAGTTAGCTATTCCCCTTTCTTCCACAGGATTTTCAAAAACTGGTCCTGTAAGAAAAGACCCCTCGGCAGCTTCATCCATTTGTTCTTCGGTGCAGTCGACATTTTCAAGACTGACTCGCCAGAAGTAGCTAGAAAACCAACCGGCAAATACCCAGACTATCTTGGGGCCGTACAAGCCTACTTTATACGCCTGCAGGATAGGAAGAGACATATACTGTTCGAAGTGCAATGTCTCGGTGACATCTATGTCTATCAATATATCACTAAAGTGTCGTCATGGGTTAATCTGTCTGAAACGACTATCATGTTAATACAAAATATGAATTAGTTACTCATTCATAAAACAATAATCTACCACTTGTGGCCATTTATCTTGATCCAGGCTAACTTACTGACCTTAAAATCACCAAAGCCCCGAGCAATTTTAAATATTTAGTTGTACAAAAATGTAAATTAATAATTGCTTAATTCTTTAGTTAAGACCTTACATAATTTTGGTTTGTATTAATTAAGTCAGTTTGTTTTCTGTCAGGTCTTTAATTTTGCAAACAATGAACTATAAAATTCTTGGCCAAAGAACAAAAATAAATAGATAAACTTTACATTTGCTGTTTACATACCGCACAAAGTACAGCTCTTGCCTTGTCCTCATACAGGCTTGCCATGATGATTCTTGCATCATGTTTCTAAAGATACACAATTTCATACAATGAAAAATATACCTAAAAATGATTAAGCATGCATAAATCTTTATCAAGCGCATAAAAGGAGCGTTGTGTATCACTGTGTATCTTAATTCAATTTGAAGTTCAAAATAAACGCGATTGTGATACTACTGCAACTTGCGTTTACTGTTAGACTTATAATAATGCATATCACAATAGTATCAAGCAAAACTGGTATTTTAGTATGAGTTTTTTTGCACCAGACTGTCTACACATGATTTACTTGCCAGACAAAAGTAATGATTTGTAATTCATAAAAAAGATACCATTCGATGCAGTGACTTTTATGAAGAGAATTCACCAAACAGTTTAAAACACTAAACCTACAAGGCATAATTGATGTTTTATGCAGTTGAGTTATCATTTTACAGCTAAAACAGGGTTGTAAAAATGGCTCTAAAAAGATAGTCTATTTGCTGATTAGAAAGTGATTTTTTATTTTGAAACCCAAAAAGCTTAACGTATCGCATATACATATCAATTTGGCTCGATTAACATTGTTAAAATTTATGTTTTGAAAACATCACAAGAGTCAGCAAATTGCGTGTGCTTTGATTTCAGTTGCAATACTTATGTACTGAATCAAAAAATTCGAGAGAGGTTTTTCGACCTCATATTTATATAGTTTTTTATTATAAAATGAAACACGAGAGAGTCATTTAGGAACATCAAGGCATCTACATCATCATAAAAGAAAAATAGATAATCTTGACCTTTTTACCTATTCAGGTGTCATTTTATCAGAACAAAGGCAAAATAGTTTTATATAGCATACAGTTTCAACAAAACAAAACTCTGTCTTCTTAAAAGCCTGTTTTTACGAACACAAACGCCCGGTTTTTATACCATTCTTTTAAGGGATAAGACAGAATGGAAAGAAAAGGAATATAACCATCTAGTCTTTAACACCAATATAATTTTTACACTGTAGGCATTTAAGAACGTTTCAAGCATTTTAATTTTTAATTTGTTACGAAGAGAGTCAGGAAATATAAGCACATGGACAAATCACAGAAATGCTTATCCATTTTACAAATGCATTAGTTTAGATCGAACCTGCATTTCTACAGCTGCAGTGTCCAGCAACATCTTGTAAGTTTTACGATACCAACTGCGCTATCGCAAAAACTGAATGGATCATTCTGTCGAAAACGAATCTAACTGCATACGACCAATGTTAAATCAATTAACATACTACAAGTCATATTGAATGTGCAAAAAGGATTTTATGTTTGAACCTGGAATCAATTACAACATTTACAGGAAATGTAAAATTTGTTACTGACAGTCAATTGTTTGAAAAAAGAGATCCCAATATTGAAAAAAAAACGTCTTGAATGCATGTCAAAAATGTAATCTGGTCAAACTCGTCGGTTGGGTGATTATATTTCATGTTATAGCTTAAATATAATTCGTCGTTGAACAAAGACGAATTTGCTATTTGCTACGATATACTACGTGTACCTTCAAGTTTTTTATCCTGTTGAGGGGTTCGTTTAAGAAAATCTCCTGTGACAGAATTGTAATTTCAGTATCCTGGACGTGTTGCACAAAATCATCACTTACCTATAAACAAGAAAAAAAGACCAACTAATTATCAACCAATTTTAATTATCAACTAATTATCAGCTAATTATCAACAAATTCGTTGATTTCAATAAGATACACTAAACACCATAGTACTAATAAAAATGGAAGCCTTTAACAAAAACATATAACAGCATACTTGAATAGTGGATTATGCATAAATTAGCTTCCATGAACGTCAAAAATGCGCATCATTAAGTAGGCTCATTGTAACTATTCTAAATGGTCAAAAAAACTAAGACAGCAAATTGCGGTGTGATTTCGGTTTCATAAAATATAGATCGATTTAGAACGTTTAAGCAAATGAGAAAACAATAATAAAGATAAAATTGTATGTAAAAAGTTTAGATTTAAGCGTGGTAATATATTTTATCGATATCGACAGCAGTCAAATACTCTTGAGACATATATTGACTTTTTTTTCATTGAATGCTGATGCGTAATCAAATTCTTCCTCGTCAAATTTGGCATGTAAAGAAACAGATATATATGTTTTTTTTGTACAAAAAGAAAACATTGTTATAATACGAATAAGACAAAAGCTTGAACCCTATAGATGTTGAGTTATTTATGACTTCCTTAAAACTTCCTTGGTATGGATTAGGAGACCTGGAACATACAATACTTAATATTTTAATTTTTGTACCAATGAACTGCAGTACGTTTCGGGATGACTTTTTTTATAAGAATAATATTCCAACAGTTCAAAATCACTTTTAAGTAGAAGTTTTAAATGGGTTAAAGCACATAAACAGGCAGCCCTCAAGAAACTGGAGTACCTGTGTGGTATAATTGTCGTTTTAAAATAAGTGGAAGCAGCTTTTGCTTTATAAGATTTGTTAATGGAGGATTAATTTTAGTGAACAATTTTCTGAACAAAGAAGGAAAATTCCTGTCCTTTAATGATTTCTCAAGACAATATAATTATATTAACACACATTTTTTTGCAATACCCTAGTATTGCAGAGTCTATTAAAAGCTTTCTAGCAAGTATGACTTTTCCACATGGTAATAAAAAAGTAAACACGCCATTACAACTTTTAATAACAAATATAATTAACAAGCAAAAGAAGAGATGTAGAAATATTTATGACTATAGCTTAAGAAGAAATATATGTCGTACTTCTAAACTGAAATTGAGCGAAAACTAAATTTAACAAATAATTCTAATTAGTGATATATCTACAGATTACCCTTTAAGATAACAAAAGACTCTAGTTTACAAAGGTTTCAATACAAAATTTAGCATAGAATTCTAGCTTTAAAAATAAATGTGTGCTCTTTTTGTAATAACCAAATAGAAATTGAAACTCAAAAAAAAAACCTCTTCTATGAATGTCAACATACAAAGTCCTACTGGGGAGAGGAAAAAAGTGGTTTGAAAAATGCCCAAGTGTTTGTATCGACTGGTCTTTATCAGATATAATTCTAGGAAACAAAAACTTTGATAGAAGCTTATTAAACTTAATTTTGCTAGCTAAATACACACTATATCGTTGTAAACTTCAGAGCTCTTTACCAATCTTACAACTATATAAAACACATACTTCAGTTCTTTACAGACGGAGATGTACATAGACAAAAGAGAAAATCAGTGACATAAGTGAATACAAATCTTTAATAACAAATTTCGATTAAATATTTAAACTGTTTCTTTTTTTTTTAGGAATTATAGATGATCCATCTAGTACTGCCGTCCCATCTGTTTTTCTATGTTCTCTACTAACGTTACTTTGTTTCCTGTTCCCTGCGTGTATATGTCTTTTTTTTCTTGGTGTTAATTTAAAAGTGCAAGCAATTAATCAATTGGTTTAAAGAGTAGTCTCCCTCTACTTAGTTTTTTGTCCACCTATAAGAGTTGCATTGAGTTTTCTTTTTCGATCAAGACAATTAAAGACTTTAAAAAAAGTTGATTAATACTGCTTTATGGTAGTAGGACGTCACAATAAAAGCATCATACACTACATAGTTTACGCAAATTTGATACTGGTCATTATGGAAAGATTTCTTTCCAGGGCAATATTTAAAAGACTATGTATTACATGCCATATTAATCCATATACTAGCCGATGTAAATTTAAATACGACACAATAAACAAACATGGTTACCCGGTTAGAGGCCTCAAAAAAGTGTTCGAACCTTAGCCAGAAGACAAGGTTCGTCCTTATTGCAGAAATCAGACGTCGCATGTACTAGATTAAATCCGCTGTAAGTTTGTAGCCGTAATCAGTCTCACTGATAAGTGAAATTATGGTGATTTAAATGAATCATTTTGAAGATTTTACCACAGAAAAGAACTCCAGTGCTTGATTTATGATTGCCACCTTCTTCCAGTTGAATACTTTCATCAGATCAATCCTGGCAGGGTTCATTTTCTGCTCGGGAGATGATATTCGAAAGAAGTTAGGAAACCTTTCCCTGTCAGACAAAATGGGCGAAGAAGATCCGTAGGAAAACTGAAAAAAAAATCGCCAAGGAAACATTCTAAAGTTTCAGACATCAAATCGAAATAAATTACATTTTGTTTTATGCAAGAAGTTCTGCTATATCTCAATGACCTAAAGATTTTTTTGCAACAATTTGGATTAGTATCACCAGCCACTAGTATCACCATTTATCACAGTCAAGCAACGAATTGCCTCAAATACTGAAACATTGACCAAAACCTCTATATCATAGAATACTTTCTGTTCGAACGAGATAGTTTGTATATTGCCGAAACCTTTCGAAAATCCAAAACTAGGACATCATAACGTACACGTCTAATATGACACTACATACGCCATTAATACATTTGTTTTAAATGATAGAATATCATACTTAAACAGGCATACGTTAACTGTAAATTTACCACTCTTAGTTGAAAGACATTGATTACAAATGCATACTAACCTAGAGTCTGTTGTTATATTATTTATGGAAACATTTTTGAACACATGTTCCTCTTTAAATTATCAATTATTTGCGAGTTAAAGGGGAATGGGCCAATAAAATATATATGCTATAGAGCATCAGTGACATTTAGGGTATGTTCCTGTAAAAATGTCGTCGTCTACATAGCCTTGAATATGCTGAACCAGTTATTAAGTTCAGTATAAATGTTATCAGTCTAACACGTCTTGGATAGGTCGACAAGGTCTTTACGATTTATGGGGAAAATAGATCTTAAAACAAAAGTCATTTATCTAGGTTACTTTTTTTTGTAAAGCTTCTGTCGAAGGAAAAATATTTCAGTTGTACTTTTTTTGTTAATTGTCCTTTACCTGTGGTGTTTTCTCGACAACAAAATTCTTGTGGACAAAAACTATCGCTTAAGTATACTACTCGAAATTTGATAGGGATCACTTATAAGAATGTGTATATTTACTACATAAGGTTGAAAGGTTACATATTTTGTTGTGAATCCGAACATATGTTCAGATGACAACAGTTTGGTACCAAAAAATGAGTAAGTCTATAAACCGTTGAAGCGTGACAGAGGCTGAGCCGTGGGAGGGGCACGAATTTGGGATAACATAGACAGGAGATGAAATGGAACTTTTTGGAAAAATCAAGTCTATGGCCTGAATTTTGCTTTAAATCGCGTGTGGTGTCCGTTTGCTTGGATTACTGCTCTGCACCGCCTTCTCATGCTGCTAATGCCTGATGCTTTGATGTGGGAGTCTAGTCCACTCGTCCAGAAGGGCCTGCTGTAGCCCATGGACCGTGGTTGGCTGGACTGAGCGGGCATATACTGCAGTCTGCAGCATGTCCCAGGCGTGCTCTATTGGATTGAGGAATGGAGACCCTGCTGGCCAGTCCATTCTCTCTATGGCTGCTGCCTCCAGGTACTCGTCGGTTACCCTTGCCCTGTGAAGCCGGGCGTTGTCCTCCATTAAAATGAACTCAGGGCCTATAGCACCAGCGTACGGACGAACGTACACATCTAAGATCTCATTGACGTATCGTACAGCCGTCAATGTGCCGTTTTGAACAATGTGCAGGTCCGTTCTTCCCCGCATGCTAATGCCCGCCCACACCATGACCGAGCCCCCGCCAAGACGGTCATGGGTAGCAACACATAAACGCTCACTGGCGGATCTCCATACCCGCACTCGCCTATCAGTGAAGTCCACACAAAATCTAGACTTGTCAGTGAACAGCAATGGGGTCTAGTCATGCAGCGTCCACCTTGCATTATCGCGGGCCCATTAAAGACGTGCCTGGATGTGGTTTCACGTCAATGGGATTCGGATTGCTGGCCTTCTAACCCTCATGCCAGCTGTATGAACACGGTTCCTGATAGTTTGAGTGGAAAGTCATACACCAGTGGCATTCTGGAAGTCATTTTGGAGGGCAGTAGCGGTAACAAAGCGCTGACGTCGTGCTTGAACGACAATAAACCGGTCCTCACGCTGAGTTGTGGACCTCTGACGCCCTCCGCCATGCCTATGCGTGACATGCCCGTAAGTTTGAAACCGTCGCCACATCCTGGCAACGGTGCTCTGGGACACCACGAGGACACCTGCCACGTGCCGTTGGGAACGCCCAGCCGTAAGCATCCCTACCCCACTATTCATCTCCTCATCGTCAATACGCCCTATTTGCCGTAGATTTATCATGACCAGTGCTAGGTTCAATATAAACGTTACCATGCACAAGCGAATTCTGAATAAAACGGATGTGTACATGAAGGTACATGCCCGCGGTGCACCACTTTTCCAGGGGTATCGCTTTTCCCGTGCATCTCGAGCCATGTATAGGTAAAAAATCAAAATCTGCTGGACAGGTCGGCTTTGCCATACGAATAAACTACGTGTATGAGAAAAAAATCAGTTATCTTGAGGTTATTACTAAAAAGATATTTAAGAAAGAAAAAGTAATCCCTATCAAATTTTGAGTAGTATAGATATTTTTATTCTTCTTTCAGTAGAGAATACGGGGAGGGATTTCGACGCTGACGATCGACGAAAATATTTCAATAATTCTTTTTTATTGCAGAAGGTAAGTACAGGATCTTTGTGATCATATCAGCATTAGAAGAAGTGATGGTTTACTGTTTTACAATTGTAAGCCGTGTCTATTGGTAGAACAAATGGTTCCTGATTAACAACAAAACAACAATTAGGTCTAGATACTTAATACTCGGCTGTAGTTTGGGCATAGTGGGCAAAGGGCCTTAATTTCTTTCGAATCATTATATAAAAGGTAATGCTTTCACTGACGGTCATTCTTGAACTAAAGGAAAATGACAGCCCTGCTATTTTTATATAAATTCATCCCTTATTCAAAATATATGGTTTCGTATATACGTATATATATTGGATACTGAAGATATCTTTTAGTTTTTTTATGAATTCAAATCAGCCCCTGCGACGCTATCCGCCCGTCATGTATGAAAACCAGTAAAAAAAGAACAGCGAATGTAAGCTATGTCAAGAGACCGACTTACTAACTCGTGGGAACGCGTTAGCTATGTCGTGGGAACGACTTACTAACTCGTGGGAACGAGTTAGCTATGTCGTGGGAATGAGAAAGCAATATATTGTGCTACACTTTTTTTTTCAAAGTAATACATTTTTTATATTGAACTTTTCTTTTTTTATCTCGTACCCACGAGATACTAACTCGAGGAAACGACTTAGTATCTCGTGGGAACGAGATATTAAGTCGATCCCACGACATAGCTTACTCGTTCCCACGAGTTAGTAAGTCGGTCCCTCGACATAGCTTAAATTCGCTGTTCATTTTTTAACAACACGATTCTTTTTTTGTACTGCGCAACTCTTTTTTTTTTAAATGCGATTCATTATTCAGATTTGCACTTCTCTTTTTTTATCTCGTTCCCACTACTTAGTAACTCGTGGGAACGAGATACTAAGTCGTTCCCTCGAGTTAGTATCTCGTGTGAACGAGGTTTAAAAAAAAGAAATGCAATTAAAAAAAAGGTTGTGCATGTCACCTTTGTGCCACCGTATTTAACTCGACATTCAAAAGAATTTAAAAGAAAAGAAAAATAAATGTTTAACTTGCCATAGTTACGCTGCTTTGCCATATTTGCATGGAATTACTTTAATGTCACAGTGTTGTTTTGATATACATAAATGTATTAAAAAAATATTTTATATGGTGCATTCGGTTGACTGTTCTGATAATTTTAACTTAAACCTTGACATTCATTGGGTAAAATGTCGTTCAATACTTACTGTATTTATCTCCTCACCACTGAAAGCTGTAAATTAAAGACTCTGCCACTTTAAAATCATGGACCCACACATACATTTACGAAGTTTTCCATGATATCCAAATACTAACGACAAAAATTCATAAATCACACCAGAGATTTGTGCCGTAAATGTACAGCTCGTCAGATCTTGGTAATTGTGATACGTCCACGAGCTATGAGTTAAAGGCTATTATTTATGTTTATTGTGGACCTAATTGAGACTAATATGACAACGATAAAGACTGCATTATCTGTATTCTCCTAAATTCAAGGATTACACACTAAAAGGCAATTAGACGAGAGTGCGGTTAGCTAGAAGTTCAACTACAGAGGAGCTAGAAATCCACTGAAAAAAATGAAAGTAACACGTTTCCAGCTTATTCCGTACATGTTTTTTGTTGTTGTTGTCGTTGTTGTTGTTTTCTGATTATTTTCGCTGATGGGTGATTAGCAGAAAAGAGATTAATGGTTTTCTTTTTCCTATGGGAAAGTTGCTGCTGTTTATATGGAAGCTATTGACCTCTTTTTCCAATTTTTCCAGTTTTCTCGGAAAGGTTGCGCGACTTCTTAGATGATACAAAGGATACGTATCCACTGTTGTACAGCGTTCACCGGAAATAGCCCATCAAAATGTCTAAAACGAAAGTAAAATCGCTGATGTGGAGTTTACCCAAGGTAATGTTTCAGCTTATTTCTCCTTCATATCTTATCGATTTCTCCAAACTAAACAATATTGTGAAGCTAAATATGTCTGGTTTTAGACCAGTAGTTGCTTTTTTCTGCAAGTTGGGTATTTTTTGAGTAATTGGTGATAAATTGTGGCCTCGTTGTTGACTTTTGCGAACAATGTTGATATTTTCCACTAAATCAAGCCCAAAACGCATTTGCTGTGTCAAAATCCATCTTGATTTATCAAATATAGACTTTCCTCCACTTGTATTAGAGCGGCCATTCACCAACTCGAGCTACTTTTAACAAAATTTGCGAAAAAAGGCCATGCTTTGTGTACGGGGTCTAGCAACAAAATAAAATCAAGTGAACGGGGTGTAGTAGTTCAATGTACAGGGTCTAGTAGCATGTGTACGGTTTCTAGTAGCAACATCTTTTTCAAATTTTAGTCTTTATTATATTAGTTGTATTTGGAAATGCTCTCGTTATGCCCCCACAAAGTTGGGAGCATATAGCGTTGCACTTGTTTCAGACTAAAACATGGAGAAGTTTGGAGAAAAAGAAGAAGACTCGGAGTTGTTTGGTAAATAATCTATCTAATAAGTTTTTTTAGCCTAACACACAAATGCAATAGTATGAGAAATACGTTTTATTGTATTATATTCGCACCATCACAAACATAAGCTGAATAGTGTCGGTCGGTATTTATAAGACAGGTCGAAGAGCGGATCGGTGGTCTCGTGGTAAAAGCACTGGAGTCGTAATCGATGGGTCGCAGGTTCAACACCCCCACCTCCCCACTGCTTCTACAACTAACATTACTAGATGAAGCTCTTTAGTACTGGTTCTAACCAGGAATAATGCCCCATGTATTGGTGCTTTTCACCTGGCACGATAAAGAACCTGGCGATGTCTATGTGGTGGACGCGTCAGTATCATGCAATATTGGTCACTAATACAAACCATCAGTTTTCTGACCCACTCGCCGAATGGAAATGTCCGAGTACGGGTATGTACTTACCTACTTACAAGACAGGTCGGTAATTGACCATACACTTAAGAGATTGTGTACCAGTGTCATTTTGTACAAAACGGCATTAACAGGTGTTTTCCATAAAACCGTTTTAGCCGTCTTGCAGGTATACACTATATGACGACTTAGAGACATTTCAGAATGTTGATTTGACCAATTTTAATTTGACAGACTGTTAAACATTTAGCTTCAACGTTAAAGATCAACTGCACGTACACGTTTAACTACACGTACGCGTGTACGTTCAGGATGTGTTCCGTAACCTTACTACCTATAGTTATGCAGTATGTGGTCAGTTATTATCTACCCACTGAACCTTGTGAGAGTTTGCATTTTAGGGATTTTATAATCGCAGTAGGATTTCGTTACTTCCGCAAATCGACAACCACCGACTCTTTGTAAAATCGATAGTCCTGCATGCTTTTTTTCATTAACACGCGTATATACAAACTGCTTCGTTTATTCCTTGCAGATTTTGGGTTGTTCGACAGGTCGGAAGACAACGAGAGCGACGCCGGAGAGAAAACCCTGCCTGTAATTAATCTATAGGCACATAGCTATCTTTTTCGTTTCTTGTATTTAAGGCCATAGAATTTGTGATACAAAATTTCATACAATATATCGATATTCAAAAAGAATGGTATTTACAAAAGATCTTAAATGATACTAGTATCTAAATCCCCTTAATACAATTACTGACATGCCTCTTTAAAGTTTATTGCTTAGTATAAAAAAGTTATCAATGTATTTTTTTCACACTTTAGAAATAATATTTAATTAATTAAAACACAATAGTTAAATAAATGGGAATTGTTCATCATCAAGTCATTATCATCATCAACAGAAGCAGTAGTATTGTATTTGTCAATTAAGTATGAAATATACTGCATGCAATTACAAGTTGGGTCACCTAAGTTTAACTGCAACAAATTCTCGTTAAAAATATGAGCAAGCTTTTATAGCCAGTGATATAGTCTTCTCCTATAAGATAAAAAAATTAGTCAAGGAAAATATTTTACCAAGTTATCATACTTGTTTGTATTTTAAATGAAGTCTCAAGACCGGTTAAAGGATAAGATCAGGTAAACTTTTAAACTTATTTAAAAATGCACCACTCTACATTCTTAAGTACTAATTAAGCCAAATTTTACAGTTTAACCAAGTTCTATCAATGTTGGAATGAAATAAGGAATATAGAGTTAAATATTTTTCTATAAACTTATGATCATGCATCAAAAGTGTTGTAGGCGGGCGGCAAACGGCGTACTAAGTGTTAAATTGAAATATAAACATAATAAATACTTTAATTATTAAATTAATCATGATTTGCAAACAAATAAAATGTTTCGCTTTACGCTCGCTGCCCTCTTCGACACTAATCGCAATTCTTTAATCAGCTGATGTGTGTGCACTGGTACAGAAGTTAATTTGCATTTTGCAGAAAATGGCATTCGTTTATTTACTATACCCCGTACACTCGCAAGACAGTTTTCAATCTACACCCCGTACAGAACCGTGCTAGACCCCGTACACAAGGCATGACTGTTTTTCGCAAATTTTGTAAAAAGTAGCTCGAGTTGGTGAATGGCCGCTCTAATACAAGTGGAGGAAAGTCTATATTTGATAAATGAAGATGGATTTTGACACAGCAAATGCGTTTTGGGCTTGATTTAGTGGAAAATATCAACATTGTTCGCAAAAGTCAACAACGAGGCCACAATTTATCACCAATTACTCAAAAAATACCCAACTTGCAGAAAAAAGCAACTACTGGTCTAAAACCAGACATATTTAGCTTCACAATATTGTTTAGTTTGGAGAAATCGATAAAGATATGATGGAGAAATAAGCTGAAACATTACCTTGGGTGAACTCCACATCGGCGATTTTACTTTCGTTTTAGACATTTTGATGGGCTATTTCCGGTGAACCCTGTACAACAGTGGTATCAATCCTTCTGAATTATCATGCTAGTTAAGTAACATTTTTTAAAGTAACATGTTGTTGTTGTTGTTTGTGATCTTAGCACTTGATGACGTATTAGGAAAGTTTTAGCCTTTAGAAGACTTAGCAGGTTTGTAACATTTTCATGGAACTTTCTTTTTTTATTAAACATTATGTATTTGTGTACTTTCCTCTTCCAAAAAAGATGTCACCACTCAGGAGTTGGTTCACTGAATAAAAACCATGACGTATTTTAAGTGTTTTGCTATCAATGACACTTATATGAATTCTGTCGAGAAACAATATTGCAAAGCCTGTAAAAACTGACAAGCTTCTGTCTGAATCGATTGACACTTTAGGTATAACCTCTCATGTATGCATAAGAACGTGAGTCCTCGGAGAGATTCATTGTGACACATGGCAGTTTGACGGACAAATCACCAGATACTGTGATTTCTTTCACAATGTTCTTTTGGTATTTTTTCATATTTTACAAGCTACAGTGGCTTTAGACTGATTGACTATAACACGAAAACACTAATGTATAAAGAAATAAATCCATAGATCATAACAATTCGGCATTAAGAAATTGAATACCGAAAAATGCACATATAAAAACGTAACAAAATCCGCGTTTTAATGTCTGTACTGGCAAAATAATAATACATAAATGTATGTAAAAAATCCTCTTTTTTATCATTTTAAATCCGTTCTCTTTTCTAGTCTTTGAACCCCGTCATCCCCGACCCCAGCGGACACTGGCGCCGACATTTCAAATAAAAAAACGTCCTGTCATTTGCTTGAAGTACTATAGAGGAAACTATGCGAAAATCGACTTTTTCATAAAATGATTTTACATAAAATAATAAAAATATAAAATATGGGTCAAGAGTAATCGCTGGTGTGTCTGGGTTATATCTCAGCAAACACATCTATATCATCTGATATATTCCGGTTAAAACTAATATCAAGGAAATACTACCTACACAACGAAACATGTCTAATATTTTTTTCTGTTTTCTTAATAGTACAAGTCCTACTGAACAAAAAATGTCCTGATAAATTCATTAAAACAGTTGACGGTACATTCTCTGCTGTCTCCTACTCTTCTGGAATGACATTAACTTTTAGAAAAGCCGAATAATCCTTTTGTTTCAGGTAAATGTTGTTAATTGATGTATATTATAATCAAATCGTTATAATCAGTAATATACTACTTTTCACTGATTTCAACATATACTAGGGATTGTCACCGAAGTATAACATTTCATGTCAGAATTCTTTCAACAGAGATGAAACTATCTTCTCCCTATCTCACAAAGGCCTTAAAACATAAACCTCCACTTTTTAACTTCATGTAGACAATATATCAGCTCATTCTACAAGGGACTTACAAAATAAACCTCCTCTTAAACGTTATGTAGATGTCATTTCTGCCTATATCACAAATGCCTTACAAAATGAACCTTCTTTTCTTAAATTCATGAAGATGACATTTGTGATATTATACGTTTTTACAGAGATCTCATTAGTTTATAATTTATTATTCCATTAATTTGTAATTAATTGGTAACAAGCAAGACAAACAGAAAAGAAATGACAATAACTTGTTTCTTTTTTTTTGAGCTGAGGTAATTTAAATGTTTGGAGACTTGGAAGACATTTATTTGCTGACAATATTTCGAAAGATGTTGCTATAGAAAAAAAGAAGGCTGTAACGTTCTTTCATGATAAATAAAGGCAACAGAAAATTCATAATACACTTGTCCTTGTCTTGCACATTATTTGATAATAAATTCTTATAATAATTATGATAATAAGAATTATTATTATTATTATTTTAATATTTATAATACAAAAAAAAATGTAAAACAAGGTGAAATACGCTATTTTTCAGTACTTACAGGAATAAATGGCACACCTCTGAAGGGGATTAGCGAAATGAATTAAACCTTTCCTAGTCATGTATTGTCATCCAGAAACAATATTATGGTAGATTTGCTCCTTTCTCTCACATGTAAAACTATTGCGATAGAAAATGCTAAGTAGTCTCCTCCATTTCGGAAAGATGGTGTTTATTTTGATGTTGACGTTGTCATGATGATAATGTTATAATCATGTGTTTTTATTGTAAATAGTTTTATTTATTTATTTATTTATTTATTTATTTATTTATTTTTGTCATGTTAACTCGTTTTCATAGATGTCGACTTCTTTGTACTGATATAGCAATGAAGACTTTTGATTGTGACCAAACGGCGATCGGACAAAATATGCGTTCAGCTTAACCTAAATGAAATTTCGGTACAAAAGTGTATATAAGATAACAATTAAGTGTATTTAACAAGCATAGAACGATTATGGGTTTAGTCTGCAAAAAGTGTGCTGATATGATTAAATGGCAGATCTTGGTAAACTGTGGTAGGGCCTTCTTTTTAGTAAATTAAAGCCAGTCAGTCTATACATCCATCTTATATTTTGACTAAAAAGCCACAAACAGAGACACAAACAGAGATGGAAATTATTCTGCAGATTCTAGGCAACCAAGTTAGACCTTTATCTTGACCTAATTAACACGTGATGACAATTTACACTCAAATCCTGCAACCTATGCGTCACAAGCAGGACACTTTTTTACATTATGTAGCGACATATAATTTTGAAATCATATCAAGAATCACTAAACGACAGAATGGATACAAATCTACAGTCGGTACAAATGAGGGACACACAGACAGACTGACAGTTGAAGACTTGATGACAAATTGCCTCAAACTGCTGAACACTTATTCTTTCAAAATATAAACGTACCTATGAGTTACTCAGCGAAACAAACAAACAGGTAGGTAGTATTTTATCTTATTTATTGGTACATTTAACGAACAGACAGACAGAGGGATGAACCGTTATCAATAAACAGCCTCGAACTGCTGACATTCGTTTCAATTCCGTTAATATACTAATGCGATAAGAAGCCGGTAGTTAAAAAGATGACAGTTACATAGTGGACACGAATGGACAGACTAACAGTTCAATAAGCGTATCCCCCTCCTCGAGTGAGCAATTTATTAACATATTACCTAAACTGAAAAATGGAAGATGTCAGTACTTGGTTGTCTTTTTGTTCTTGACCTAGATAGTTTAATTGGTATCGAGCTTGAAAGACATTCTCTTATTGACGTCATGTCGTAAAATCCATTGGCATAGAGAGACTGTGGGTTTTTAGTTTAGTTTTATTATAAATGAAACAGCAAAAACAGAAACTTTTGCCGACGCCATGCTACCTAGCTACATTGAAACATTCTTGTTTTCATTTCAAAACACATTTATTTAATTTAGTGTCTCTTTTGCTTGTGTACTAATGGTCTTCAAAAAATCAAATTCAGGTAGTCATTTGATTGCAAAGCAAAGATTTAAACTAATTCCTCAAAGCATATTAAGTCGTAGATATTTTACAGATAAGCTCGATTTCCCCTTTAATATATCCAGCAAATTAGTAGCTTAAGAACACTTTTACTACAAGAAAGCAGTTTTCCTTCTTTGTTGTGTTGATTTCATTATAAAATATTGCTAATTGTATAAAGCAAAACTGAAATTAGAAATTGCTGTGAGATCTGTCGTCTAATAAAGGTCTATATTAGAAATATATTGATCTAAATTTATCTCTAAACAGAAACATTAACGAAAGTCTTTGGAATGACATTCAGTTTTTAATTTCATATTGTTACAAAAATATATATAATATAAACTGAAAACCCTTGATATTTAGAAAGCCATTAATAAAACTTATGGCAGTTTAATGGATTGAGCATTCAAAAAAGACATTCGCGAGTTACATTCGGGAGTACTTTTTATCAGTGCGACGAATATATACAGATAAAATGTTATCGGTGGTAAAATTAATCAGGATTGAAATGATATAGGCCTTTTAAAAGTTGAAGAAATAAACATTAGTGCAGCATGGTTTCTGTCCGTCTGTCTACGAATAAAATATAAAAATAAGATATAAAGTACAAGTAATAAAGTGTGAAACAACCACAGTTATTTGCCTTTATAAGTTCACAATCCCTCTGACACTAGCCCATTTATGCGAACTTTTTTTTATATAAAAGTTCACATTAATGAGCTTTAGTTTGCAAAACATATTCAAGAGAGGAGTTCCCTGTACTTAATTAATGTTATTGACAGGTTTCAAGAATTTTAAATAGTAAGGTAATAGTGACAAATTAGAAATCAATACATAGCAAATCAAGACATGCATAATTTGTCTTGTAAACCACCGAATCAGCGACATAAATTATTTCAAGATCAGATTTTTGTTATGATAGAAAACCTTGAGTGAATTAACGCTGGGGTATTTCAGGCGTATAACTGCTAGGCAAAAGGGAAAGACTGTGGATAATTGAAACAGCAGTACATGACACATCCATAAAATCAACCTTGTAAAAAGGATAACTGTCCGAATATATCTGGAAACTCAAATCCATTAAAGCTACATACATAAATAGATGGCATAGTTGAAAACATGTGAACTGTAATAAAATAAATACTAGAAAAAAATTAGAGAGGTAAGATGTTGAAAGCATGTATAGAATGACAAAGAGTTCTACAAACATCAACTGCTGAATGTGTGTCTGATAAATGTTGAAAAATCAACTAATAAACATATAGCAGCTAACTGCTAAAATATAAATTACAGAAAATGGCCAAGTCAAAACATTCCAAACCAGTAGTAGTATAAAACGGGGGGGGAGGGGGGAAGAAATCATCACTTTTGTGGTGATTTGCTCCTTGGGGTACTGCGCATGCGTGAAAAGGGAGGTAAGCCTGGCAATAAGTTTATCATGAAGGTGGGAAGTTATCTGAACTTTGTAAGCATGGGATCCCTTGAAAGTCTGCGATACTCTCTGAAATTATCAAAAGACTGTTGTAAATGAGTTGAGACATAAAGTTTTCATCATGGACTCCTGGGGGTCACTAAAAAGTCAAAACTGCCATTAACTTCATTGGAACCAAAAATTCCTGAAAGTCTCGCAGATCACTTAAATTGACTCTGAAGTGTCCCTTGTACTCAAAAAAGTCATTATATCCACTGGCAACAAACCTTCCTGAAAGTCTGCGAGTACCCAAAAATCAGTCGCAGACAAATTAAACTGACCCTGGAGGGTCCCTTGAAGTCAAAAATGTCATTATCTGCATTGGCACTAAAACTTCCTGAAAGTCTGCGAGTGCTTCAGAAACAGTCGCAGACCAACGAAATGGACTCTGGAGAGTCCCTTGAAGTCAAGAATGTCATTATCTGCATTGGCACCAAAACTTCCTGAAAGTCTGCGAGTGCCTCAGAAACAGTCGCAGATCACTTAAATTGACTCTGAAGGGTGCCTTGTAGTAAAAAATGTCATTATATCCACTGTCACCAAACTTTCCTTAAAGTCTGCGAGTGCTACAGAAACAGTCACAGACCACTTGAATGGACTCTGGAGTGTTCCTTGAAGTCAAATATGTCATTATCTGCATTGGCACCAAAAAGTCTGCGAGCGCCTCAGAAACAGTCGCAGACCACTTAAATTGACTCTCGAGTGTCCCTTGAAGTCAAAAATGTCATTACATCCACTGGCACCAAACCTTCCTGAAAATCTGCAAGTGCCACAAAAACAGTCACAGAACACTTGAATGGACTTCCTGAAAGTCTGAGGAGTCAAAGATGAGACATTGAGGAGTTAAAGAGGAGGTATGAGGAGGGGAAGAGGAGGCATGAGGAGTGGAAAAGGAGGCATGAGGAGTAAAAGAGGAGGCATGAGGAGTAAAAGAGGAGGCATGAGGAGTGAGAGAGGAGGCATGAGGTGTGAGAGAGAGGTATGAGCGTTAACATAAAGTTGGGTAGGGGAATGTATGTAATATGTACAAACGAAAGTGATAAACTGGGATATAACAAAGATTTAACAAACAAAATAGTTTCATTGTTTTATTGATATCATACTTTTTACCATCAACATCAAAAACTGTTAATATTTCTCCTTTTTCACATCTAAATGGCTAAGCTTAAAAGCTACTAAAGTAAGATGAATTGTCATAAATGCCAGGTAAAATTCCTCCAACGCTTTAGTTTGTAACAATGCATGATTGCTTATTTATATACATGTATATACTTTTAGATCGTTCACACTGACATCTCATAAAACTCCTCCAACGCTTTATTTTGTAACAATCCATGATTTCTTATTTGTATACGTGTATATAACTTAAGATCGTTCATATCAACAGTTTTCACTGATTATGTCCATCTGTCTCGAAATAATGTTTAAAAAAAACGGATGGGGAGCATTGCAATTGTTTTTCTTATTGCCTTTAAAAGTTTATTTCCCAAAACACTTGCAATCGTCCTACAGCAGCCGTAACTATCTGTTTCGGGTTTTACACTATCAATCCGAGCCTTCTTCTTGTTCCATGACATCCTCTCTTTCCAGCTGTCGAATTTGGTAAGTGTCTAGGACCTTGTCAAAGAGAAACTTCCGCTTGAGTATGCCGTATTTCAAAGCTTCGTCCTTGTCATACCCATCCTTATCGATCAGCTGATTGACTGTCTTCTTTATAGATTTATAGATAGGATCTTTTTTCATTGCATCAAACCACATCAATTTACTGCCGAAACTGTTCATCATTGCTTTCCTGTAGGTGCTTTTCATATTCCTGAAAACTTTTTCTTTGGCTTCAAGTTCACTGATGCCAGTATCTTCTTCCATAAGCGCATTTACCTTGGAGTCATACTGCGACTGACACTTTTGAAACGATTCATCTACAATGTAGCTCTAAGGATCGATCTCCATAGATTCCTCTGAAGTGACAGATGTATCGTCACTGTCGTGACTGTGGCTAGACTCATTGTCATCTATGGGCCCAAAAATATCCTCTTTCACTGATACGTCTGACATTGCGTCTTTATATGAGTCTGTAACTGAATGTGCCAATTTTTTATGTCGTAACATATAATCCTTTCTCCCAAAAGTCTTTAAACAAATGTCGCACTGAAACATCGTCTTCGACGTTTCAATCAAGAATGAGGAGGAGTAAGGGAAGCATTCAACTTAATACTTGTCCAATAATTGCGATGTTGTCAAGTTCACCGGTGTTCTGTTTCGGTTTTCTCCCAATAGATGGTGGGCCCTGACTAGGTTTCTTAATCTTCTTAGTTTTATCGCCTACTTTTGAATTCTGACGTTTGTGTGTTACACCGGTAGGTTGTATTTCTTTCTGGCCAATAATTGATACATCGTTAGGTTTAGCTTGACGTTCAAGCAAACTTTTAGCTATAGCGGTTGTCTGCTCTGCCGGTAGAACCATTCTAATATAAACTGAGATCTCTGACCCCTATGAGACCTGCTCCTCTTCATCTTCCTCTTACTTATCGTCGTAATGTCTTTATCAAATAAGTCCATGTTTCTAAATCACGTCTTGACTCTTCAACGTCCAAGCAGTCACTAAATGTCATGCAGATATATTTTGAAACATAACTTTCAGCTCAAGACATCGTCTGTCTTGGTTAATATGACGCTAAAAATGACCATCGACGCATATACATAATTTCTCCTCCCGTTCTCCAGTGACGGATGGCTTCATGCACATTCACATTGTGGACTACGAATCTGTCCCAGTCTTTTATATTGACAGCGCAGAGATTAATGATACATTCCTCGCTTGTAACCACTTTATATACTAAAGTTTTAAAGTTTTCAAACGTTGCTACATCATTTAGCCACCGTCTTATTTTCCCGTCGTTGTTTAAAAGGCAACAACAGTTTCGAGGTAAAACGGAAAACAAAAGCACTTTATACAATTCAAAGTCTAGTATACGCTGTAAAGAAATATATGGCTTCTTCACAAAATCCTCGTAAATCCGCTTACACAACGCAAGCGGTAAAACGTGACTCGTCTCCACACACAAATAAATCTCTCGGTGCAGCCCTTTACCACGTTACATGGAGAGAACCAGGTCTTTCAGCAATCATTCTTGAAATTACGTGTCTTATTTTATATATTAAACTGGTTTTGTGTAATGAATTTCATTGTACGCGAGAGATTTATATTTATTTATTTTTGTTTGTTGAATCTTTGTTATATCCTCAGTTTATCACTTTCGTTTGTACATATTACATACATTCCCCTACCCAACTTTATGTTAACGCTCATACCTCTCTCTCACACCTCATGCCTCCTCTCTCACTCCTCATGCCTCCTCTTTTACTCCTCATGCCTCCTCTTTTACTCCTCATGCCTCCTTTTCCACTCCTCATGCCTCCTCTTCCCCTCCTCATACCTCCTCTTTAACTCCCCATACCTCAATGTCTCATCTTTGACTCCTCAGACTTTCAGGAAGTTTTGGTGCCAATGCAGATAATGACATTTTTGACTTCAAGGAACACTCCAGAGTCCATTCAAGTGGTCTGTGACTGTTTCTGTAGCACTCGCAGACTTTAAGGAAAGTTTGGTGACAGTGGATATAATGACATTTTTAACTACAAGGCACACTTCAGAGTCAATTTAAGTGATCTGCGACTGTTTCTGAGGCACTCGCAGACTTTCAGAAAGTTTTGGTGCCAATGCAGATAATGACATTCTTGACTTCAAGGGACTCTCCAGAGTCCATTTCATTGGTCTGCGACTGTTTCTGAAGCACTCGCAGACTTTCAGGAAGTTTTGGTGCCAATGCAGATAATGACATTTTTGACTTCAAGGAACACTCCAGAGTCCATTCAAGTGGTCTGTGACTGTTTCTGTAGCACTCGCAGACTTTCAGGAAGGTTTGTTGGCAGTGAATATAATGACATTTTTGAGTACAAGGGACACTTCAGAGTCAATTTAAGTGATCTGCGACTGTTTCTGAGGCATTCTCAGACTTTCAGGAAGTTTTGGTTCTAATGAAGTTAATGGCAGTTTTGACTTTTAAGTGACCCCCAGGAGTCCATGATGAAACTTTATGTCTCAACTCATTTACAACAGTCTTTTGATAATTTCAGAGAGTATCGCTGACTTTCAAGGGATTCCATGCTTACAAAGTTCAGATAACTTCCCTACCTTCATGATAAACTTATTGCCAGGCTTACCTCCTTTTTCACGCATGCGCAGTACCCCAAGGAGCAAATCACCACAAAAGTGGTGATTTCTCCCCCCCCCTTCCCCCCCCCCCCCGTTTTATACTACTACCAGTCAGAAAAAGGCAAATTGACGAACATTTTTTCAAATATCAGGTGTTTCAAATAGTCGAAATGAATGGAACAGTCAACTTTTTTTTGACTAATGACATATCTTTAGACTCTCGAAAATAGGAACAAAAAACTGTCAATTAAGGTTGGAAACAACTTTCAATTAATTTTAAATCTTAATTTATGACATTTTTATCAAAAAACATCACATCAGATAGCATAACACTTCAAATCTAAATTACAGAAAACTAATTAAAAACACTAGAATAGAATGGAATGTGATTGGGTGGGAAGGGAAGGGACGGTCCGGGACGGTACAGAAAAAGACAGAACAGATTAAAACAAAACAAATTAGAACATAATATTTAATAGAGTTTCCGGTAAACGATATATTTACTATCAAAAGAGTTAGATCAATGTTAATTAAACAAACCTGCGTGAGATTCCAAAGATATGAAACTTGCGCAGTGGCTTCTGACCCAACAGAACATCCATCGCCTAGCAACATGACGTAAGGTTTGTCATAATGGAATGCTTCAAACATGCGATAAACAGGTATGCCAGCGTCACACTGAAATAAAACAAAATAGTGTAGGCAGTTAGTCTAGAAAAATGTTCGTCGATTAGACAGTTCACATAGCTAACTGATACATGATCATTTAGGTTAATTACTTCAATTTATATGAAAATAAGCATATATTCAATATTGTCTACAAAATAGTATTGACTTTTCTAATTTTTGAATAGTCATAAAATAACACAAAAACAGCTTATATTATCTATTTATTCATGAAAAATTTCAAACAGTGTATAAAAACACGTATAGTCTGTAGGTATTACAAAAGACATTTTGATACATAATCTTCAAAATCAACTCTTTTCCTATGAAATAATTTTGTCGACAAATGGAAGCTCTTCTTCAACGATTAATCAGAGGCATCTACGTAAACTTGTTATAAGAAGTCTCACATTTTGACTTTTGCAATATTGTCTTGTACGGAATTTCACAGTTTTCTGCAAAAAGAATGCAAAGAATAAAAAAAATGTGTGCTAAACTTGTATAAAAGATCGAAAAAGTATATAAGCTCAAAAAAACTCTGTTCCAAGTGGTTTGGCTTCTTATCAAGACAGCGTTAAGTTGTTAACATTTATGCATAATTGTTCGATTGGCCAAACTTTGGGTTATCTGACTTATTGTACATAAAAGTGTAAAGCCATTCGTAATAGACGACCGAAATTGTGGAACAACCTTCAACTTCATGACAGTGATTAAAAATCTGTTTTTAACTACGTTACAGTGCGCTTTATAAATAAACGGATTCTTTTGACTCATATGATTACATGTATATGTTGGCATTGCTTTTGTATTTAATATACAGCGGCACCGAATTACCTTGTGTGTAAAATATGCGTTCGAACAAAAAATATTATATAGCTTTAAGTTTAAATTATTATAATAGAACAGAACAAATGATTGTAATGAAAGATGGTCGCAAGAATAAGTAAGTATACAAACAAACAATTTACAATAAAAAAAGACATACAAGGATATTTATTAGTCTAAGTAAAAGAGTGTAAGTCTATAATAAGGGCTGACTTCAAAATTATAGCATTTATATAGCCGTTAGAAATATTTTCTTTTATTTAAACAAGTGTCATGTTGACATGGCCATCCCCCGCTGAATGTGTTTGCTTAGTTATCATTCTTGCGCACAGCTCTCCTCTCCAATGAGATCTATTTACCTAGTAGGTTTCAATTTGATACCTCAAACACTTTTTGAGTAATTGTCCGAACAAAAATTAAGCATGAAAAATAACAAAGGGCAATAACAAAAAAATATAAAGGGTATTTGTATCATTCTTGCGCTCTGCACTCCTCCTAAATGTGATATAGCCACCTACGAAGTTTCAAGTTGATATCTCAAACACTTTTCCAGTTATGCTCTGGACAAAAATTAAGCATAAAAATAACAAGAGCAATAACTCAAAAATTACGGATAGAGTTGTTATTCTTGTGCAGTGCATTCTCCCTCAATGAGTTCTATTCACCCATGAATTTTCAAGTTGATAAGTATGCTCGAAACAAAAAATCAGCATAAAAAAGGCAATAACTCAAACATTATGAAGGGTAGAGTTATCATTCTTTTGCAGTTCACTCCTCCCAAGTAAGATCTATCCACCTAAGTTGAAGTTTCAATTTGATATCCCAAATATTTTTCTGAGTTAATTAAGCAATCAAAATAACAAAGAACAATCACTCAAAATTATGAAGGGTGGTGATATCGTTTTTATGTACTGCACTTTCCTCAATGAGATCTATCCACCTATGAAGTTTCAAGTTGATATCTCAAATACTTTTCGAGTTATGCTCCAGACAAAAATGTGGGACGGACAGAAGAACGGACGGATGGAGACTATAACCATATCGTCCGCCGCCTTTTCGTCGGGGGACAAAAAAGCCGGGTTTGTAGTTGTTGTTTTATCATAAAATTATGGGGAACGTGTAGAAAATTTATGTTCTGTAAACACCAATAGCTTTTACGTCATCACATCTTAGAAGCATTTAATGATTTCTAAAATAAGGTATGTTGTAATGACTACAATCAAAAGAAGTAGGTTAAAACACCTATATTACCAAAACACTGCTGAAAGACAAAGTTGTATCTGTATCGTGTCAAATACCTCTTAAATGTCGTGTGTCTGTATCAAATAACGGATATGAGAAGCACTAATGCTATGTAATCACAATGGAAAAAAATAGCTGATGCAATATCCAAGACGAACAGAAATAAACTGCCAGTTTTATCAATGAAACAAGGATTCTCCTGTTTACTTTCCGTAACAAACTAAGTCGTGAAATGTTCAAATGACTTATTGTTAGTACTTTCAAACCAAGAACAGGATGTCTTGTGCGTTACTGGTAATTTATTAAATCATATGAAAATGTAATTTTTACAACAATGTCAATAATCATATATGTATATATATAAGTTTAAAAATGTGCCGGGCAAGTAATTAAATATATATATTAAGTGTGTTTGCGTGCGTGCGTGTGTGTGTGTGTGTGTGTGTGTGTGTTTGCGTGCGTGTGTGTGTGCGTGCGTGCGTGCGTGCGTGTGTGCGCGTGAGTGCGTGTGTGTGTACGTGGGCGTGTGTGTGTGTTGCGTGCGTGTGTGTGTTTGCGTGCGTGTGTGTGTATGTGCGTGCGTGTGCGTGTGTGTGTGTTTGCGTGCGTGCGTGTGTGCGTGCGTGCGTGCGTGCGTGCGCGTGTGTGTTTGTGTGTGTGTGCTTGAGACGATGAGTCGTTTTACTGTTTCATATTTGACATTTTTTGTTCCATTTATTATTTATTACCTTCAAACAAGGCTAACAAAATAACAATACAACGGCTAAAACAACAAAATGACCTGATCTTGTGCAAAAGAGCAAGCTTTGAAGAAAATTTATGACACCTGTTTTGATTACATCGGTTACATACAACTTCTCTTATCTTTTAGAAGACCACTTTACAGAGGAAATGAGAAGGACAAGAGCTTACAAGTGTTAATGTAATTGCAAGAGAAAATAGCTGAAACCAAACAAAGTCCAGATATAAAACAAGTCACCAACTGTTAATCATAGACAACATATACATAAATAAGACTTGTTGATTCCAGCAAATGTAAAATGATTAAGTCTCTATTGTCTTTATTGTTCAAATAGTTTTCATTAAGTCTTCCTTTTAAAATTATTCCTCACTTTGAGAAAGGAGAGGGTAAGCTTTTATTCCCTTGATTTCTGATCAAATCGTCTAGCTCCCACATGTAAATCGTATAAGCGTTTCAGCTGCGATTGTACAAATAAACAAATGTTTAGGTGCAAGCTAATACATTAAGCATAAGTGCGGAAATTGTTCAATCCACTTGATAACATTAAGGCCAAAGGCAATCACAAACGTTTAAAAGGCTGTATTCTCACGATCTATTCAATGCCACATTCCTATAACAAATGGAAACAAAATGTATTATGTTCCACTACAAGTACAAGAAATTAAATCATTATACATTTATCTTTCATCATTTATTAATATGCATACAAAGGCCTCAAGTTTGCTATGCCCTCTACTTGGGTAGAAATTAGTTAGCTCAGCAATCTCCCTTTCAGTTTCATTAACTTACATTTCTAAGGATTAACTCCGCTTAAGATATAGGAATAATTAAAAAGTGATGTTTGAAATATATGAGTTTTAAAGAAAATATGGAAACAATTTGCATGAAGATATTAAATTAGTATGAAATAGCATCTTCTTAAGGCATTGCAAACGAAGGCTTTGTTAACCACATTCGACTAATAATACAAAAAAGAGAGAAAAAACAACAACAACATAAGTGTGTGTGTGCGGGTGCTGGGCTTGTTTAACTGGCTTGCAAATGTACAGCATTGTATGAAAGCGGAAATTATGTATAACAATCCGAATTAGATTTTTGGCCAGTGTCCCGTTATAATAAAAAAGAGAAATAAAGCATGTCTATTCGAAGTACTAAGCCTGGTCTTGGTAAGTAAAGCTATTTACTATAGAAGCTGTAGTTTGAAGTTTAAGTTACAATTATTTACATATTGTGTAACGGGTGTCCTACAACTTTAAACGATCTGTCGTTTTCATTTACGTACATAAACAACCATCTCAAAAGCCTGTCCACTTTTATTTCGGCTGGCTGACCCAACATCACGAAGTTTGGAGTGCCGTTGAAGCAAGTGGAAAAAAGTGACATCACAAATATAACTGGCCGGACAGGACAATGAATTAACGAGTGAAACGAACCTATAAGAACGTACTAGCTTCCTTAAAAGAAAGTACGTCAACCATAAAATGATAACAATTTAAATAACATGCTTGCAGGAAAAGTTTTTAAGCTGTAAAAACCGAACGCTCTGACCAGCAAAAGGAATAGGTAATTTATGGAGTCACTACCACTTTACTAAAGGTATTTTGTTTTCAATGTTTTATAAACAAAGTACTAAATCCTATCATGATTCATTCGTCTTATGAGTAATTTAATCAAAACTATACTGTAATGTCAATCATTTTTCTTTTGTCTTTACAAACATGTTAATTGATGAGACTCACAATGCAAAAGTACATTGCAATACTTATAAATGTAACCCGATTACACGTACTTTTTACCGAGTTGATTAATTAGGGGATTTGTAAAGAAATAGTTCAGATAACAGGGTTGTATTAACCACTGTTTCAAATAGGATTTGCTGTCTAAGTGCGGTAATTTAAAGTAAACGTAGAAACACTTGAATAGAATAAGGTTTAGAGACAGCAAAGGAGGTTTATTACTTTGTAAGACATATTTATAACTGTCTCAGAAACGGTCTATTATTTTTCTGTTGTTTATCGACGCCTCAGCGACGTTTTTTTCTGAAAATATTAGGAAACATAGAATGTATACTGCTACTGATATTTCTCTTACTTTCAATATCTCGCCTACATACTGTAAACATCTGGTAATGATCAAGAGTTTTTGTGTATACGTGTGTGCTTGTGTGTGTGCGCGCGCGGTTGGAGGAGGGGCTTGTAATGACATGATGCTTGTTGTACGTTGTATGCTTTTAGTATTTATTTTATTGTTTTCTTTTCCACATAACAAACTAAAGTAATAAAGCTAGCGTGACAAACGGTATAAAAACTTTATGTAAAGCCTTTGATATTTCTAATTTTAAACTGAAATCTCATCAAATAAATCCAAGATATTTTTTATTGAATTCTACATCAGTTTTTTTTAACAACTTGTTTAGGGTAAAGGGGTCTAATGTTACACAGAAATTATATTTTGGTATCAGCTTCCAGCTGAATTGTGAAAATTTATATAACATCATCTAGAAGACACCATGCCTGTAATTATGCTCCAAAAATAATAAGTAAAGGCCTAACTGATATTTCAATATCAATCCTAGACTGAAAAAGGGACCGGCGCATGGAAGATTCTCTGCTCAGTTGTCCATAATGCGGTGATCAATATTTAGAGAAAGGCGGAAGTTTAGAATGAAATGCAGAATGATTCAAAATATTCTTAATGGAGTTAATACTATGTACACCGTAAAATATTACTCAGAAAAGATGTTTCTTTTTACGATACAATGTGGCTGTTTGGTGTATGACATTCAAAATTCAGTATAGGATTATGAAAAAGAAAAAGAACAGTTTGAAATAGTTTGATATTCTTACAGCATATCATTAGTTCAAGTTCCAATAGGCCAATATAAGTGTTGTTTATTCTTTTTTTTTTTCATATGACAGTGACAATTTAAAAGTGCATAGTAATATTTTTGATTTTCATCGGATTACATACAATTTGACAAATTTGATTGACAGTTAATACATGTAGTTTTAAACCCCCATTGTTAACAAATACTATTTAACGCGCAACTCGAAATCCCATTACCTAATGACACAAGTTGGCTCTGGGTGTCCAGAAAATGGTGCATGCAAAATAGAAGCTTTGACGTCAAGATTTTTTATAAAGAGTTTGTCTATAAAAGAAATTGTAAAACACCCGCGGTTTAGAGTCAAAAAATAACCAATGCCAACGTTTAAACAATCTTGGTATAGGTCTGTTTGACGATGCTTAAGGTCAAATTTCAGAATTCTGGGTCTTGTGGTTTCAGACAAGTAGAGATTAAACAACTCTTCGAAATATTTTTATTTAAAAGTCTTAGCCTACGGATGGAGCCAATAATGATCTTAGAAGATTTTAATAATCTTGGAAGAGGTTCAAAGTACAATACTCCATACCAATTTTCAAGTGTCTCAGCCATATACTTTCTAAAAAGGTTTTTAACAATTTTCTTTTAATAAGTATATCTAAAACCTCTGACCATCGGATGAAGCCAACGTTTCACCAACTTGTCAAATGGTTTAGGAAAAGATGTTGGTAAAGCAAACACAGGCCGATCACAAAAAAAAACTCACAAGCTCACTTAGAACACTCAAAAGAGATTACTATGATAAAACTTATGGTGATATTGAAATAGCGAAATAGGTGGCACTACAGTAAATCACCATGTTTCCATTTATGACACTCTTGTAAAGCACTTGACAACGGACCAGAAGCTAGAGCAATCTTCTTCGATATCAGCAAGGCATTCAATAAAGTCTGGGACAGGGGTATTCTCTCGAAATTTAGACATGCTTGTGTCTCTGAAGATGTATATGATTGGTTTAAAGATTAACTTTCGAACAGACGTCAACGTGTTGTATTATCAAATGTCAAATCCTCTCGTGGTAGTATATCTCCAGGAGTTCCACAAGGTTCTATTCTCGGCCCTTTACTTTTTCTTATATTTATTAATGACATTGTTCTAAATTTACAATCAAATGCAAACCTTTTGGCTGACGATACAAGTCTTTATCTTGTTGTAGAAAATCCAGTAACAGCAGCCCAACAATTACAAAGAGATATACAATCAATCTCAACATGGACAGACACATGGCTTGTTACTTTCAATCCGTCAAAATCAGAGTCGATTGTTGTTACAAAAAAAACAAAATTCTCATCATCCTACTCTACAAATGCTCGATATACCTGAAGTACACGATCATAAACACCTTGGAATCATTCTTTCACTCAACTGCAATTGTCATTCACACATCGACTACATAACAGAAAAGGTTTGGAAACGGGTAAACATAATGAGAAAAATAAAATTTCTTTTAGACAGGAAATCCCTAGAAATAATTTATACCTCTTTAATACGTACTATTCTAGAGTACGCTGATGTTGTATGGGGAAACGCTTTGCAATACAAACTGGAACTTTTAGACAAAATTCAAAACGAATGTTCTAGAATTGCTTCGGGTACGACTAGACTTGTTTAAATTGATAATCTTCTCAGAGAAATAAACTCGGAAACTTTGCACCAAAGACGCTACAATCATAGGTTTATCCTATTTTACAAAATGAAAAACAATCTTGCTCCTGATTATGTAGCCTCCTTAATTCCTGACCAAACTCATACACGTTATAACCTACGCAACTCTGACAATACAAGTGGAATATATGCAAGAACTTCTTTATACTCTAATTCTTTTCTTCCTTCTACAATCCGAAATTGGAATGCCTTGACTACCGAAGTTCGAAATCTTCCAGCAATTTCATTATTTAAATCTTACTTAATTCGCAACAATCAGCGCACACCAAAGTATTTCTATTCTGAAAACAGAAAACTCCGAATACTTCACACAAGACTTCGCACGAAATGTAGTTCCTTAAACTACCGTTTATTCCTTAGGAACATCTCCCCACTCCTTTGTGTGATTGCGGTGAAATAGAATCAAACTACCACTTTTCTTTGAATGTCCTTTTCATAACGCGCAACGTCACATACTCTTCAATAATTTTCAAGAATTTGATATAGACCTTGATATCCGACTCTTTGGTAGCTCAAACCTATCAGACATTTATAATGCTATTATATTTTCAAATGTGCAGTCTTATATAGCTAATACTAAACGGTTTCTCTGAACCGGAAACTTTGAGTTAAAAATGAGTATTGTGAGACTTCTTCTCACTCTCACTTTGTTTTGTTTGTCTATACCTTACACTACTTCAGTATTTTCGTTCTCTATTTAAATAAACTTTCTCTCACCATAC
Organism: Cyclina sinensis; assembly: GCA_012932295.1. NCBI lineage: Eukaryota > Metazoa > Mollusca > Bivalvia > Venerida > Veneridae > Cyclina > Cyclina sinensis. Next base: position 30,419,540 of record JAAONU010000004.1, read on the forward strand.
TAGTTCTGTGTATCTTATTCTCAGATGATAATTATGACAGACCGACACAGGATTATTTAATATCTAAGAGGAAAAGAGTTCTATAAGACTTAGTCTTTCATTCTTATCCCTTTCACTAGAATATTGTAAATAAATGTGTATGTAATATTGATTGTATAATGTATATAGATATTCTGGGAATAAAATATGTTTAAATCAAACAGCAAAATAAGATTTCATTTCTTTGGGCGATGTACTGAAAGAAAATCATTTTTAAGCAAATTTATAGTACTGGTGATTAATATAATGCCTCTATTATAGTTCAACCTACGTCTGATATCACCTTAAGGAAGAGTGGTTGGGAGACCTTGACAAAAGTATTTCATGGTGGGCAAAATTCTCCGAATTGGTGTCAAGTCTTTCAAAGGAAAAGACGTGTAACTCTTTAACAAGCTACCCCCGAAAATATGATTCGTGCTTTGTAGCAGCTTTGTTAAAAAAACGATAATAATTTTGAGGTAGTTAACTTTTGTACTTATGCATTCACATTTTGGTAACTGTTATTATCCATTTCCAGCTTATTTTGAAAACAATTTTAATCTGTCGAGAGACCAACGCATTTGTCATACCAAAAATAATATTTTAACGAACATGATGAACATTTACACCAAGTTTACAATTTCATATTTCAATGTTTTATTATCAATATTGTTATTATACATATTATATATTTATTATTATCATTATTATTATAAGTGTTGTTATTTATAGGTTAAGTGAGCCGTTCAGTGGACCGGGAGCTTCATTTGTATCTATTTTCTATCATATACGAATCTTTCATTTTAACGTGTAACATAGGACACAGTAAAATTTCTTGCTCATTTGCTTTTTGATTACCTAATTGCTCATTTATTTGTTTGCTAGCTCGCTCGCTTGTTCATTCAATCTCTTATCTATAATTCGGATTACATCTTTTACCGTGTTTTGGGTGTTTGTATACATAATCAACAGTTTTGCGTTTATCTTTTTAGGCAAAAATCTCCGGAATGAAACCATTTCTAACAAGGTAATAGAATAAGTTGTGTTACAAATTTAACGACTGGCCAAAAACGGTATGTTATTGTAAATCATCACACTTGCAAAACCATAAATGTTTAGTAAGATTTTTATAGATATTACCAGATACTTTACAAAACACTTTGATATGTTTATCATTAATTTGCACCTTGTTACCCGAGGTCTTATCCCTGTCCATAATTGTATCCCTTTTATTCTTTGTAAATTATTCTTAAAATTCAATAAATACACAAAAACCGAAACTATTTTTCTTTAAAAATTGTCAGTAGAATTGTAACGTTCATGTTACGTCTATGCTATGCCTGTTAACATCACATTCATTTGTTTAACATAGGAAATGACCGAGATGTGTTTTTTTTTTTAGATTCAGTTTAAAATTAATGATAGTAGATCCACAACAGATTGCTTTTTTCTCTCTAAATAATCCAATATGTGATCTATATATATTTTGTTTTAAAAAAATACAAGGAATTAAGTAGATATTTGTTTTACGCCAACTATTAAAAAATATTCCATGCAAACGTTGTCATTTAATCAATGCAAAGCAATGAATTGTCAAGAAGAAATAACTGGAAGCCATACGTGAAAACGTGAAAACTGACAATTAGTGTCATAGCTTAAAAGAAGACAAATCTTATAAATTTTTGGTTACTATTTCTTGGTTTTTTTATAAAGGCAATGTACATTTTCTATCAACAAAGATAAGTCAAATTTATTTGAAATATTTATAAAAATGATTTTCCTTAAAAAGCTGTGAAAGCTCTAGAAATAGTTATCAACTAAGAAACACATAAGTCCTTTGTGTTGCTTAGTAAAAGGAACCGTTTCCGAACATTTTAACCATATTTTTAAGCAAGTTGTATCACATTGATGAACTTTCAACATAGTGTTTCGTACAACATATCTCTTAGTAGGTTCATTTAAAAGTTTGAAGTGAACACCAGCACAATTGAAATAGGATGGCAAAGTGCATGTTAATTGACATACCTCACTGTCGATCCACTTATAAGTCAAGTTGTAGTCTTGAAGAAGATCCAGTCCGTGCATTCACGTCCTCAAGTGCCATCTGGACTGCAGGCAGGCATGAACCTCCGCCACTCCACCCATTTCCAGTCATTGGTAAGAGCCCTAAAAGCCGCAGTTCACTTATTTCCGCTTTAATTTGAGATATTATTGTCATTACAAATAGTGCTATTGTTTTCCTGCACGGCAAACTACGGCTAAACTTCACTCTCATCTCTTATTTTTTATGGAAAATGTCGCTTCTAAAGGAAAATAAATGATTATTGAAACGAATAGGTTTACCTAATTAAACTCTCTCGTCTTGTCATAGCTTCGATGTTCATCAAATATGTTGTTTCCCGGATTATACTGAAGTCTACAAATGCGTTATCAGCTTAATGAATTTTCCTCAATTCAAAAGAATTAACTGCAATTTCTTTACTAATGTTCCATTATTTGCAGGTTTCTAATCCTGAAAACCGCGCTCATTCTCATCAGACGAGATTGTAATGATTTGAATGCGCTATTGGGCGCGAAAGAATACAGCGCTACTGTCACGCGCTTCATTCGCGTGGCTTACAAAAGCAATGGAACTGCTGAATATGCTAGACAGTATTTTTGTTTCTACAGCCGAGTGAAAATTAGGGGAAATATATAAGCTGATCCAGTGATATTCCTGAGTCGATAACGCAATGAAATATTCTGTTAGATTCCATAGGTTAACAAAATATAGGACAGTTGTAAACAAACCCATTAGAAACACTTCCAGTAAAAATGTTCACGCTTATTCCGTTTCCTTATGAAATACTTACTCCTTCTCTGAATATTTAAAAAATCATTCGAAAGCTAAATATTTTGGTCTGCTGGAAGTGCTCAAACTTAACTTTTATTATGGAAATGCCCGTATTAAAAACTGCTGATCTCTGTCTAAAATCTTGGCGATGTACTCATAGCTGAAAAAAGCGAAATACCTGTCCAGGCAGAGTATCATTGGTCCAGTGGTAGTACATAAGAGATGTAACAAAAGGGGTCGCGAGTTCAATTTCCCGATCTACCACTTAAACTATTTCAAAATGCAATTGTCTTTTATATGAAACGTTAAACTTAGGTCCCATATATCTGGGTTATGACTTCACTGAGCGTTTAAGGAGGACCAGTTGGAAGCTATCTCATAAAATTTAAATACGTATCATCTAAGTGAATGTCTGTGGTACAGATAACCAATGCCAACGACAAAATCTTTGATGGTGGCTTCTTAGCCTTCTAGAAACGTCAAAGAATAATCCGGCTCTTCAGTACAATCTCTGAGACCCAGATTCTAGTTCCTTCGTGCAATGGTTCATAAATAGATGTTAAGTCTTTTATAACATTTTGACTTATAATTCTTAGTCAGGCAAACCACAAAAACTTTTGACATCGACTATTTATCTTTTTCTCCAACACATTAGGCTTTAAAATAATATTAGTTTATTTACATAAAAGGTCATTCGTTCAGAGAGAGAATCCATTTAGATTATATTAGGTTAGAATATAACACTTTCTTAACCATTCTGTTAATAGATAGAAAATCGCTTTTGACAGAATGTCAATGCATTAGCTGAGAAGAAAATAAGAAAGACATCATCCATAAATTCCTTTCACATCTCATCGCTTTAAATCTATTTCTATTTACATTTATTCACGTTATAACAACACTATCGTGTGGCCTGTACAAGAACTGTAGGGTGCGTCGGTTTTATGGGCAACCGGTACGGTGATAAATAAGCTCATTTACATTAATGTAAGAAATAAGTATTTAATCATTGTGCTTTCTCAAAAAGCAAATCATTGAAATACTGACAGATGGAGTTTTGCTAAGAACACAGAGACTGTACACTTACAAGTAATTATTCAGAGGGTGTAGATATTGAATAAAAATGTAGAAAGAGCTCACAACAGAATTGTGGCCGAGTACATAAATGGGCATAATCCCGAATTGCACTGTTGTAAAAATAGTAAAAATTATAGTGAGTTTAGTTTCAAGTTATGAGCATTACCAAGAGGAAATGTAAGCCACCTTGGAAACTTATTCATAAGACACGAATAACAACAACAAAAATACAATCATTTTCCAAGGAACTTCAGCCTGTGTAGTAAAAACTTCAACAGTCCCTACCGCATAAAATGTTAACAGTAAAAATATGTTTTTTTAAACAACTATGTTCATTTTTATTTTCATTTTCTTGCATACCGTACAATGTAAGTCAGCGCCTTTTAACAAAAACAGCATTAAATTTTCTCGATTTCAAATATGTTATTTTTAATCAAGGTTTCCAAGGTGACTTTTGTGACTGTGAATATCAGAGAATCTAGAATTGTAATGTCAGTAACAGCAATCTTCGATAGATTGACATATATGCAGGTGTGTGTGTGTGTGTGTGTTTGTGATGCTAATGCTTAACTTTACAGCCTTTTCTTCAAAATAGTAATCTACATGCATTTTTGTATTATAGTCTCGAGATCAACCTACGGACTGTCCTTAATCTATTTTGACATACATATATTCCTCTGTAAGCTTTCTAATACGTTGCAGAACATGTGCGTGTTCTCACGCATATTTAGCAGATTTATATCTCCGTTAAACTCATGGTCCTGATTAATTGAAAAAAGTGAGAGCATAAATGATGAAAAGGTAAAACAAAGAATAGAAATTATAGATTCGACTCTACATGTTTCTTTCTTATATAAATTTCGTACTGCAAATCGAAACCAGTCTAGAGAAATAGCTGCTGAACATAGTTTCTGCGTGTTTGCAAACATTTTAACTTGGCATCTCTGCAGTAACAAAGATCAAAGGTATACCATATCACGTTGCTGGAATCCCTTAAAATGGTATGAAGCGACTGTAGCTAAATAGTGTTCGTTCCGAAACAATAATTACGATTATTTGTCGTAAATGACAAGTTGTTGATGCTGATAGTTTTGGGTTTAATGAAGTCTATAATTATGTATGGCATTTTAAAGAGATATCTTGAACTTAAATGGAAGAAACTTGACTGCAATTTCCAACCAGTAAGAGAATTTTAACATAAAATTAGATAAACCTGCGGCGGCCGATGATATCTGAATCTGATTAATCAATTAGTAACCAATCTTAAAAAGGCATTTTGCAATCTTATTCACATTTGTCTATATCTGATAGCAGGAGTTCCGAAGATATATTTCAAAACAAACAGAGTGGCAGCTCAGCGGCCGTAACTCGCTTGACTTCTAATCAAGGGGTCACTACTCTGATTCTCCGCCCCTCAATTAACATTCAGGCGAGAACTTATCCAAAATAAACATTGAGCTTCTGAAAGAACCGGGTAAGTATCTTGAGTTGGATGCTTTCTATCGATAACATTATCTTCCACAACCTTAAATAAGTAAACTTTTTTAAGGGGGGGAGGGGGTCGGTAAATCGAAAACCAGTGGTAAATAAACTCAAATAGAGTGTGTATTGACTCGTCAGATGTGCACACTTTCCCTACATGCATTAACGTCCGTAAATAGGCAATGATCATTGTTACTTATTTTTTGTGTGCTTTTGTTTGAGAAATTATGATGTTCAAGAAAATTGTTACAAAACATATATTTAATACAATCTTTCTAAGACGTATATTTTTTAACGATATTCATTCTGCTGCGCCAGTTTTCGTTTATTTATAAGTAAGTGCTGTACTATTACAAGTACTTTGCCTAGTCTTGGTCCAAACAAAACGAGCCATTAGGTTATAAATGTCAAAAATTTGCGTAAAAGGTTTCCAGCAGTTTCAACGATTTGTCGCCTTCAAGAAGACGGATAAGCAACACATGTAAAAAGCATAATCACTTTAAATTCGATGGACTGACCTAGCATCCCGAATTTTTTTACGCTCGTTTTGTAATTAAAAGCAAGTTAGACGTGAAAAAAATGTTACAAAGCCTAATTATAATCAGGTCATTAATTATAGAAATGTAGCATGTGATCTTCTTATTGTCCTTTTATGTTGATGTATTTCAGATGTATCTTAGGATTTGATATTATCTGAGGTTAACGGAATGCATTTACCGAACAGCTGTAATTAATTGAAACTGTTCTGGTTAAGTGCTGAGGTTTATCTGGTAATCAAAGTTATTAACGCTAAAGTTCTAGTGACGTTACAAATATATTTGTCTATAAAACAGGACAGTGAGTTATTTGGTTAAGCTAACCGACAAGGACAAATAAGCGTTCTTTTGAAAGTACGTCGAACATAAAAGATAGCAATAAAAACTTACTTACAGGAAAAGCATTCAGTCTGTAAATTTGAAACGGAATGAGTATATACTGAGATCACTGCCACATTATCAAAGACATTTTGTATGTTTTATTTTTGAAGACACTTTTATAGAACAAAAGTATTATACACTATCCTTATATGTCATATAAGTCAGTTCTTTAATTAAAAATGTACTGTTTATGTTATGAACTACTGTTTTGTATTTACAAACATGTTCAATAGATGAATCGAACGTTACCAAAGGACTGTTTGTGGGGCTGTTAATACCAGAGTACAAAGCAAAACTTTAAAATGTAACCCGACTACATTGGTAATTGGTAAAAACAAGGTCAGATAATAGACTGATACTAGCAATGTTTCGAAAATAATTCGCTTCCGAAAGTGCAATCATTTAAGGTAAAAGGAGGAATTCTAGTATAAATGGTTCTCTATCATAATCTAGTTTCAGTAAAACTGTTAAATTACCTTGTCACACAGAGAATATACTATTCACTGCTAAGACACTGAGGATTACATTAACGATTTACCGACGTTATTCCGGATGTGTGCCTTGGAGGCGGAGCTACAGTGATATTGGTTTTTTGTTTACATTCATGCGATACAAAAGAGAACAGCTGTTAGTTTAGACGCTCGTTTAATAATATCGTGTTGAAACCAACAAGGACATTTTTTCATAAAAATACGTAGGATTAAAGAGACAGTAGCCGTGAAAACAAACATTTATGGACTCACCTTTTCTCTCCAGAAACAAAAATTATATGTAATTGATGATGAACATTTTTTTTTAATCCCAGGTTTTAATCTATAATATTATAGACGTTGAAATATGATTTTCTTTTTCAAAACAGCTCATATGAAGTTTTAATGATATATATGATAAGTACATGTGCTTGGATCGACAAATATACCTTTTATTTGGATTTTGAAAGCGTTTTGAGCTCCACACGCAAGTGTCTGTGTTTTTAATCTGAACGTTTTAACTGAAAACATTAAATATAATCCTTCATCATGAATGCGAGTCAAGGACTTAAAAAAGCCTCTGTCATTTTTCTGTCGTTTATCCGTGCCTTAGAAACGGAATAATTGAAAGTATTTTCTTTAAATGAAGAAAAATAATATTGCATATTGCTTCTGATGTGTTTCTTTTTTTTTGCGGGGCTGGGGATGGGGGTGGGGTCCGTGTGGGAGGAAAGGTACTTGTAATGCCATGATGTTTTGTTGTTTGCTTCTAGTAAATTAATTTATGTTGGTCTTATCAAACTATCGTGACAAACGGAATACGATTAATTTCATATCCTATGATATTCCTAAGTTTAAAAAATAATATAAAATAATAAGCAATTTAAATTTATTTCTAAATTAGTGCAGTTTTTACAAATTTGTCTATAGTAAGGCGTGCTTATGTGTTTTAAGTAATATGCCAGTGTCAGCTTCTCTGAGCTTGTGAAAATTCATAAAAAAACATCTACACGACATAATGCCTATTATTATGCTACGAGGCCTTACTGAGATATCCGAGACATTACTAGGCTAAAGAATGTGTCGTTGATTCTCGTTAAGCTCATTGCGTATTGTTCTTTTGTTTAACAATGAGTTGATATAGAAAGAGAATGGAGAAGGTTAAGACTAAAATGAGGAATGATTCGAAATGTAGTTTATTAAATCTGAAGCTTTCGTAATAATTAAACAAAAGATGTACGCATTTTTTATCAACGTGACTTAATTATACAATGAAAGTTCTGTATGATTTAATGTCAATTCACATTTCAGTATAATTTCATTTTTTTTTATTTTTTGTTGTTGTTGTTTTATTTGGCAGTGGCAATACTAAACTACAAAATAAACGATTTTCTCCTATATTACTCACCTAAGTATGACTGCTTATCAAAATACAAGAAAGAATTGGACACAGTTGAATGCGAAATTTCGGAAGTTTCTGAAAATAAATTTTTAAAGGCTTTGTCCTAAGACTTTGCAAGGCATCTTACACTTGGCTGGGATGGAGGGCGGAAATTAGCTTAATTTCTAGTAACCTTGGCAGAAAATTGTCGGGCAATGCATTATGCTAAATTTCAAAATAATGGCTCTTGTGGTTTAAAAAGAAATGTTCCTATATATTACTTATGTTTCGAAATACCTATTACCTATTACCGAAGTTTTGGGTATTTGCATACCTAAACAACAGAATTACGTAAATCTTTTGAGGCAAAAATAGTGGTGTCTTGTTATTTCTTACAGTGGAAAAAATGGTCGTTTTACAAATTCAGCAAGTGGTGACAAATGTATGGTATCGATTGTTATAAATAACATGCGCAAAAGCCAGAGATTTTGAGTAATTTTTCAATAGATATTTCCCAATCGTTGACTAAACACTTGAACAGTTTTTTATTAATTTTCATTGTTCTTCTCGATGTGTAATGATTTAATGATGTACACACAGCATTGAAACAATAAACAGGAATGTTCTTATACTATTCTACATGTTGCACTTGTCTCCGAAACCTAGTTTTTCGAATATGTCTGTCATATAATTGTCATAAAATATTGTGTTACTCCTTTATTGTTTATAAATTATACTACAATAAATACACAAGAACCTATTTGCCTTTACAGAATTGTAACTGTCCTCCTCCGTCTCTTCCATGCCTACTAACATCACATGTAAGCATTCATATTAAGACTAGATAAATATTTCTACGATTAAGATAATTTTTATAATATATAGTGACAATAGATCCAAAACAGGTTTCTTATTCTTTGAAAATTTCTAAATAATTAAATAAATGATATATTGTTTTGTTTACATAATTTACATAAAATTAAGTAGTTATTTGTTTCAGAAAACAAATATGCAATGGACATATTGGTTTGGTTTGGTTTATTGGGGTTTAACGCCAGTTTTAACAGCTGTGGTGATATCCCAGCGGTCAGTCCACATAACAAGTGTTCCTGGGTATCCAACCAGTTTACTAACCAATTTATCCGCAAGCAATTGACTACTTCCTCACTTGCTTCAGAAGTGAGGGACAAATGACCTAAAGACGCATTGTCTGAGATCAATTATCGCGGAGAAATTTTGCCGGCCCTGATGGGAACCGGGAACTCCAGGATTCACAATCCGATACCATACTGATTGCGCTAGCCGGGCCGGCATGGACATATTGTGATTAATTCAATGCAAAGCAATGAACTATTAAAATATTTGGTCTAAAATTAGTTCACTATGTGCGAACTGACAAAAAGTGTCACAGTTTTTGAATACTATGACACATTTTTGACATCTTTTTTAAATTAGCTGGTGCTTGATAAAACAATGAAAGGAAACCATTTTTTATCTAACATTGGTTGAGTTGATTTGAAAGGTTGATTTGATAGAAGTGATGTCTTTTACTTTATAAGTTGTGCCAGGAAAACGTTTTAACTACGCTATAAATTTGTTGCACAAAAAAGGAACCGTTTACGAGCTTCCTTAGACATTACCTTCATAACAGTTCTATAACATTGGTGTACTTTAAACGTAGCCTTCTGTACGATGTTTAAACTTAAGTTTAACTATATATCAGCTAATTAAATAGTATGCCAAAAATTGCCTTTTAATTGACAAACTGTACTGTCAAACCAAATATCCGTCAAGTTGTAGTCATGTAAAAGATCTAAACGAGCATTACGTCATTCAGTGCCATCTGGACTGCAGGCAGGCATGAACCTCTGCCACTCCACCCATTTCCAGTCATTGGCAAGAGCCCTTAAAGCCGTAGCTCATTTATTTCCGTTTTTATTATATATAGTATTGTCGTGAGAAAGTGTGTTATTGTTTTTATGCAAGCTTTGATACAAAATGTCACTGTTAAAGGAAAGGAAATGAATACTGATTTGCAAAAGGTTTGAGTATTACGTTTACCTAACTAAACACACGCGTTTTGTCATAACTTTAATGCTTATCGACTATTGTGTTTGCCAGATTAAATTGAACTTTAAAATGCGTCATCAACTTAATGAATTTCCTTGACTTGAATAGAATCAACTGCGTTTTTATACTTCTGTTCAGTTATCTGCAAATTTCAAACTTTGTGAACCGCGCTAACTTTCATCAGACAAGATTGAAATTATCTAAATGCGTTATATATTGGGCGCGGAAGAATACAGCGCTTCCGTCATTCGCACATTTCGCATCACTACAATAGGAGTATGTTGACTATGCTACATAGTGTATTTGTTTCTACAGTTGAACAAAATAAAATGAGAAAGATCTTAGCCGATGCGGTGATATTTCTGAATCATTAAAAAAATAATAGGCTCTTTAGGATTTCATTGGTTCACAAAATATAGGACGGTTAAAAAGCAATCCCATTTAGAAACACTTCGATAAAAAAAGTATTCCCGCCTGTTCTTTTTTCAAATATTTCCTTTCCGTGATTATAAAGAAAAATCATTTAAAAGCTATTCATTTTTGTTTAGTAAATTACAAAACGCCTGACCAAAAAAAATCGTACCGTCTCATAAAGGAACATGTAAAATTAAAATATAACTGTCCTAGGTTCTTGGTCGCATCATGTATTTGATATTGCCCGTTTAATGAACAATTTGCTTGGCTTGTAGAACATGCTTAAAAATTATAAAGAGGAAATATTTTAAAAAATACATTCTGCTTCTGAAACTCGGCCAGAGGTTTCTGAGGTGGAGATTTTCAAACTTTATATCATAGTAAAAATCTCCCCAACTGCTGTCAAGTTCTTTTAACGAAACAACATGGTTCATGGAATTTCACAAAAGGTAACCACAGGAACGTATCTGTGAAATTATTTTGTAATTTGACCAAGTGTTCCTATCCATGAACGGTTTTCCGTTACAAGCTTAAGCTGTAAGATGATTTAACCTAGACACCGACGAGAAATATAGATCTATCGTAGAAGATTTGTTTTAAATAACATTTGCTCTTGGTTTTGCGTATGAGTATTGGCGTTTGTCGATATTTTGAAATGTGTGCAGCTCTTGTATTTGTCCTGAAGAATTCCATAGCTACAATTCGTCGGGTTGTATCTTTTGTCAATTTACACTTATTTACGTGTTATAACAAAATTTTCATGTGACACATAAATAATGGCTTACTCATTTATGCTTGCAGAAAGTAAAATACTGAAACACTGGGAAATACGACTATTGCTGGAAATACGATGATTGTTCACTCACAAACAAGGATGTCAAGATTTAAAGAAATAGCTCACAATAGAATTTAGTGGATGGAAGGGCCAAGAAATGAATTGCGCTGTTGTAAAATAAGTAGTTGTTGAACACTGAAACTGTTAATACGTCGGACTCAGAATTAAGACAACTCTATGTGGACTTTGCCAAAGCTGTTTAGCCTTTCCACATTTGTGAATTAGTCCTTCTGTTTGGATAGTGCATGTATTAAACACACTCCTGATATATATTGAATGGATTGATTTTGTGCAAAAACTGAGAATATTTATGTTAGTTATTATCATTTTTATTATTCAATCAGCAAATTTCTATTTCCCAAGGAGACATAAATTGGGGGATATGTCGTGTTGACCTTATGAAAATTATCTTTTTAAAAACAAGCCTTTTAAATTATGCTGTGTAAATAAGGGCTAATAGGGTATAACAATCTTTCCAATATCAGTACTGATAAAGGTTTTCATCGAAAGGAGTTGTGTGTTTTGCTTGTAATATCTGGAAACTTATGAAACAAGCACATACTGCATGAAAGCAGATTTTTATTTCACGCCATAACACATGTTTTATCAAAAAGGCAACATTAATTAAAAAGAATGGTTAAGGCAGCTCAAATTAATTTATAAGGCATTTAGTCTTAATTTATGGGTAATACCAAAAGGAATTGGATTTTATTGTTTAATAACAAATCAGAAAAGGTTGGGTTCGTTTACACTATATTTTTCACTTTGCAACTTCATCACCTGTTCTTAACGGAATTCTTTCTTCAACTCAAGAATATCTAGTCTACAGTTCTTACACACTTTCCAGATAGTGTTACATTTGTACACTAACACAGTCCAGCTGTTACAAATGTCAACATGCTGTTAAACAGTCTGGTAAATCAGGTACAGTGTAATGCTACAAATGAATTAACAAGGCACAGTGTTTGTGGAATTGTATGCATAAAGTACTGAGTCCATGTAGATCAAATATACAACACATAGCGAACAACAGAAAAGACGAACTTTTTATATTCACCTACAATCTCAGTTTTTCTTGTAGAGGTACATTTCTAACGAACTTTGGCACAGTTAAGTCAAAACTCTGATAAAAAGAGTATAAAAGAGTTGGCAGTTCATAAATGGCACAGTTTTGGCTTATCGTTTATTCTTAACAAGATAAAGTTACTGTCTTCGTCTGCCAATGTTTTGAAATAACTATTTCATTTATTCCTACTAAGTATTCTTCTTTTCAAATATGTTGTTGGCTTAAGGTTTCCAAAGTGACTTGTGTTCACAAACTCTTTAGATTAAACAACATTGTGTCTCGTGAGATGATTTTTTGTTAATCAAGTGTTGTCATTATTATTAAGATTTTCAAACGAACAAATATGCGCGCTACAAATGAAAGTTTAGGTGCAGAAACTGTCCGACAAAACATATAAGGTGATAGTGAATTTTTATAGAATTTGAAATGTATTTAATTCATGCACTTATCCAGTCTCATATTTTCAGTATTTTTGCAAGTTCAAAAGAAAATGTATACATAAAAATGATGACGTAGAGATCTATCAGAATGCAAGGACATAGAACTCACTTTTTGATCATTTGTGACGTCAATAAGAACACCCTCTGGATTGAAATAAATATGGTTCCTTTGTGCTTTTGGTGCTCATGCTTAACGTCATAGATACTTACGCCATCTTCCATTGAGTATCATCAATCAAAACTTAGTCATGTGAAATAATCGAAAATCTTTAATGACTGGATTATTGGTCCAATGGTTATGCATAGGACTTGAAATCTATATGTCAGAGCAGAAGTGCTACTTAAAGCAACTATTTTATACGTCGTTTTTGTAAGAATTTTAAATTATGATGACTATAAATACTTCACTGTCATAAACATGTATCCTACTAAGCATTATTTCATAAAAGATCATTAAAATTAGAAATTTTAACGTTAGGATTCAACAGCTTATTAAGAATGTGCTAAAAAACACAGATTACATTTACAAACATGGGTTAATTGGATACAATTGTTGAATTATGCAGAATATGTAGATTCTGTAAAAGGATATTTCTATGCTCTAAATTCTTCGAAGGAATGCAATAGACCACTATATGTATTGTGCCACAGCTGTTTAAGATCGTTGTGAACACGAAAGAAGCCTTTCCATCAGCAATGATTCGTTCCATTGTACAACAAAAATCAGCTCCTTCAACACAACTAGAATGCTTCGTTTCCAATTCTGTTATTGACTTTACGTTTCCAGGGTGATTTGTTTACAAAAAAAAAAAACTCGTTATCTATACAAACTTCTGTTTCCTCATTTGACAGTTTCATGAAATTAAATCTTTTAGACCCATGTGAGGTTGTCTGCTATCTAAGTATAGTTTATCTTTGACAGTTAATTTCCTCAGACGATTTTTCTTTAAAATACTTCTCTTTATCAATAATGTACTGTTCATATCATATATTGTCGTTTTGTCTTTACAAACATGATCGATATATTATTAATCGTACTTTATCAAAGGACAGTCTCTATTCTTCCATTATGACACAAAGATTAGAACAGTACATAGTATTTTGTCTAAATGTAATCCGTACTATTGCCGAACTGATTTATTTGAAATTTGTTAAAGCTAAGTCAAATAATAGATTCGTATAAGCTACTGTTTCAAATAGGATTCGCTTCCGTATGTGCGATAATTTTTGGGGGGAAAAACAGGAAATATTGTATAGTGTAGTAGAACTCTAGTAAAATTTAGTTTGTTTACAGCAGAAAAAAATGTAACACAGAATGTTTATTTTTCTACTGCTAAGCCTCTGAGTGTGTATCTTAATTGGAATTCAAGTACTAAAAAAGTCTCCGTCATTTTTAACCGTTTGTCAATGCCTAAGCAACGGAATAACTGAAAGTCTTGTGTTGAAAAAGTAAAAGAAAAAAGAGAAAATAGTTTTGCTTTTGATTGCTACTTTTCTCTGCTGATTTTTTTTTCTAATTTGTTTAGGTTAGAACGGTATGACACTATTAAATTATTAACAAAAACTAACGTCTAGAAGACATCGTGCTCGTTATTTTGCTACAGAAATGGCAATTAATTGCCTGATTTATATTTCAGAGACTAGAGAAGGGATCTTTCCTTTTTATGCAATGTGGCGATCAATAGAAAGAGAATGGCAGACGTAGAGAATGAAATGCAGAATGATTAAAAAAAATCTTTTATAACGTTTATACGCTTTTAATATATATATTATATATATATATATATATATATATATAATATATATATATATATATATATGCTGTTCAGATAGGGCGTGGCTTCATTACAACTGAAGTTTTTAATTTGTCATTCATATGTCAGTATAGAATTAACAACATTGTCAATAAGTAAAAGAAGAAAAGGTGGGATATTCAGAGATGAAATTGTTTTGATAATTAGGATATATAATGATCTGTCAATTTAAGTGTAGTTTATTTTATTGATTTCTTTTTGTTTTGTTTTTAATTGTTCTAATGGCAGTGGTGAAACATAAGTACGAAGTAATACTTGCGATTTCCTTCCGATTATTCGCATTTTGCCCGACTTCGTTGGCAAAAATAGTTATAAACTCCGGTAGTTTGTTGAGTACAGTCGCTTCGAAGCGAAACTTTGAATGCCATTATTTATAGTAAGAAGACGGTAATAATGAGTCTGAGGTTTCAATAACTTTTATCAAGTGGTTTTAGAGGAGATGTTCTGTAAAATAAAACGTTGAGGACGAACAATGGCACGATAAGGCGCTCATAAAAGCTCATCTTGAGCACGGTGTGCCATGGTGAAAAAAAATACGACCAACCGTAGTAAAAATTATAACAAAAGTTATGGCGATCATGAAATAGCGAAATAAGTTTTCCCTGGATTTTGACAATGACATTTTTCAACAACTTTGAAGTAATAATAAAACATAATACCTTTATTATAATTCGGAATACGTATTCTATTACCGTGTTGTTGAGTGTTTGGCAGACCTAAACAGGAATATTTCGTATTTTTATGAAAAAATCAAAATGGTGCAATGTCTTACAATGGATGGAAAAGAATAAATTGGGTAACTCTTAACAAACTACATCTGAAAATGTGAGGTTTTTTAATGCTTTGTTTGTTTTTGGGGTTTAACGCCGATTTCAACATAGGTTATATCTCGGCGGTCAGTCCACCTAACCGGTTTTCCTGGATAACTAACCAATAATTGCCAACTTCTCCGCTAGTGACTGACTACTGTTCCCATATGATCTACTCTGAATCAGCGGTGGGAGACAAATGAACATAAGACACAATGTCTGAGAACAATTGTCACGGAGAAATTTTGCCCTGCCCAAGGGTCGAACCAACGACCGATGGATTACTAATTCAGTGCTCTACCTATTGAGCTAAGCGGGCGGGCGTTGTTAAAAAGGGGAACACTTTTGAATTGGGGTAGGTAACTGACATTGGTACTCATGCATTCACATTTTGCTAACAATTATAATACATTTGCCAGCTAATTTTGCGAACAGTTTTGATCCGTTGATAGATCCGTTGGCGTAACTGTCATTAATACTTCTTTTTTTCACGAACATATACAGCACATATATACTTCTGTTTGTCAAAGAGTTTTGTTCACTGTTGGTGATAAATAGGTACAGTGGGTCTAGTTCTTTTGTTTATTTGCATCTATAAACAATTGGTTCATTGTGACATGTGACATGTCACAGTAACAAACAAATGACTTATTTACTTAATGTTAACTTGCGTGCTTGCTTACTTGTTTGTTTGCTAGGTCACTCACTCACTCACTAATTCGTTCACTCACGTATAATTGGGAGTACGTCTTCAAGTTCCGTGATTTTGGATGTTTGTGGACATAAACAACATTTCATAAATCGTATAAGGCAAAAGTCTTCTAAATGGCATAATTTCACACAATGGGAAAGCAAATATCGTGAAACAAACTCAGCAGGTGGTAAGAAAGCGTATGTTATCGATTATATAATTATTACATACGCAAAAGTCATAGATTTTAAGTAATCTTTCAATAGATATTTCCCAATAATTTATTCATTTTAATGGTGCGTCCCGAGGTCTAATGAATTGATGACGTGGACATAGCATTAATAAAAACAAGCAGGAATGTCTTTAGACTCTAAAACTTGACTCTTTTCTGCATCTTGAACTTATGTCTGAATCCAAACAAATTAGTTCTACGAAGGTGTCTGTCAAATTATGAAATATTTATATATTGTTTAGCCCTTTAACTCTGTAAAAATACACAAGAAACGACACTATTTGCCTTTTAAATTATCAGCAGAATTGTAACCTGCATGTTATGTCACGCGTAATACTTTTTAATACTTGTTTACAATATTATTGTTTGTGCATCAAAATATGTCTTCGTTCTTGTCCCGTGGACCTTTCGCTTTGTTCGCAGTAATCTGATTATTGTGGGAGATCACAGCAAATACAATATATCTATATATATCCACTTATATCACATGCATGCGTATATAATAAGATTTTTTAAGATTAAGATAGATTAACTTAACGTTACGTTAACTATTATAAGACAAATATACTAGGCACATATTGTCATTCAAACCAAGCGAAGCAATGACTGTCACATATTTTTTGGTAAAAAAAAGTCAAGTGGGGGCCATACGTGCAAACTGACAATAAGAAGTAGTGCAAATGTTTTTTTTTTTTTTAATATTTTGAAACTTCTTTCAACATTCTATATTTTAATTAACTGGTGTTGATTAAGGCAATGTAAGAAAGCATATTTTTCTTATCAGACATTGGTCAAAATTATTTGGAATGCTTATTTAGTAAAAACGACGTATTTTACTTAAAAATATGCCAGGAATCAGCTTTAAACAAGATGAATACGACTTTGTTTCTATTGCACTGAACAAGGAACCGTGTTTGAGCGTTTTTAACGTTATTTTTACAATGGTTGTATCAATGATTGATGAACTTTCAACATTGCTTTCTGCACGACGCATCTGTTATATTTTCATACAAAAGTTTTAAGTATATATCAACTAAACTAAAATAGTATGACAAACATTTTTATTGACATACCATTTAATAGACATGATCCGAAGGTCGCGGGTTCGAATCCCGTCAGAGGCGAGATTCTCTCACGTTCTTCACATTCCTCACCGCTGCGCAAATTCTGGTATGGAACCTAGGAAGCAGTCATCGAGCGTGGTGAATCTAAGTTTTATGAACTTATATCGCAATCCATGTAAAATAAATGAGTGTAAACTAATTGACATACCTTACTGTCAATCCATTTATAAGTCAAGTTGTATTCTTGTAGAAGGTCCTTCCGAGCATTCACATCCTCTAGTGCCATCTGGACTGCAGGAAGGCATGAACCTCCGCCACTCCACCCATTTCCAGTCATTGGCAAGAGTCCTAAAAGCCGCAGCTCACCTATTTCCGCTTGTATTAGATATACTGTTGTCACGAGAAATAGTGCTATTGTTTTTCTACAAAGCAAACAAAGACATAATTTCACTGTCATCTCTAAGCTTTGGTACAAAATGTTGTTGTTAAAGGAAAAGCAATTATTACTGAAACGTAAAAGGTTTCAGTAATTGGTTTACCTTATTAAACCCACTCGATTTGTCATAGATTCAGTGCTCATCCACTGTGGTGTTTGCCGGACTATAATGAACTTTTTAGATCAACTTAATGAATATTCTTCACTTCGATAGAATCAACTGCACTTTTTACTTATGTTAAATTTTCTGCACAGCTCTAATTTTGAAAACCGCGCTCACTTTCATCAGACGAGATTGAAATGATCTGAATACGCTATTGGGCGCGGAAGAATTAAAGTGCTGCCGTCACACGCTTATTCCGCGTGGTTTACAGTAGCAATAAATCTGCTGAATTTTTTTTCCACAGTCGAATAAAAATTAGGGGAAATATCTTCTGCGATGCGCTGATATTTCTGAATCGATAGTGAAATAAGATATTATAGTAGGTTGAAAAACAATCCCATTTAGAAAACCTTCTAATAGAAATACCCATGCTTATTCTCTTTCTTTGGAAAATGTTTTCCTTCTCTGAACATTAAAAAAATCATTTGAAAGATACTCGATTTTTTAGTAAAATGCGTACCGTTTCGAGAAGGAATTGCTCAAATAAAAAAATCAAAGGCCCTGGCCGCATCATTTTCATTAATATTGCGAGTCATATAACATTCTGATTTGCTTGTAGAACATGCATGAAAAAAAGTGATACAGAGAAAATATGAAAAGAGAAAACATTATTTTTCTGAATTGTTACAGTAAGTTATATATCAAAAAAATTAAATTGATAGACGATTTCATGCGATACAGATATCCATCTTGGTGTATTGCCAATAATGGTTAATGTATAAATAATTGCGATTTTATATTCTAGCGATCAAATGCACACATGAAGTATCGGGAACAACACGACTGAATTCAAAACATAAGAGAGTCATTTACCAATTATTTATTGCATAATAATAAAATCGATAGTATGATACCAGACAACAGTATCGTCCCTTAAGACAATAGCGCATGTTTTGTAATTATGAAGTCCAGCGTGAGCACGCCCGTGTTTTCATCCTGTTTCCGTCAACAGCGTAACCCTTGGAAGTTTTAGATGATTCATCAAGGCAGTTACGACGAAGGACAAATCTACAACAGAAGGTTAGTTTTAAGTAACATCATTCTAAGCTCAGGTGTGCATGTCATTGATAGCGTTTGTCGAAAGTTTGAAATACATGCATCACTTTTATTTGTGATGGACTACTCAAGCTCATGCTTAATTTATATAGATGTTAACGTATTCGTTGTTTAAAAACGATGTTTCTCTATCTAGAAACTGGTGTTGCACTCAAAGCTGAAAATAGCGAAAGCGCTATCATTGGTCCAGCGGTAGCTGACTTGACTGTACGATTCCCCGCTATTCCACTAAAACTACCTCAAAATATAATTGTCTTTCATATGAAACTTTAAACCGAGGCCCCGTGTTTGTGCTTTGATTTCTTTAGTTCCCCTAAAATTCTAAAATATGTAACATATTCTGGGAATGTCGGTCATATGAGCAGTCAGTGCCGACGACATATTTACTCAGCGGAAGCGTAAACGTGCAATCCGGCTGTTTTAGTACAAAGTCGGTGGCCCGTTTCCCTAAACTAATTGCAATGGTTCATTGATAGGTGTAATATATTTTATAATGTAATTGCTCATTGATAATTCCCAATCCGCCGAAGCACGAATGCTTCTTTCATCCACTATTTATCACTACTTTCAACAGATGAGGGTTAACAAATAATTTTTGTTAGCGGTAAAGGTCATTTCTTCAGTGAGATAAATCCATTTAGATTAGAGTAAGATTCAACTCTTCTTAAATATAATACTAGATAGAGATTCTACTTTAACAGAATGTCAATACATTACAGAGAAGAAAAAATGAAAGAAAATAAGAAATACACTATACTTAAATTTCTTTCACATATCAGCACTTTGAATCTTTTTCAGTTAACACTTATTTACGTTACTAATAACACTGTCATGTGACATAAATGCAAACAAGAGCCACCACAAGCGAGGGCCACGCTCGACTTCTTCCTATTTCCAAAGGCAAACACATCAGAGGAAGCACATTGTGGTGCAGGGATTTCAAATGAAACATCATTTGGAAATATAATTATACATAACAAAGTTATGGCCAATTTTAGCAACATTCAGAAATTTGACCTTAATCGTCAAGGTCAAGTTCAGTATAATCTTCTTTGGAGGTATTGTATAAAAGGTAGTTATGTCCAAGCATGGAGACACTACATCCATTAACAACAAAGATATAGCCGAGTTAAGTAATGTCAAGGTCATTAAAAGGTCAAGGTAATGCTTGAATTGTTCAACACGTTTGTTTAATTCTCAGTGTTGTTTTGTCCCTGTATATATCAAATCAGTCCATAATAACAAAAGTTTGGCTATTTTAGCAAACTGCAATAATTTGAACTTGACTGTAAAGTTCGTTTAAAGGTTAAGGTCATACTTGAATAATTTAACATGTAGGTTTTGTCATGAGCGTTGTTTGTCCAAGTATTAATAAAAAGAAACTAAAAATGACGTAATGGCCATTATAAGCAAAATTCAATAATTTAACATTGACAGTCAGGGTTATTTGAAGGTCAAGGTGCACAGCTGAATGATTCAATGTGTCAGTTTTGTCATAAGTTTTGTTTTGTCCCAGTATATATCAAATCAAACCATAAATAACAAATATTTGGCTATTTTAAGCAAAAGTCAATAACTTGACCTTAAATGTCAAGATCATCTAAAGGTCATGGTCATACTTATGATAAATTAAAATATCGGTTTTGTTGTTTTATCAAAGTATAAATCAAATCAATAAATAAACAACGGTTATGACAATTTAAGCAAAATACAATAATGGGACCTTGGCTGTCAAGGTCATTTTAGGGTAAAGGTCATACCTGAATTATTTTGTCAAAAGTGTTGTTTTGTCCAAGTATGAATCAAGTCTAACCATACATTACACAGTTATGACCAATCTTAGCAAAATTCAATGATTTGATCTTGCTAGTCAATGTCATTTTTAGGTCAAGGTCAAACTTAAATCAAAATGTCGGATTTTTCAAAAGTATTGTTTTGTCAAAGTATAAATCAAATCGATCGATAAATGACAAAGTTATGACAATTTAAGCAAAATTCAAACATCTGACCTAGACGGTCAAGGTCATTTTTAGGTCACGGTCACACTTGAGTTATTCAACATGTCGAATTTGTCACAAGTGTTGTTTTGTCCAAGTATGAATCAATTCCAACAATAAATGACAAAGTTATGGCAAATTGTAGCAAAATTCAATAATTTGACCTTAAGGGCAAGGTCATTTTAACGTAAAGTTGATACATGAAAGAATTGTAATGTCCAATTTGTCATAAGAGTTGTTTTTTCCAAGTATGAGCAAATCCATAAATATATACAAAAGTTATGACAATTTGAGCAAAATTCAATAATTTGACCTTGACGGTCATGGTCAATTTATGGTAAAGGTCACACTGGAATAATTTATCATATCGGCTTTGTCATAAACGTTTTTTTTTTCAAGTATTATTAACATCCAACCTGAAATAACAAAATTATGGCCAGGTTTAGCAAATTCAATAAACTGACCTTGGCTGTAAAGGTCATTTAAAGGTTATTTAAGGTTAAGGTTAGACTTGAATAATTTATGTCGGCTTTGTCATAAGTGTTGCTTTGTCCAAGTCTGATTTAAATCCAACCATAAATAACAATATATGACCAGTTTTAACAAAATTCAATGATTTGACCTTGACTGTCAAGGTCATTTAAAGGTCAAGGTCAAACTTGAAATAATCATAATGTAGGATTTGTCATAAGTGTTGTTTAGTTCAAATATGAATCAAATCTACAAATAAATGAGAAAGTTATGACAATTTAAGCAAAATTCAATCATCTGACCTTGAAGGTCAAGGTCATTTTGAGGTCATAGACAATGTCTGAGTTATTCAACATGACCGTTTTGTCATAAGTGTTGTTTTGCCCAAGAATTAATCAAATCCTAACCATAAATACTAAAGTTATGAACAATTTTAGCATAATTTAATAATTTGACCTTGAAGGTGAAGGTCATTTATGAGTCAAGGTCAAGTTGAGCTTGGTTCTCTTGAAGATCTTGTCCAAAGGATTATTGTGTCAAAGTATGAAGACAATCCATCTTTTAATAATTAAGTAATGGCAAATTTTAGCAAAATTCAATAATTTCACCTTGAAGGTGAAGGTCATTTATGAATCAAGGTCAAGTTTAGTCTAGTCTACTTGAAGATCTTGTCCAAAGGGTTGTTGTGCCCAAGCATGAAGAGAATCCACTTATTAATAATAAAGTTATCACCAATTTTAGCAAAATTCAATATTTTGACCTTGAAGGTAAAGGTCATTTATGAGTCAAGGTCAAGTTTAGTCTGGTCTACTTGAAGGTCTTGTCCAAAGGGTTGTTGTGTCCAAGCATGAAGAGAATCCACCCCACTAATAATAAAGTTATGGCCAGTTTTAGCAAAATTCAATATTTTGACCTTGAATTTGAAGGTCATTTAAGAGTCAAGGTCAAGTTTTGTCTAGTCATCTTGAAGGTCTTGTCCTAAAGGGTTGTTGTGTCCAAGTATGAAGATAATCCATCAAGGAATGAAAAAATTATGATCAATGTTAAAGTTTTCCGACGGGAACAGCAACGGCAACGAAACCATGACTGTAGCAAAAACTCGATTTTTTTTTTTTTCAAAAAAAGTCGAGCTAAAAAAGTAAAATGCAATGTGGCGTCGACCATATGGGCAACCGGCATTAAAGATAAAATGAATTAGACAGGTAGATAGCTATCGGTAAGTAGGTATGATACTGTTTATAACGTCGGACTCAAAATTACGACAATTCTATATGCACTTTGCCACGGCCGAAGATAATTTTAAAAGTTAATATTTGTGCATTGGTCCGTCTGTTTGCATTTATTAAACTACAACAGAAAGTAGATTCCTGAAATAAAGTAAATACATACTAGGTAACCCGCAAAAAGTGAGAGTGCTAAATTCCACTTGCAACGGAAACTGAATTTACTAAAATATTGTAGTGTGGATCTTATGAGAATTATCTCTTTAATACAAGCCTTATTTGCTACGATGTATGAATAAAGGTCTAATTGGATCTTTCGACCTTGCCGCTGTCACTTTTCAATATTATTACTGATAAAGGTTTTCATTGAATAGAGATATGGTTTTTGCTTTCAAAATCTTTTGTATAACAAGCCCATATTGCATGAAAACAGATCTTATTTCCTATTCACATGACACATGATTTATCCTAAAAGCAACTTTAATTAAACGAAAATGGTTTGCTCTCTTGAAGAGAGTATCAAATTATGAAGCTTAATTGAAATTATATGACATTTAGTTCTTAAATATGAGTAGGACAAGGAGGATATTCAAAACCCTCAGCATACAACGAACAACAAAGAAGAAGGCGAACTTTTTACATTTAGCCACAATCTAAGATTTTCTTTTAAAAGGTACATTTTCTAACGAACTTCAGAACCCTTTAGTCACAACTCTAACAGTTTTACAACATAAAAGAGTTGACAGTTAACAAATATCCCTTTCTCTGTCGTATATTCTTGAACTACACAAGGCAGGAGTACTGTTTTCTTCTATGAATAACCCTGTTCATTTTTTTCTAGCATTTCCTACAATAAAAGTCAGTGCCTTTTAAGAAAAAGGCATTCCTCATTTTGACTTAAAGTTTCTAAGGCGACTTGTGTTCACAAACTCGTTAGATTATGCAGTCTTGTGTCTCATGAGATGATACTTGCTAATAAAGTGTTATTATTATCGAGATTTACTCGCTAATAAAGTGTTATTATTATCGTGATTTACTTGCAAATAAAGTGTTATTATTATCGAGATTTACTTGCTAATAAAGTGTTATTATTATCAAGATTTACTTGTTAATAAAGTGTTATTATTATCGAGATTTACTTGCTAATAAAGTGTTATTATTATCGAGATTTACTTGCTAATAAAGTGTTATTATTATCAAGATTTACTTGCTTATAAAGTGAAATTATTATCAAGATTTACTTGCTAATAAAGTGTTATTATTATCAAGATTTGCAAAACAATGAAATAGCGAGCTACAAATGACAGCCTAAGTGTAGAAACTTTTTAACAAAAACATGTAATGTGGTGCTGGAAATTCTTGGAATTTGAAATGTTTTAATACATGCAGTTATTCAGCCTCATAGCTAAAGTATTTTTCAAGTTTAAAAGCTAATTTTGTCATAGCAGTGATGACGTAGAGATCTATAAGGATGTAAGGACATAGAGCTCAGACTTTGATATGAGATAATCTATATTTATGATAACAATAAGAACACTTTTCGACAGACTGAAATACATGCAGTTCCTTTGTTTGTGCTTGAAGTGTTCATGCTAAACTTCATACATGCTAAAATACTCATGCACGGAGGAGTATCTTTATTCAAAACGTGTTCATACTTGAATGAAGAACCCCAAAAAAGTGGTCTTCAGTGAATGGGTTAGTGGTGCAGCAGTAATACATAGAAGTTTCAATTCAAATGGGACATTAAACCGAAGTCTCGTGATTCGGATCGTTACAGTGATCATGTAAAAGAACTGTGATTGTCTGTTGGATATGATATTTGTGTTCTTTGGACAGTTTTCAAATTTCTACAATAACTAACGTCTTTATGGGCTTCGGTCTAATAGGTAAACTGTTCAAACAATAAATAAACTCAAATAGAGTGACAGATGTCTCTTAATCTTGCTGAAGAGTAAAAAAATGTTGCTTTTTTTTTTGTCGGGTAACAAAGTCCAGTCCCTTAATGCAAGAGTTCCTTGGTAGAAGTAATAGAGCTATCCTATAAAAGCTTATGACTTTATTCCAGATAGGCCAAAGCAGAAGTGCTCCTTTGAGCCACTACTATTTATTTGACTTTTAATATATGATGCCTGTAAATACATTATTGCAAGAAAAGGTCGTCTGACTGACGATAAGTATGTGATCTACTTCAAGCATTCTTTCGGAGAAGATCCATAAAATTAGGAATTTTAACTTAACGATTAAACAGTTTATTAGGAAGTGTTGAATAATCCACAAATTACATTTACAAACATTGGCAAATTTAAGACAGTTGCGCAATTATGAAGACGGTTGAGTGTCTGTAGAAGGATATTGCTTTTCCATGCTCTTAATTCTTTGGACGCATGCATACTACCCCTAGATGTGTTTTGCTACCGCCGTTTAAGGACGTCATGAAAGCGCAAAAAAGCCTCATCTCTAAGTGCTATTATAATACCTTTGCTCAGAAATGATTTGTTTCATTGTACAACAAAAATCTACTCCTTTCAACGTAGGTAGATAAAGGATTTCAATTATGTTATTGACTTTTCGTTTTCAAGGTGACTTGTATACCCGCAGGATGCGAAACAGCGCTACAAATGAATTTAAGAGGGGCGTGTCTCGACGCAGAGTGCGGAGAAACTGTTCGACCAATTAAAACATAAATTATAATAATGTGGTGAAATTATGTCTTTGAATATTTAATTAACTTTGGTTCTTTAGTTCATAGTTTCATTCAGTTTAGTCGTATTGCAAATTTGAATGCGTACTTCTCCCGAAGATTTTATTGTCAAACCTTACAAACAAAACGGCCTTCAAACACATGCAATCAAAACAATTGTATACATGTATTTACATCCAATAAACAAACTGTTTTACAAAAAAAATAGATTTTCTTATTGATTGATTGATTGATTGATTGATTGATTGATTGATTGATTGATTGATGTAAACGCTTTTCTAAATAGTTGTTAAAAATGAACCTATTATCTTAAGTTTTGGGATCTAAAGCTATTTATTCTAAAAATCGGAATACATTCAAAAGGATGTAAAATAACGTAAAATATATATACTCAAAGACCCCGTTTCTGATCACTACACTTACTTTTTGCGGCTAAAACCGTTGTAAAAACAGCTTTCGTAATTTGGACGGATATGAAAAACACTACAGTTGTATACATTTCTAACTAGCAGGCGTTTTTTCTAATTCAACGATGCAGATATCTAAAGATTACATTTGTTTTATATATATTCATTGCGTATTCATTGCGTACAATCTACTCAATCACACACAGCATTGTTTTACAGCACATTCAGGTGTGCTCAGAGTCTTTCAAAAGATTGCACTAATTTTCATTAATTTTAGTTTTCTGAGTCCTGCAATAAGGGACTACAAAAGACAGATAGGATTTTTTTCATTTAAATAGTGAATACAGCTACAGTTTCAGAAAGTCAGAGACTACATTAATTTGTATTTAAAGAAACGTTAGTGTTCATAGTGACTTTATCATATTCACACTTACTCTTCATGCTCTTTGAGAGTAAAACTGTGTTCACAAACAATGTGTTTGTTTTAATAAAAGGATTGATAATGTTTGTTCTAACATTTTCTAAAAGTCAATGTCATTTTGATGGATTTTACTTGGACACAACATCCCTTTGGTCAAGACCTTCCCACTGACTTATATTTATTTGATCTTGATCCCTGAATAACCATTACCTTGAAGATCCAATTGTCCAACAACTTTTACATTGACCATAACTTTTTTATTAGTAAGTGAATTTACTTCAAACTTAGAAACATCACCCCTTCGGACAAGACCTTCCACTGACCTATATTTATATGACATTGACCCCGAATGCCCTTTACCTTGAAGATCCAATTGTCCAAAAATTTTAACATTGGCCATAACCTCCTTAGTAGTAAGTGGATTTACTTGAAACTTGGACACAACACCCCTTTGGACAAGACCTTCCCACTGACCTATACTTGTTTGACCTTGACCCCTGATGACCTTCCTCTTGAAGATCCAATTGTCCAAACACTTTAACAATTGCCATAACCTCCTTATTAGTAAGTTAATTTAATTCATACTTGGACACAACATCCCTTTGGACAAGACCTTCCCACTGACCTATACTTATTTGACCTTGACCCCTGAATGACCTTCACATTGAAGATCCAATTGTCCAAAAACTTAACATTGACCATACCTTTACAGCTGTAAAGACAAGACCGTCCCACTGACCTTTATTTATTTGACCTTGGCCGTTGAATGACTGGTCATCAGCCCAAAGTCAAAGTACTAGTACCACTTCGGGGGCTTTGTCATCTTACAGTGGCAGTCTTTGTTTGTTTCCCTAATACTCAATCTTTTTGTTAGATGCAGAGCTATCTAAAACTTCAACAAAAATTAGACCTTGCTTCTTATCAGTTCGTTTTAGCACACTATTTGATCGAGGGTGGTACTTAGATAATCAAATAATAAAAATCGCCAACATTCTCCAGACGCTTGAAAATGACATATTAAGTGCACCAAATATGTTCTTTTTTAATTAAAACATCAGTCCACAAGTCAACTGATTATAATCAGATGTTCTAATCGATTAAGTTCGTTTATAATAGAGGTTTCGAATTTTTCTTTTTTCTGCATGCGGGTGGCTCAGAATCTGAACGTCGCTTCGGGTGGAGGCCTTGCTGGTGTACATCCCTGTCCTGCTGATGGTGTTGGCTGTTCAGGGTCTGGGAAGCGGTCAGATGGCTTCCCATCTGGAAAATGCTGCAAAAAGTAGCCCTTTTAAGTGCACTTTATTCCTGACATTCAGTTTAAATATGAGTAACATGTCGCCCACAACATGTGTGTTATTATGACTAAGAAATAAGAATATTGCTAACAACTAAAAATGAACTTGTATGCAGTTGCACAGTGAAGTGTAACTTTCAAAATAAACTAAAAAATCACTCGGTAGCTTTTCCACAAACATTATGAACTGTTATATTGAAAGCAAAATACACCAACAAAGAAGCAGCAGCAAGTAATTACCCGTTTATTAAGTCAACCGTTACATCCATTTCATTTGATGAACACTCGACATATAACTGTCAATAATTTCGGAGCTAATCAAATTAGTTGAAAATTGATCTGTATTAAAAAAGTGTCCATGTTTACATAGTCCCATAGTTCGTAATGTTTATGTCAGACACGTAGATTGTCTCACATCGATTGGTTGAGTCTGACCTCGACATTGAATAGATACTATTTTTGGATGATGAATCATAACTAAAATAGAAAAATCGATCGTTTATTGAAAAGTTAATGAGGGTTACTTACCTTTGAACACACAAATCATGTGATAATTCCCGTCAATCACGTTAACATTGAGTTGTTCATGGGGCCTTCCGCGGCAAACACCGCGCACTGGTTACGCTACGCTCAGTAACCACTAGCCTACACACGAATCACGTGATGATGGTCTTATCACATTATTGTGTCAAGATGACGGATAAGCCAAAGAAACCGTTGAAAAAATATTTCATCTGTAATAAACAGCTACACTATAATTTGAGCTCTGGTGTCAAGTCTGCCGATATGATTGACAAACTTTCATTTCTGTTAAAAAAAGAACTTTAGTACAGTAGTGGAGGCAAACAGATTACTTGGAATATGCAGATTACTTGAATGATTTCATTTTCAAAAGCGGTCTATTATTTTGAAAAAACGGTGCGATATTAAAAATTATTCTCATAATAGTTATGTTTCCGAAATTATTTTTTATTTGAGTTCAAAAATTACTTGGTCACATTGAGTAGTACGTTCAACCAAAATCAAAATGAAGACCCAATCCAATTATGGGACATGTTCAAAGCTGAGATCAAAAGGTTATCATCCAAACACATACCGTCAAGACAATGCAAAAATAAAGGTGATTTACCATGGGTTACTAACGATATTGTCAAACAGATTAGGAAAAGGAACAAGTTCTTCATAAAAATAAAAAGGTCTCGGTCACAGAATTGGCAGAACATAAAGAAATTCAAACATCTTAAGGCATCAGTCCAAAAACAAATAAGAAATGCCAATTGGTCATATCTAGAGTCAATCATCTATTCAGATAATACAGATCCAGTTCATAAGAAAAAGTTCTACAACTTTATTAAACACAAAAAACTGGAAACACAGGAATTGCACCACTCAGCACTAATGGTCATCCTTACAGTGACCCAGTGTCAAAGGCGAACATACTAAACAAACAGTTTGAATCAGTTTTCTCAAAGCCTTCACCACTCAGTCTCAAACAAATAGCTAAAAGCTCAATGTCATCACTTGGTCACCCGCCCATGGCTCCCATATCCATCTCAGTTCAAGGAGTTGAAAAGTTATTGACAGGACTAAACCCCCACAAAGCCCAAAGTCCAGATGAGATCTCACCTTAGGTTACTCAAAGAGCTACACACAGAGATAGCACCAATCCTTAAAATCATATTCCAAAGGTCACTAGAAACAGGTATTGTTCCTAAGGAATTGGAAACATGCCGTCATCACACCAGCATACAAAAAAAGAGTCAAAATCAAAACCTAGCAATTACAGACCAATATCACTTATATGTATAGCATCAAAACTAATGGAACACATCATTGTTTCAAACATGATGGATTACTTTGACAACACAACATACTTTGCCCCCAGCAACATGGATTCAGGTCAAAACATAGCTGTGAGACACAGCTCATTGGCTTCACACAAGAAATAGCTGACAACCTAGATCAAGGTCAACAAACTGATGTCAAAGTCATGGACTTCAGTAAAGCTTTTGACAAAGTAGACCACCACAAACTCATACACAAGCTGAGACACATGGGAGTTCATCCAGACATCAGTTTATGGATACAAAACTTTTTCAAACACAGATCACAACAAGTATTAGTGGAAAACAAGGTCTCTGACAGACTCCATGTGCTTTCTGGTGTCCCGCAGGGATCGGTCTTAGGTCCATGGATCTTTCTCACTTACATCAACGACCTACCAGGAAGTGTCAGGAGCCGGGTGCGTCTATTTGCCGACGACACCATAGTTTATTTCACAATTAAATCAAAAGCATCTGCACAAACCTTACAAAATGATTTGCACAACCTTGAAATATGGGGAAAAGAATGGTCAATTGAATTCAACTCAGACAAGTGTGAAGTACTCAGAATACACAGGAAAAAGAAACCGGTCATCTTTCCCTACACCCTACATAACACTATACTGAAAACCACAGAAAAAGCAAAATACTTAGGAGTTACAATAAGTAGTAACCTAAACTTGTCATCCCATATAAACAATAGCATAAACAAAGCAGAAAACAGCTTAAGGTTCATCAGACAAATATGTCAAAACACAAAACAAACAACTCAAAGAAGCAGCATACAAAACATATGTAAGACCACAGGTTGAATACTGCTCAACCATATGGCATACATGGCAAAAATATCTCACTCACAGAATATAAATGGTCAAGAGATCAGCTGCAAGGTACGTTCATAATGATTACCACTATACAAGCAGTGTAACAAACATGATCAAGGAACTAAAATGGTCAACTTCAGAACAAAGGCGAAACCATGCCAGTCTGGACATGCTACACAAAATAAAAAACAAACAGGTCAATGTCGATCACAATCACCTTACAAACACAAGAAACAGCAAATTCCTCATCCCACAATCAAAAACACAACATCAGGTGAACTCATTCTTACCAAGGACTATAAGACTCTGGAACGAATTACCGACCGAGATTAAAGCTACCCCAACTGTGCCAGCTTTTATCAGTGGACTATACAAGTTTTATAGATTTTAAGTATTTAAAATAAATGTTTAAGTAAGATCATCAGTTAAATCTTGTTTTCTTTGTTATTATCCTTTTATAAATTTAACGTTCCTGACACGCGCCTGCCTAGTATAGTCAGTATTGACTTTTGGCAGTAATAAGTTGAAGTTGAAGTTAACACCCTACAGTCTTGAAACATTAGCAAAACCGTGTTTACTATTTTTTTTAAAAAATCAAATTGAAAAAAATCATATCGTCAAAAATCTTGACGAAAATTTTGTGACGGCAGAGATCTAATCCTGTACGGGGAGATCACTGCGTGGGTGATTGCTTCCGCAAGCCTTAATCCATAGAAGGCACTTGTCGAGGCTTCGTTTTGGCTTCGGGAATGGAATAAAAAATATGTCACCCTCCAACCTCTCTGGATATCTACTGTCGGAGTTACAGAGACCGGCCCATTGGCACTGTTCTACCATTTTTAAGATTATTATTGTGCTTGTCGGGGAAAAATGACGCAGCTGTTCTTGGAGCGAAGTGTTCCGAATGTATGAACCGATATCGATCTCTGATTGGATTATTGATTATTTTGATTAACGGCTGGCGAAATGTTAATTGTATTCTTTTGGGGTCCGAATTGCCCCATGCGAAAGGCTCAGATATTAACTCCTGTCAATGCGCTCCGTTTCTTCTGTTTCAGTCCGTTGCGTTTTACTTCTGTCACACGGAACAAGTTAACTCCCCTTTATGCATAAATCCATTTGTAATAATATGGGCAACCATTTTCCAAGGAATTAACAACTAAATACTTTGAACAACATCAAGGTAATCATACATTAACGCTCACAGATTATTACTTTTTTTTAATCTAAATGCTAATAGGCCCGTATCACTGTGACTCGCTCATTCAAAAACAGGATATTTTATTATATTGATAGTGCTAATGCAGTAATGGGCACAGTCTAAAACGCGGACGCCTTTAGCGGACAATATAAGCATATAGGGAAAACGCTGACAATATAGACAAAGAGGAAAAAGGCGGACGATATAGATATATAGTGTGAAATGACTGAGCATAGTTAAATTTATAAAAATGTTGAATAATTGGCTTTTATAAAGTAATATATCAATGACATTAGTTAGAAACAATATTATTGTATAGATATATAAAGGATACATAACATATACCTGTATATTGATGAAAAACAAATTTGATTAGTCTTTGAGTCAGTTTGTTTTTAAAGAGGTATAAAATATAGTAATGAAGTGCAATAAACTTTTTAAACTTTTTTGCCCTGATTAAGCACTCCATTTTATCAACCTATGATATGAAGTTTCGGGTAAGTGTTTTCTTAAATAATTTTGTTACTAGTAGTATGTTCTTCCAGACAATATAACAGTAAGAAATGTATTAATATATCTTTATGTATATATTGATTCTAGTTTTTTAAAAAAAATCAAATATCCACAGGTCACTTGTATATTTGATAAAATCCTGCACGTGGCACTTGTATGTTTAATTGAATCATACACATGGCACTTTATACTATATTCAATCAAGTGGATATAGAAACCGTGGACAACATAGACATATAGTGAAAAGCAGACGATATAGATATAGAGGAGAAGCGGGAGAATAGAAAACTGTTATAAATTAAAAAATCTGCCTTCAACCATGTATATAATAAATTTATTTAATTCAAAAAAGGTATTTTGAACTCAGCATTTTTTTTTAGTTTTATATATATTGATTCCAGTAAGTAACTAAAAAAACTTTTTTGCTATAAATACCAATCAACTAATTCAAGTATCCATGTGCCACTTGTGTAATTGACTTAATCATGCACCGACACCTGTATATTTCATTTAATCATACACATGACCCTTGTTTATTTAATAAATTGGCTATAGAAAACGTGGACAATATAGTTAAATAGTGAAAAAGTGGACAATATAGATATAGAAGGAAAATGCTGACCATATTATAGTGTTACAATATAAAGTAAAGCTGATGATATAAAGTTATAAAGTGGACGAAAAGAAAACTGTAATAAATTAAAATAATCTGACTTCTACCATGTATGATATAAAGTAATTATAACTTAAAAAAGGTATTTTAAATTCAGCATTTTTTATAGTTATATATATATAAATAATAAAAAAATATTTTTTTTTTTTTTGCTGCAGATACCAATCAACTAATTCAAGTATGCACATGCCACTTATGTATTTTACTTAATCACGAACCAACACTTGTATATTTAATAAAGTGGCTACAGAAAATGCGGACAATATAGACATATGGTAAAAAAGCGGACGTACGATATAGATACAGAAGGAAAATACTGACCATATATAGTGTTATAAAGCGGACAAATTGAAAAATGTTATAAATTTTAAAAAATCTGCCTTCTACCATGTATATAACAGTGTTATATTTTTAAAGAAAGGTATATTTTGAATTCAGCGTTTTTTTTATATATATATATATACTTGTGTATTTGACTTAATCATGCACTGACAGTTGTATATTTAATAAAGTGGCTATAGAAAACGTAGACAATATAGACTTATAGTGAAAAAGCCGAAGATATAGATTTAGAGGGAAAACGCTGACGATATAATACATCAGTTACAAACAGCAGTCTATTTCCGTATTATTTTTTAACTCTGAAAGCTTACAAAATGGACAAAATGAGAAAAATAAAAAACTCCCTCATCAACCACATGTTCACTCTGTTTTAACTAAAACTTGCTTTATTCTTTGATACAGTTTCAAAGAATACTTGACAATAAATATGAATGATTTAGCACTTCTTTAATTATTAAACTGTCTTTTGTCTTTAGCGGTGTGATGTGCTGAAGGAATGTGGTTATGTAATATAGGGGTGACATACTGTCTTTGTTTTGATAAGTCACCTTTAATTGTCATTGTCGGTCTTGCTTGATCAGTCACAGTAAAACATTGAAATAGTGAACATTGCTCTTGAGAAAATGCCTGAGGGCTATAAAACATGGGTTTTATTTGTTCCTGATTGTTATATGAAATTTAAGAATATATATTTTTTCTTACAAGCAAGATTTTCAAGACACTATGAAATTTAGCATCTGTTGCCATATGGACCTTTTTTTCTATACTTTATTTCTTGCATTTGGGAAATCTGTTTTTGCAAAGTATTGATATGTACAGCATGTGAGTTTGTGTATGCAGAAAGAAAATGATAGCTGCAAGACACATGTTTGTAAGATATTAATCTTACAATAATACGTTTGCTTTCCTTCTTCTTATTATTTATGCCCCCCCTTCAAAGAATAGGGGGTATATTGCTTTGCATTTGTCTGTCTGTCGGTCGGTCCATCGGTCCGTAGACCAAATGGTTTCCGACCAATAACTAAAGAATGCTTAGGCCTAGGAACTTCAAACTTGGTAGGATGATTGTCCATCACCAGTAGATGACCCCTATTGATTTTGGGGTCAAGGGGTCAAAGGTCAAGGTCACATTGACCTTGTAGGTAGAAACGGTTTCCGACCAATAACTAAAGAACGCTTAGGCCTAGGAACTTCAAACTTGGTAGGATGATTGCCCATCACCAGTAGATTACCCCTATTGATTTTGGGGTCATTAGCTCAAAGGTCAAGGTCACAATGACCTTGTAGGTAGAAACGGTTTCCGACCAATAAGTAGAGAACGCTTTGACCTAGGTTCACTAAACTTGGTATGCTGGTTGGTCATCACCAGTAGATGACCCCTATTGATTTTGAGGTCATTAGGTCAAAGGTCAAGCTCACAGGGACCTTCATCCTAAAAATGGTTTCCGATCAATAACTAGAGAACGCTTTGACCTAGGTTCACCAAACTTGGTATGCTGGTTGGTCATCACCAGTAGATGACCCCTATTGACTTTGAGGTCATGAGGTCAAAGGTCAAGATCACAGAGACTTTCATCTTCAAAACGGTTTCCAATCAATAACTAAAGAAGGTTTTGACCTTGGTTCACCAAACTTGGTATGCTGGTTGGTCATCACCAGTAGATGACCCCTATTGATTTTGAGGTCATTAGGTCAAAGGTCAAGCTCACAGGGACCTTCATCCTAAAAACGGTTTCTGATCAATGACTAGAGAACGCTTTGAACTAGGTTCACCAAACGTGTTATACTGGTTGGTCATCACCAGTAGATGACCCCTATTGACTTTGAGGTCATGAGGTCAAAGGTCATGATCACAGAGACTTTTTATCTTCAAAACGGTTTCCGATCAATAACTAGAGAACGCTTTGACCTAGGTTCACCAAACTTGGTATGCTGGTTGGTCATTACCAGTAGATGACCCCTTATTGATTTTGAGGTCATTAGGTAAAAGGTCAAGCTCACAGAGACATTGATCCCAAAAACGGTTTCTGATCAATAACTAGAGAACGCTTTGGCCCAACCACAAGCAATTAGGTGCTACCGGGTGGCATTTATGTTTTACAAACATTTCTTGTTTTTAACATTAATGTTGATGATATTTCTTGTAATATGGAAAACAAAATTATTAATTGACACCTATATAACTAACCCTTTTGGTCAGATTTTTTAAAGATAGATATATGTACTTTTTAAAAGCAGTTTTTCATGAAATTTTGATAAAAATAAAAATTAATCTACTGGAGTATCACAAGACCTTCATTTAACGGTTCAATAGATTCAGATGTCAGCAAAAAATCCTTTACAAATATACTTTTTTCAGTTAAAAGACATTGGGATAGATCTTTCCTGATGCTTCATGACTGGTTTATATACTGACGGAAAAATATAACTGTGCACACTAAAATACTTAATATCTTTTATTAGGTATAAAATTATTTTAGCAGATTTCTTTTGTGTAATTCACAAGGTAATCTTGTTTCAATAATACTGCTTTTCGCGAGTTGCACGTGCAAAATTTATAGCCCGTAACGGTCGCGCTTTTTACGTGTTTCTTTCTGTTAACATCCTCGTACATGCTGTTTCGAGTTATTTTAACCGTCAAATTATAGTGAGCTACCCAGCAGTTCAGAAAAACACCTTCATTTGGATTTTAAGTCTTTGAAGACAATGCCACGCATCTCAGAAAATGATCGCCTACGTGCCGTCGGTATGCTCCAAGCAGGCATTGCTCAAAATGCGGTTGCGCAGCGTTTTGGTGTTCACCGAAACACCATATCAGCACTTTGGCGACGATTTCAGCAACGTGGCAACGTCCGTGATCTACCACGTCCAGGGCGTCCACGTGTGACGTCAATCCGTCAAGACAATTATATCCGGCTTACACACCTACGGAATCGATTTCAACCGGCCACATTAACAGCACGAACAATTCCTGGCTTGAGACCTATCAGTGGACGAACTGTTAGAAACCGATTAAGAGAGCACAGCATTACTCCACGACGTCCTGCGATACGTCCTACTCTTCTCTTACGTCATCGACAACGTCAACAGTGGTGCAGACAGTATCTAAGGCTTCCAAGAGCATATTGGAATAATGTTCTGTTTACTGACGAGTCGCGGTTTCACTTAGAAAGTTCGGACGGACGAGTTCATGTATACAGGGGTCGCGGAGAACGTTACTTGGATCCCTGTGTTTTTCAACGTCAACGTTTTGGTGGTGGTGGGTCGATAATGGTTTGGGGAGGTATCTCATCTCAAGGCAGGACCCAGCTTGTAATTGTCCGTGGCAATTTAACGGGTGTTCGTTACAGAGATGAGATTGTCATACCCCACGTGCTGCCATTTCTTCAACGTCAAGGGCGTAACATGACGTTTCAACAAGACAAAGCTCGGCCACATGTAGCACGTGTAGTTACCGGGTTTCTGGCTCAGCAAAACGTGAGTGTCTTACCCTGGCCCGCTGTTTCACCAGATCTTTCACCAATTGAGCACGTTTGGGATGAGATGAAGAGACGCCTCCGTCAAAGACGTAACCAACCTCTCACGCTGGACCAACTAGCGCAGACATTGGTCAACATCTGGAACACCATTCCACAGGCAGTTATCGCCAACTTAGTTGCCTCTATGCCTCGTCGCTGCCGTGCTTGCTTGAACGCCAATGGAGGCCACACACGATACTGACCTTGTGAAATCAGATTTCATACCTGTCAACTTCTGCGCCTTGTTACTGTAAAAATTGTTTTACATGATGAAGTGTTTGTATTGATTGTTAGAAATAAAACGTTGATTGGCTAATTTGCAAAGTTTTATGTTACTATTCCTAATATTAAAAAAAATTCTATACCTTGAAGTATGCACAGTTATATTTTTCCGTTAGTATATGTATCTATTTCTCTAACATACAACATCACAATCACATTAAAGCTATAAAAATTGGACTTTTTCTAAGCTCCCCATTATAAAACTGCTTCAATCTGTGCAGCCCCTTAATGGCGGATGCAAGGGAGGTAATCAGGTAGGTACTAATTACTGGAAGGGTCTAGATGGAAAATGATTTTGATGAATTGGATTGTGGGAATGTAATTCTGTTTGCATTTGGTAAATGAGCAAGAAAGATACCATAATGTTTCTGGGTACTTTATTTGTGTAAGTTATAATTATTGACCAGCTTTGATGCTTTTACCAGTTATGTAAAGTTATGTAGAATTTTAGCTTTGAAGCTAAATATACCTTTTTAGCTCTCCTGAGCTCTGGCGAGCAATTGGGATCACCTGTGTCTGGCATCCTTGTCAGTCTTCCATTGTCAGCATTTCACTTCAAATGACATTTCCTCCAAAACTGCAAGGCCATTTTCACCATACTACACAGAAATTTATACAAAATAAAAACCATAGTTAAAATACCACCAATTTAAATTTCACACAAATTTTTGCTATTAAAATTGCTCAGATGGTTCTGTTTGTTGCACAAAACTGCAGCCATAGCTAAAAAAAAATGATTTTTGTCAACATTTTGCTTCAAATGAATTTCACAAACTGCTAGTACAAAATATGCCTGTGGGATCAAAACTGGCCATGCTCCATGGGTCCTATTTGTATAAAATATAAGATCTTTCAAAATATTCAATGCTCAGAGGCAGACCCACAGCCAAAGTACTCATTTGAGTGATCCATAGCCATCATAGCCCTCTTGTTGTGTTTTCATGTTAAATAACCTTGACTTTATTGTTTTATTCATCCCTTTCAGTGATATGTCTAGATTTTCTTTGATACATGTATATTTATCTTAAACATAAATACACTTCATTATGTGATAATCACCTATAGACATGTATCATGGCCTAAGGGTCATAGGTCCAATTAGGTCTGTAATATCTGATAAATTTTCAGAAAACTTTCAAATCAGTATAATGTATCTTTTCTTAATTATGTGATGGTACATTGTAACTGTATCTGAATTTCAAATAATATGAAACTTAAAGCTAACATTTATCTACACTTATGATACTACCATTTCTGACTGATTAGAACAATTTGTAACAAGGTTTTCACAAGTTTTATCACAAGCTTACTGTAAAGTGTAGCAAACACTGATAATTTAAATATTCAAAGTTCTCGACTAATTATTAAGTGACTGAATGCACTTGTTGTAACTGCAGATACAATGGTAGGATACTACGTCATTGTGCACCTGTTTTATGTTCTGTCGTGAACCAACAACCCGTCGCTTGAATGTATAAATGGTCTTTTTCAATAAGAAATCTGTAGAGTTACAAGAAATCATGTTGTGCACCGAAGATTGGCTGGTGACTTCTTTGTATTTATATAAAGAGTTTTTATTATGTGAAATTCTAGTTTAGGCCTGAAAACGGATGAAATTTTTTTCTGAATGTCTGCTGAAAAAAAAAATTAAATTAAATTAAATATTTACAATGCAAAAATATGAGTCAGATATAAAGATGTGATTCTTATTGACATACTTTGCTTCCATGTGCAATAATGTTTTTTTTTTTTTTTGCAATAACATTTTTGGGGTAGCTACTATTTTTGTGGGTAGGTAGTGGGACGGGAAACAAACAATATTTTATTTTAGGCCTGATAAGAAATGGATGTAGAGGACCTCATCAAATTCTTAAGTTACATGTAGGGTTAAAACTAGCCTGGCTTCCAAGGGAATAATTAATACGGTATTTCAGTTATGAGATTTCAAGACATTATTTCTTCATTTTGGGAATTTAAAAAAAATTAACCCATATTTTTGAGATAAAGAATTTTGCAATAATTTGTCAAAATTTGGGAATTTTCTGCAGTTCTGTGACATTAAACTATATCTTTTATTCAAATTTTTATGCTCTAGCAATGTTTTTTGGCAGACATGATGTGTATATTAATGCTAAAATGTTCTGACAGATTTTTTAGGTTGTTTTTTTTTTCACCAGAATTTGATGGCTGTTATTGGGAATATTTTCATTCGGATTGGGAAAAAAAGATATTTTTTTTCCATTTGAATATGACTTTGAAATTGGCTAGAAAATAAAGAACCTGCATTTTGTGCTGCAAAACCAGGTAGATTAGAAATTTGTTTCTCTCTGCTGCAAATTATCTCTAGATGTTTTGCTGGAAAGAACAGGTAACTCAATCTTATGTCCCTGATAGAGTTACTGTTCCTTATTAAAAAAAAAAGAAGATAAATCTATTATCTAGTGACTGAAGCCAGTATAGGTTTAAGCCTGTTACCTTTGAAGCTCAAATCTTACTGGTATACAGTAGGACCTTTCATGGAAGTTTAAGTTTTTGAAAGATGGTATAACTGTCAATATATAACACTTTTATGTCCAATATTTGGTACTCTGTTTCAGTAACAAAAACTGCTTAGTCCATGGCCTCTGGTGACATGAACAAGGAATATGTGTGTACGCTTAGTGATGAGAGAATCAAACAAGCAGAGGAAGAGCTCTTTGAAACAGCAGAGACAAGAGCTAAAACTTTAAAAGTTCTTAGAGACAAGATAGAAGCTTGTCCAGGTAAGCTCAAACATTGCTCCTGTAGGCCCTGAGCTGAACATATAACTGACAGGTCTACTGTTTACAAATGTACCTTGTAGTTTTAGAAAGAAAATATACAGGTAGGATTACCATGTAGTTTTGGAAAGAATAATTACTGAAATTGTTGATACACAATTTTCATTTATTTATCATGTTTAAAGGTGCTATAATCTAAGTATATTCAGTATGAAAGAGTCTATTAAAAGGTGAAGTTTAAAAATCAAACCTAAAACCAGACAAAAACAAACAGCAGAAAACATTTGGCTTGAGTGTGTATCCGACCCATGGTCTTCAGTGAAATGGTCATAATATATCTTTCCTACCCATGGTCTTCAGTGAAATAGTCATAATATATCCATCTGACCCATGGTCTTCAGTGAAATGGTCATAATATATCCATCCTACCCCTGGTCTTCAGTGAAATGGGCATAATATTTCCATCCGACCCATGGTCTTCAGTGAAATGGTCATAATATATCCATCCGACCCATGGTCTTCAGTGAAATGGTCATAATATATCCATCCGACCCATGGTCTTCAGTGAAATGGTCATAATATATCCATCCTACCCATGGTCTTCAGTGAAATGGGCATAATATATCCATCCGACCCATGGTCTTCAGTGAAATGGTCATAATATATCCACACAAATTTATGGAATTGAGTACTCTTCAGGTACTGCATTATATGCCTACTACCCTAATATTGTTTCCATTACAACAAATATCAGATATCCAAAACTTCAATGAAAATGATAATTTGGTGACCTGTGTAATTAAAGATGTATGCCAGAAAGGTTTCTTGGAAGAATTAATGTGCCAATAATATCCAAGAAAGTGGGTGTTCACATCCATATTGAATGTCAGTAAATAACACATTTGGTTCTGTACTGTTTTAATTCATTGTGTTAATTTATATAAATGTTGAATGGATTTAATTATATCCCCAGTTAGAACATCTGGGGACTACATTGGATTCACATGCATTGATCTGTCCGTCGGTGAGTCCATCTGGCAAGCCGTCCATAGGCAAACTTTGTCCGTACTTGTTTTCAGCAACTATTTCTCAGATTTTCCTTATACTTTTGAAGAGTCATTATAAAGTCCCAAACTCCCAAGCCAAGTTGTGCATGTTATTGCTGTGTTCCACTGCCTTGATTTTTCACTTAGTTATGGGCCTTTGATTTTTTTCATACATAAATAATAATTATGTACATGCTATTTCTCGGCAACTATTTGTCAGATTAAATAATACTTTGCAAGAATTGTAAGTACCAAACCTACTTGTACAAGTCATTGTTGTGTTCCAGTTCAGTGAATTTTCACTGAGTTATGGGCCTTTGATATTTTTTACTTATAAAGGATAAAAAGATTGTCCATTGCTGTTTCCCAGCAACTGTATGTCAGATTTTATTACATGTCAAAATAGAATTTATCATGAATACATGCAATTTTAGCTTAAGAATAAAAAATTATAGACTGAAAGCAGATTACACTGCTGATAAAGGCATTTTTAGCTCGCCTGTTTTCAAAGAAAAAAGTCAAGCTATTGTGATCACTGAGTTTTCGTCAGCTTCAGCATCATGCAAAAATTTAAATGTAGCTGATTACTCATAAACCATAAGGCTAAGAGTTTAGATATTTGGTATGTAGCATTGTCTAGTGAACCGCTACCAAGTTGCTTCAGATCATGACCCCAGGGACAATACTACCGCTTGCAAAACTGATTAGAGTTTCACATATTTGGAAAGCGGTAAAAAGTGACATTACGATGTTTATTTCAGTAGCTTAAACTGTCACTTTACTGATCATCCAATCACAGCAAGGCAGTTTTCTCAGGTATACCTATCAATAAAACTATGTCTTGCAATCTACCCGCAGCCAGAAAAATGTGTCTGGGTGGCACCAAAGTTCCTGTGTTGTAATTGTCGCTGCATTGCTAGCGGAAATCTTCATTCAATATTTTTTCCCTAACCGGTTTTCCATTTCTTACACAGAATGACACTAGAATGACACTTTTGACAGGTAAAAGGCAGAGTTTGAAAGAAACATATTGGGCGACGCTTTAATGGATTTTTGAAAGGTGTACCGATGAGTCTCGTTCTTTACCTAACACTGTAAACTCTAATCAGTTTTGCAAGTGGTAGTATTGAATTTACATGTATAGGAAAAACTTTAAAAATCTTCTTCTCTCAAACCTGGCATCTTCTAGTAGACCTCTACCAAGATTGTTCATGTTATGTCCCTGTGGTCAAAATTAGCCCCACCCCAGGGTTCATTTGGTTTTGCGTAGACTTATATAAGGAAAAAACTTCTTATGGGAAAGCACAAAGCCTAGAACTTAACTATCAATTATTTGGGTTCCCCCCTCGTGAACTTTTTTTTCATTTCTTTTCTTTCTTTGAATTTTCTTTTCTTTTTTTTTGGATAAGTAGGTACTTGATCCCTCTACCCGCCTCCAAAAAAGAATTTTTATTAATTTCTTTAGTATTTTGGTTACCTCCCAAACCCCTGCAGAGGACCCCCACCCACCCAAAACATTTTTTTTCCAGTTCTTCCTTCTTTTTTCAGATGCATATGCTCTTACTAAAGCCCCCCCCCCCCCCCCCCCCCCGGCCCCCGCCCCCTGAAAAAAAAAAAAAAAATTCTTTCATCAGCATGTTTTCTTAACAGTTACCCAATATATAATAATACCCTAATCAGTTCAAAGTTAAAATCTGTATACAATGTATATCCCCCCCACCCCCACCCCTGTTTCCAACAAATAAAACAGATGAGGATTGGCACCACTTCTCAGTGCTCTTGATTTAACATTAGCTTTCATGTTAATAGCACATACTACTTCATCAACAGTGTAAATGGCTTGGTTCAAATAATGGATTAAAAATACTTCTCAAACTGTGAAGAATGATTGACCTTGAATTTGCAGACTTATTCTTATAGAGCAGTAGATTATGTACCAGTTACTTACCATTTGTCACCAGACTGGGTAGCTCAGCTGTAAGGTAACTCACACATTGTCATGAGGGGCTGCATGTTGTCATGCTCTTGTTAGGTGATTTTCCTGACCTTGTGTCAGACGCGTAAGACTACAGTAGACAACCTCATCTCTGACTTCTAAAGTAAAAGCCCATTATTCTCTCATATTGCTTTCAGAGCTGAACATCA
Organism: Cyclina sinensis; assembly: GCA_012932295.1. NCBI lineage: Eukaryota > Metazoa > Mollusca > Bivalvia > Venerida > Veneridae > Cyclina > Cyclina sinensis. The sequence goes on from JAAONU010000004.1 coordinate 30,462,451, forward strand.
GGACTGATGATGCATATCTACTACGCTTTCTTCGTGCCAAAAAGTTTGACTGTGAGAGGACATTTAACCTAATCATGCGTCACTTTGAGGTAAAATGTGAAGGAAAGAATCAATGTCTATACAGTGACATGCGACCATCTGCTGTCAAGCATGTTTTAGAAGATGGTGTCACTGGAGTCCTTCCACAGAGGGATAAGCTTGGACGGAAGGTTGTAATATTTAGACCAGGTAATGTGCTAATGGCACATGACTTAACGTTAATTAACCTTAACAAATGCTCCTTTGAGTCTTTTCTTCATGCTTTTTCATCCTTTCAGTTGTTTGAATTCAGATGATAATTTCTGCATTATCTTTTTTGTTGAATTTTATGAACCTGTAGCTAGAGCTTTAAAGTTGAGAACTGGTTACTTTAGGTTATTTTGGTTTGAACTATAGTCACTGATATTGATACATATTATGTATTTAATTTTTTAAGGGGAAGAGTGTCAGCCTCGCTTAAAGTCATAGCTGATGTCCCTATTTACAGAATTCAAGTCAATGATGAATGACCTTTATTATATCCCCGAAACAAAGTTTGGGGGTATATAGGAGTCACCCAGTGGTTGGTTGGTCGTCAGGGCGGGCGGTCGGGCGGTCTGTTGCAGTTTCCTTGTCTGGAGCATTACTTCAAAACTAATGGTTGGAATTCAGTGCAACTTCATACAGTGGTCAAGCACAATAACAGGAAGTGCAGTGTTCAAGAATCATATCTCCATTTTCACTATTTGCACAGTTATTGCCCTTTAATGGTTTTCCTTGTCCAGAGCATAACTTGAAAACTAATTTTTGGAATTCAGTGCAATTTCATACAATGATCAAGCACAATGACAGGATGTGCAGTGTTCAAGAGCTATAACTCCATATACAGTATTTGCAGAGTTATTGCCCTTTGTTGGTTTTCCTTGTCCAAAGCATAACTTGAAAACTAATTGTTGGAGTTCAATGCAACTTCATACAATGGTCAAGCACAATGAGAGGAATTGCAGAGTAATGAATCATAACTCCATCTTCACTATTTGCACAGTTATTGCCCTTTGTCTGTTTTTCTTGTCCGGAGCATTACTTGAAAACTAATAGTTGGAATTCAGTGCAACTTTATACAATGGTCAAGCACAGAGAGAGGAAGTGCAGTGTACAAGAACCACAACTATCTTTAATTGCCCACAACCATAACTCTGTTTCAATTCTTTTACAAAATGTTACGTTACTAATAATTTCCTCAGTTCCCAAGCAGTCTTTCAGGGGTATTAATTACATTTAGTGATAACTCTAGTATATTTAGTTCAATTGTGTTCATCTGCAAGCATTTTTGAGGAAATTGCATTTATGTAGGACTTGTGTGAACCAAAGAAGGTGTTCTAAATGTCGTCACCTTAATTTTCCTAAAAGCTTAAGATATGTTATATTCATGAGAAACTATTTACAGCTCTATTTCTGGTTCTCTGTTCAACACTAGTACAAGTCAGAATTTCAGGAAAGACTCTTTAAGGTTTATTGAATTGATAATGTAAATAGTGTTTGAGTGTTATCACTATCAGTTGCCAGTGTTAAGTGATCACACTTAAACATATTCTAAACTTAAATATACAAGAAGTTACCTATTTATCACAGGTAGATGGACTCCATCCAAGTACCCAGTCTATGATATATTCAAAACGAATTACCTGACACTGTCAAAGCTGATACAGGTATGTTTTATATATATATATATATGATTATATAACCAGAGAATAAGCTGTCTAGAAGAAGTAGAGGTATCTTTCTCATACCACACTCTGGACTAGTCCAGACTCTTAAGAAACAACCATTTAAAGTATTTAACATACATTTGTATGTTGCCACTTCCTCAGTCTTGAAAGAAAGTGAACTTGCAATGTTTTTTGCAATCTGCCTTTTTGCTCTCAGCAGACTATTATATAAGAAAGTTTAACTGAAACAGTATAGGATGTTACTTTTGTCTTTTAGTTTACTTTTACATGAACCATTATACCAACCAATAGCTGAACATCAAATAAAAGTCTTTGGTCATACACCTGTTTCTGGCCTGACTGTATGTGAGGGAGTTTCTTACGGAAGGTAACAGCAGAATTGTTTCTGCTTCTTCATAAGAAGGATGATTTGGAAAACTTTCTGCTTGTATTAGCAAGACTTCTGAAAGGAAATTATTGTTTTCCTACACCAGATTTTGATTGGCTTATGTCATACAAATAAGTTTTGACATGTACAGAGAAAAGCTTTCTTAATTCATAATTTAATCATTATTTTCCAGGATGAGGAGACACAAGTTTCAGGAATCATCCTTCTTGCAGATCTTAAAGGCGTTGGGTTTGGACATCTCACACACACAACACCTTTCTTTATTAAAAGGGTTGTCAGCCTTTTGCAGGTACAGTTTAGTCTCTCTTGAATGTCGATGTCTTTTAAGCCACTGTTTGCATCATGAGACTGGTATTGCACATTCCTAGAGGACCTGGTGTCTTTGGGTGCCACTGTGTTCAGAAAACACCTGTGTGCATTGTGCCTTTGTTTAAGAATTATATGCCTAATCTAAAAGATTTGTTGCTTTTAATGTCAACTAAGTTAAAAAGAATTTGAAGTATTACTCTTTATGGTTTTGTCATACTTTAGCGATGCCCAGTTTGCATTATCATAAAGAAAGATATATATTTTACTTCTTTTTCTTTAAAATCAGTTGATAGTCATAACACTCGTGTATTTTATGATTGAAATGAACAGTAATCTCTCACTGATAAAGGGTCTTGTGGGATAAATCCTGTCACCAACCATGTTTATATGTATGAGAAAGTTGACAGTGGGTTACAGTGGCTAGCCCAGACTTTAACACTAGTTCTTCGAACAGTGGTACCAGGCTTTTGTAACAGATGTAAAACCCTTTGAAAACAAGATGAAAATCATTACATGTTAATGGTGTGAAATATATCTTAATATTTGTCTTTTTCTAGCACATACATGATTGTCTGAACAGGCAGTTGATGTCTTTGAAAAGTACTTTTTTATGTTTAACTTCAATTGAAGAAAAGTATCAAGGCTATTGATAGGTTACTTCTGACCACCATTTGATTGAATCTTGTAAGATAATTCAGACATTTATTCATTTTGTTAATAAATTGAAATTTAAAACCCTAGGTCCTAATATACCACCAATGAAATTAAATAGTTTTAATAATGTTTAAGCATGCCAGATACGTAGTATTTTATCCACTCCCACTAAAGTCGGGGAACGGACAATAGCCCATGCATATGTAAATTCTAGTTGAGACTGCATTGATCGATTATCTGCTTGCAGCAAGTAGTGTGTTTTATAACTTAGTATATTAGGACCCAGGTTTACCATATCAATGTATTAAATGTATTTTAAGCTTTTATATTTCAGGACAGTTTTCCAATGAGAATGAAGGGTGTTCACTATCTTAATGAACCAACCTTATTTGATATATTTTTCACCATAGCCCGACAGTTTATGAAAAAGAAACTTCTTGAGAGGGTAAATACATAAAGTCCACTCTTTTGTGATCATTGTGTCTTTTTACTAACCATAAGTTTTGTTAGAACATAACAACAGGAATGCTTTTGGATTTTTAAAAAAGAACAATCTTACAAGGACAAAATTTAAGAAATTACATCCACTGTTTTGTGATAGTATGTCGCTTTGTGGCAAGAAACTTAGATATTTATTTATACAATAGTACTGCAGTACAGACATGTATAAGAAAGTAACTTGTATGTGTGCGTGTGTGTGTGTGTGTGAGGTGGCAGGTTCTATGGAACTAGCATGACAAATACTGAAAAACAGCAGGTTAAAGTTATAATAGCGGTCAAATTGACGTCAAGATAAATGCATAAAGACAGTGAATGTTTAGAAATCATTTATAGTAACAAAGAGCTCTCTCATGAATATAAATGAAAAATATCTTCATATACAGTTTTTTAATTTAATTTAAGACTTGGCCAGTCATAAAAGAATTTACAACATTCTTTGTTACAGTACTCAATGGCAGTATTTTTTTCACAGTATGGAAAGAAAGGACACACATGGACTGTGAAACAATGTTTAGATCATTATTAGTTGTTATTTTTATTGCAGATCCATCTTCATGGTAAAGATATGAGTAAATTAGCAGAGTTTATTGATGTAGAACATTTACCAGAAGATTATGGTGGAAAAGCACCACCTTTTTCAAATGAGGTAGTTATTAGCTTTGTACATGTTGTATATTCAAACATCATGAATTTCTTCACTTGTACAGACACTTTATTTCTAAGACAAATGCCCTTAATTGGTTGATTCAACTTCAGAATAACATGACAGACTTGTAAAATTTTATAGTTATTAAAACTTTTATGTTAAATTCTTTAAACATCTTTTATATGCCATATATAGTGTTCGGTTTCATAACATTTAAAAAATAATTTTGATGAAACTTTAATTTATTGCAGTTACACAGATAGATTTATAATAAATTACAGGAAGTACTTAAAAATGACTGGTATATGACCTTTTATGAAATGACTGGTTGCATATTGTGTTTTAACGGTATAAGGTATAAAGGTATTATAAGATTAAAGACTGATCATAGTAATCATACACTTTTTTCACAGTCTGTTATAATTATTTTAACAAGGATATTATAGTGTATTATTTATTGTACTGTCTTTATATTCTGTAACAAAAAAAGGACTGGAAGAACACATTGCTGGCGTGTGATGCTGAATTTGATGAAGAAGCCAAATATGGTTTTACACAAACGAAGACGGAAGAAACAGAGAACGATGAGCCAAAGGAACAGGAAGAAGATGTGCTCAACTTTTAATGACATGCAATTGAAAATTCTGAATAAAATGTATTAAATACATTTATTTATATGTTAACAAGTATTATAGCCATGATATAAGAGTATTGTTGTATTGGTTTGGTTTACTGTCTCTTGGGATTGTAGATAGAGCGAGCTTGATTGTTTTGGGAGATTTTGGTGCATCTTTGGGGAATATTGTATTTTAATTTTGTACGGTTTTCTTAATATATGCAATGTAAAAATGGTATAAGATGTTTCGGAGAAATTTTATTAAAGTTATTATTAGAGGAAGTTTATTTATTTTTGATAGAACATTCTTGCCTTTTGTGAAGTGTTAAATAACAAGAAACCCTTTTAAGTTTAAATTTACTTTACTGTTTAAGGGTGGCTATTTTTATTAGCTCCACTTTTTGAAGAAAAAGATGTGGAGCTATTGTCATGACCCTCTCGTCGGCATCGGTGTCGGTGTTGGTTAACCTTTTTGTTAAGGTCCATTTCTCAGAAACTATCAAAGCTATTCACTTCAAATTTGGAATACTTGTTCACTATCAACATGTGACACCATTTCTAAAGGGCAGATAACCCTCTTATTTTTTTGCAAAGTTATGTCACTTTTTCGACTTAGAATTTCTTGATTAACGTTTTTTGTTAAGGTATATTTCTTAAAAGTGTCAAAGGTATTCCTTTCAAACTTGGAATGCTTGAACATCATCAAGACCTCTACCAAGAATGTTAGTACCCATGTCCCTTGGGTCACAATTAGTTCCACCCCAGGGGTTACTAGACTTATACAGGAAAGAACTTTGCTTGGCAAAGCGCAAAGCCTAGAAGTAACCTATTTACTTACACAGGACGGGTAGGTACTTCCTCCTCCCCTGCCTCCTCAGAAATTTCGTTATTGTTATTTTTTTTTAATGCATACGTTTAACAAACCCCCACCCATCAGACCTACCCTCATTTTTTTTTTCCCTAACGAGTAGGTACTTGACCTTCCCCCTCTCAAGTTATTTTTCCAGCTCTGAGAAAAGTGGAGCGTGCTGTCTGTGGACATGTCTTGTTTTCTAATTGCCATTTTCTGATGTATTAATGAATTGTAGATAATATCTTATCAGTACAGACAGTTTTAATGTTTAGGAGAATCAGTCAAATTTTATGGATATTAATCTTTAAATTGATGTAAACTATACAACTTAATGCTTTGCGTTTTTATCCAAGGAAGAGTCTGTGTGCAATATATATTTTTCTGTGCCTGTGTTTGATCATGTGCTACGTCATTTTTTAGCTCACCTGAACACACAGTGCTCAAGGGTGAGCTATTGGGATCATTGATTGTCAACAATTTAACTTGAACGACTTCTCCTCCTAAACCACTTAGCCAACTTTAAGGAGGCATGCCTGAGATATTTCTTGCATAAAACTCTACCAAAGTTGTTTAAAGAATTGAATTCCATCAAGAACTCTGGTTGCAATGGCAACAGAAACGAAAAACTTTGAAAATCTTCTTGTCTGAAACCATAAAACCCTGAGCCTTAAGATGTGGTATGTAGCATTGTCTAGGAGACCTCTACCAAGTTTGTTCATATTATACCCCTTTGGTCAAATTTGTTCCTGCCCTTGATGTTGATTGATTTTACATATTGTTATATGGGGGTCAGTTGATTTTACATAGTCTTATATAGGGAAAACTTTGAAAATCTTCTTGTCTGAATCCACAAGGCCCTGAGCCTTAAGATTTGGCTTGTAGCATTGTCTAGTGGACCTCTACCAAGTTTATTCAAATTATATCTCTAGGGTCAAATTTGGACCCACCTGGGGATCAGTTGATTTTTCATAGGCTTATATAGAGAAAACTTTGAAAATCTTCTTGTCTGAAACCATAAAACCCTGAGCCTTAAGATTTGGATTGTAGCATTGTCTAGTGGACCTTTACCAAGTTTGTTCAAATTATACCCCCGGTGTCAAATTTGGACCTGTTCTTGGTGTTAATTAATTTTACAAAGGCTTATAAAGGGAAAATTTTGAAAATCTTCTTGTCTGAAACCACAAGGCCCTGGGCCTTAAGATTTGGTATGTAGCATTGTCTAGTGGACCTCTACCAAATTTGTTCAAATTATGCCCCTGGGGTCAAATTCAGCCCTGGCACGGGGTTCAATTGATTTTACATAGGCTTATGTAGGCAAAACTTTTACAAAAACTTCTTGTCTGAAACGACAAAGCCTAGAACTTAGATATTTTTAATGGAGCATCAGCTAGAGGTCATCTACTAAGTTTGTTCAAATTATGCCCCTTGAGTGAAAATTGGCTCTACCCGCAGCGTCACTTGAATTCATATAAATTTATGTATGGAACATCTTAAAAAAGCATCTGATGTTTGCTCAACAGCAGACCCAAAGACAAAGTATTCAGGTGAGCGATCTATCGCCATCATGGCCCTCTTGTTTTGTTAGTATTGATTTTGTGTAAAAAGATTGCTTTCTAAAGTTTATTTAAAAAGCTTTTATGACAAGCAGCCATGCACATAGATTTTTGTAATTACACAACTTGCATAATTAAACAGACAGCTGGCTAAGGTTTATAATGGTCTGCGTTTTTTGTTTGGTTGTGTTTGTTTTGATTTTTTTTTTCAATGAATGTTAGATAGTATAGTTTTGAAATGGCCTTATATACAATTCTGGTTTTAGTTTCTAGTAAACATTCATTCAGTGAACTATATGACAATTTTTTTATCAATTTTGTTGTTTGACTTGGAAATTACTTTGCATATCTTGGGGTTCATTAAATTACTCATGAGATTACTTTGGTACCAGCTTACTTTTTAAATGTTGTATATTTGCCCAATGCTCAAAATTCAAAATGCAGTGTCCTTGAGGTTGACAAAGTTTAGGACTGGGCATAGCAGGGGGTTTTTTTTCTAGTCTTTTATATTCAGTGTATAAGTTCAGTATAATCACATGTGCTGTTACATACATAACTCTGTAGACACAAGACATGTTGAGTGAGACAAGGGTACTGTGAGACACGGGATAAAGGTAAATACAATACTCTCTCCAAAGAAGTAATACATGAATGAAAAAAATTTACTGTTGGATCCGTGCAGTAAAAAATAAGATCTGTGCAGTAAAAAGTAAGATATACACATTTCTGTTGTAGTTTTATATTTACACATTTTTTATCAGAATATGAACGCAGAATATCACGCATTCGAACCTGGTATACATATTTCACCAAGTTCTATAAACCATGTGGGTTATGTATGAGTCTCTAGCAAAATTAATTTATTTGACAGTGTCTAATGAATGTTGTCTAAAATATGTAAAAAGTGATGCATAAAACTCGAACTATAATGTAAATAGCCAAGTTTCTTGTATGGTTAGTTTTAGAACGGGCTCTAGTCAACGTTACTATCAAAGTGATAGCTGGACAATGCTTTTGTTACAAAAGTAAGCTAAGCAAAGACCGCATGTTGAGATAGAGCATACGAAGACACTATTTTGCAATTACTACCTTAGCAGTAAGCCCATTTTACTCTGATTTGTAAAGTAAAAGTTCTATCTTGTATACTTAAAAAATCGGAGGGTCGGATTCGAATATTTGGAAAAAAATAATCCTAGATTTTAATCACCTTTCACTACACATAGATCACTTAAACATGAGTTTTCTAACAAAAGAATTGTTCATCAATACTTTTTACCAAACAAGATGAGTCTGGTCGGGCACCACTGACATTGTTACTACTAGCTACATATTCCAACATCGAAAACTGTCAGCCAGGCTAAATAATAATTCGCTGCCGTTTCTAAATCTCTAATTTCCTGTATTTGCCAGGTAAACCTTCCAAAGAAGTATCTTTTGTGGCTTTTATTACCAACCCATTCTTAGCCTCGGCATCAAAGTCAGCGTCGCAGTTCATTATGGTTTTCCCCAGCTCCTATAAGGATATCATTACAGATGTTTGTATTGTTGAAGTTGGTCTGTAACTGGATTTTCTATGATAAGAAATGTTCGGTCTTGATGCAGTACATAAAAAGTACATAACTCTTTTCAACTGGTCAAACATGAAGATGTTTGGCGTAGGATTTTGATGTTATAATTATTACCTTAATCTGAAATTGAACATGATAAAGAATTTTTTAAACTGCATAAGTGTATGCTATTGCTTAACTCTTTTTCAGTCGTCTAACTTGGTCCGTACTAATTTGACTGAATAAACGACCCAATCCACTTTAAATTCCACACTAACCTCACCAATAAAAGAGTAGTCCCCCTTTGGTTACTCACCTTTAACAATAAGAGTAGTCACCCTTGAGTTACCTTTAACAATAAAAGAGTTGTCCCCTTTTAGTTACTCAGCTTTAACAAGAAGAGTAGTCCCCCTTTAGTTACCTCATCTGAGATAGAAGGAGCACTACCTCCGTACTCTTTCGGCAACTGGTCCAAATCAAAATATTCTGCTAGCTCTTCTAGCTTGTGACCATGTACCACTATCTTAAAGTAGAAAATTAAGTCTGTCTCACAGGGAGCACCAAATGATTACTCATGTAAGTCTGAATTGATATAGTAATTCGTCCATTTTTAAGGATTGTCTCTGAACTTTTATTAAAGAAAATGGAACTGATTGATGTGTTATATAATCATATATAGTAAAATAAACCATTTATTCTCAAGTGGGAATACTTAAATTTTCTTTCCTATTCTCTGTATTTACAAATCAGATGATATTCAAAGCTGGGCAGTAGAATAATAATATTCTCTGCACTGTTTAAAACAATATTGTTCGTGAAATTGTATACCCACGTTAGCCAAACTCGGATGATATCAAATAATGCATCTGTAAAAGAATATTAAATTGTATTTCGTTTTTTACTTTATCCAAGGTTTCTTGGCTCATAAACGGCCTTCCGAGAGCCAGCAAGTAATCAAACACCGCGGGCTCGTTCACAAAGTGGATACATTTGAATCTCAGTGGCAGGCTATCCTGTAATGACAACCAGAATATAAACGGAAGCTGAAATACATATTTACTGATACATTATACGGACTACACATATCAGGTTTCTTGCAGTTTCCGTGCTCGACTGCTTTATTGAGTGCTTGACAAACTTCTCACTGTATTCTTTTTTTTTAAATATCCGGCTGTAAAATAAACATATTATTCAAAACAACCACACAATGCGTAAAATTGCTGTATTAGAAGCACCTTTGACGCCATCAGCAAGCACTGACAGCATCATCAAATCAATGAAAATTTTTGTTATAAGGTTTCAGATATGGACATATGTCATAGGTTTTGCTATCACAGGTATCTACCATACTGAAATCTGGGCCACTTGCATCTTGTAATCGTTTAAACATAAAAAAGTGAACTGTTGGTTACAAAAGCAGCTTCAAGGTACACGTGTTTATAAAACTATGCTCACCTGCAGAAGCGCCACACTTCGTTTAGCATAAAACGGTGAAACATGTGTCAAATGACCGAACCCGATATCACTCACATCATACAAAACTACAACGCCTTTGATCTGGGTCTCCTCATCCTGGAAATGAGCAAAGAAAAAAAGGTCGAGAGAGAATGTTAGTAATATTTTATACACAAGTACGAACTATTAATTTGCTTCGTAATTTTAGTTGTTTTTTTTCTGTAGAACATCGGTAATATATTGAACATACTAAATGGGTGAACATTTTGAAATAATCATAATCTATAGCTAACTTTTTGTTTCTTAGTTAACTGTATTCCATGCAGAAAAAAAAGTCAAGGAGGAGAAACTTCTGAACTTAATTTATTCTAAGACTAAGGTTCTGTAGATAAAACATTTTTATGTAAACACGCAACAACTTTTTTATCTGTTAACAGCGTATAACTCGGACTATGCAAAGCAAAATGAAAGCAAAAACATTTCTAAAGAAGATATTCAATTAAGGTAGTGAGTTGAAACAAGAAATCTCTGTATGAATGTAAATTATTACCTCCGCAAGTTTTAAACACAACATGAATCCCGCTTTAAATATGTCAGCCAGTCCCACATCATTCGTGTCCCATTTACCTTTAAAAGTAACAGAAACTTTCTTAATTGTTTTTACCTTTCTCCTACAGTAAAGTTATCGTGTTCATTTACTTTCAGAAAAGAAATAACTAAATGCATGGTGCCGTATCTTCTTTCAGAAAAAAAAACATTGGCTTGTGTACGAAGGTTTAAGGAAGTTCCCACCTTACAACATTTTGTTAAAGTTGCGCGCTGTTTCTCGGAAGCTTTAAAAGGGGGCGCGTACAATCTTACTTTAGCTTAACATGTAGGGTCCTTTATGTGAAATTTAAGTTTCATACGACGGGACGTTTCCAAATGGTGCATCTTTTCGTTATGTAACTGAAATATTGCTAGGTAATTCTAAAGTGAAATGACAAAATATGCGAGACTAATCAGCCTTAACTGAAGATCTATTTTACATCTGGTATGTGTTTCAGCATACGTATTCGATTCCAGTCGAAAACTGAGTGTATGCACCTACCGGGTCTGGCGATAACAATACTCCTTCCCTTTTTGTCTTTTCCAGGAAGTACACCCATGATTCCTGCCTTAACCACGTGTTTGACAGCAGACGATCGCAAATTTGTAAACATCTGTTTATTTCTCTCGTCTGCTTTCATCTCGGAAGTATTTCAAGACCAGAGAGAAGGCTGCATCTTGATCAAATGCTGTGGCCCTCAGAAACTTCAGCAAGTATGCATCATCAGTACATGTGTTTAATCCTTCAAGAATATAAAAGGTAAATGCTATTGTCATTTATGTGTTTACATAAGAAACAATTTTCTTATGTATTAATTAAAATGAACGGAATAACAAATACAGATTTACAAACTTGTAAGAGTGACAATCATGGATTAGTTTTATTGTAGCTTAAACAACACTACTTGTGAAAAAGTTGCTACTGTTCTCTTGTCCAAACATCTTAAAAAAGCTAGTCCTCTCGTCTGCTTTCATCTCGAAGTATTTCAAGACCAGAGACAAGGCTGCATCTTGATCAAATGCTGTGGCCCTCAGAAACTTCATTTTTATCAAACATCTTAAAAAAGCTAGTTCGTTGTGTTATTTCTCTCATATAAAAGCTTAAACAAAAAATATATGCATCTACATATAAATATAGATATATAATGTATCACCTTACAAAATGCCAAAACCTGATGTGTATTATATTTATAGTTATTTGTACTTGCTTAATGATGTAGCAATCTTTCTAAAAATATCTTTCCAAGGTTGAATGTGTTGCACGTTTGTTAAGTGTTATCAGTATGTGTTTTGTGTAACATTCCAAAAACGAAAGTACATTACCTGCATGTTTATGAATTCTCTTTCTCAGAGTATCTATATCAGCTGACCTTTTCTCAGGTATTTCATTCAGTTCCTCCCGGGCTATCTTTATAAGCTCGTCGCTCAGTGTACAAACATACCCTGTTTCTGTGCGTTTACTAGACATCTTTTGCAGTTTACTAAAAAGTAGACAATCCAAATTATATGCAATTAATTTCATCTGTGACAATGAGGCAATGTAGCCAATGAAATGTGACCAGAAATGGTATACCATTTGCAGTAATGAGACGCTTTGAAAGCATTTGTTGGCATGAACTATTCGACGCTCTATTGACTGCTTAAATCTTTTGATACCTGAAAAGCACATGGTATCAAAGAAACAAGATCGGATCCTGGAAGTGTCCTAGGCAATTAGTTTTCTTTGTATCCTGCAATGCCCTTAGGAATCCAACATAGCTTTGCTTTGCTCATCAGGGGTGTTCATCATTTGGGAAAAAAATCCGATTTTCAAAAAAATATAGAAGTGGTGCAGTCATATACAATACGGAATTTTTGCGAGCTATCTTCAGAAAATTCCGGAGGTCAACTTGCTTTTTCGTCTTTATAAAAACAAATTATGCCATGATATATTTAACTATCTGAATTTAAATGCCAAATAAATTGATAAGAGTATAAAGTATACTCCTTTTTATTTGTAATAATCTTCTGTTAAATCTGTACATTGAACGCAAAACGGTTTAAAGAATAAAAAAGAGACAAAAATAAATACTATTTACCTGACTGGATCACATAAAACTTCACGAAGTGCAACTGTACAAATATCTTTGAAAAACGTAAGCAAAATGTAACTGTCGACTCGAAGGTCTTTAAATAAATAGCTTATAAACCTTCGCGATAAGAGAAGCGATGTGCGTAGAAAACGCATTTGTTTAGCGCATGATTATTTGCACTCGAAATACTATATCTTATTTCAATCGGGAAGAAAATTGTACCTTTACACAAAGGTAATATTGATTCCTCATTCACCCTGGTTCATGGTCGAGCGCTCTTCAAAGAATTAGAGATGAAATTATTTTTTTTACGGATAAATATTTCAGTTACAATAAATTTATGAAGAACTTGACCTGGTGGTGATGATGCAACCATAAATATGTCTCGTCGGTGTTGATGATGCAACCATAACCATGTTTCGTCGGTGTTGATGATGCAACCATAACTATGTCTCGTCGGTGGTGATGAAGAAACCATAACCATGTCTCGTCGGTGTTGATAATGCAACCATAACTATGTCACGTCGGTGTTGATGATGCAACCATAACCATGTCTCGTCGATGTTGATGATGCAACCATAACAATGTCTCGTCGGTGTTGATGATGCAACCATAACCATGTTTTGTCGGTGTTGATGATGCAACCATAACCATGTCTCGTCGGTGGTGATGATGCAACCATAACCATGTCTCGTCGGTGTTGATGATGAAACCATACCTATGTCTCGTCGGTGTTGATGATGCAACCATAACCATGTCTCCTCGGTGTTGATGATGCAACCATAACAATATCTCGTCGGTGCTGATGATGCAACCATAACCATGTCTCGTTGGTGTTGATGATGCAACCATAATTATGTCTCGTTCGTGTTGATGATGCAACCATAACCATGTTTAGTCGGTGTTGATGATGCAACCATAATCATGTCTCATCGGTGTTGATGATGCAACCATGACTATGTCTCGTCGGTGGTGATTAAGCAACCATAACTATGTCTCCTCGGTGGTAATGATGCAACCGTAACCATGTCTTGTTGGTGGTAATGATGCAACAATAACCATGTCTTGTTGGTGGCAATGATGCAACCATAACTAAGTCACGTCGATTTTGATGATGCAACCGTAATCATGTCTCGTCGATGTTGATAATGCAAACATAACTATGTCTCGTCGGTGTTGATGCAACCATAATCATGTCTCGTCGGTGTTGATAATACAACCATAACTGTGTCTCGTCGGTGGTGATGATGCAACCATAACTATGTCTCGTCGGTGTTGATGATGCAACCATAATCATGTTTCGTCGGTGGTGATGATGCAACCATAACCATGTCTCATCGGTGGTAATTATGGAACCATAATTATGCCTCGTCTATGTTGATGATGCAACCATAACAATGTTTAGTCGGTGTTGATGATGCAACCATAATCATGTCTCGTCGGTGTTGATGATGCAACCATAACTATGTCTCGTCGGTAGTAATGATGCAACCATAACCATGTCTCGTCGGTGGTGATGATGCAACCGTAACCATGTCTTGTTGGTGGTAATGATGCAACCATAACCATGTCTTGTTGGTGGTAATGATGCAACCATAACTATGTATCGTCGATGTTGATGATACAACCGTAATCATGTCTCGTCGATGTTGATGTTGCAACCATAACAATGTCTCGTCGGTGTTAATGATGCAACCATAACCATGTTTTGTCGGTGTTGATGATGCAACCATAACCATGTCTCGTCGGTGGTGATGATGCAACCATAACCATGTCTCGTCGGTGTTGATGATGAAACCATACCTATGTCTCGTCGGTGTTGATGACGCAACCATAACCATGTCTCGTCGGTGTTGATGATGCAACCATAACAATGTCTCGTCGGTGGTGATGATGCAACCATAACCATGTCTCGTCGGTGTTCATGATGAAACCATAACTATGTCTCGTCGGTGTTGATGATGCAACCATACCCATGTCTCGTCAGTGGTGATGATGCAACCATAACCATGTCTCGTCGGTGGTGACGATGCAACCATAACCATGTCTCGTCAGTGGTGTTGATGCAACCATAACCATGTCTCGTCAATGGTGATGATGCAACCATAACCATGTCTCGTTGGTAATGATGATGCAACCATAAGTATGTCTCGTCGGTGGTGATGATGCAACCATAATCATGTCTCGTCGGTGTTGATAATGCAACCATAACTGTGTCTCGTCGGTGGTGATTATGCAACCATAACTATGTCTCGTCGGTGTTGATGATGCAACCATAACCATGTATCGTCGGTGGTGATCATGCAACCATAACCATGTCTCGTCGGTGGTGATTATGGAACCATAATTATGCCTCGTCTATGTTGATGATGCAACCATAACCATGTTTAGTCGGTATTGATGATGCAACCATAATCATGTCTCGTCGGTGTTGATGATGCAACCATAACTATGTCTCGTCGGTGGTGATGATGCAACCATAACTATGTCTCTTCGGTGGTAATGATGCAGTCATAACCATGTCCTCTCGATGGTGATGATGCAACCATAACCGTGTCTCGTCGGTTGTGATGATGCAACCATAACCATGTCTCGTTAGTGGTGATGTTGTAACCATAACTATGTCTTGTTGGTTGTGATGATGCAACCATAACCATGTCTCCTTGGTGGTGATGATGCAACCATAACCATGTCTCGTCGATGGTGATGTTGCAACCATAACAATGTCTTGTCGGTGGCGTTGATGCAAGCATAACTATGTCTTGTTGGTTGTGACGATGCAACCATAACTATGTCTTGTTGGTGGTGATGATGCAACCATAACTTTGTCTTGTTGGTGGTAATGATGCAACCATAAC
The DNA here is from genome assembly GCA_012932295.1 of Cyclina sinensis. Classification (NCBI taxonomy): domain Eukaryota; kingdom Metazoa; phylum Mollusca; class Bivalvia; order Venerida; family Veneridae; genus Cyclina; species Cyclina sinensis. The sequence continues at coordinate 30,478,239 of JAAONU010000004.1, forward strand.
CATGTCTTGTTGGTGATAATGATGCAACCATAACTATGTCTCGTCGATGTTGATGATGCAACCGTAATCATGTCTCGTCGGTGTTGATAATGCAACCATAACTATGTCTCGTCGGTGTTGATGATGCAACCATAATCATGTCTCGTCTGTGTTGATAATGCAACCATAACTGTGTCTCGTCGGTGGTAATGATGCAACCATAACTATGTCTCGTCGGTGTTGATGATGCAACCACAATCATGTCTTGTCGGTGGTGATGATGCAACCATAACCATGTCTCGTCGGTGGTGATGATGGAACCATAATTTTGACTCGTCTATGTTGATGATGCAACCATAACCATGTTTAGTCGGTGTTGATGATGCAACCATAACTATGTCTCGTCGGTGGTGATGATGAAACCATAACCATGTCTCGTCGGTGGTGAAGATGCAACCGTAACCATGTCTTGTTGGTGGTAATGATGCAACCATGACCATGTCTTGTTGGTGGTAATGATGCAACCATAACTATGTATTTGTCGATGTTGATGATGCAACCGTAATCATGTCTCGTCGGTGTTGATAATGCAACCATAACTATGTCTCGTCGGTGTTGATGATGCAACCATAATCATGTCTCGTCGGTGGTGATGATGCAACCATAACCATGTCACGTCGGTGGTGATGATGCAACCATAATTATGCCTCGTCTATGTTGATGATGCAACCGTAACCATGTCTTGTTGGTGGTAATGATGCAACCATAACCAGGTCTTGGTGGTGGTGATGATCCAACAATAATTATGCCTCGTCGATGTTAATGATGCAACCATTACCATGTCTCGTCGGTGGTGATGATGCAACCATAACCATGTCTTGTTGGTGATGATTATGCAACCATAACTATGTCTTGTCGGTGGTGATGATGCAACCGTAACCATGTCTCGTCGGTGGTAATGATGCAACCATAACTATGTCTCGTCGATGGGAATGATACAACCATAACCATGTCTTGTTTGTGTTAATGATGCAACCATAACCATGTCTCGTCTGTTGTGTTGATGCAGCATAACTATGTCTCGTCGGTGGTGATCATGCATCCAAAACTATGTTTTGTTGGTGGTGATGATGCAACCATAGCCATGTCTCGTTGGTGGTGATGATGCAGCCATAACTATGTCTCGTCGGTGGTGATGATGCAACCATAACTATGTCTCGTCGGTGTTGATGATGCAACCATAACTATGTCTCGTTGGTGGTGATGATGCAATCATAACTATGCCTCGTTGGAAGTGAGGATGCAACTATAACTATGTCTCGTCGGTGTTGATAATGCAACCATAACTGTGTCTCGTTGGTGGTGATGATGCAACCATTACTATGTGTCGTTGGAGGTGATGATGCAACCATAACCATGTCTCGTCGGTGGTGTTGATGCAACCATAACTATGTCTCGTCTTTGATGATGATGCAACCATTACCATGTCTCGTCGGCGGTGATGATGCAACCATAACAATGTCTCGTTGGTGATGATTATGCAACCATAACTATGTCTTGTCGGTGGTGATGATGCAACCATAACCATATCTCGTCGGTGGTAATGATGCAACCATAACCATGTCTCGTCGATGGGGATGATACAACCATATCCATGTCTTGTTTGTGTTAATGATGCAACCATAACCATATCTCGTCTGTTGTGATGATGCAGTCATATATTATGTCTCGTCGGTGGTGATCATGCATCCAAAACTATGTTTTGTTGGTGGTGATGATGCAACCATAGCCATGTCTCGTTGGTGGTGATGATGCAGCCATAACTATGTCTCGTCGGTGGTGATGATGCAACTATAACTATGTATCGTCGGTAGTGATAATGCAACCATAACCATGTCTCGTCGGTTGTAAAGATGCAACCATAACCGTTTCTCGTCGGATGTGATGATGCAACGATAACGATGTCTCGTTGGTGGTGATGATGCAACCATAACTATGTCTCTTCAGTGGTAATGATGCAGTCATAACCATGTCTCCTCGATAGTGATGATGCAACCATAACCGTGTCTCGTCGGTTGTGATGATGCAACCATAACCATGTCTCGTTAGCGGTGATGATGCAGCCATAACTATGTCTTGTTGGTTGTGATGATGCAACCATAACCATCTCTCCTTGGTGGTGATGATGCAACCATAGCCATGTCTCGTCGGTGGTGATGATGCAACCATAACAATGTCTTGTCGGTGGCGTTGATGCAAGCATAACTATGTCTCGTTGGTGGTGATGATGCAAGCATAACTATGTCTCGTTGGTGGTGATGATGCAACCATAACTATGTCTTGTTGAAGGTGATGATGCAACCATAACCATGTCTCGTCGGTGGAATTGATGCAACCATAACTATGTCTCGTCTTTGATGATGATGCAACCATACCCATGTCTCGTCAGTGGTGATGATGCAGCCATAACCATTTCTCGTCAGTGGTGATGATGCAACCATAACCATATCTCGTCAGTGGTGATGATGCAACTATAACCATGTCTCGTCAGTGGTGTTGATGCAACCATAACCATGTCTCGTCGGTAGTGATGATGCAACCATAACTATGTCTTGTTGGTTGTGATGATGCAACCATAGCTCTGTCTCGTTGGTGGTGATGATGCAACCATTACCATGTCTCGTCGGTGGTGATGATGCATCAATAACCATTTTCGTTGGTGATGATGATGCAACCATAACTATTTCTTGTTGATGGTGATCATGCAATCATAACCATGTCTCCTCGTCGGTGGCGTTGATGAAACCATAACTATGTCTCGTTCTAGGTGATGATGCAACCATAAATATGTCTCGTTGGTGGTGATGATGCAACCATAACTATGTCTCGTTGGAGGTGATGATGCAATCATAACCATGTCTCGTCTGTGGAATTGATTAAACCATGACTATGTCTCGTCTTTGATGATGATACAACCATACCCATGTCTCGTCAGTGGTGATGATGCAACCATAACCATGTCTCGTCGGTGGTTACGATGCAACCATAACCATGTCTCGTCAGTGGTGTTGATGCAACCATAACCATGTCTCGTCGGTGGTGATGATGCAACCATAACCATGTCTCGTTGGTAATGATGATGCAACCATAAGTATGTCTCGTCGGTGGTGATGATGCAACCATAACCATGTCTCGTCGGTGGTGATGAAGCAACAATAACTATGTCTCGTCGGTGGTGATGATGATGCAACCATAACTATGTCTCGTCAGTGGTGTTGATGCAACCATAACTATGTCTCGTCGGTGGTGATGAATTTACAATAACCATGTCTCGTCGGTGGTGATGATGATGCAACCATAACAATGTCCCGTCAGTGGGGTTGATGCAACTATTACCATGTCTCGTCGGTGGTGATGATGCAAACACAAGCATGTCTCGTCAGTGGTGTTGATGCAACCATAAACATGTCTCTTCAGTGGTGTTGATGCAACAATGACTATGTCTCGTCGGTGGTGATGAAGCAACGATAACCATGTCTCGTCGGTGGTGATGATGATGCAACCATAACCATGTCTCGTCAGTGGTGTTGATGCAACCATAACCATGTCTCGTCGGTGGTGATGATGCAACCATAACCATGTCTCGTCGGTGGTGATGATGCAACCATAACCATTTCTCGTTGGTGGTGATGAAGCAACAATAACCATGTCTCGTCGGAGGTGATGATGCAACCATAACCATGTCTCGTCGGTTGTGATAATGCAACCATAACCAATTCTCGTCGGTGGTGATGATGCAGTCATAACCATGTCTCGTCGGTTGTGATGATGCAACCATAACCAATTCTCGTCGGTGGTGATTATGCAACCATAACCATGTCTCGTCGGTGGTGATGATGCAACCATAACCCTGTCTTGTCGGTTGTGTTGATGCAGTCATAACCATGTTTCATCGGTGGTGTTGATGCAGTCATAACTATTTCTCGTCGTTAATGATGATGCATTCATAACCTTGACTCGTCGGTGGTGATGATGCAACCATAGCCATGTCTCGTCGGTGGTGATGATGCAACCATAACCATGTCTCGTCAGTGGTGATGATGCAGCCATAACCATGTCTCGTCGGTGGTGATGATGCAACCATAACTATTTCTCGTCAGTGGTGATGATGCAACCATAACTATGTCTCGTCGGTGGTGATTGGAGACTGTCTCCTTCTCGCTCTGTCCTACGCAGAACGGAAATTTTGAAATTGGGAATACCAAGATCAAAGTCACAAGACCCTTTGTTTTTAAAGTTGTTTCTATTCAATAATTGAAGAAAACGGGACCGACGCCTTACCTTTAAAGGACAATTTGTGATGAAGTGTAGACGCCATCTACTGGCTTTCAGCTCAATGTGTTTTAGATTATACGTTACAATCTTTAACGTCATTTATTTTCATCGTTAATTTGAGAATGGCACCTTCAAATAATGCAGCGTTTTCGCCTTTGGAGAAAGAAGGTTTTTTTTTGAATTAGTTGACCAAAACATACATACATTAAAGTAAGAAAATGGCAGAAATATGATAGCTCTCAAAAGCCATATATGGTTTAAATTTGCCGCGAAGTTTTGATTGCACTGCTTCATATTACTGGAGAAACGACATTAAGTTGAACACTCAAAGAAAAAATATTTAATACACTGCACCCGAAATAATAAGGTATACCAAGTTTTACTTCCTTTTTTGAAAAAGAACAACCGACTAGTAGAAAGGTCACAGTATAAAATAATACAATTTCTATAATTTGCTGTCATCTTCATAGATACAATGAAAACAGTATGACCGTAGTTTATGTTGAACGCCTAAATATTTCTTTAACGGTGATTATTAGATAAAAATGTACGCAAAATATTTATTTATCGTTGGATGAAGACAGTGATTTCTTTGTGCACAAGAATAGGCATTTATTCAGAATGTGACGGCATAACTGTCTACTTCGAAATGCGTTATTACACAATGGGGTTCACCGCTGTCGAGCCCGATAAATGGTTTTTTTAGTTTCGGTAAAATCAATTCATGAAATCGTTGATATCTAATTATGTTTATCTATAAACCATATTTTAAGACGCTAAAACAGTTTAAACATATTTAAAGCAGAAGAGTTTCAGTGTAGATCCACAACAGTAAACGAATAAAAAACTAGAAATGGGTTTTTGATTGAACAAAAACATATGTCTCCCCCCAGCCAGTTGCTGCAGGCAGTACTGAGTCAGACGATTGTAAAATTTGACATTTAACCTCCAAGTGTGACCTTGACCTTGAGACACCACACCCGCAAAGTGGTTTCTGCATGTCGCCTTGATGAGGTGAACATCTGACCCAAGTTTCATAAAAATCCTTCCAGGGCTTTTGAAGATACAGAGTGGACAAGATTTTGTGGCATTTGACATTTAACCTCCAAGTGTGACCTTGATCTTGAGACACCACACCCGCAAAGTGGGTTCTGCACGTCGCCTTGATGAGGTGAACATCTGACCCAAGTTTCATAGAAATCCTTCAAGGGCTTTGGAAGATACAGAGCGGACACGATTTTGTGGCATTTGACATTTAACCTCCAAGTGTGACCTTGACCTTGAGACACCACACCCACAAAGTAGGTTCTGCACGTCGCCTTGATGAGGTGAACATCTGACCCAAGTTTCATAAAAATCTTTCAAGGGCTTTGGAAGATACAGAGCGAACACGATTTTGTGACGGACAGACGGACGGACGGACGGACAACCAGGGGAAAAACAATATGTCTCCCCCATTTTTGGGGTGAGAAATAATTACAATAGCTTGAGTGGGGATCGAACTTACTACTTCCACCAACACAAATGAACGGAATAGGGTATTTTTCAGGGTGAAGGTACTGCATTAAGCCTTAACAACCCTTAACCTATTTACAATATTTTGCTTAGGAAATATAGGATAATTTAGGATAATTTCTTTATCAACGTCTCACTTTCATAAAATGTATAAAACCACTTTTGAGTTGTGAGAGACGAAAACTTTAAGAAACAAATGTACGATATTTAAAGCATATATAAAATCTCTAAGATAGGCATTTCACGTAAGAAACTAAACGTAAATTTCAACCTTTAAAAAGTAAAAAAAAAAGAAAAAGACAAAAAGAGAAAACAACATTTCATTTACTCCCTTTTAACATAAAGCACTATAGAATACGTTTATAAAAGATTTTGTGTTATGAATTTATTTATACAACTTGTTTCGCCTTCGAATAAAAATATCATGAGAGACTTTGACACTGAATCTCACAATATCGGCATTCGAAAGAATCCGCATCGACAACTACTGCCTTTTAAAATAATAACCGTCTTATTGTGTCGTATAAAGGACAAAACAATAAAACATTGTTCGTTTTCCACTTGAACGGCACAATTAAAACAAGTCCTTTCATGTACTGCTCGGCCTTGGTTCCATTCTGTTTCTACGAGAGTATATGCAATGAATGGCGCAACTCCACAACGGAATTTAGTTAAGGCAATTCTACTGTTTCGGTTTATGTCTATACATTTGATGTATGTCCCCGTTTTGTATTCTTGTTTAAACAATTTATATATTCTAAGTTTGTTCCCACTTGTTTCTCTAGCACCATGTCGAGCATTAATAGTCACTAACCATTTCAAAAGATATTTATTCAGCGTCTCATTTTGGATTTTTTAAATAAATTGGAACTGCATATATTTATTATAATGCATATACTTATTCTAACAATTTTCTACGACAAGATTGATATCATATAATATAACCAATATTATTCATAATAATTAAATAATGTTATTGAGAAAATCGATCCTTTAATACTATTTGGATTGTACAAGGCACGATAACGTCAACTTTTGTCAGTTATAAAACTGGGTTTACATGTTTTTTTCAATAATATACATTAACATCGCGTCTGCCCTTCATTTCAATAAATTACTAGTCGTATATTGCGAAAGCAATCATTGTTAAACTTAGTAGGTACCTTGTTTAAAAAAATCTTGGATTTTGTCCAGCTGCATCGTTGGAAACCCACGTTGAAAAGCGAGGATTAAAAATGCTACAAATAACAGCCATGAGCGAATTTGGATTGACTGTTGTTTGGTTTAATTGGTTGATTTTAGCTGAACGCTCCCTATCCCTCAACAGTGAATATCATATCCGGCGGAAAGGACCAGTACTAGAATCCCATTCTCCGTTAGAAACAATCAACTTCCCCATAAATGGTAATGGTTAGTTCGAACAACAATCAGTGAAAGGTTATGTGATCTTAAGTCAGAGAATATAAACACTCAACCACGGAGACTGTGTCAAAGATCAATGTTATTCTTACTATTACACGGAGAACACGTTCAAATTGACGACACAGAACAAGTTAAAACGGGACCCTCTAACTTTACAAAGTTTTAAACAGTTTCCGATCAATAACTCAGGCTTTACTGAACCCATATTTGTCATATAGCATATTTGTATTGAAAAAGACATACCAGTTGATATTTATATACTGTATACTGACAACGATCAGTGAAGATCAGGTATCATTATAGGGGGCGTCTCAAACTTATCATATATATATATATTGTACGTCCGATGGTTAAAATCTGTAGTATATGTTAATCAGAAAGAAACAAGTGTGCGCCTAACTTTAATTTTAAACTTCTCTTCACATCATATTTTTTATGATGTCCATTATTTAAGATTTTTAGTCTAGTAGAGCGCACCCTTGAGGCTAGTCCGACCGATGGTAACAAAAATGCACCGAATGCGCTCAAGATACCGGGCAGTTCCAGCATATGCCCCGCACATGATTCGTTTCCATTACATGCACAAGACCTTCACCTGGAACGTGATGAAGAACTGAGTCAGATTCTACATTTACACATAAAAGACTTCAGAAACATATACTTGCCCAGTGGCCGGGGACTGAACATGATCGTCGCCCAAATCAGCATAATTAATACCCCTGTCAGAAACACGCACAAGACTCGCACCCGGATGCCCCCACAAGCTCCGCTCACACAGGTATTCGCACTACCAGAAAGTCGGGGTTAATTTTTCCGTAGTCGTTTTTTTCCTCGGCAACCAGTGCCTGAAACGACGCAAGCGTTAAATGATCCACACTGTCAGAGAAAATAAAAGTATGTTCAAAATATTTACGACAAAACAACGCCGAAAAAATGCGAGGATTGTGCATTAATTTATTAGTTCTGATGAGGTACTTGAATGATTCCAAAACTATTTTGCCTAGCGATTTTGTTTGTAACTTTGACATGACCCCTTAAAACTCCGATTTAATACTCCATTTTTCAAAATGGAAGGTGTTGAGGAACTAGCAAAAAGTAAGGAATATAACAACTACAACAGTGTCAGTACATCATTAAGCTTGATTGGGATGTGTCTAGAGCCGTATACATTGCAACAACTAAAATCAGTTCACACGCAAGTTAAAAGTACACTTGCAAGCCGTAACCTTCCGATATGTACGACAAAATGCAGTGAGAAAAACCCTAAAAGGTATGTCTTTAATTTTTTTAAAAGGATGTTTACTGATTCTGCATAATCTTTATATCTCACGTTCTGTCCAATGTTATCAAGTATGCAAAATTCCCAACAGCCGTCAGAGTTGCCTGTTTAAGTAATTAGGTTTAGTACAAAACCAAAGAGCGTTGTAGATTTTTAATATATATATATTCTGTTAAATAATACTGAGAGAAACTGACTTAAGGACCGACCGCTGTATCACCCGATTCCACTGAATGATCAACAAAAGTTACATATGACAAGTTTACAAAAAAAAAATGAATGTCAATCGGTCCACAGTTTTCACAAACTTGATTTTGCTAGTTCTATTATTTTCATCTACATTGCTTGATTTATCTTCTTTGGGTCTTGCAATTAATACAAATTTTAAAACCATAGATACTCTTTACCTAAAACATTCTCCATTCGTATTCAAATGTTATAAGACATTTTGAAGAAAATATTCAGTCATATGGTTTGTTTAAGAGATTGATTTTGTCATGGGTTTATAAAAATAGTTTTTCAATACCCTTCATTTATACAGTTGTTATAACTTCTTCAATTTTCAGAAAATAGTATAAATCAATACTGTAATAACAAAGCCCTTTTAAACACGACTTTTTTAAAAAAGAAACCTCATTCAAAAGCTTGTGATACGATATTAAGGTATGTAATAATGATTAAACACAAAATGACAACTTTATACAGTGTTCCGTTGGAGCCATCGTATATTCGCGTTTTCGACCTCTTAGCTGACAGAGGTAAGATGCGAATTCAAGACAATACAATGCAGATATACGATAACACTATGTGAACACGCAATTACATGATGCAAATAGACTGTAAGAATCTTACTCTGGCTGCCGACCGGAATATCAGGCTCGAGGGTAACTATTTACAACGGTAACGAGGTTCTGCCGAGTTACCGCTAAACAGTTACCGGGCCGAGAGCCAGATATTCCCATCTGTAACGACAGCCAGTGTTTGATTCTCTTTCTTGCATATTACATGTAAATCATATTTCTGGTAGAAATTACGAAAATCTAATATTTTTATTTGGCACTGTTTTCTTACAGTAGCGTATGAATTTGCAACTTTATTCATAACGGCGAAATGACGTCATCCTAAGCACGTCATTCATTTATAATATGCACCAAAATGACGTTTTTCAAAGCACGTGAATTGTCTTACACGGGGGGTGTCAGATGAGCTTGTATCCTGTCAATTATTTCATATCCGACCCGATAAAGGGGTGTCGTATAAATTTTGCTTTATACGGCACATGATATGTGATGGACTACTTTTTTTCAATGAAACATCAAATATAGCGGTCGCTATCCGCTCATCGCATATTTTTTATACTTTTTCAATTAAAAGATGTAAACATTGTTGAAGTTAAAAGAGAATTGATCTTTTATAACTGTTTTTTTTTTCTTGCTACATTAAGTTATATTGAAATACAGCCAAATGTCGAAAACAATACTGAACGTGCATGTATATGGTTACCACAAACGCTTGTCGGGTGAATTGTGTTTATAACCAGAAGGAAGTGATCAAATTCTTGTTATGACAAACAGAGACTACTTATAGAATAATATAAGAAGCTTACACTGGCTGCCGGTACAGAGCAGAATATCTAGCTCGAGGGTAACTGTTTACAGCGGTAACGAGGCTCTGCTTTAGCTAAATAGTTACCCGAGAGCCAGATATTCCAGTCTGTAATGACAGCCAGTGTTTGATTCTTTTTCTTGCATGTTACATGTAATTCATTTTTCTGATGGAAATTACGAAAATCTAATATTTTTATTCGGCACTTTTTTCTTAAAGTAGCATATAAATTTACAACTCCATTCATAACGGCGAAGTGACGTCCTAATGACGTAATTCATTCATAAAATGCGTGGAAATGAAGTCAAGGTAAAGCACGCGACTTGTCTTACACGGGGAAGGGTCGGGGGGGGGGGGGGGGGGGTTAAGATGAGTTTTTTAAGCACCGGTGTAAACAGTAGAAAATCCTGTCTGATATGCAAGAAAAATTGAATATTTCATTTTGTAGATCTTACAATATAGTGATCATTTAAGGTAGTAAATTAATTGAAACTTTGGAACTATTTGTTTGTACCCCTGGCGTATAGCCTTAACATTTGCCTAATTTGAAACACTTTAAAGATAGATTTTCAATATTTTTAGTAAATAATTTCTAAATTCTTAGATGTGACAGGAAAAATAGAATAATAGGTTAGTGTCTTAATTGAGAAAGTTTATCTGGCTCGGCTGTGGAATTTATAATATTTTTATATAAATTCCTACCCCTTGCCAGATAAACTTTCTCAAATTAAAACACTAACCTTTTATTCTCTATTTCTAGCCCCGGTGTAAACAGTAGAAAATACCGTCTGATGTTCAAGAAAATAACTACGGAATACCGTTAGGGCCATCGTGGTTAGACGCTATAATCCATAGGGCGACAATGCGATAGTGCGATAATGCGATGGCGACAATGCGATAATGCGATGCCGACAATGCGATAAAGCGATAGTGCGATGGCGACAATGCGATAGTCATATCGCATTGTCGCCATCGCACTATCGCGTTTTCGCATTATCGTACTGTCGTCATCGCATTATCGCACTGTCGCCATCGCATTATCGCACTGTCGCCATCGCACTATCGCACTGTCGACTATCGCCTTCCGGTACACATGCGCACATCGTTTTTTTGTATGTACTTGGACCCACTTTTAAAAGAAACGGATTTCATTATAACTGTAACCTCTTTCAAAGTATATCTTTATAAAACCATCCATTTAATGTTTCTGCAATTGTTTTTGTTTCGTAAAAATCGCTTGTGTACATACAAAAAAAAACGATCTGCGCATGTGTACCGGAAGGCGATAGTCGACAATGCGATAGTGCGACAAGGCGATAGTGCGATAGCGACAGTGCGATAATGCGATGGCGACAAGGCGATAGTGTGATGGCGACAGTGCGATAATGCGATGGCGACAGTGCGATAATGCGATGACGACAGTACGATAATGCTAAAACGCGATAGTGCGAGGATGACAATGCGATAGTGCGATGGCGACAATACGATGATGCGATGGCGACAGTGCGATATGACTATCGCATTGTCGCCATCGCACTATCGCGTTATCACATTGTCGCCATCGCACTATCGCATTGTCGTCATCGCATTATCGCGTTTTCGCACTGTCGCCATCGCATTATCGCACTGTCGCCATCGCATTGTCGCCCTCTGGATTATAACGTCTAACCACGATGGCCCTAACGGTATTCCGTAAATAACACACTGTTACAGTCCAATATCAGTCTCGTAATTTCGCATCGTGTTATCGTGCCCTCGAATCGTGTTATCGTAATATCGCCCAATTTTACCCTAGGGTGATGTAACGGCATTTCTATGCGATGCTACGATAATCACGATGACAAATTTTGTTTTTAAAATCGCATCGTTTTATTATGTCACTGCATCATGAAATCTTGTTTTTGCGTCGTTTAAGCGTGTCTTAGCATCGTGTCGCTCAATTTAGTAAGAGATCTAAAACACGATGGCCCAACGGAACGCCATAGCTTTATCACTTTCAGTTTATTGTATTGTAATTTCATTAAAAAATAGAATGTAGCTCATATTAATATGCAAAACAATTGTTCTTGTCATTCCTAACAGTTTAATAAATTTTATGCTTTCTCTCAGGTCTTACGTGACTATAAAAAAATGCCCTCTTAAGAAAGAGTGGGGGTAAAACAGGTACATTGCTTTTCCCATGTCAGTCACGATAACTTGAGATCGCAAAAACCTACATACTGGGTAGATTGGACAGCTGGTGAAGATTAATTCTTTTGTCTTAGGATCAAATGTCAAGCTCTTAGGGACATGAAGTTTGACAACAGCAATAACCTAAATATAGCTGAACACGATGAGTAAATTATCCTAGTGTTTTATATGCTTTCGTCTACTGGGTCAAGGAAGTGCTCACCGGATTCTGCGCTTTAAAATAGTCACCGGATCAATAAATATAAACCTTCACCGAGGAGTCTGTAACTTTACAGTATTTTAGTTGCAATTGTTTGCGGTTTTTTACCAATAGGGTTTAGAATCAAGCATACATGGGCCTGCTCTTTGAAATCTGTTTACCATCAATTACTACAGAACTACTGAATCTAGAACCACCAAACATTATAAGATACTTGGGCAAGATTAAAAGATGATTCCTTTTGATTTTTGGCATACCCGAGCAAAATTAAAGCTAACAGGGACCTGAACTTTTATATCGTTTTCAGATCAATAACTCAGTAACAGCTGTACTTAGTAGTTTCATACTCTAAATGATGGTTAGGCATGGTGAGTAGATTAACCTACCCGGATTATTTTCGCGTCCACTGGGACAAAGGTCAAGCGCTGGGCCTGCTTTATGAAAATAGTTAAAATACGAAAATACTTTCTAATTAATAGCTTAAGGGCTACTGTACACTGATCCCTCAAATGTTACACGATAATTAGGTCGGGCAAATAAATTCTATTATTTGTTCTCGTCACAGAAAGTGTCATTTCTGGATTGTATTCTTAAACTGGTATTCAATTACTTACTCTAGAACGATTGAATCCACGAACTTCAGTTCAACTTTTTGACTAGATAAACACTACTATTCCATGCTCAACGCATTGAAGATCAAGCCCACTGGGACATGCTATTTTATAACAAGTTTATGCTCAATTGCTTAAGAAAATATGAAACCAGGACCCTCAAACTTTACAGAGTGGATGGTAATGCTTTATGATTTTTAGTTTGCCGAAGTTTGACTATACTTTTTTAAGTTAGGCAAACATATGGCTAATACTAACGCAGTAACCGTATATTCTGAAACTGCAAGTATGTGACAATTATCTGCTTTACTGATAAAAGCTCAAATTAAATTTTTATTTTATTTTCAGTTGGTGTCAAACATGTTTGTTATGGAAACAGGAACTTTTACCTTATTTGGCTGATCATAGAACTGAACCGAAATGGCGAAAATTGAAGAGTTGGAAATGGCCTGAAGGTCCTGAGCACATAGCAGAGGTCTTTCTGCCTTCAAACTGGGCAACTGAAACAAATTTAAAAGATTTGTCAACATCTATTAATGTTTGGGAGAAATGCAAAATATTCCCAAGGCATCTTCTGATGTCAATCCGTCCACTAAGAAAGTTAAGGAATGTCATGTTTCACAAATACTCAATTACACAAAAAATAACAGATGCTGACAAAAAAGACATATTCAAGAGGATCTTCAATACTTTGAAAGTTCCAGATATACAGACAAACATACATATGTATGACGATTTACTTAAAACACTGCTTGCTGTTGAAAACCATGGAATGAAAACAAAAGAGGAAAAACTGGTGAAAGAATTAGAGGGCAAAGTAGAACAAATGCCGAGTGAGTTCAGAGACAAACATGAAAAACTGAACAAACAAATTAAAATAATTACAGCAAAAGTTGACATTATGGTACTCGCTTTCCTTGGTATCATTTTTGCTGTTTTATTGCATTATAACTTTGGCGGAAAACGTTTGCAAGAATATGAGCAAAGAGACGTTCAAGGCTACAAATATAGAAATGAAGGTAAACGATAAAATTTGTAAAACCTCATATATATTTCAATATATGTGAAATGCATTATCTCACTAATGTGGGAACTCTAATAGTATTAATGCCTACAGTACTTTTTCTTTAAAAAAAAATAAGGGTTTTACTTTTACCAACGATACAATTACTTGTAAAGTCTTTCTTTGGCCCATTGATATAGTTTTGACAAGAGCAAATCATAACAAATGTTCCAGACGATATAAATAAAGAAAAAAATATGCTTGTACTTAGTATCGTTGGCGGAATAATGTTGTGTTCATGCGGAAAATGCGCAAAATAAAAAAGCAAAAAATATGGTTTGCGGTAGAAAAGACTGTTGTCAAATGACTACATTCATAGACAAAAATGAACAATTGTTAGTCATGATTCAAACTGGAACCACCTTTGTCCACAAAATGTAGTATGATCTCTGATTATGATAGTCAATGAGAACCCTAACCTGATTTACCCAAGTACAAACATAATAAACTAGTCCATTGTAATGTCAGAGAGTTTAATAAAGGTAAACGTTTTATACATGGATAGTGATGCAGTCAAAATGTATTGCGGACTGAAAGCCAATCTGTTAAGTGAACGATGTAGAATTTTAGTATTTAATTTTTTTTTAAACATGTACACCTTTATTACATATGTTTGAGGGTTAAGCAAGTGAATTTGAATAAAACTAGAGCTATCACTAAATGTGATTAATACCCCCAAAACACCGCTACAGAACAGAGGAAGTAATCAATTTAGTAACAGAATACTTTGTAAAAAAATGAAAAAGAGTTATGGCTGTGGGCAATTAATGATAGTTGTGGTTCTTGTACACTGTATTTCCTCTCATTGCACTTGACTTTTGTATGAAGTTGCATTGAATTCCAAAAAAAAATAGTTTTCAAGTTATTCTCCAGACAAAAAAAACTAACAAAGGGCAATAACTGTGCAAACAGTGAAGACAGAGTTTATAGCTCTTGTACATTGCACATTCACTCAATGTGCTTGACCATTGTATGAAATTGCATTGAATTCCAACCACGAGTTTCCAAATTATATTCTGGAAAAGGAAATCCAAGGAAGGGCAATAGCTCTGCAAATAGTAAAGATGGAGTTATAGCTCTTATACAGTGCACTTTCTCTCATTGTGCTTGATTATTGTATGAAGTTGCATTGGATCCCAACCAGTAGTTTTAAAGTTATGCTCTAAATAAAGAAAACAAACTAAGGGTAATAACCCGGGAAATAGTGAACATGGAGTTATGATTCTTGGACACTGCACTTTCTCTCATTGTGCTTGATCATTGTATGAAGTTGCATTGAATTCCAACCAGTAGTTTTCAAGTTATGCTCCGGACAAGGAAAACCAATAAAGGGCAATAACTCTGAAAATAGTGCAGATGGAGTTATGACTTTTGGACACTGCACTTTCTCTTATTGTGCTTGACCACTGTATGAAGTTGCATTGAATTTCAACCAGTAGTTTTCAAGTTATGCTCCGGAATAGGAAAACCAATAAAGGGCAATAACTCTGAAAATAGAGAAGATGAATTTATGTTTCTTGGACACTGCACTTTCTCTTATTGTGCTTGACCACTGTATGAAGTTGCATTGAATTTCAACCAGTAGTTTTCAAGTTATGCTCCGGACAAAAAAATCAATAAAGGGCAATAACTCTGAAAATAGTAAAGATGGAGTTATGACTCTTAAACACTGCACTTTCTTTCATTGTGATTGACCACTGTGTAAAATTGCAATGAATTCCACCCAGTAGTTTTCAAGTTTTGCTCCATACAAAGGAAAACAAACAAAGGGCAATAACTCTTAAAACAGTAAAGACGGAGTTATGATTCTTGGACATTGCACTTCCACTCATTGTGCTTGACCATTGTGTGAAGTTACACTGAATTCCAACCAGTAGTTTTCAAGTTATGCTCCAGGCAAGGACAACCAGTAAAGGGCAATAACTCTGAAAATAGTGAAGATGGAGCTATGACTCTTAAACAGTGCACTTTCTCTCATTGTGCTTGACCATTTTATGAAGTTACATTGAATTTCAACCAGTAGTTTTCAAGTTATGCTTCGGACAAGGTACACCAAGTTATGCTCCAGACAAGGAAAACCAATAAAGGGCAATAACTCTGAAAATAGTAAAGATAGAGTTATGATTCTTGGACATTGCACTTTCTCTCATTGTGCTTGACATTTGTATGAAGTTGCACTGAATTCCAACTAGTAGTTTTTGAGTTATGCTCCGGACAAGGTTAACCAATAAAGGGCAATAACTTTGAAAATAAAGATGGAGTTATGTTTCTTGGACACTGCACTTTCTCTCATTGTACTTGACAATTTTATGAAGTTGCATTAAATTCCAATCAGTAATTTTTTAGTTATGCCCCGGACAAAGTACACCCGACCGACCGACTGACCAACCACTGGGTGACTCCTATATACCCCCAAACTTTGTTTTGGGGGTATAAATAACCACGTGCATAAAAAAATATATATAATACTGTACCTTAAGGCAAGGCCTGCCAGAACAATACATTATGCTGAGACTATT
Source organism: Cyclina sinensis (assembly GCA_012932295.1). Lineage (NCBI taxonomy): Eukaryota > Metazoa > Mollusca > Bivalvia > Venerida > Veneridae > Cyclina > Cyclina sinensis. The sequence continues at coordinate 30,494,956 of JAAONU010000004.1, forward strand.
AACAAAGGTCATTACAAAGGTCATTAAAATCTACTCTTGTTACCAAAGAAATTGTTTGTAGAGTTGTTGATCGGACAGTAAGTAACATAACGTTATTTCGTTCTGTCGCAATTTTAAAAATTGGAAGTTTCGTAATGGGGCGCGCGACAGAACGAAATAACGCATTTTTAAAGATTGGAAGTTTCGTTTTGGCGCGCGCGAAAGAACGAAACAACGACAATTAAAATGTTTCGATTTTTCGTATTGGCGCGCGCGACAGAACGAAAAGACGACATTAAACTGACACCGCGCGCACGACAAGACGAGATTCTGAGTATCGTTTTGTTGCGTTCATAGTGTCATTGTTTCGTTGTGTCGCGCGCGCTATTTATCGTTGTACCGTTGTGTCGCGCGCGCCAAAACGAAACTTCGAAACTATAAAATGTCGTTGTTTCGTACTGGCGCGCGCGACAGAACGAAACAACGAAATGTCCGAAATCAGCCACCATACAAAAGAGCAAGGATTTAAAACTTACATAATTTAGTCTTCTAGTTTGTTTTTGTCTCTTTGTTTCTTAGTTTGTTTATCTTTTTCTTTTATCTTATCTTTTTTTCTTTCTCTTTAAGTTATTAATAGTGCTATCCTTGAAATATAAATGCATAATAAAACGAACGGACAAACAAATGAAGTTTGCCTCCTGTCCAGCTGGCAGCTTTTCTGCGCTATAAAGACTATTTTTTATTAAATGTACGCTTTTATTATTTTGGTATGTTCTATTTTCAGGATGCCTTTCTGAGGAGCCACATGTGCTGTTCAAAGAACAATCAATTTACATGTACGATTACATTGCACAACATTCGCTACTGATAGGTCGTCAATGGTTTTTCGAAAGTCTTGACAATAATTGGCAAGCAAACAGCACGAAACACGGTGTTCTGGTGATTGCTGGTATGGGATACGGAAAAAGTGCACTTGTCGCGAATGTCATATGCGCATCATCAAAGGAAGCCAGCAATCGAATACGAAGGCATCTTGTCGCCTATCATATATGCAGGTTTGATTCTGTTATCACAAAGAAAAGGCATATTTTCATTCGGAGATTAGCTTCTTTCTTTTCAAATAATATTCCCGGATTTGCGGACGTCCTTACAAAACATTACACGCTTTGTGTCGAGTATTATAACTCAGAGGCCTGTCATGAAGATCCATATGGTTGTTTAACACATTGTCTAATTTTACCTTTGAAAAGCATACCGGAACCGGAAAAGACATACAATGTTTTAATTGATGCGTTAGACGAATGTGAAGATACCAGAAATCAAAGAAATAGTGATAACGACATAGCCTTCCTTCTTAAGTCGAATTTATATTCATTTCCGGAATGGATAAAATTTATAATAACGTGTAGAAACGTAGCATACTGCACGCAGCTAACAGCACAGCTACAAACAATGAATATTGATTTGCAAGAAAAACAAAATCAAGAAGATATTAAGAAATATTTACGCTATCATGGACATAAAGACGGTAAAACAGAGGGTTTAAATTTTCTTCTGTTAACTTTCAATTTTACTTCCAACGAATCCTTGAGAAGCGTGGACATATTCTATGAACAGCAGTTTAGAAGGTATTTTCGAAAATCCAATCTTGACTCTTCAGTGATCGTCTTAGAGGTTATCTGCTCGATGTTCGAAGCTACAACAGAACAAAGACTTCTAGATATTATCTTAAACACCGGAAAAGTCACTTCTGGACAGTATGAAGAAATCATGATTCATCTTTCAAATTTTGTACGGCATATAGGTGGCAGGATGTATATTTGGCATGTTTCACTTAAGGAATGGCTTCTTACAACAGGATCAAGGTTTAAGATAAATATGTCTAGAGGACATTATCACATTGCAAAATACCTTTTACGCCTGTTTCAAACTCAGCATAGCGACGATGTACTAAATTTGGTAGCGCATGCATCACTTGCAAATAACTTCAGCAGTGAATGCCTCCGTGAATTTGATAGCTTAAATATCAGCGATGTGGTAAGGAAAAGTGAAAACAGAACGGAATACATACTCCATCGTTTTGTAAGTCAGTTCGACGATTACTTGGCAGTTGCTCATCTCTCAAAACAATTCCCAAGCTTGGAAACGTTAGATCAGAATAAAGTTACACCTTTATACCTTTCGGCTTCCCATGGAAATCTCGAATCCCTAAAAAGCTTAGTTCGAGCTGGCGCAGATATTCACTTTCGGACGCACTCATTCATGCACATTATAAACTTAGAAAATGCTGTTCAAATTTCATTGGAGACGCATCATTGGGATTATGGTATTCTTGATATTGCTTCGCAAAATGGACACTTGATGGTAGTGAAATATATCGTTAAATATTTGAATTATGATTTAACTAAAAGAAATGGGATGCATTTGTTACCTATTCATTTATCTTGCAAGCTCGGCCATACAGATATAGTGAAATACCTCTACCGGAAGCATGGATGGATGGTTGACTCTCTCTGCCTGTATTTTGCATCAGAACAAGGACACACTGAATTAGTGTCATTCTTATTACGGATTCATGTAAAAGATGAGTGCAAGCCATGTGAACCTAAGCTACAGTATATCCCTGTCGGTAAACTAAGGATTCAAGGACAGGCAATTCACTCAGAATATGTAGACGACTATAGTAGAATTTACGTTATTTACGACGATTGGAATCAGATAACTTGTGAGACAGCACTGCATTCTGCTGTTCGTTTGAATCAAGTACAAGTCGTTAAGCTGCTAATAAAGAGCAAACCATCTGCATTTCACTGTCATGATCGTGCTGGGAGAACGCCGCTGTTATCTGCATTGCAATACGATAGAACTGAAATCATCAAAGAATTTATTGAGTCGAAGTTGGTTACAACAAATATGAGGTGTGGTAAAACTAAACCTTTTGCAGACTTTAATCAGTTGAATAAGGTAGAAAATGATACACTGAATACATACTTTTGTTGTGAAGGATGCACAGTTTTGCACATTGCTGCATATTTTGATCGTGTTTGGTTTGTACAATTATTACCCAATTTCACTATATCTCAGATATGTAGTCTAAGAGACGAAAATGGATATGCCCCAATTCATACAGCGGTTTGTATGGGAAGTAACAAGATACTGAAGTACATATTTGAGATAACAGACAACAAAATTACTGATTGTAAATGTGGAAACGGCTTAACGCCTATTGAGGTCGCTGCATCATGTGCATCCTACGAGAGCTTTAGAATGATACAGAGCAAATATCGACCACAGAGCCTAACAAAGAAACTTACACAATCTATTGTCTTCAAAGCTTTAAACAGGTCAAGTACAGATGTAATAGTCTCTCACGCTAAAGCTGCCCAGATCAGTCTATGTAACATTTTGGATCTAGTTTTAGACAGTGATATGAATATTAATTTACAAAATCAGTTTAAGCAAAATATTTTTCATATTTCCTTGGTAAACGGACATTTCGGAGTTGTCAGTCATGCTTTTGCAAAGAATCCTGATATCTCACGACAGCTTATGAGGGAACGGGACGGTGATGCTGAAACCCCACTTCATCTGGCTATCTCAGCACTTAAAGATACTGAAAATGTGTTTTTCATTTCACACCGAAACTCCTCTAAACCTCCTTTTGACTTTTTGCCCTCAAGCGAATATGCTATTTTGATTGCCTTAGAATTTGTAGAGAGGTACAGTTTATTTTCTGATGCAGACATAAAAAATATGATATTAACTCTTGTAAGAAAGAATTATGGTTCAATCGTGTTGAACTATTTACCGAGGTATCCAAGATACTTTGGTGACAATGAATTCATTAATCAAATACTAGTTCAGGATTCCAACTTTTTTCTATCATCTGTCATTCTTTCTCACTGGTTGGATTATAGAATGAATTCAGGCGTGCCCAAAATGCCTGATGTGTGTTAACAATTGTGAAGCTGTGTTAAGAAAATGTCATTTACATATAATAGCTTTGAAGCATCGGGAAATGGCTGCTGTGTTCTCAAAAACAGATGATGTAGTTATGGTAGATTTTAAATTAAATAGACAGTTTCCAGATATGTTAAGCAGTTGCTATGACAAAGATGGTTACAATGTTTTGGAAAGAGCTGTTCAAGGGAGAAGTCCGTTACTGGTGACGTATTTATTAGATATTGGTGTAAAAAGTAAAAAACAAGTAAATGAATTAATTCAGGTTAGCCATTAGCCCTTTTCCGTCAGTTGAAAGCATGGAATCATTAATTTTTGTTCAGAACATGTCAAATGAATACCGTGTACTTAAAGTGATAAAGAAATCAGAATTCAGAGAAAACCTGTAAAAACATATTGCTACGAAAAGCTATTCGGATAATTTTGTCAGCATGATTCCGCTTGAAGAATTCAAAAACGCAATGGGATACAAACATGAGGCCTATAAATCTTTAGATATAGTAATTTCTACGCTTATAGTTAAGTATCACCAGCATCTTAACACTTCTTCTGTTTGTATGAAAGGCAAACGACAGTTTTCCTTGGTTCATACTGCAGCAATGCACAGCATGTCTTTGACGCTTTTAAATATTTCAAAGTTTTTTGGCAAAGACGTTTTAAATTGTTCAAATTTTCATTCTGTAACACCTCTTTATATGGCAAAAGCTCTAAGACAGCAAAGTGGTTGTAGATATACTAGAAGGAATGAACTTTCAGCAAACATACAACGAAAATATTAACAAGCATCTGCAAGTGGAGATTCTTTTGATATTTCTCACAAAGATGTATGGAAAAGACTTTATCAAATGCGTATTTAGTTACGGTAACGCATTTCCCAAAAATATGTATAAGATTATTAAAGGGTACACTTGCATTGCAAAAGTTTCAAAAGCTCTGAAGAATCGACCCCTACTCTAAAGAATTATACACCTTTACACTTATTTGCAGCTAAAACATGTCTGCACTGCTCTCTGTTCTGATCATTCTTTACAAAATAGAAAAATGGACAGCAGTTTCAGATTTAAAGAAAATGTTTTTAATAGGTTTGCTACAAGAATGGACTTTTTCTTACTTAAAATATTACAAGACCTTAGAATGCTTTAGACAAACATTTTGGTCTTAGCAGTCCAACTGCACGAAAAGTAATTGAAGAATACAGTCTTATAATAACCGAAGTAAAGTCTTACCGAAGTAGTTTGGCCGATTGTCCAACTTTTTACAGTGATATTTACAGAGATGGTGCAGTGTGGGGTTTCTTAAGAAATGAATTTCGAAATTCTTTCTATGTTTTAAGAACAGTAATCGCCGTTGAAATCTGTCGCATTGTGAGGAACACACTTTTATTTTCTAAAAATGTAACAGAAATAAGGAATGCCTTATTAGTGTTTAGGAATATTCCAGCATATGATTACGTATCAGACATAAAGAACTACCCCTTTTTTGAAAACACGTACAATGTACTGTTAAAGTTAACTCGAGATCAAACCAGTCTGTTTATTGTATCTGAAGTTTTGAAATCACTCCAGTATCGGGATTGGTCCCGTCAGGCAGATCGCATTAGGAACGAACATTTCGATGTGAAACGAAACAGAGGGATAAAATAACGAAAACAAACTAATGTAATAAATAGAGACTTACAGATCGTTATTAATGGAGATGTGACAATGTCTTCGATTTGAAAGAAAATTCTGTGGAAACAGTAAGAATTTTCTGAACTGTTTAAGAATTTATTTCCAAACTTGTCAGTCAACGAAATCAGACTTTCACTTTTTAGTTTTGCAGACTTTGTCTCAATCCATAAAGAATTGAATGAATAAATGTAGCGATATGAAACAAATACAAAATTGTTTAATACTTTACTGTTTCTTAGATTATACATAGGTTTTTACTTTTGATTGTTTTATCAAGAATATTGTACGACTTCTTTTATTCCGTAGTTTATCTTACCCGTTTATTCTGTAACGCGCGGCGTATTTTGGATACTGCATATTTAAAGATTGCAACATAAATCGGGCGGTTTCATCCTCATTTTTTCTACTAAGAGTGCAGGGGACCAACCAATGAGGAATTTCTAAGGTCCGAGTGGCCGTGAACACAATTCTAATTATTTCGAATTATTCTACACAAGCAACAAACCTGCCACTCTGCATTATTCAAGGATATATAATATACATTTAAGAAAATAACAGTTTCCATTCATTGCTCCTGATAATAAAACCTGATAGCAATTTATATTTCAACCCACCCACCCAAAATCACAGTGGGAAAAATGAATATGGCCAATCTTCATGAAGATCCGTAACATTCAAAATTCCTCCAATTTCTTTAATGTTAATATTTATCTGAAGTACAATTATTGAACACTTGAAAAATGCTCAATAAAGTGTTTGTCGTAAGTTTAGATTTTTCGCAAAATAGAATCAAAGTCCCTCGCCGGTTTTGCAGCAGCAGTCAATGTTTACATGTCAGTTTTCATACCTCCTTTTAGAGAGTCACAAATACACACAAAGCTACCAAATGTTTAGTTCCGTGCACAAATCCAGAAATATTGCTCATTTACTACACACAAATGACAAAGAATTACAACGACTAAACATTCTCAATAATTTTCAATGCCTTTAAGGAACCATATTTGTTTTATTAAGAAATTTCACCGCGGCCAAAGTTCTAATATGTCCTCTGCCACCTAAGCACGTCAAATTTATTTTTATATAAAAAATGTCTACTTATTTAAATTGAATGCATTTATGATTGAAATGACTTGTAACTGATATTACAAATGTGCCTGTAAAAAGAAAAAAGAAACAATGCTTTTCAAAGAAGGATAGTAGACAAATTGCTTACCTGCAAAATTAGTCTTTGTTACATTGATAAGAGTGTCAATATTTTTGTTGCACATTTTATACATTGGTTGTTTATAGCATTCTGTTATTTTGTGAATATCAATTTTTACTTTCAAGTGTGTTTACAATATAAAGTCTTTGAGAAAAACATAGAACATACTATTTATGTTTCAAACGTTTGTTATTCTGCGTAAACGTACTGTATGTTTGTAATTGTCTCTAAATAAAAATGTGATTGAATATAACTTTGCAACACATGCAAAGATACTTTGTTGTTACATTGCAGTCATAACAATATTTAAAAGGTTTTTTTCCACATTTTATTTACTATAAGTATTATTTATTTCGCAGACAACATTATAAGAATGATTTGTGTGTCTTTGTTCTAAGAAAAAAAAACAAATTAAAATTCTGCAAATACAACGACCTTAAAACCCAAAATAAGGTTACATAAAATATCTCGAAAACTCTTGTTGATAAGATCTCGTAATGTCTCGTTTGCATTATATCTCAAATGTTTCCATAACTGTTTAAACGAGATAAATCAAATTGCATCATGCAATATTGCAGGTATATTTCTACACAATAATACCTTATTTTTATGAAAATCTGACGAGAAATAAAAAGGTTACAGGCAAAAAAAAAAGCCCCTGTTGTAAGGACGGGTGCCGGACGTTTCGGTAAATGACCAGTTCGGTAAATAATTTACACCCTTGTTACCATATAATTACTATATAATTGCCTTTTTACCAAAACGTCTAAAGGGTTTACTATATAAATCCAATTTACCGAACTGGTCATTTACCGAAACGTCCTTAAATCTTAAGGACTGTTTGAAATTTGTTACTATATTTGCATCCTGCTTTATTTAAAATCATTATTTCCACAACGCAATATAAATTTTCACGGTAAAGCTTTATCTTTTCACACAGACATGATCATTTTATAATGTGATAGTGGATTCCAATATGGCTTTAACACGTTAGCATCTATGAAAATGTGGACTTGCCGTGTTTTAACTGTGTATTATTCTATTGGCTCATATCCTGCTATTTCATGTCTTTGAGAAAGTCACGGAATTGTTATTCCATAATATTTTACTATATCAATGATTTCTGACTGATTAATCAAATAATTCTTTGCATTATATCTTCTGTTTTTCATGAAGCTATTTCAAGGTAGAAATATTATACGAGTCAAAGATACATGTACTCAATGATAGTATTTAAAACATCCTTCGAGACTCTTACTATTCTTAAAGAGTAGTAGAAACGATAAAAAAATGCATTTCAATTAAAAACTGTCTGATTATAAGTAATTGTATAGATAACTTTTATTTCTAAAACTATGTGTCGAACATATTTGTGTAACGCAAAGGTTAATGTTTATCTATACAACAAGAACATTTAATTATCTGTCATGTTTCGGACTTATAACCTGATAGACAGCGATTGTTTATTACCACGGTGTGAATTATTCGCTATTCTGTCTTCATTAAACCCAGATAAAAGTTAAGGGAGTTTGTCAAAACTGAATGACTTCTAAGCTGATTTTATCAAATAACTAAGGTAAATATGAAACTATGTAAATCTACCTTACCTTGATGCTATTCCCAAGTTTTAATCCTTCATCTTTTCTGAGTATAATCGGTTATTCACCTGGAGAAAATAATGTTTCATCACATGACATACTTTGTTTCGTATGTTTTATAAACATATGTTTTTTTATATATCATAGACGACGTCGTTGTCGTGTAATAAATTCATGCTCTATTTGTGTAATAATTGACGACAACGTCATTAACGATACGTTTATAACGTTCGCGCGAAACAGTTTCTGTGCGTTTCTGTCACAATTCTACGGAATCCTGTTGACGCCAATTAAAATGTCGCCGTCGCGCTTAGAGGTAGACGCTCGACTCCGCGACGCGACATTGCGAAAAATGCGATACGACGCTCGACAATGCGAAGCGACGCGCGACAATGTCAAACGTAATATCGCGATTTCATTTCGTATTGTCGCGCTATAAAAGCGCGAAATATCGCATTGTCGCTTTGCATTGTCGTGCGTCGTATCGCATTGTCGAGGTGTCGCGTCGCGTTGTCGTCCGTCGCGTTCTGCATTTGTTAGGCCTCGACGCACGACAATACGATACGACGCTCGACAATGCAAAGCGACGCGCGACAACGCGACTCGACATTTTCACAATACAAAGGCACGTGAAATTTTGTTATTGCACCGTCAGACGGCATATTACGGAATCCTGTTGAGGCCAATTAAAATGTCGCCCTCGCACTTAGAGGTAGACGCTCGACAACGCGACGCGACATTGCTAAAATGCGATACGACGCGCGACAATGCGAAGCGACGCGTAACAATGTCAAAAAAAATATCGCGATTTCATTTCGTATTGTCGCGCTATATAAACGCGAAATATCACATTGTCGCTTCGCATTGTTGTGCGTCGTATCGCATTGTCGAGGTGTCGCGTCGCGATGTCGCGTCGCGTTGTCGTCCGTCGCGTTCTGCACTTGTGTAAGCGTCGACGCACGACAATACGATACGACGCTCGACAATGCGAAGCGACGCACGACAACGCGAAGCGACATTTTCACAATGTCGTATCGCATTGTCGCGCGTCGTGTGTGGTCCTCTACCGCGACACACGACAATGCCAAACGACACGAGACAACGCGACGCTCGAAAATACGAAGCGACACTAGACAATGCGACGCGACATTTATTGGAATATCGTATTGCGCTGTCGTTCGTCTACCGGAAATGGGCAAATTGTATATTCCGGCCATCGAATTAATTAAGAACAAATTCCACAATGAAATGCGACATGCGTCTACCGGAAATGGGCAAATTGTATATACCGGCCATCGAATTTATTAAGAATAAATTCCACAATGAAAACGCGGCAATCACGGCCATGCTCTAAAAATGCGATATGGCTATGGAGAGGGCCGGATAATACACAGGCACGTGAAATTTTGTCATTGCACCGTCAGACGGCATATAGATCTTGCAACATTTTAAACTGTCACCGGTAGACGCACGACAACGTGATACGATATTCCAATAAATGTCGCGTCGAATTGTCTAGTGTCGTTTCGCGTTTTTGAGCGTCGTGTCGCGTTGTCTTGTGTCGTTTGGCATTTTCGTGTGTCGCGGTAGAGGATCAAACACGACGCACGACAATGCGACACGACATTGTGAAAATGTCGCGCCGCGTTGTCTCTCGTCGCTTCGCATGGTCGAGCTTCGCAAATGCAGAACACGACGGACGACAACGCGACGCGACATTGCGACAACGCGACAACATGACAATACGATACGATACACGACAATGTAAAGCGACAATGCGATATTTCGCACCTTTATAGCGCGACAATACGAAACGAAAACGCGATATTTCGTTTGACATTGTCTTGCGTCGCTTCACATTGTCGAGCGTTGTATCGCATTTTCGCAATGTCGCGTCGCGTGGTCGAACCTGTTAGCGCGACGGCGACATTTTAATTGGCCCCAACAGGATTCCGTACCATTCACTTTACTTATCCCGTATTACATGACCACGCATTTAATATCGTTCAGTTACATAACGCAGCAAACTCAACTTGGTCCATTTATCACTTGCTTTTTTTTAGGTTTTATTGAGGTTTAACGCCAGTTTTAACAGCAAAGGTCATATCCCGGTGGTCAGTCCACCTAACCAGTGTTCCTGGGTATCCAACCAGTGTATTTACCAATTATTCCGCAAGTGACTGACTACTCCCTCACTTGCTTCAGAGGTGAGGGACAAATGACCTAAAGACGCATTGTCTGAGATCAATTATCATTGAGAAATTTTGCCGGCCCTGATGGGGATCGAACTTGGATCGTCAAGATTGACAATCCGATGTTCTACCGATTAAGCTAGCCGGGCCGGCCCACTTGCTAAGGTTCAAATGTTTAAATCTTCTCTCATTTTCTAAACTATTATCATATTTAATTCATTTTCCATAATTCGTGTTCTTATTCATTTTAACCTATTTATTAAAACTACTTTCTTGGCGAATGCCTAAAGCCTAAGTAAATTGGCCAAATTGGCCAACTCCTAGTTAAGGATTCGATCAAGTTCAAGGGGGAGGGGGGAGGGGGGCGGGCATAGTGAACTATAAACTAAGATATTGTAACGCTCCTTGAAGTCCCACTTTATCCAACTTATTTCTTTTCTAACACATTCAAGAGCTGTCTACTATTGTTTCATATACAAAAATGTAATATAATTCAGCTTTGCCTATTTATTGAACTTTCAGGGGTAGAGAGGTAACTTATGCTTACTAATATTCTATCACTTTTTATCATTACACACATATTTCAAAGATGTGTTTTATGTTGCTTGAAAGTACCATTTCATGTAATTGATCTACTTAACATACAATCGTACATTCAAAAACAGTTTAACACGCAAATGTGCCATTGTGCGAACCTCGTTACACACGCACATGACTCTGTTAATGTTGATTAGCTTTTATGATAGTTAGCTACCTATTTACCTCTTAAAGTAAAATAAACAGTTTTTGGTATTATTCTGTATTTGCAACCGTTTGTTCACAGATTTCGAGTGTATGACCTTAGTTTGATTTCTAGTTTATGTGGTCATGAAACCAAACAACTTGCTTGTAAAATTTCGTTTTCTTCAAATATTTCATCTATACACTTTAGGTGATAAGAAGAGTGAAAAGCGTAGAAATCAATTTCTTGAAGTTAATGTTTATTTGTAGATTATATGCGACTATTTAAATACATCAACGTTGGGCATATTTCACGATATGTTGATATTATAAGACACCATGGTTCACTATTTCAGATATACAGTCTTCCATGAACAATTAATGACATAAACATTAGGAGAATGATATGCGATTCGTACATTAAAGAAGATTTTTAGTTGTATTTTTGACGAAACCATCAAAACTTGATGTTGTATGACTTATGTTTTGTCAAGGAAAACAAGAGGTTAATACTTTCTTTATACTATAAATTGAACCTTTACCATGCTGAAGGTAATTGACTCTGTCTTTGCGACCAGTGCAGTCCAAGATCAGCCTGAACATCCGTGCAGTCTGATCATGGTCTGCACTGTTCGCCATTCAATCAGTAAATTTTCAATAAGCACCCAAATAAATAATTAATGGATCTTTACAAATTGAAAGATGGACAATTCGTTTTTAGAAATTTAGCATGGAAAGTGTTAAAGGCAACAAAATGAAAAGATTACAATAGGTTTGTTCGTCACGTATTATTTTACTGAATAGAAGGGTGTTGGTTCAAATGCCACAACCAGCATTTTTTCTTCTCGTTCCGTTTTAAGGCCATATAGAAGCATAACAGTATGTTTTGAAAGGTATTTTCTATTTATCTTTAATTCTAATATAAGTGTTTATGCTAAAATCTGTAGGTCAGTAGCTTTAACAAGTATTTATATTAATGCATACCCGATGTGTTTTTTTCTAGACAGGATGAACTCTCTGGTTGACATACAGCAGCAGTAGGGTTAGTACCCATCTTTGCATTTGGCTGATATAATGCTCCATATAATTCATCGTCGCTTTATTTGTTATAGATATTTCACTTTGGTGGATGCCTTATAAAACGTGTCCAATTAAATAAAAAAGATATTTGGTTAATTGTTACCTTGTAGCATTCGAGCTTTTATATTTAAATTGTAAAAAATATTTATAAGCATTTAACAGATTATATTGAAATGTTGCAGGGATATTATTAATAAGCAATACCACATTTTTTTAGTTTTGAATTTGTATATTTACAGACAAAATGTATTGACGGATAGATTGTACGAACTAGTGCTTCTTTTTTAGTCAATACAACTGTTACTATTTGATGACAACAACCTTTTTTCCCTACATGGTTTAAGTCAGGCTTATCTGAAGTCGAAAATATGTTTTGCAGGTGACCCAGTTTTAAAAGTTTATTGAACTAGAAACGGTTTAAAACAGTTTATCAAACGTACTTTGAAAAACCTTAAAAGGCATTTGAAACAGAAATGTAATCATTTTACATTTAGCAGATCTGTTAGGAACATACAACAGCATTACTTGCCCCAGTTGTGTTATTCTATCATATATCAATATCTGTCTAATCTATCTATCTATCTATCTATCTATCTATTATATGCATGAAACCCTTCTCGCGTATTTATGCGTGCGCGTCAGTGCGGAAATTAAAAGTGAATGGATAGATAATAAATATGTATTTGTGAGAGATGAAACAAGCTGAACTAAAAAGGCGAATTCGTTGAACAAAAGAACTGAATCAGACCAAAAGCTACATTCCGCAGACCAGTAAATTAAACAAAAAACAAAATAACTATTTAAAAAGTATTTCTGCATTTTCAAACATGACTGTTTCTATTTTCGAGATGATGCTTTTTTGGAGCTAATGGCTACATGCGGATACAAGTGGGCACGTTTTTTCTAACAGATTATTCGTTCTTTGTCAGAAACAACCACATGCCAAAATTAGTCATTTATTGTATCTAGCACCGGTTGCAATTTTTAGTTTTGGACATTTGCTTTTTTAATGATATTATAATGACCTCAAATATTTGCAACAGGGCCGTTTTAAAGCAGCTAAATTGAAATCACCATTCTTGGTATAACTATGCATTATAGAGATAAATTATACATATTGCTTAATACATTAGTATTGGAAATGCATTAATTTTACCAGCCATGCAAATAGGTAGAGGAACATATAAAGTCTTATCCCTGTACGTATAGGTACTTTGTTCAGTTCACAGACGGCAAAAACATTCGCACAAATTATCAAGGTAACATCAAGTTATATGTTATCATGACTGTGACCATTGCCATGTTTCGGGGGCATTCGTGTCTTTGACATTTTTTTTCCTCTAAATAAAAGTATATTTAATGTCGGTTGAAATGTATGTCTTAAATCATTTAAAGCGAACTTGACCCTTCCAAACTTTGAGCGTAAATAACTGTAATCTATTAGAAATGGTGCCATCGATTCTTATTCAGGTATTCAAGCAAATCATACTAATGAAGGACTGGTTAAAACTAGTAACCGTAAGCGGTAAAATGCAAAGGTTATATATTGTTTTTGAAAAATGTGAAAGATATGAATTCTTACAATCTACTTACCCATATATTTAACTGTATACAGTACCCCACTCTACTACAACCACTGAACCTGTATTAGGCGAAGGACGAGAATGAGGCGGAGGTTTTTCCTGTATCAACAGGCTTTAATATCATTACATTAATTTGTAAGAAAGCAGATTTGTGTTTCTCTGTAGGCATTGTTACAAGTCTGAAAAGAAGATCAGTGCTCTGTGTTAAATAAGCCATTCTCTATGATTGGCAGCATCCAAAAACACCAACTTTATATGCATGAAAGTGTCGAAACTGTAAAAATATGTCATCATCGTTACAAATAGCTCATGCGAACACTTCTGAAAACCCCGTTCTCTATGATAGTGTCTGGACCCAGTGGTAGTGCTGAAACAGAAACGAAACTGTTTTTATCTAAACTATTAGAATCATCATCCGAGCGTTTCGTATAATGTTATGAACAATGGCAGTCTTTGTATGACAAACTACAGCGTAGAATACCCCAGATAGAATTTGTACAAGGTATCACTGGCTTGAATAGTTCCGAGTAGATCGACACTCATAAAAGGAACTTAATTGTTTTTGATAATTCGATGACAGAAGCCAAATTTAACCAGCAGAGAATCGCTATATTTTTACCAAAGGCAGTCATCACGGAAATACATCCATCATCTATTACCACCAGAATTTATTTCCTCAAGGGAAGGCCTGCATGGATATAGCATTGAATACAAAGTATCTTGTATTATTTAATAATCCTATAAACAGACTCCAACTGGCAACTTAGACGGAAAAAACTTATCCCATATCTACTGTAATTTTCTTTAAAAAGTTTGAACAAGTGACATCTTATATAAGGATACCCCATATACCGCATACAAAGTGCGTTGTACATTAGATACCAGTATATATTTTATTTATATTCATATGTTTTATTACGTTTACCAGTGCTTATGTTGAAGTCTCATTCTTTCATTCATGCAACTCAGTCAAGTTGTTAAATACTATTCTGGTAAATACAATTCTGCAAATCCAATAGATTACTGGAAGGACAACCAAGATTAGAGCTATTAGATAATTTTGTTTTATTGCATTATTTTACCAAATAAGACCAAATTACATGTTCCTTATAAATTTAATTTCTATAATTTAGAAGTAGGTAGTGTTCCCTGAATGACAAGAAAACTATATTACAATATTTTCAATTAAAAAAAAACTCTTATTGGTCCAGGAAATCGCAGTCCCCTAAGGAACTCTGTATGGTGGATTTTCTCCCCTTGAACGTTCCTTGCCACCACTTGTTTTGAAGACTATTTTTATGTATCCCTGTTGTCATTAGCACTAAAAAAGATGCTGAGTAATTTGTCTTTTACTTACAATCATAAATAGCAGTGGATATATGAGATAAGAAACGTTTCAATATGCAGTCGTTACGTTTATATTATATATTGTTTTATTTATATTGTCAAATTGTAATACAAATATTTATAAGTATTCAAAAAATTCACATATAGAACTCAAACTTGAATTTATTGGCCTTGACTATGTATCATTTTAATAGTACAGTAATGATTAAGCTGCCGACATTGTTTCTGAAGATTGTGTTTCCTTTTATTGTACTTTAAAAGGTAAAATATAAAAGTTAAGATTCAAGGAAATAAAAGCTTTAAAATTTATTTTTTACTAACGCACTGCACAACACGAGAATCAGTGAAAATATGTTGTATAATTAATTACTATAAATAAGAGACATGTTGCATTTATATTTTACGATTTAATGCTTTCATTAATAAAACCATTAGATTCATAATACGAGGCTTTCCCACGTCCCCTAACTGTGCAGTTTGTGCTTTGTCCAAAATCGTGTTGAGTACGGACAAAAACAAACTAGTATCTATTTTTAATTAAATGTTCTTGACTTGTGCCAAGAGGTCGAAAGAAAAATAATGGAAAATGGTCTTCTGTCATGTCTTTCTGATGTTGTAAATGATGTATATTCATTATCACGTAATTTGATAATAATCTACAAAAGGCAATTGTTGCAAAACTGTACAACATTAAACTGATTGAGAAAAAGCGAAAAACGCATATCAGAAAAAAACAGCCAGGAAACACGGCCCCTATACAGTCAAAAAGTAGAGGGGTAAAGAGAGCATCAACTGATATACGATCAATTTAAACAAAAGACACAACAAACAATTAACGAGAATGAGGACCAACGGGGAAACCGCCTTGGTCAGTGGAAAAAAACATTTACCTCTGGGTGTTTAAACCAGGTTCTAGGGTGCACTAAACTCACATTTGCCCCAACAGGTTCAAATAAGAACAAACGATTGCATGTTGTCTTGGTGAATTACCGTATGATAGGTTATTTTAGTGCTGTGAAATTTCACGAATGTTGGAAAAAAACACAAGATTTCATTTTTTTATGACTTTTTTACATGTTCAAGTGTCAGTAAAAATTTAGCTCATTGAAATTTTTCAGCAGTAAAAGGTCTATACATGATGAAAACTTAGCATAAAACTACGGAGTACCGTTAGGGCCATCGTGGTTAGACGTTATAATCCAGAGGGCGACAATGCGATAGTGCGATAATGCGATGGCGACAGTGCGATAATGCAATGGCGACAATGCGATAATGCGATGACGACAATGCGATAACGCGATAGTGCGATGGCGACAATGCGATAGTCATATCGTACTGTCGCCATTGCATCATCGCATTGTCGCCATCGCATTATCGCACTGTCGCCATCGCACTATTGCGTTTTCGCATTATCGCACTGTCGCCATCGCATTATCGCACTGTCGCCATCGCACTATCGCATTGTCGCCATCGCATTTTCGCGCTGTTTCCATTGCACTATCGCATTGTCGTGTTATCGCACTATCGCATTGTCGCGTTATCGCACTACCGCATTGTCGACTTTCGTCTTCCGGTACACATGCGCACATCGTTTTTTTGTATGTACACATGCGATTTTTACGAAATAAAAACAATTGCAGAAACATAAAATGGATGGCTTTATAATACGGAAATACCGTTAGGGCCATCGTGGTTAGACGTTATAATTCAGAGGGCGACAATGCGATAGTGCAATAATACCATGGCGACAGTGCGATAATGCGATGGCGACAATGCGAAAACGCAATAGTGCGATGGCGACAATGCAATAGTGCGATGGCGACAATGCGATGATGCGGTGGCAACAGTACGATATGACTATCGCATTGTCGCCATCGCACTATCGCGTTATCGCATTGTCGTCATCGCATTATCGCATTGTCGTCATCGCATTATCACGTTATCGCACTGTCGCCATCGCATTATCGCACTGTCGCCATCGCATTATCGCACTATCGCATTGTCGCCCTCTGGATTATAACGTCTAACCACGATGGTCCTAACGGTATTCCGTATAAAACTGATGTCATTTTATCTTCCATTCTGTTTACCATGCCGCCGTTTTCTCGCATAACTCTTAAATATTCCTGCACAGCTGAATCCACATTTTCACTTAATAACACTTTTCGACCCCTTTCGACTTTTCAACACACAGAAAATTCTTCAACATCATCAACAAATATTAGTTTGCATTGTTAGAGGCATATTTTGACTTAAAATTTCTGACAGTTGCTTCGTTCAACCCAGGAAATTGTTCCTTAAATTGCAGCAGTGTACGAGCTTGTATTCATAAAAGGCTAATTATGACATTTTTGTTGGAGTCTGCATGAACGATTTAGTAACTGATTTAATCTGGAAAACACTAATTTAAAATGACTTATATGTATTGGTATATATCTGCAAATTAAATGACCAGTTGGGTGCGGACAGTTTTTTTTCCAATATGAAACAGATTCAGAGATTTTAGTTGAAGTTTATAAAGCAATATACAAGAAAAAGATTATTGAGATCGTATAGCTTACACAAGAAAAAAATAAAAGTCTTTACTGTAATGAATATCTTAGGTTTTGGGACATGTCACCCTAGTTCCATAAATATAACTATTTCGATAAATGTTTATTGACAATAGGGAATGCCAAATATTAAAAATCTAGATTTTATGTATTTCAAATTGTTCATTTATCAGAGATCGTATCATTTTGTTTTTGAAAAAAAATCTTAAAGCTCTTGTTTTAACAATCTCGCCAACAGTTACCATCTTCCATCGAGTGGTACAAGACGTGTTGTCGTCGAATGTGTGCCCTGTCTTGTCCACCTACTTGTAGAAGTTGTAAGTTTGTTGTCCCTAAAACATTTACAGATAGATTTTAAAAGACCATATATTCATGAAGTCGAGTGTTTAACTTTAAAAGTTTATATGTCTCTCTAGCAATAAACATCTTTGAACATCTGCTCTAGTTATTTCATATTCTAATGTTTACTCATTTAAAAAGGGGAATAGGTATTTACTCATTCTTCTATAGTTTTCTCATTTTGTTTAACAACAAGCTAGGCAAATAAAACAGGTATTGAACTTTAGGGAAAAAGTAAACAAAACTATCTTGCTCGTGGATCATTCAAAATCTTTGCAAAGCATAGTTTTTCCGTTGTATTGTTTTTTTTACATAAACTGATGTCATGATATGTTGAGAAATGTTCTTGAGCTTTATAAATTCTCATGAAAAGCTTACCTTTTTATTATATCATCAAACATTATTTCCCGTTCTAATTCCAGTATATATCTGCGTTTGCTTTTGCCATTTTACTAGAAAGCACAATATATCAGAATGTTAAGTGTTTAAATAGAGAAACATTTATGAACTAGACTTGTCCGTCGTACACTGATACCCCACAATTGGGAATTTGTCACAAAAAAGGGATTCATTACCAGGGAAAACAATTGATATGTAGTTAGTTGCTTGATAAACTAACAGTACTTCACTTAACAAATAAACCTCTTTCAAAATGTATGAGCTGCTATACTTCTTTCACAGTGTCTTACTTCCATAACTCATTAACAATGCCTTTCTACTATATTCTATAACTCATTCACCTATTTAACAATACGCTAATTATTTTTAATTGCTATGAAAACATTGGATTTCAGTATCACTTAGGTGTAGGAGGAGTTGCGCACACAAGGATTACTATATATGGCATGTATGAAAAACCAACAAAGGGCAATAATCCAGTGAAAACTGATCAGAGAAAACAAATCTTTACTTCTTGCACAACTACACATCGTGGTCTATTATGCGTGCGAGTTTGGTTTCAATCCACCCATTGGTGTAGGCGAATTTGCGCACAAATTGGCATGTATAAAAAAACAAGAAAAGGCAATAATCCAGTGAAAACTGATCTGAAAGAAAACATTCTTAACATCTTGTACAACTACGCATAGTTGTCTATTTTGTGTGCTAGTTTGGTTTCAATCCACCCACGGGTGTAGAAGAAGTTGTGCACACAAGATTTATTATATATGGCATTTACGAAAAACCAACAAAGGGCAATAATCCAGTGAAAACTGATCCGAGAAAAAAAATATATTTGTTGCACAACAATCCATCATGGTCTGTCATGTGTGCGAGTTTGCTTTCAATCCATTAATGTGTGAAGGAGGAGTTGCGCACACAAGAAACGGGTCGTACGTACGTACGGACAGACGTGCGGAAGGACGTGTGCAAATCTATATGCCCCCACACTATGTAGTGGGTGCTAAAAAGTGCTTAACATTGCAAAACAACTTGAACAAAGAAAAAACTAACTTACAGATTTCAAAGATTTTAAGCAGAAATAATAGAGTTCAGCATGAGACAAAATCCGAATTGAAGGTAAATTGTCCAAAGTGTTACATTATTTTAGAAGATGCGACCGCTAGAAGACTCTTTTAACTGATACTCGAAAAATATAGGTAAGTTGTAAGAATCAATGAAAACACCATACGACAATGCCGACGCAATTAAAGGTTGTTTACTCTAAGTTAATTTCGTATTAAATTTACATTGTCATTCAAACGAACAGGACTAAATGCATTTGTATAGTAAGGAATCTGACTCAAAATGCTTACGTGGACTCATTGTCATTTGTTGTTGTTTATTCATCTGTTGTTAATTTTCTGACAAAACAATGTCAAAAGAGATATATAACGGAAATAACAATCAAGTTGCAACATCATATTCATCGAACATTCGACTGTAAATGTGTTATATATATTTATATATACATGTATATCATGCACGTGTTACTTCTATTTTGCATTGCCTGGTCTTTTGTTTACAATTCTGTCAATCAACATCATTAACATATGTTACTTAAATCACATAAATGCCACTCTAAAGGGAATAATGCAGAATTTTCTGACTGTTGTCACTTTCAAACGACTTATTAAGAATTTTGTATGATCTGATTTGTGACCGCATGTTGCAAAATTAGAGTCTTTAATGTCAGATTCTATCATTCAATATCAAGGTGTTGCTTACATCAGTACAGTGTCACTTTCCATTTATGGATTATTATGAATTTTCATTTACTTATGTTGATAATAATTTACGTTAAGATCTGATCTGTCGCCGTATGTTGCAGAAATAGAAAGTCTACTCTTTAATTTGATTGGCAAGAAATGGCCCTTAATAAATTCAAACTGAAACACTATTCATATTTTATTTCCACATTTTACTCTTTTGATATGTATATATCATTTCTATTTTAAAATTTCAATC
Organism: Cyclina sinensis; assembly: GCA_012932295.1. NCBI lineage: Eukaryota > Metazoa > Mollusca > Bivalvia > Venerida > Veneridae > Cyclina > Cyclina sinensis. The sequence goes on from JAAONU010000004.1 coordinate 30,515,586, forward strand.
ATTTCTGATGGATACAGATATGTATTCGAGAAAACAACAGTATCTTGGAAGGTTAAAAAAAGATGGTCAAACAATCGAAATGCGCGTCCCCTTGATAAAGCCTCTTAAGGTACTTATGATAATGTAGGTTGATATCATTTCATAGCTGGGCAACTTTTTCGCTATTAAATAAATTATTCTTGCGAAATTTTAAGATTTTTTATTATCTCTAGATCGCCATTTTTTGCATAATGAGTCATATAAAAAAATATATGAATATAAGGCGAGATTTCATGGTATAAACTCATCTTTTTCTACTTGCTTTAAACAGTTTACATCCGAAACCATTATCTACGAATTGAGCAAAGTCTCGTCAATATAAAAAGTATCTTTTTTAACAAAGAAACCGAATAAATCTCGAACATCCGACTATAAATTTCTAAATAAGTTAAGAACATATCTGTGTTGTGGACATATCTGAATATTTTTTGCAAAGAAACTGTAATTGCTTAGTGATAAAGACTAAGACAAAACGAAAAACTATATATTGAAATGCATCGAAAAAGCGTCTTGAATCAACTGGGTAATTAACTTTTGTTCACTGGGATACTTTATTCATATTTGTTTGGCTTAAACACAAATAAAACTTTTATCCCTCCACCCTTTTGTCGTCTTATACATTTTTTATTATAACATACCGTTATTATAATTTTCTGCCTAAAAATCCTTCATTACCTATATTGACTTACCTTGGTACTGTGCTGTATTCTTTGATGTAAAACTGTAGGCACGCGTACACGGTTATATTTTGTCACATAGAATACAGCAGTAGTACTCAAATCCACGCTACCAAAATTACTGCTCAAACCTCATGGAAAGCTTTAGTTTAAAATGAACATGTGAATACGCGGAGCACGACCCAATTACTCTATTTTTCTTTGAATTCTGGGCTCTTTTATTTGAGCACAAATTACATTGTAGCATTACTCCATGGCTATTTCTCAGCAACCATTGGCTGAAATTCAACGAAATTCTGTTAAGCGTATGACAAAGATATGTACCGACTTTAAGCTTGGTCTGGCTTATTTACTTGTCACAGAGAAATGGATCTTAGATTTTAGAACCTTACAAATTTTGTCACACATGAAGCCATTTTTGTGTCTGGCCCATTCATTGTAAACCATTGGCCGAAAGTCAGTGACACTTTAGTAGATAGTTTACAATGTCGGGATAGAAACTTTTGGGCAAGTGGTACACACGTTTATCATTTATTTTAAAGGAATGCCATTCTGGCCTCTTTGTTAAGTGTTAAGTTCACATTTTGATATTTTTGTTAGAAGGTATTTTCGTTTTAAATGACTGAAATCATCTTCTATAAAATATCCATGAAACTGCTGCGTCAGGGAATGCCATTGTTTTTCAATTTTGATAGACAATTTATGTCAACAAGAATGAAAGATTGACATTTTGTGTCACTGTCTGTTACAAAGCTTACAGAGTTTCTGCATGTGCATTTATGATTATGCTTAATAAATATGGGTGTATATATATATATCTGTGAAACACACTTTCTGCATATCATTCTCGCAAAGAAAATTTAAATTATATATATTTTAGAGAATAAAAACTAAGATTTAGAAATGCTGAACATCTATAGCCTGTCCACTGGTGAGTTCTTTTTTCTATCATCGCTTAGTTTGTACCCTATATTTATATAACCATCCTCTTGTTTGTTTGATTTTCTATCTTTCTCATTTCAGTACAATATATCGAAGAAAATGGTTATTTTTTGCCAATTCATTTCTTTACTAAAAGTATAGGAAAAACATAACGTTCATGTGAACATTAATTCTTACAATGTCTTAGTTTTTCTAAGTATCATTTTATTCATTTAGATAATACAAGAAAAAATGTTGAAAGTTTTTGGTAAAATATTTGTAGTAGAATTTACGTAGGACAAAATATTATCTCATACAGTTGAACTGTACTGATGGATAAACGATGGATAAAGGATACACGCTTTATCCGTCCACTTTTAAGATATTTGTGGATAAAGATTTGAAACATCATGTATAAATATGCCTCTTAAAGGAGTGCAGTGCGTAAGAAACGGATCTCTCAAACTGCAACTTTCAGAGTTACTGCTGTATATAAATTTGCTTTGCTCAAATTAATGACGTCATGTGTGCTTCGGATGTCAATTATGAATCAGCCATGGTAATTCTGATGGGGAATATCGATCGTTTCTTTTTTTTCTTTTTCTTTTTTTGCTGTTTCTGTTGAAATGTGCACTTTGTTTGGTCTTGGTGTTAAAAGTTTTGAAACTGCTTGGAAAATCAGAGGAGAATTTATTGTGTTGAATTATAAGTTATAGTGATCTTTGCTGGCATGTGACACAAGACCGAGACTTTATTGTGTTGTATTATAGGTTATAGTGATCTTTGCTGGCATGTGGCACAAGACCGAGAATTTATTGTGTTGTATTATAGGTTATAGTGATCTTTGCTGGCATGTGGCACAAGACCGAGACTTTATTGTGTTGTATTATAGGTTATAGTGATCTTTGCTGGCATGTGGCACAAGACCGAGAATTTATTGTGTTCTATTATAGGTTATAGTAATCTTTGCTGGCATGTGGCACAAGACCGAGACTTTATTGCGTTGTATTATAGGTTACAGTATCTTTGCTGGCATGTGGCACAAGACCGAGAATTTATTGCGTTGTATTATAGGTTATAGTGATCTTTGCTGGCATGTGGCACAAGACCGAGAATTTATTCTGTTGTATTATAGGTTATTGTGATCTTTGCTGGCATGTGGCACATGACCGAAGGACACTGTGGTCCCAGAAATTGTTCATCCGATTATCATGTAAGAAAACTATTTTACGATATTGTAATTGACTAAAATTGTGAATTAATGCTGCTTTAGTCTAAATGACATTGTATCTACAAGCTCTAAACAACTGAGAATAAAAAGTACAACAGAATCTCGAAGATTCTAATTAACTATTTGAAACATAGTTTGAAATGTGAAGCATCAAAAGTTTTTTGGAAAACAATTTCTACACCAAACATTTAATATTATGTTAAATCGTCATGCAACACGCTAGGTATGGCCATTTTATTCACGATTAAGATAAGTCATTTTGTACAGTCAAATTGCCTACATTCAATTTTGATAAATATATTTTTCACTATAACGAAGACATCTCTCAGTTCGTGTCCTATTGTTTCGTATAGCCATGGATTTCATAAGCAAGATTAATCTGTTTAAACATACAGCGTAAGAAGGATATTTATTTCTTTTTATCCTTAAAAATATCTTGTGAAAATAAGCAAAATATTAATCTATATTAACGTATATAATAAAAGGATATTTATTTCTTTTTGTTCTTTAAAATGTATTTTGTTTGAAATAAAACAAAAATGATGAAAACAACAACAAATAAAAAACTGTTAATCCGTGATAAGGGAAAACTTTTTGTAAAAAGATATGATAATTCTAAAACACGAAATGCATTTGCTATGTAAATTGTTGGGGCTCCGTTTTTGCACATTAACTCGTGTTTGATATTTTTGACTGACTTCATCTTGTTTGTTTTGTAATTTTAGCTTAAATAAAAGTGTTCACAGTCAACAATATAAGTCACATATACCAATAGTAAATAAAAATATCATCATTGCTGTTTAACGTTGATGATTTAGATTGTTTTGTCTAGTATATGACTAGTTTTTAGATTTTTTCGGCGTAGCTGTATTAAAATCGATTTTGACCTAAATTTGTAACGAGTGAAATTGTTTGATACAAAACCTTTAGCTGAAGAATAAAGTTTGCCATTGGTTGAAAGTATTGATGTCATAATATTTTAGAGCGGATGATGTTATTTTAATTGCGTTTGAAAATAATAGCAACTTATAACATTAATAAAGCCGTAAATTAAATATCAAAATGACACAAAACTGGTCACTGGTATTGATTACAGATACTTCACAACCTGTAAATCATACAAAGAAAAATTATGATTCAATAAAATTCCTTGTCAAACTTAAAGCAAATTTTCAAAGTTACTTGTATTTTGTTAGTGCCCACCATACTACATCTGCTTGTATGGACCAAATGCACCGTACCAATATTGTCGGACCATGTAAGTACAATATGTCTTGTTTAACAATTTTGATGTAGAGGCATTTGCTTATCACATTTGTACAAATGCCAGCAAATAATCATTAAGTAAGCATTAAACATATCCAATTATCAATTTATTAATCAATTAAACAATTAAATTTTAATAAAATAGGATATTGTATCCAACAGATTTGTAGTTTTATATGGACGTCTACCTCGATTTTTATTACATATTATAACTTCTTCTTAAATATTTCAGGTCCATGTAATCTTAAATCGCAGTGTTATTTGAAGGCTAATGGTGCGATTGACTGTAACTGTACTAAACCTCTCTGGGGTCCACATTGCAACTGTCCACCATGTCTTGGTAGTTGTTTTTATAGTATAGATTCAATTTTTTTTGTAATGGAAACCAAAATGTGTTCTCTAAAACTTTAGGCCTTTAAATAGCTGTTTTTGTAAACTCCTATCCTCGTGACTGACTACCTCCTAAGTTCCTAAGGGAGGCTTTTGGAACTGACTTGATTGTGTTTATTTCTTCATTCATTATTTTCTCGAGAGGAAAAACAAGTCAATTCGACCATGTAAAAAGTTGTGAACGAAACAGAGGAATCTTAATGTCTGAGAATGGAAGTATGTTTGCAACTGAATCATGTGTCGAAAGTAATGAATCTACAAATGACTTCATTTCATGATAACAGAAATTCGGTATATTCATTCAATAAAAAAGTTAATAATAAATACCTCAATCAGAAACACATGGAGAAATTCCTATTTTACCAACTTTAAAATTATCAATTCCACATTGACAGTAAAGTTTTAGAAACTATGGAGGGAAGAACAAAGACTAGCGTTGAACTATCTTGCCACCATAAAATGCATGTATTTAACAATCATTTAAGAAAGTATAGGCTTTACTGATAAACAAATTCGTTTTAAGGAGTACAATAGATAAAATTAATTTTCCAACTGTTACATGCAAACTGTGATATATATACTAGGCATACCAAGGTCATTCCTTTTTTTAAGATGTATTAACTATTATCAAGGAAGGAAGCAGAGAATAATACCATTAGTAAGAGTCGACTGCAGACTTCATGTTTATGTATTCCAAAGTTGCTAAAGAAGCAAAACATTGAAGTTTCTTCAAATCGTATAGTCTGCTTAGAATATGCCTACATTTGTGTCTGAAATCCTTCTGTAATGCTTTTAAATATTTATCCACTGCAATGGCCGGAAGAGTCGACTTGCAGATTTTTAGCAAAGAATTATTTTTAATTGTATAGACTGGTTAAAATATGTCTACGTTTGTGTCCGAAACCCTAGCATTTCTGAAATACTTCAATCTTTTTAACTGATCTATAAATGAATGTATTCCATCTTTTCCTGTACTTTTTGACTGTGTAGGGTGACTGTGTTTTACCTCATATGCCTTTTATCCACCTTTAAAAAATATTTCTCATTTGCAGTGACTGGACCGTATGTTTGACTGTTCCCCTTAAAACTGATGTTATGGGTAAAATGCTAAATTGTAAATTGTACAATTTCTTTCCAAAAGATTGTAGTGAAGTAATAAAACTGAAGATACCTGATGCTAAATAGGTTAAACGACCAGCCTCTTTCATTGAAATATTTAAGAGATTTGATAATAGATAAATCCTGTGCAGCTTCGTGGTTTTTATTCACTTGCAAATATGATTTTTATCGATTCACTTATATATTTTGTTTGGATATTTTTACATTTCTCTTCTGTAATTTCAACTTGTATTTAGTACCATTAATTTGAATGGTAAACGTCTTTTTATTCGTTCATGATCGATTGCAAGGAAAACATCATGATAGGCCTCTGTGTTGTCAATAATGCGATGATACGAAGATATGTTTCATTAATTAGACAATTTCTGAAACAATAGGTCTTAAGGCAAGGACAATCAGTAGGTATTCTGTGTTTACATTTGTATTTTGGATCGTATTATTTGTATTATAAATAAGATAAATTTTGTCTTGAGTATTTTCCACTGGTATTAAATAGTACCTTCGTTCGTATTTTATTAATTTGCAATGTAATGTATAATTTTCATTTATATCAGTACCGTAAATTTGTAATTGTAAATGTCATATTCGTATTCTTTAATGACGAACTTGTAATTGAATAAAACTTAATTGTAATTCATATAATACCATTTGTTTCGATTTTTTTATTAAAGTTGCTGCTATAGAAATGTTAATTTTGTTAATATAATAGTTTCAGAAATAACAGATCAACTTAAAGTAAAAAATAAAAATGAAACTGTATGAAAATGCAGTTTATAGACTGGTTTCTCTCTAACAACTAACTGCATCTCTTTAACTATGATGGCTTCCAATGAAGTTCGTCTTAAGCAAAGATATCAACTAAAAATAATTGAAGGCATAACTAAATACTAATGGAAATACAATACAGATTGATCTTATTTCACAATACAAATGACGCTAAATACTATACAAATGTAAACATCGAATATTGAAAATTTTCAAATGGAGTAATGGTACGCAGCTGCCTGACCGATCATAATGCAATAAACAACTAACCGGACTATTTCCTTTAACAGGTGAGTGTCCGGATGGATTTTCACGGTTTGAAAGAACATGCCAATGTTACAAATCATTTACTTCGCCGAAACTAACGTGGGGAGAGGCGAAGGTAAGTAAAATCAGAATAAGTTAATATGTTATTATGTTAATAATACTGTCATATAATGTGTTTTGTGCTAAATGCTCACTTACAAGTGATGAGAGTGATTTAAGCCTGCGCACAGTTTACGATGATTATAAGGTTATTACCGTGGTATACCGAATATTTCAGAATCTTTAAGTCTTCACTGATCAAGTCATCGCTTTCAAATTGTATGTGCCCCTACTCCCAGCATATTGCTTGTTCCGTTCGTGAATTTTTCGAGTATTGTGTTTACTTACAATCCTAAATTTGTTTGTCAAGTTTTTTGTGCTTATTTAACACCTGACTTTAGGTATTACAATTCATAGTGTACTATCTATCTGTAGCCTAGCAAATGCAGTAACAAATTGGAAAGAAAAACAAATCAAATATTGAGTACTCTTTAGTAAGGAGCATTTTCCTTCACTGATTTCGGAAAGCTTCATTACGTATAGTATAGAAAGCATTCAGTTGAACCCAAAGTTTGTAAACATTTTAGTTATATCTTTTACTTCTATCAATTCAGGACTTCTGTGAAAACATAAGTACTAACTTGGTAATGATCACTAGCAGTGAAGAGAATATATACGTACTCAATCAGCTGAATGAGACAGAAGGTAACTATTTTTTATTTGTTTACGTCTTTATAAGTCACTTTATATCTCTGTCAGTCACTTGACGTCTTTATAAGTCACTTTATATCTCTATCAGTCACTTGACGTCTTTATAAGTCACTTTATATCTCTATCAGTCACTTGACGTCTTTATAAGTCACTTTATATCTCTATCAGTCACTTGACGTCTTTATCAGTCACTTTATATCTCTATCAGTCACTTGACGTCTTTATAAGTCACTTTATATCTCTATCAGTCACTTTACGTCTTTATCAGTCATCATTTTTCTATGATTCCTGTACATTTACTTGATTTAATCTATTCAATTATTTAGTGTCATAGGGTACAAAGTACACTTTGACATGATAGAAGGAGTTGATAAAACAATCATATTATCAACTATATACTATTCAAGTTGAAGATGATACCCTATAACCTAATATGCTTCAACAAATATCAAGTTATTCCCATAACATAAAATGACTTTAATGTAGTTTGCAGCAATAGCGATTAAAATGTCCAGTTTCATTTGCTTATATTGCAAGTTAAACTGATAAGTTAAATGTACCATTCCAATTATGACCATTTAAACATGCAAAAAATAGTTATCCATATTAATTTAAGAAAAAAATCTTTCTTTTTGTTCATTAGATATGAAAAATTAACTCACCATATGCCAGACAACCTTCGATGTATGCGTAGGAGTTGGTCATCAAACTGAACCAGACTTCTTAAGAATCAAGAGTATAGAAACTCTGAGCCATGTATGACAAATCAAGTGAAAATTATTATGGATATTATTCACATCATGTATTCCATTATGATTTGACTGTTACTTTGTGCACTGAAATGTTACGGAGTTTTTATTTGACAAATCACCACCCTTTCCATGCTAGTCTGTTAGGAAAGATATTTCTTAGACTTTGCAGAGCGGAAAATGTTATTGCCTTTGAATCAGATAATCAGTACAGCTTTCACAAAAGTTGACATGGGCACCGGTTGATGACCTTGTTTGACAAGAGTTGAAAGTGAAATAATTGGTATAAAACACTTAAAAGGAAATAAGTTTCAAGCCTGAACTAAAAATACACAACATAAATATAGAAAACACTACACTAAGTCTTATGTATTTAAAGAAAGGTAAACTAAGGTTGTACATTCGATCTTCTAGATTCGTGGGTTTGTGTGTCACAAAAGAGGTTTTCACACTAGGTTTAATTATGTTTAAGTGACAAGCAAACTAGATTCAAAAGTCTTTTGCTAACTGATTTTTAAGATATTCAGTAGACATCATTTTATCATTGATTTTTTAAAAAAAAGTTTCTAGACAAATGAAATATTGACTAAAAGGTTGAGTACTAATGGAAATGTTGACCCTAACCAGGGACAGGAAAATGTCTTGTCAAGCATTTATTCTATATCGGCAGCAAGATCTTTTCGTATTTTACTAGTTTTGCTAATAAAGATATGCTAATTCTACTTTAATAAAGTTATGATTCAATCACTAAACAAGCATACAGTCCTTGAGATGATTACAAAACTTGTAGCCAAAAATAGATAAAAATATTTATCCCTTAGCCCCAAAAACAAAGATACCACAATGCTTAACTGTCTGCAGCAATACAATACAAATAACATCAGGCATTTTAAGCGCAGTGTTTCATTCATGTCAGATGAGATATTAGAGAACCCATAACTGTTTTTCATATCAAATTTGAAGCTTCAGTTAGCTGCGAGAAACAGCTGGGATTTTTTAAATCTGCACATTAAAGTTACAACATTTTTATGCCAAGAGAATAATTTGTTATAATTAAAATGATATGATTTGCAGTTATAATCCTTAAAAATATTCTGATCTATAAACATATCTTTACTTTAAATGTTTTAGACAATTACTGGATTGGCGGCACTAACATTGGAGGCACATGGGTTTGGTCAGAGAGCAATGCTAATGTCACCTACGATGACTGGGATGTTGGTTACCCTCAGATCCCAGGTGACTGTATGGCCATGTCAAGCTTAAATGGGAAGTGGAAAAATGACAACTGTAGCATTGAACTAGCATTTGTTTGTGAATACCTGTACTATTAACTGAGAAAAAAATATATAACCAAACTTCTCAAAACATTATGCATATTACTCTCGCTAAAAGGACACCAGTGAGGTAATACTTGCTGCTGCTGAAAGGAAAATACTTTAAAGCATCAAATGGTGCTTATATGTAAACACGCATTGATATTTTTATGAATTACAAATTCGTAATATTATTTTTCTATCGCAATTAATTACTATGCAAAATATGTTGTTTACTTTAAACTTGGCAGTTTTTACAAAGAAATATTTCAACCGCCTACGATCACTTTATACCTTGAGAAAAATGTTTGAGCTATCAAAGATATACCTTGTATTTTTCTGTTAGTCGCTCTGTCCGTGATGTTGCCATTTTAACTGAGTTTTTGCTTGCTCTGCTTTCATCAAGTATGAACCTGGAATTTTATTCATGGTGATGATTCTTCTTTCATAAATATTGTTATACTGCTTTGAGGGAAAAGAATGTTAATGTTTAGGTAATAGCAAGCAGCGGAGGAACTATGTGCTAACGTTAGACTTCATAAAGTAAAATAAACTCATATAACGATATTCTTCAGTGTATGTAAATGTGTGCAAATTCTGACCCCAGTATCTTTGATGGAAAAAAAATCTTGGAAAAGGATAGGTAGATGATAGTCAATGTCAAATATATTAGCTTTATGATATACACGTAAACAAAATGTGACACCTTCTTGTTGTTAAAAAGTGTTTAAAATGTTATCCCCTTTTTTCATACGTTTAACATACAGCTCCTGGATGGAGTCAGTTCAGGTCACGGTAAGGGACATAAGATGATATTTCATGTCGCTAGAGTAAGTTCTACGTCAAAAACAACATGCTCCATAAATGTATATAATTACCACGGGGCGTGCCCAATACTGAAACAGTTTCAAAACATCTATATAATGCGTTCTGCCAAATATCTTACCATTTTCAGACAAAAATATTTTAGGTTAAGCAATGCTTATGTATATATAACATGTGACTTTCTTGCGCGGAAGCAAGTCCTATTAAATGGGCGTAGACCAAACATTAGAAGACAATCTCTGGAATGATGTTCCGGTCTGAAATATCTAGCTCTAGTCCGTACGATTTTCAGATAATTTAAACAAACTTGGTGCAGTATTGTTGACTATTGTTTAGCTTCAGACATTACAGTTTAAGACAGGATAGCTTTAAACTTTATTCCGGCCCGCCTCGGTGGTACGGTATTAGGATAGAAAGTTTCTATGAAAACAGCGAAAAAACACCAAAGCATATGGGTGCAGTGTATTTTTCTGTGGTTACTTCAGGGAGAACATGTTCCCATTTTTAACCGATAATACCTTATCCACATATATATTTACTTCCCCTGACGATAACTGCTTTCCATACTTTCCATACCCATATGAGGTAAAACCATTAAATTTATATTAGCTTTTAAATAAGCCAATATTGGAAGATCGTGAAAAAATGCAGGAAATGCACAAAGAGGTGTTTTTGAAACTTCTATCATAAACAAAGTTAGTTGGCTGTCCCCGGCCCTGGGCATTCGTGCATGTAAAACTCATGAGACAAACATTGCATAAAATCACAGTACACAGACATTGTGTTGAAACATGCAAGAACTGGGCAAGAGGTAAGGTCTTTATTTTAGCATCAAGATGTTGTTTCCAGGGGTTGTCTGTCATTGTCCTTATGAAATTTAGATATGTTAAATCGCGAAAAGAATTAATTAATACAAGAAATGATTGTAAAACATACATGCCCCCAGAAGCACCTAATTGCTTGTGGTTGGACCAAAGCATTCTCTAGTTATTGTACAGAAACCGTTTCTTAGGATCAAGGTCCGTGTGGCCTTGACCTTTGACCTAATGACCTCAAAATCAATAGGGGTTATCGTCTGGTGATGACCAACCAGCATACCAAGTTTAGTGAACCTAGGTCAAAGCATTCTTTCGTTATTGATCGGAAACCGTTTATTGGATGAAAGTCTCTGTGATCTTGACCTTTGACCTAATGACCTCAAAGTCAATTGGGGTCATCTACTGGTGATGACGAACCAGCATACCACTTTTGGTGAACCTAAGTCAAAGTGTTCTCTAGTTATTGATCGGAAACCGTTTTTAGGATGAAGGTCCCTGTGAGCTTGACCTTTTACCTAATGACCTCGAAATCAATAGCGGTCATCTACTGGTGATGACCAACCAGCATACCAAGTTTGGTGAACCTAGGTCAAAGCATTCTCTAGTTATTGATCGGAAACCGTTTTTAGGATGAAAGTCTCTGTGATCTTGACCTTTGACCTAATGACCTCAAAGTCAATTGGGGTCATTTACTGGTGATGACCAACCAGCATACCAAGTTTGGTGAATCTAGGTCAAAGCGTTCTCTAGTTATTGATCGTAAACCGTTTTTAGGATGAAAGTCTCTGTGATCTTGACCTTTGACCTAATGATCTCAAAGTCAATAGGGGTCATCTACTGGTGATGTCTAACCAGCATACCAAGTTTGTTGAACCTAGGTCAAAGCGTTCTCTAATTATTGATCGGAAACCGTTTTTAGGATGAAGGTCCCTGTGATCTTGACCTTTGACCTAATGACTTAAAAATCAATAGTGGGTCATCTACTGGTAATGACCAACCAGCGTACCAAGTTTAGTGAACCTAGGTCAAAGCGTTCTCTAGTTATTGATCGGAAACGAAGTGTTTACCGACGGACCGACCGACAAACCGACCGACCGACATTTGCAAAACTATATGTCCCCTCATCTTCGATGGGGGGCATAACAATTGCAGGTAAAACCTAAAATAAAAAACGACACAAGTCGACTTAGTGAAGTTAACTGAAATCAAATCGACAAAATTATTACGTTGGTTTTGTCCAAAACAGGGGTTCGGCACGTCACGGTTTGACAATGGTATTCAATAATGTTTTATGCAATTCTTAGCATGTAATAGAAACTGAGAGTTAAACACCATCAAGTATTACACCACTGTATAAAAACTTCATGCTGAAATTACTTTGTCAGCTTGGATGCTAGCTTTTTTAAAAAGCTAAGCTTGTCTTCTCTTCGATGACGATGGTTATATCAAAGTCAGAACACATGGCATAACCGAATTGACCTTAGGAGAAATCTTATAGATGATGCAAAAAATAGCTAAGTTCTACCAACAAGAAGATTTTGATTTTGATTTTTCGTTGCATGATGTTAATATGATTAATGGGGAGGCTCAAATAATGATCCCAGGGGCAATATGTGAACATTCTTAGTGCATAACACCATGCCCAATATCTACACTCAAGGCCTTACAGCTTCAGAGAAGAAACAATAAAATTATATCCATTCTGTAAAGTATTTAAAACATCTGAATCCCTGCGGACACTAATGTCTCTAGAGACATAATTTGAAATAATCTTGTTACAGGACCTCTTGATGTTGCTTCATGCCTGTTTATAGTCTTCTATATTTTGACAAGTACATTTTGTTTAAAGTTTATCTGTAGTATAATTAAACATTTTTACTATAAACGAGTAAGACTATGTAAAACTATTTACCGCTGGGTCGCACTGAGGACCTCTACATAACATATCCAGCAAAATATATCAGTTCCAGCTCCTAAGCAGTTTAATTAAAGCTAATGGAAATTGGCGGTAATAATCATTTTGTAAAGCTCTGTCAGATCGTTCAAAGAATTTTCTTCCACGTAGAACGCTGGTTCCCGTTGCATTAATGATAAACTGTAAATCCATTCTTGTGTTAGGCAACCAGGCCCTGAGCTCTGATGATGTATTGCATTGTCTAGTGTACCACTACCTTTTATTAAAAATAATGTACTTGGGTCAACACTGGGCCCGCCTGAGAGGTCATGTTTTACAAAAGAAAAAAGATAGTACAGACGATTCCAGAAATTAGTTTGTAATCCTGATAAACTCCGCTGAATATCTCCCGTCCGCATTACGGTTCTGATCGGCAACTGATTAATTGTTACATTTATTGCAGAAATGATACTGTTTTAAGAGAGGTGACTGGGTGTTGGTTTTATTTCATTAATAACTAAAAGCTGCTTAAGGATGATTTATACGATGCCCTTTTAAACACTGATCCATGGTATTCAATGATTTTTAAATAAATGATCAAGAATACATAGAGAAAAAAAAACAATAAAGCCATTGATTCCTCTAACAATGAGAAAATAACTACTTTCATTCGAAAACTGCTTTAAAAACCTTTAATTCAAAATCATAAGTGTTCAAAAATGTAACATCATGTTTGTTTAACTTTATTTGGTTTCGGTTGCTCAAGGGCAAAGATCATTAAAGCTACCTTTGGCAACTGATCGCGTTTGTTGTTGTTGTTGTTTTTTGTCGGGTAAGATGCTTTACAATTGATTTTTCAGCTTTACCTATTATTCAAAACAACAGGTGTAACTTCTCTTTTAACAGTATTGTCATAATAGTACAGACCAAGGAACGAACAGACCAAGGATCGAACAATAATCTGCTGATTCGTAGTCAGACGGGCTAACAACAAGACCACCAAGGAGTGGTCCAGCACAAATATACTGTTTATTTCCTTATTTATAATACTCACAATTTCGAAGCCGTCGTTGCTTTTTCTTTAAAAAATAAACAAAGTTCCATAGACAGTTTTTTTTACTAGTACTCGTGGGAATGGTCTGAATAAATCTGGATATCAGCATTTAAGTGTATTTTTAATTGTACCACGGTATTAATGGTTTGTTTATGAACTCTCCATGTAGTTTTACGCAGAGAAAATTTTGACTGTTTTCATTTTGAATGTATTATGCAAAAATGTTCAAGCAGGGTAACCTTGCTCACTTTCTTTTGATACAGGCATGATCTTATGTGATCTTATGACAACCTAATTATCACATCATGTTCATGTTTGAAAATCTCTTGGTCATCCACCTAATTAATGTGTGTAAAAGTATTTAAGACATTGTAACGGTTAAGACAAACAGATTATTCATTATGATAATTATTATTTAGATTTCTAGTTTCTAGGACATACCGTACACTCCTAACGAACAACAAAAAGTTAATTATTAACTTCAAAGTAACCTGTGTATCTGTTGGTTTTATCTATTCGTCTAGTCAATTGTGGCATGTGTTTGAGAACAACGAACAAAGAAAAAAGGAAAATTCTGACGAAGTCTACACATTTAGAAAGTATTCCTTATATTTTTTTACGATTTATGAATCTGATCGATTAGTATGCGGAATACAATTTGGTACAATCTAACCACACACCTATAAAGATAAAATAATGAAAGAATAATGTAAAACAATAAAAACACAGAAAACACATAATCTTTGAACTGTATAAAATGTTTAAATATTTTATTTCTCTGTTTATACAAGCAAACTACATTTGAAATGAACAAGTTTTTCAAGATTCTGAAGTAATATAGTCAAAGTGTCGCACGAACCTGAGGTGTTTTTTAAGTCTCTGACCAAATCAGTTTACGTGTGAATCTCTAATGTATATTTTCCAAATGTTGCGCAGAACTATTCACTGAAATTAACTTACTATTAAAAAGTAGATTATTTCGTTTATGACATGGACTCTATAAGAGTCAAAATGACTGCAGTCTTGATCGAGTATGACATCAAACAATCATGTTTGTGGAAGCAAAGGCAGATATCAAATACCTGCAATTTAGCAACAAAAATCTAAGACACAATAAAACTTACACGGACGAAAACAATAAGTTGATAAGTAGTTGTCTACAACATATCAAAATGATTAACTGTCTGTACATCACGAAAACAACGGTTGAGTTCTGATATATCTCATTGCCCAACTATTTATACTAACCTTAATGAAACTGAATGCAAAAGAAAGACAGGAACATTTTAAAGTGTGGTCCGATTATTTCATACATATTATATATTAAATGAGTCGTCTTGATTTCCCCTTTTTGTATGGTATGTTAATAGTATGTCATAACAAAGTTCCAATTCAAGACAGTTCATACTTTACAGACACCATTTTTTTCAAACTGATGTTTTGACATCAGAGACTTCGCTGTCTTTATATATCTAATTTCCTGTACTTGCCGGGCATTCCAGCAAATGTAGTATCTTTTGGTATATCAGTAATCAGAGCATTTTTAGCTTCGGCATCAAAGTCAGCGTCGCAGTTGAGAATACTTTTCCCGAGCTCCTGCAAATATACAGTAACTGACGGCTTTTTTGTATGGTAGTTGAAATGAAAATCGAATTTCACTACAAAATAATGGTGTTTCTATAATGATTATCACATTACAAACACATAAATGCTAAACTGTTCACCCAGTCCGTTTTATATGAAATCTTTCAAACAGATTGCTTTAACATTCATATACGTGATATCTTTGTCTCCAGGATGAATACAGCCACTGTAACCTTGATCAGCATTAAAGATGATCTTGACCTTTGTACAACTATATATGCACACATTTTTATCGGTCAACCTTCAAAAACTGCTTGTTGAATTAAACCAAAAACACATGCGATACATAAATATCACTTATACTGTTACAATATCAGTTTCATTTATCTTCTTAATTTTATGTTAAACAGAATCCCTGAATGGCATTCTAAACGGAAAGTTAAAAAGTAGTCTCCCTTTATAACTCACCTCGTCTGAGACAGGAGGACCAGTTCCTCCGTAGTCCTGTGGTAACTGGTCCAAATCAAAGAATTCTGTAAGCTCTTCCAGCTTGTGACCATGTACTCGTATCTAAAATAATTTCTTTTTTGAAAATCACTTCACGATAAAACAATCAAATGATAACATCGGTTAAAGGTCAGATTAGCTTTCAACACAACGGTGGCAATTGCACGTGCGTCAAACGTGACAAACATTTTCATTTTCATAAATGTTTGCATATTCATATATGCATCATAATATATGTAAAAAAAAACTAAAACACATACTGTATATTAAGGCTTTTCCATTTGGTATTGATACATTTGATATGAGTAATCCACCAGTAACGATAATAATCTAAACCATTTTTGCTGAATAATAAAAAAATAATTTAAAAATCTAATCAGAGTGACTTAATACGATTTTAGTATTAAATTCAGTTAGTGCTTCACGCTATTTCTGCTAACAAATCTACAGAATTATATCAAAGCTTGCATCTATTTTTCATCTATATTTTTACTTTGTCCAATGTTTCTTGACTCATAAATGGCCTTCCAATCGCCAACAAGTAATCAAACACTGTGGGTTCGTTTACAACATGGACCATTTTGAATCTTAGTGGAAGGCTTTCCTGTAATGATAAACAAAATTAAATCGAAGCACAAGAATTCATAAACTATATGTTACTTATCAAAATCGTGTATCAAAGCAAACCAGAAAGGATTCAGAAACTTTCGTTCGTCATAATTATCATAAGGTTTACATAGATCATAGCAAGTAGATCATATACGAGAGAGAAATTAAAGATTATATTTTATGCTCTTGAAAGCGACTGACTCACAGATGGGTCGACGATGCATGAAAAAGAAAATGTTTATATACGTAAAACTTTTTGTTTTAGATGTGAAGAACATATCTAAACTAAGTTAGTGTCTCAGTTTTTGTTACAGAAACATCACAATATAAAGTTTTTCATACTTTTATCGGTAAAAAATTTACCCTGTTAACACATGGTAGGTACTTTGTTTTTGTTGTTAATTCTGACATTTTAGAGAACATTCCACAGCGGTTCAGTGGCCTTGGTCGCTGCTTCTAATTTTACTGACCTGAAGGGCATGGGTTCGAATCCTAGCCAAATCAGACTTTTTTTCTTCAGTTTTCATAGTGTATAGAAGCATAAAATTATGTTCTTTTTTGTCAAAGTATATTAACTTCTCTTTAATTCTAAAGAAAAAAATAAGGTAAATTCTGTTAGTCAGCCGCTTTGAAGAAGCACGCTTAACACCACAACCTGAGAGACGTTTACAATGACACTTCAAAACATTCACACCATGATTTAAAGATGCAGTAAAGTGTGGGTTCTAAGGGCCTGCAATAAGTTGTTTTCCTACGAGCACGTTTCAGCTCGAATATTTTCAAAAGGCTGTCGTTTAATGTACATAAGTGATAGAAATAGTTTTTATCTACTTTCATTATCGACACAGTCATGTGTGATACAAAACCCTGAGCGGCGATTCTTCAATACATTCTCAAAAAGAATGACGTTTGAAGAGTGTTAATCTTGGAATGAACCACGTGACAACTTCAGAAATATTCTAGAGACCCTGACCGCTTTTAAGTAATTCCAGTTTTTTTTAAATTGCTTAGTATTCTGGTTCTGTCACTGTAATACATGACACATCACAAGCTGGTCAAATAAGATCTGGTTGCATCTGCAAAGTGCTGCCTCATATTATCTGATAAATGCTTATAATACAATTCAGAAAAAAAAAACAGAACAATATTTTGGGCAGATCTTGTCGTAAACCTTTGTCTACAAATGCACTTACTTCTATGAACCTTGCTTTCCTCTTGGCGTAAAACGGAGAAGCGTGCGTCAGATGCCCAAATCCAATTCCCTGCATGTCATAAAGCACCGTAACACCTCTGATTTGGACATCTTCATCCTTCAAAAAAAGGAATTGTAAGAAATCGAAAGTAATACTTCTCACAGGTTTTGGTATTAATCCATGTTTGTGCTGTTTTATGGAATATTGATTTTGTGTAAATCAAGATAAATAAGCAAGAGAGAATACTATTGTATGTATATGGTATTAGCGTTTTGTGCTAGCTTGCTGGTATTATAAGAACGATTGAGGGTTCGCTCATCCGATGCATCAATTCAATGGTTTTTCTTTCTTTTTTTCTTAAAAACGACAAAAACCAGTTACAATTAGTTAGTTGGCATCGTTCAACAGCAAAAACATTGAAAACTGAAAAATAAAAATTCTAAACATCTTTAAAATTATGTGAAATGTATGTTTTGTTATAAAAGTTGAAGAGGTTTAATGCATTATCCGCTACCCCGAAGAATTCTGAAGTCTATAAATTTGTCACCAAATATGTAGTTCTCAGTTTTGGATTAATTTTTAACTGACACATACTGTGCGTATGACCCTTTTTGTATACACTCACTAGGTTTTGATTTTGGACTGCATGCCTCCTTGCATTTAACTCATTACGACAACTTTTTACGTCTCATGGGAAAAAGTAAAACGTAGTGTCTACGTTTGTATTTTGCTCATAGGACAGTGTGTTTCTTTAAAAAAAGTCATTATCTCTAGGATTGAAAAATACCCGTTAAACCCCCTCTGTTGCCTCTGTCTTCAACATTACCTCAGCAAGTTTAAGACACATCATCATTCCTGTTTTGAACATGTCTTCCACATCCAAATTATTAACATCCCATCTACCTACAGATGTAAAACAAATAAACAATAATTGGATGTAATTTGATTTCAAAGGAAAATTCAAGGTAACATGTCAGCGATTTCAAACCGGTTCACGCACATGTTTGCGATCTGTGTACCTTTAAATGTAAATAGACACTTACACTGTCTTTTTTCATGAAAAGTAAACAAAGTAGCTATATCTCTTATGAAATTTCGAAAGTTAGCACGCTGTAACCGTCTTATGTTTCACGTTAATGGGGGAGGAATCATACAAGACAATCATTTCTACATACCACCCCTGGATAGGAATATTTTTCTTCCCTTTTTGTCTCTTCCCGGAAGTATACCCATGACCCCTGCCTCAACCACATGTTTGACTGCATTCGAACGTAAGTTAGTGAACATTTGTTTATTCATTTCGTCGGCTTTCATCTCGAAATACTTCACAACCAGGGAATAGGCGGCGTCTTGGTCAAATGCACTGGCCCGTAAAAACTTCAACAGATACGCGTCATCAGTGCATATGTTCAATCCTAAATTAATGAGATGTTTCATTAATTCAAAATCAACGGTATTACTTTTCAATCATGCATGTACGTCCCGAACATTCAACATCATCCTATTCCTATGCATCTCCCCCAAGTGTTTTGCCAAAGCAAATATTATATTCTAGGCATTTGTGAAAAAAAATCACTTTGTGATAAAAACTGACTGTCTATATTCTTACCAACATAAAAGTCCGTAACAGAAAGATGCAATACATCATAGAATACACAACTCAGAGCGGGATTCGAACCTCGCCAACGCTCTAACCACTGAGCCAAAGAATCGATTTCCGACACACTTGTCAGAGGTTGTATTTATAGAATTATAGATACGTGTGCACTAGACCGTCACACATCCCCTCTTCATTTATCATGACGAATGGTGTTGTGTATTTTTTAGATCAATGAATCAGAAATCTTGAAAGATTCTATTTTATTTGATTTTTGTAACTAGATCTACATGAGGTTTATCCCGGAGGAGCCCCCATCTTACAAACATGAAGGTCCGTAACAAAAAGATACAGTGCATCATAGAATACACAACCCAGAGCGGGATTCGAATGTCGATCTGCCGCGTGACA
Organism: Cyclina sinensis; assembly: GCA_012932295.1. Lineage (NCBI taxonomy): Eukaryota > Metazoa > Mollusca > Bivalvia > Venerida > Veneridae > Cyclina > Cyclina sinensis. The sequence goes on from JAAONU010000004.1 coordinate 30,535,568, forward strand.
CGCAACCGCTCTAACCATTGAGCCAAAGAACCGATTCTCTCACGCAGTTGTCAGAAACTCAATCATAGATAGATGTGTACTGGACCGTAACAATATACACGTGAAATCTGATGGACCTCACTTAAAATTCAAGATTTTTTTTCTTTTTTTCTGTTTTTGTTCATATGCTTAGGTTTAAATACTAGTATGCAATGTGTGTGGTAAAACGCACTCGACGATTTTCTTTATCTTTGTAAAAACATTGCTCAAGGTTTACCTTGATTTTGCATGCTCACTCAGTTTTTATTTGGTAATGTTTACCTGGATGTTTATGAATTCTCTGTCTCAGAATGTCTATATCAGCTGATCTTTTCTCAGGTATTTCATTCAGTTCCTCCCTGGCAATCTTTATAAGCTCGTCGCTAAGTGTACAAACATATTCCGAGTCTCTTTTCCCACTTGTCATAGTTTTTGCAATTCTATGGTGAATAAAACAAAACCCAGATATCGTTGCAATTTTGTCCGTCTTATGTCCGACTATACACAAATACCTCTGCTAAATGCTTAAAAATGAGATTGTGTGTAAATGCAGCCTTGGACGAATTATATGCATTTGTTTACAATGATACAATAATGCTTGATGCATTTGTTTACAATGATACAATAATGCTTTTGTTTACAATGATACAATAATGCTTGATGCATTTGTTTACAATGATACAATAATGCTTGATGCATTTGTTTACAATGATACAATAATGCTTGATGCATTTGTTTACAATGATACAATAATGCTTGATGCATTTAAGCTGACCTTCAAGGTCTGAAGAATGCAGTGCAAATTATCCCCCGATATGCATTTGCATGCATTTGCATGCACTTCGATTATTAGTTTGTAAGCTTTAACAATTCGTGTCATAGTATATATACTAGTCTCCAATAAATCAGCTGCAAATGTTTAAGTGGGCCATGCTAGTTTTTGTGTTTACCTATTCATAACGAGGATATTACAATTTATGGTTGCAGTTTAAATTATGGAAAAAAACAATATATCTATATAAAAGACGTAAAATATATTTACCTCTCTTATCCAACTTATACTAAACAAAAAATCAATGTACAAAATTCGTTGGTAAAATCTATGCGTATTATATGTGTCGACTCGTCTTTAAATCACGTAGCACACAATGTTTGGTAAGTGCGTAGAAAAACGCATGTTTATTTGTACCTGTAAATGCTATATTCAATTTCAATTGCCCGGGGATTTGTGTGATACCAGGTACTGAAATTGCACTTGTGCCATATATTGCACGCAAAGCAGTTCGTTTTCATATACTCCCGGGTTCATAAACTGGGTCTAGTTCTCTAAATTTATATGGTTATAAAATGTACTTTAAAGGATAAGCTTTATCATGCTAGTCTCACAATAAAATAAAACAGCTATAATTTATTTTAAGAGTGTAACCTTAGCCTAAAATGTATGTTTAACATATAAAATATAAAAGAACTAGTAACTGCAATAACATGTTTAACGATTGTGTTGGCCGTATTTTTTTTCTAAGCGTATGTTATCCTCGGCTATGACTCAACCAACAAGGTCTATCCACAAGAACATATAAACATAGATTCTAGCCCAAGCCACTGAGCAATTTTAACAAAACCTAGATGACAGCTTGATCTATTTTTACTGAACTTAAGTGGTGTAAAAAGCATAAAGTTTGTCGGGTTATCATAGATCATAAATCTAAAAGGTACAAAACCCGATTAATCAACTATTGCTTAATCCCCAAAATATCCTGCTTGAATTTCACAATTGAATTTCATAGTTGCAATTTCACGACAGAAAAAAAGATTGAGATGTGGACAATATCAATAATATATAATAACGAATCAATATATATATATATTTCTATGCATGGTTACCTGAAGTGTCGCTTTTAAACTGCAATACCCTTTTTCTAACTTCCCTACCCAAAAGATTCTGAAAGAACAATGTTTGAGTACTAATTATTAACATCTAGAGGTGTTACGGTCAAGAATGAGATACAGGCACTGGAAGAAATAAGGGGAAGTCGCTGAACTGAGTGAATCTCGGTTTCTTCTATCATTCGTTTTCCCTCTGAAAATATTGTTAGCATCGCTTTCCCTCTGAAAATATTGTTAGCATCGCTTTCCCTCTGAAAATATTGTTAGCAGTAATGATTTCAACATGACAACACCTCCACCCCTGTGAGAAAGAGGCTTTTCGTAGGGATTATAATCAGTTACCTTGAAAATTGTATGGGTTTCAGCCAAAGAGCAATGGGCTGCTGAAATGACCAGCTGTCAATATTACTACCAAACCGTTCTGCCTTTCGATATAGGCATCGATAATTTGCTTAAAAAATTCTCGACTTACTTGTAGGTACAATAGTTCACACAATACAACAAGATTTATTTTGAGTCGGCAAGATTACAAACACAACAAAAGCGTTGAAAAGCTTTTGAACTAATTTGTTATCAAAAGGGAAGGAAGTACAGAAGTTGTAAAGGAAAGACAAATCATGTAATGCATTATATAAAGCTGTGCTGGAGTTGCTGATTCTGACGCTAGACAAAAGGATTTATATAAATTGAATAGACAAAAGCAAATAAGTGTAAATGTTTAAAACTAGGCTTAAAACATATATCACTCCAAATTAGATTCGAATAGAGTTGATCATCAAAGAGCGAAAGCAAAGTACAACGAAAATGGAACACAAAGGCAACAAAAGCACAAAAATAACAAGATGTACAAAAGGAATAGCCTATGTGAATATGCTAATCTGGTGTCATATATATGTGATGACCCATACATTACGAATTACGAATAACTAGATGGGTGTTCAGGTGAACACTTGTTAGAATAACTAAAAAGGTAAACAAGAGCCAGCTGGAAAAGACAGCATGCTAGTTCAAGTACAAAAAAGGGCTAAATGTGATGCTGGCCTAAAGATATACCCTCTTGTCATTAGTAATATAATTGAAACTTTGATGAAGAAATGTTAAGAAATGGCAAAGTTATAGCAAACGTTAAGTTTTCGTGACGGACTGAGGGACAGACGGACAAAGCGATCCCTATGAATCGCCGTTTCTTCGAAAGAGCGACACAAAAATACAACAATCTGAAGAAGCACATGCAGATAAACATATTTTCATAGTAAGCAGACAAAGCATTATACATACAAAGCATAGGCATGGTTACAAAATTACACATGTAAGCAGGAAAAAAAGAAAAATAATAAAGAAAAGAAAAAAAGAAAATTGGTAGAACCGATGGATGCTCTCTATAGTAGCACTATTTAAAAATGGGTGTATTTTTGGTATTTTTTCTGTGTATAATCTGTGGTACAATATTGGTATAAAATAAACCTAGAGTTATCACTGAATGTGATTAAACCCCCAAAATACCTCCTTGTCAGAGACAAAAGAAAAAACTATCAAGAAAGAACTGCAAGGTAGGGTAACAGGTCTTGTATATCACATACCCTCACAATATTTCTATTATTTTCATACCGGAAAGACTACGTGCAAAACATATTTATCAGGTGGACAACATTTATGCTAAATTATTTTAAAATCCTTCGATGCGTGATAAAGAAACAGAGCGGAGAGAAAATAGGGACAACCTCTAAGTGTGACCTTGACTTTTGAGGCACGCACCTGGGAGTTGATCGCGACATGGCTTATTTTAAAATCACTTCATAATGAGAATGTTATTTACCCCCGTAACCTCAACTACGTTTGAGGGGGTATAAAGAGATAATTCATAAACATGGCCCGATAGTGTTATGATACCTAAACACTGCACTTTCTATTACATCATCTATCTACTGTTTTGACTATCAAGCATATACCTTCCACAAATTGTACGCGATTCTCCGAATAAGCGAAAATAGTAATAATGATAGATAATAGGAAATGCAATCAATAAATTGGGCAGGGTAGATTATCGTTCTTTGATACTGCACTTCCTCTAATTGTCCTCTATCAACAGGTGTAATGTAGATTGAATTCATTGAATACTAAGATAGTTAAACATGATGGTCATGAAGGCCCTATATCGCTAATCTGAGTAGCACATTTAAAATAGCAAGGCCATTAAAGGAATCAATGTATGGTCATCCAATGTTGAAGTTGAAATCTACTTGCAAAATTGTACATCTGTCCCAAAGTCATGGACACAGCTTTAAAAACGGTAAGTAGGTCAGTATTAAAAGGTCAGTGTCAGTTGAAGTCAAAGCTGAAATCCACATGCAAAATTATAAGTGAAGTTCAAATTTCTATCCTGTTACTGCTAAATCAATAAAGTAGGTCAGAAGGCTAAAGTAAATGTTGGCTAAAAGTATAATTCAAATTTCCATACTTTAGCCACAAAAATAAAAGTGTGTCAGTAGGTCAAAGTAAATGTCGACTAAGGTAAAGCAGAAATCTACGTTCAAAATTATAAGTAAAGTTTAAATACTCTAGCTACAAGATTTATTTTGAGTCGGCAAGATTACAAACACAACACAAGCTCTGAAAAGCTTTTGAACCGATTTGTTATCGTAAGGCATAAAAATCAACAGGGAAGTACTGAAGTTGTAAAGGAAAGACAAAACATGCAATGCAATACAAAATGTATATAAAGCTGTGCTGGAGTTGCTGAGACGCTAGAAAGAAATCTACATGCAAAATCTTAAGTATAATTCAAATTTTATATTGTAGCCCAAAAAAGAAAGTGGGTCAGTAGGTCAAATTAATGTCGCCTAAGGTCAAAGTAGAAATGTACATTTAAAATAAGGATTTTTTTTCATTAAGTGAAACCTCCCCATCCCTCTGGTGGGTCAATTTTATCCATAGGGAGATAAAGGTCAAGCTACATACCAAATATCTTAGTTCTACGGCCTACGATTTCTGGTAAGAAGTTTTTCAGTGAATTTGTATTTAACATAAATACCCTTGGGCAGGATCAATTTGGAATCCAGGGACATAATTTGAACAAATATGGTGGATGTCTACTAAACAGTCCTACAAAATATCTAAGCTTTAGGGTATACATTTTAAGTCAGAAAGATTTTCAAAGTTAACCCTTTACAACATTATATAAATCAACAGATCCCCGAAGCAGAGTTGAGTTTTACCCTGGGGAAATATTTGAACAATCTTTCCAGAGGTAAGCTATACAATGTTACATACTAAATATCTATAATAAGAGTAGGGCCTATGGTTTCTGACGAGAAGGTTTTCAAAGATTTTTTATTCTGTACGAAAAGGAGGGGTGGAGTCAGTTTTGAACCCAGGGGTGTAAGTTGAACAATCGTGTTAGAGGGTCTCCAGTCGATGCTCCATGCAAAATATCTTGGACATATCTTGGTCTTTTAGTTTCAATCCCTTTTATAATTTTAGAGTTAAGCCTAGTTTAAGTATTTAAACATATGAGAAGGTTATAGAAAAACACTCAAAAATGGAGGTAGTTAAAGTTATTGTTTTTGGACAATGTACTTTCTGCCACTCCCCTCTATCAATATGCCCAATATCAACTCAATGCCTTTCATAGCTTTAGAGTTATACCCCGAACAAGCAAAACGTACTAAGGGGAGATAATGATAAAACTATACGAACTATGGCTGTGCACTGCATCTACTCCCAGTCATCTGTCATTGTATGCAGTTTAAAGAAAATTTGAGTTATACTCCGGACAAAATAAGACAAAGTATTAAAAACGTAGTAAAGGGAGATTTCTGAAAAATGAAATAAGGCAGAGTAATACACTGCACTTTATGAATAAACTATCAATATATATTTAATATCAACTAAATCCCTTTTATAATTTTAGAATTATGCTCTGAATAAGCATTATAACATATTACGAAAAATATATAGCTTGTCCTACTTCCATCTGGTTCGTCAACTTATCATGCCAAACCATTTTGTAAACAAAGTCTGAATGTCCTTTGTTCTGCTGTCATCCAAAATATTTATTGGAAGTCGTTTCCAGGGTATGATCTTTGCCCCAAAATCAATAAGGGATATCTACTCATCATGCCAAACCATCTTGTAAAGTATAAGGATCCTCAATTCAATTGTTCTTGAGTATTTGATTTGGATACCATCTTCGAGAAGCATTCTTGTGACCTATTGCTCATTGGGTCCCATTTATATAAAGTTCATCAGCTTACTATTCCTATCCATATTGTATAGTTTGAGGGTCCTTGGGTTCCGTTGTTCTTGAATTATTGGTCGAACTGTTGTCTTAGTGCAACCCTTGTGAACGTTGACCCAGTAGATCCTAAATTAGTCGATATTATATACTTACCATGTCCTATTATCCGTAAAGTTTGTGGAACTTTCAGCTCTTCTTGGTTATTTATCAAAAACTGTTTTTGAAATGCAAGGTCCAGTGAATTTTGACAAGGTCCAGTGAATTTTGACAAAGTGTGCCGTTATACTAATGCAAGTTTTTAAGATGTTAGAAATGGAAAATGTAAGGAAAAACTAAGCCAAGAGAATTTTGGAAATATTTTAAAAAGGAAACAAGTAATGCTGGTAGTAATAGCATTTCGATGGAAGAATTTCGTAAAAGAGGTGTGCTTTTAGCTACTGAAAAGTGGTCCTATAACGGTCATGAAATACAGATAGTCAATGATTTTAATTATCTTGGTACAATATTTAATTACTCAGGAAATTTCGCTCTACACCAGGAGCATTTAACTGGCAAAGCATTAAAAGCATTGAATGTATGTTATGCAAATGTAGGGATTATGACTTATCACCAAAAACCTTATGTCAATTATCTGATGCTTTTGTAGTTTCTATATTAAACTATTCTTGTGAAGTTTGGGGCAATTCAAAGTCAAAAGAAATTGAGCGAATTCATCTAAAATTTTGTAAAAGACTTCTACAACTAAAACAAAACACATGCAATGCATTTGTGTACATGTGAATTGGATAGATATCAATTATATGTCAATAAGTTTATGAGAATCATTAAATACTGGTTGAAACTCGTAAATACGGATAACATTATATTAAAAACTGTATACACAATGGCAGTCAGAGATAGCGAAAACGGTTGTAATAGTTGGGTTTCATCTGTAAAATAATTATTAAATGAATATGGATTTTCATTTGTGTTTGATGATGTTAATAACATCAATGTCAGTGTATTTTTGCATGCTTTTAAAAGTCGTGTTGTTGACTTGATTTTGTTAAGCAAGAATGGTTTTCTATTTTAAACAGAAGTTCTGTCTTGTACTTATGTCATTGTTATTCAAATCTAAGAACAAAATATTTAAAAAGACAATATTCCATCTATGTATAAATTTATAGAACTTTAGAACTCTAATAAAAAAGACGGACTTATTAAATTTGCAATGATTTTCAAAGAAGCACTTGTTATAAGAAGTGCACTACTAAATATTAAGTGTAAAAAGCTCATGCTCAACCTCCAGAAATACATTGTTTTAGATCTGTTGCTGAGTTCTTACGTAAAACGAAATATTTATTTCCTAATGTGTATGTGTGTGTGTATATATATATATATATATATATATATATATATATATATATATATATATATATATTTCCCTTTTCACGTTGACATTCTACTATATATAACGTGTTATTTATTGTAGAGGATGTACTATGTACAAGTCTAAATAAATGTTTGTCTTGTCTTTTCTTGTCTATTTATTGAAGTTGGCTGCCTTCTATTCTAGTATGAAATAGTATTTTTGATTTTAAATTCTACTTTTAAATTGATTTTAAATTCTACCTTTTTTTTCTAACTCTACATGAAAAATAATTCCAAGGACTTTAAAACTCAGCACTCTCCAAGTTAATTTCCATTTTGTTTAAATGGACCTCGTGCTATACTTTAAAGAGCCTATCCATACAACATTTTGTCAAAATTAACCTTTAATGCAGAATACAAACCAAACTCATTTAGGACGTATAACGTAGTATTTAGAGACATCAGATCCATCTAGGAGTAAGGAAGTGTCGTCAGCAAACTGACTAATCTTTTACTCTGTATTGTTTCTATTTATACCTTTTATTTCTTTGCAATTTCTTATTTTTAAAGCTAGAATCTCTACGCAAAAAAAGAAAATATACGGAATTACTGGGTCACTCTGACAACAACCACGTTCTACGGTGAATAAGTTTGATGAATATCCATTTTAATGGACAGCAGGTTTTATATCTGTAAAAAAAATCGAAATCCATCTTTGAAAGTTTGAGAAAAAGAATGAAAAAAAACTTAAAGTCTTCATATTAAAATCACGGGAAAGAGTATCAAAAGCCTTTATAAAATCAATCATCATTAACAGACCAGGAATATTATTAGTTTCTGCAAAATTCATTAGGTCATATAAAAGTCGTGTGTTTTTTTACCTATAAATCTGCCTTTTATAAAACCTGTTTGATCTTTATTTATAAGAATATCTAGCACTGGTTTTAACCTTTTTGCTATTAAACCTGATGCTAACTTCTATACCGTATTGGGAAGAGTTATTGGGAGACAGTTTTTCAAATATTGTCTAGGTTTGTTATCTTCCGGAATGCAAATTATGCTTCCTTGATTTTGTGACATCGATAATTCACCCTGGTCAAAAGCATGATTTATAGCTCTCACAACAAATTTACCTATTTTCCCACAGAAAACTTTAAAGAAATTTCAAGAAAAACCATCAGAACCCGAACTATTATCGTTATTCATATTTTTAATGTTTCGGTGACTTCAGAATAAGTTAACTTTCCTTCTTTGACTGGTTATTTCTCAGCTTCAGTTTAGTTCTCGAAACGGGTCATACAGGTATTTCATCTATTAAGTAACTTCTGGCTTTTCTATTGTTGTTAAGAGATTTATAATTACAATAATCTTACTCTACATTTAGGACTAAGATAAAATCTCTGCACCAGGTATATTCCTGATTTCCTATCTGGTCTATAATTGGAAAAATATGTTCAAAGAAAGATGGTTTATCTATATATTCGGCCCATAAATATTTATTAAAGTGAAGCATTTCGTCTGAACAAGTAAACTTGAAATGACATAGTTTCCTTCTGGATCGACCACCGAGATTTGTATTTTTAAAATCTAACTTACGGTTAAACAGCACACCTACACCCCTTGAGTTTCCACCACCATAGCTAAATAAACAATCTGAGTTCCATTCAAATGATCTTTTAAGTTTTTTCTTTCTAAACATATCTTTATAAACTTATAGTGACCGCCAGGGCAGGACCTTTTATGACCCCGGGGGCTATTTTGAACAATCTGTATAGAGGACTTCTAGATAATGTGCAACACAATTTTAGAAAAAAAGGATTGTCAAAGTTTTCATTATATAGGCTTAAGTAAAATCAAATTATCCCTGAGCGGCGTCATTAATGATCCCAAGGACATTACTTGAACCTTTTTTAGACTACCTCTAGATGATGATGCTCCTTGCAAAATATCTTAGCTCTAGGCTTTGCAGTTTCAGACAAGAATATTTTCTTTTTATATAAGTCTATGTCAAAAATGATTCCAGGGGCGGTGCCAATTTTGATTCTACATGTTTATAAGTCTACTAGGTAAAATGACACACAAGATATTTAGACTACAGGCTATGTGATTTAAGAGAAGAAGTTTTTAAAGATTTTCCTATATATATGTCTGTATAAAACTAAGTGACCCCGGGGCAGTGTCATTAATGACCCTAGGGTTATACTTCTAACAATCTTGGTAGAGGACCTCTATATAATGCTCCATGCAAAATATCTCAGCCTTAGGCCTTGTGGTTTTTGACAAGAAGATTTTCAAACATTTTCCTCTATAATTCTATGAAAAACATGTGACCCCTGGAGCGGGCCAATTTTGACACCCTCCCCATGACATAATTTGAAGAATCTCAGTACATGTCTTCTAGGTTATGTGACACACAAACCATTTAGACTCAAAGCCATGTGGTTTAAGAGAAGAAGCTTTTTAAAAGTTTTTCCTATATAGTTATGTCTTAATAATATTAAGTGACCCCTGGGTTACGACTATTAATGGCCCCAGGGGTATAATTTAAACAATCTTAGACGAGGACCTCTAGATTATGCTCCATGCAAAATATCTCAGCTCTAGGCCAAAAAGATATTCGTTTTCCTATATAATTCTATACAAAACATGTGACCTAGGGAAATGATTTGAACAATCTTCGTAGAGGTCTGCTAGAGAAAGCCTTACGCCAAATTTCAGAACTCTGGGCCAAGTGGTTTCAGACGAAGATTTTGTAAAATTTTCCTATTGGTAGCCCTAGCAACTACAGTTCTGCATGGAATCAAATTCTTTGATAACTTTGGTAAAGCTTCATGCAAGGAACAACCACGCAAAGTTTCCATCAGTTTGGCCCACCAGTTTTAGAGGAGACGTTTTTTAAAGCAAAAGTTGACGACGCCCGAAGGACACAGTCCGGTCACAATAGCTCACCCTGAGCACATTGTGCTCATGTGAGCTTGAAAATATATATACAATGTATAGTTAATCATAACCTGCTAACATTTAAAGCGGTTAAATAAAGACTACGGCAAACTTCGTAGCCGTAGTTCTTGTCAGAGAAATGTGCGAGTAGATTTTAACGCGCGCATGTTACCTGTAAAAGCAAAAGACATTAATATCGAACAAGAAATGCCACTTCAAGATGACAATACTCCCAAATTTCTGCTTTGACCTTTGATTTGAGGACAAAATGATTATAAATTGTAGATCCTTCAAAATAACTGGGATTTTTGACAATTTGGCCTCAAGGTCAATGTCATTTAGGGTTCAAGGTAAAAAAACAACAATATATTATGTGATCAGATGCAGATAAATTGTATATGCTTCAAAAGAAGTTTTTTTTTCTTTTTTAGTCAATTTAAACTCACTGTCATATGTAAAATATATGCATTTTGAAAATTACTCCCAAAGGGTTGTTGTGTGCAAACATGAACTAAATATGTTTCGTAATAAGGAAGTTATGGGTAATATTCAGTATTTTTGACATTTTGGACCTTCGAGGTGAAGATCATTCAGGGGTCAAGGTCAAATAATTGTCAGTGGGAGAGTATTGTCAGAAAGGGTGTTGTTTTCAAGTATGAAATAAATTCATTTACAAATAAGGAAGTTAAGTTAAATATTTTGACAACTGGACGAAGGTCTTGTCCAAGGGGGCATTGTGTTTTAGTATGAACTAATTCCATTTGCTAATAAGGAAGTTAAAGGCAATTTTAATTGGACTTTTGTGGTCAAGGTAATTCAGGGTCAAGGTCAATCAAATATGTCAGTGATAAAGTCTTATCCGAAAGAGTGTTATGTTCAAGCATGAAGTAAATCTGTTTACTAGTAAGGAAGTTATGGGCAATGTTAAAGTTTTCGGATGGAATGACCGGTGGACTGACATGGACAGTTAAAAAACTGTATGTCCTTCTTTGCGGGCATAAAAGCATCGGTCAAAGAACTTTAAATTGTAGCAAGAGTGCATCAGGGTACCAAATGCTCACATGCAGAGACCACTTGAAGTCTTCTCTCGTCATGAACTTTCGAACGTAACCATAAGACAAGAGGGCAATGATGGCCCTTGATCGCTCACTTTAGTACTAAGCAAACGTCATTTTCTCATTGAAGATTTGTAGGTAACTACAAACAACAAAATATCTAAAATATCGGTCAGTAAATAAAGGCTCTATGACAGAAATTAGAAAAATCTATAATTAGCTGTGGAGACCCTGACCTTGAACCAGTGACCTCAACCCCCACCTAAGACTACAGGTCCAAGAAAGGAACCGACATACCAAATATCAAAGATATTGGGCTATAAATGAAGGCTCTATGAGGTAAAGTTGACAAATCTATGTTAAGCCTTGGTGACCGTAACCCCAATTTAATGGAAGAGGTTCATGCAAGGTGTCTTTATACCAAATATTTAAAATATCAACCAATAAGTAAAGGCTCTATGAAACTAGATGGGTGTTCAGTGGAACACTTGTGTCGCCCTTGGGTACTCTGTTAGAATAACTAAAAAGGTAAACAAGAGCCTGTTGGAAAAGACAGCATGCTAGTCAAAGTACAACATTACCTGTCCACAGACAGCATGCTCCACTTTTCTCAGTGCTGGATAATTAATTATAAGCCAAGTTAAACAAGAGGCCCAAGTGAAAAAAATTTGAGTGGGGCAGGGCAAGTACCTAGTCATACAAGATGAAAAAAAATTTGGGTCAAGTAGTTATGTATTTAAAACAAAAATTTGGGCCCCGATAGTGGGGTGTGTGTGTGTGTGTGTGGGTGGGGGTGGTGGGAAGTGAAGTACCTATGTATTAAAAAAAATGGATCGGGTGGGCGGGTTGAGGGTGGATGGGGAGTCAAGTACCTATTTATTAAAATTTAAAAAAAAGATCCCGCGGGGGGAAACGGTAAGAAAATGGGGGGGGGGGGGGAGAGTTGAGGGCGGACTGGTTTGGGAATCGGATGGGGAGTCAAGTACCTATGTATAATAAAAAAAATTGGGCCCGGGGGCGGAGGGTAGAGGGTGGATGGGGAGTCAAGTACCTATGTATTAAAATTTAAAAAAAAGGCCCGGGTGGAGGGTAAAAAATGGGGGGGGGGTGACTGGTTGGAAGGGGTGAGGGTGGATGGGGAGTTAAGTACCTATGTATTAAAAAAAAAATAGGGTCCGGGGGTAAATAAAATCGGGGGGCGGGTCCCCATGCAGAGGGGACGGTGGGGGCGGAGGGAGGGGTACTTACCCATCTCATGTCAGTTAATATTTTATTTCTAGGCTTAAGAAGTTTTTTTTCCTATATATAAGTATAAGCAAAATCAAGTGACCCCTGGGGGTGGGGCTAACTGTGACCCCAGGGACATGGATACCAACAATCTTTGCAGGTGTCTTGTTGGTGATCAAGTATTCCAAGTTTGAATGGAATATCCTTGACACTTTTTGAGACATGAACATAAAGAAAAAGGTTAACCAAGAAATTTTAACTTGAAAAAGGGGCATAACATTGCAAAAATAAATTTGAGGGTTATCTGCCCTTGAGAAATGGTGTTGTCTTTAATGATACAATTGTAAGCATTACAACTGGAAAGTTTGATGAAGAAACATTAAGAAATGGCATAGTTATAGCCAATGTTAAGTTTTCATGACAAGATCCAGGTACAAAAAGGGGCATAACTCTGTCAACTGTGACCTTGACCTACACATTTTGGCATCATCACGACCCTGTTGTCGTAAGCAATATAATTTGAAATTTTGATGTTGAAATGTTAAGAAATGGCAAAGTTATTCCCAACGTTAAGTTTAGTTTTCATGACAAAATCCATGTATAACTAGATGGGTGTTCGGTGGAACACTTGTGTCGCCCTTGGGTACTCTGTTAGAATAACTAAAAAGGTAAACAAGAGCCTGCTGGAAAAGACAGCATGCTAGTCAAAGTACAACAATACCTGTCCACAGACAGCATGCTCCACTTTTCTCAGTGCTGGATAATTAATTATAAGCCAAGTTAAACAAGAGGCCCAAGTAAAAAAATTTGAATGGGGCAGAGCAAGTACCTAGTCATACAAGATGAAAAAAAAAATTTGGGTCAAGTAGTTATGTATTTAAAAAAAAATAAATTTGGGCCCCGATAGTGGGGTGTGTGTGTGTGTGTGTGTGGGGGGGGGGGGTGATGGGAAGTGAAGTACCTATGTATTAAAAAAAAATTGGGCCCGGGGTGGGGGGGTTGAGGGTGGATGGGGAGTCAAGTACCTATGTATTAAAATTTAAAAAAAAAAGGCCCGAGGGGGGGGTAAAAAAAATAGGGCGGGGGGGGACTGGCTTGGGGGGGTTTGAGGGTGGATGGGGAGTCAAGTACCTATGAATTAAAAAAAAAAATTGGGTACGGGGGGGGGGGGGGGGTTGGGGGGGGACTGGTTTGGGGGGGGGGGTTGAGGTAGGATGGGGAGTAAAGTACCTATGCTTTAAAATTTAAAAATAAAAATAGGCCCAGGGGGTCCCCATGCAGAGGGGACGGTGGGTGGGGGAGTACTTACCCATCTCATGTCAGTTAATATTTTATTTCTAGGCTTAAGAAGTTTTTTTCCTATATATAAGTATAAGCACAATCAAGTGACCCCTGGGGGTGGGGCTAACTGTGACCCCAGGGACATGGGTACCAACAATCTTTGCAGGGGTCTTGCTGGTGATCAAGTATTCCAAGTTTGAATGGAATATCCTTGACACTTTTTGAGACATGAACATAAGGAAAAAGGTTAACCAAGAAATTTTAACTTGAAAAAGGGGCATAACATTGCAAAAATAAATTTGAGGGTGATCTGCCCTTGAGAAATGGTGTTGTCTTTAGTGATACAATTGTAAGCATTTCAACTGGAAAGTTTGATGAAGAAACATTAAGAAATGGCATAGTTATAGCCAATGTTAAGTTTACATGACAAGATCCAGGTACAAAAAGGGGCATAACTCTGTCAACTGTGACCTTGACCTACACATTTTGGCATCATCATGACCCTGTTGTCGTAAGCAATATAATTTGAAAGTTTGATGTTGAAATGTTAAGAAATGGCAAAGTAATTCCCAACGTTAAGTTTTCATGACAAAATCCATGTATAAAAAGGGGCATAACTGTCAAATGTGACCTTGACCTAGAAATTTTAATGTTTAGAAATGGCAAAGTTATAGCCAACGTTAAGTTTTCGTGACGGACCGCCGGACAAAGCGATCCCTATGTATCGCCTTTTCTTCGAAAGGGCGACACAAAAAGGGGCATAACTCTGTCGAATGTGACCTTGACCTAGAAATTTTGGCATCAACCCGACCCTGTTGTCATAAGCAATACAATTTGAAAGTTTGATAAGATAATATTTAGAAATGGCAAAGTTATAGCCAACGTTAAGTTTTCGTGACGAACCGACGGACAAAGCGATCCTTATGTATCACCTTTTCTTCGAAAGGGCGACACAAAAAAGTAGAAAAATATATCTTTTTGGCCTAATTGACCTTGGCCCAGTGACCTCAAACTCCACCTAAGGGTATATAGAGGTTCTTGCAAGTACCTACATACCAAAAATCTCAGATATCGCTCAATAAATGAAGACTCTAAGGGGATAAGTACAAAAATCTATGTTTAGCCTTGGTGACCTTGACCCAACTGAGTGGCAGAAATTCATGTAAAGTGCCTATATATCAAATATCTAAGACATCTGTCAATAAATAAAGGGTCTATGATGAAAATTTGAACAGTCCATTTTAAGCCTTGGTGACGCAGGGGCATGGCCAAGATTTGAATAAAAACATGGTAGATGTCTACTACATGTTAAACATCAAATATCTTAACACTAGGCATTGTGGATACTGACATTTTTTTCTATGCATGTCTTTACAAAAATCAAGTGACACCTTTTGTTGGGTCAGTTTTGACCACAGGAGCACCATTTGAACAATCTTGGTAGACGACTTCTAGGTGATGCTCCATGCAAAATATCTAAGCACTAGACTTCTGGTTTTAAAGTTTTACCTATATAACCCACCCCCTGGGCATAATTTGAACAATTTGTGTAGAGAACCTCTAGGTGGTATCAAATCCCAAAGCATAGTAATTTCAGACAAGATTTTTGAAGTTTTCACTCCATGCCTCTATATAAAAAAGTGACCCCGAGAGCAGGGTCTATTTCAACTCCTGGGACATAATTTCAACAATCTTGGATCCACAAGACAATACTTTGTGCAAATTTTTAACTAAGGGGTTGTAATTTCAGGGAAGAAGATTCCTCAAGGTTTTCCTATTTATTTCTACGTAAATTATGTGACCCCTAGGGCATTGCCAGTTTTGACCTTGGGCATAATTAGAACAACTTTGATAGAGGACATCTAGATGATACACTGCAAAATAACTAAGCTCTAGGTTTCAGACAAGATTGTTCTTTTGGTTGCCATAGAAACCAGTTCTGCATGGAACTGAATTCTTTGAACAACTTTGGTAGAACTACATGCAAGGAATATCCGTGCCAAGTTTTTATTATCCCCCCGCCAAAGGCGTAGGGGATATTAGGAATGCCCTTCGTCCGTCCGTGCGTCCGTGTGTCCGTGCGTCTGTGCATCCGTGCGTCCGTCCGAAACAATTTTGTCCGGAGCATAACTCCAAAACTACTTGAGGGATTTTATTTAAACTTCATACTCTGACAGAGCACATTGGTAGGTAGTGCAGTGTGCAAGTCCAATAACTCTACCTTGTTTTTTTTAGAGTTATTCCGCTTTATCAAATTTACTTGATAAATTTTGTCCGGAGCATAACTCCAAAACTGCTAGAGGGATTTTATTCAAACTTCATACACTGACAGAGCACATTGGTAGGTAGTGCAGTGTGCAAGTCCAATAACTCTACCTTGCCTTTTTTTAGAGTTATTCCGCTTTATCAGAATTACTTGATAAATTTTGTCCGGAGCATAACTCCAAAACTACTTGAGGGATTTTATTCAAACTTAATACACTGACAGAGCACATTGGTAGGTAGTGCAGTGTGCAAGAACAATAACTCTACCTTGCCTTTTTTTTAGAGTTATTCCCCTTTATCAGAATTACTTAATAAATTTTGTCCGGAGCATAACTCCAAAACTACTTGAAGGATTTTATTCAAATTTCATACACTGACAGAGCACATTGGTAGGTAGTGCAGTGTGCAAGTCCAATAACCCTACCTTGCCTATTTTTTAGAGTTATTCCCCTTTATCAGATTTACTTGTTTACATTTTAAAAATCCAAGCATATATAGAGGATATTCAAGTTTTTTCTATAAATACGGGATTTATTTTCATCGAGTGGTATGAAAATAAATATTTCATGAGTGGCGATAGCCACGAGTGAAATATGATAATTTTCATACCACGAGATGAAAATAAATCCTGTATTTAATGAAAAAACTTGAATTTTCTGTTTATTATATACTTTACTCTTTTTTGACCTTAAGATTCGAAAGAATTCCCCTTTAATTTAGTGTATTGGCTGAATTTAGAAGAAAGTAGTCTGGCAAGACACCAGTGAAAATACGGAAAATATGTTTCACTGCAGTGAAAAATAAATTTTTACAGTGAAAATACGGAAAATGAAAATACGCAATTTATTTCATCAATATTTCTCAATATTTCATTTATAAGTATATAATAAACATGTTTATCTAATTCTTGAACTTATTATCCCCGCGAAAGGAGGGGATATTAGAAATGGTCTCCGTCCGTGCGTGCATCCATTCCAGTTTTGTCGGGAGCATAACTCCAAAAGTACTCGAGTGATTTTCTTCAAACTTCATATATTGAAAGAGCACATTTTGAGGAGGTGCAGTGTGTAAGAATGATAACTCTACCTTGCCTACATTTAGAATTATTCCCCTTTATCAGATTTAATTGAAAAACTTTGTCCGAAGCATAACTCAAAAAGTGCTTGAGCGATTTTCTTCAAACTTAATACACTGACATAGCACATTGGTAGGAAGTGCAGTTTGCAAGAACAATAACTATACCTTGCCTATTTTTTGTGGGATTTTCTTCACACATTATTACATTGAGTGTTTGAAAGTACAACCTTCAGGTAGCTTCTTCCCGGCGGGGGGATTAACCATGTGTAACATGGCTCTTGTTAAATTTGGTTAAGTAGAGGAGATGTCTTTAAACTGTTGACCCTTTAACACACTCGCACATGACAAGCTCACATTGAGCAGGTTGTCCTCAGGTGAGCTTAAAAGAAAGGAACAACAAAGTATTTTTGTATTTTTTATTCCTGGTAGAATAGGAGCTGGCATTTGAATACCGTGAACACTTGTTATAATATTACACTCTCAAAATGCAGTAAACTCAAGAAACACTGTTCTTGCAAAAAAATGCCCTATTAAGTAATCTTCATCTAAAAATCTGCAACAAGCTGATGTACTGTTCAAACACAATGTGTAAGTAGGTTTCACATACATAAGATATAATTATACATTGTGAAGAACACTTTACGACAGTATTTCTTGTTGATTGTTTCTGTATTTATCAGGGAAATCCATCATGCTCACAACAGTAAGCAGTATCTTAAACATTACATAAATTATAACAGAAGTGAACACAGTACCGTTTGTGCATTACAGCATGAAAGTTTCTCTACACAACTTAAGAAACTATCATATCAAATCTTGGTATGTTTGAGACAGAAAAAAGAATTAATGAAATAACAGCCCTGTAAGTTTTCTTTCCAATTTATCAGTTTGTGCCAGACTGCATTTTATTCAATTATTTCCATTTTCTATTCAAGTCATAGTTTGAAACACTTCAATTTAAAGTTAGTAAAGTCATTTTTCATGCTGTGTTGAAGTAGGTAAAGCATGTAAGACCATAGCTCTGATCAACCAAGAAATATGTAAACTGATATTACTGAACAATTCAGGACAACATCAAACAGCTGTGTGTAATTCTGGCACTCTTGAATGCTGTGCTGAGTGCCTGATCTCTCTGAGTAAATAATAATACATTTACTAATCACCACTGTGATTTCTATTGAGTAACGCAAGGGGAGTATGCCAATTATGCCAAGTTTGCCTTCATAAAATCCACGTCATACAGGACTGTTCAACTGCTGAAATTTAATATTCATCATTTCATACACAACTCACTCTTAAGCGACACAACTTCAATAAATGTATTTTTATAAATGACTTAGACTCCAGATGCCTTCAGATAAAATTTGGGAATCTTAGTGTTCAGGCTTTCCAGATGCTTTAATGGTTACTTCTGTACTCAAGTACAGACTGCCAACTATAGTATAGCCCACCAAGTCATGTCCTATCCTATTACATATACAGAATCACTTTTTCTTCCCTTGTGAATATACCTATTGAACAGTTCCATGTAAATACACCCTTAGATATAAACAAAAAGAGAAAGAACAAAACCATTTTCTGAACAAATTTCCAACACTGTTCTTGATGAAATCACCTGAATCTACATGTATCAAATCTAATTACAAATCATATACTTCCTTAAATAGCAAAGGAGAACTGGAAAGCTTGGAAAATCTCATGAGGCAAATAGAATTCTTAATCAGACGGAAGTTGAACAGTTCTGGTGACAGTTTAAATTATTATCATATCTTGGCATAGTTGTCTCCCCTAAATTCAGACAAACCTATAATCCTTGTCTGCATGCATGATATAATAGTAAAATTAAAACATTCAAGATCCAGAGCTACATAATATTGTGCAAATAAAGCAACTGACTATAATACCCAATTACTTGATTCAGTTTTTAAACAATTTACGTGTGAAATTGTGTGGATGGTAAAAACAAGTTTATAAAAGATGTAAGATTCCTATCCATGTAAGTATTAAATAGACCCGCTGGTGATGGTTTTAAAAAGTATTACAAATAAAAATAAATCCATGGGAATATTAAGAACAAGATGGTAGTTATTTGTAAGAATAAAGGAACATGGTTTTGATTTATTCAATATTCATTCAAATGTCCCTATCTTCAATATAAAGATTTTATCCCCTCATGTTGTTCAGTTAAATGTTATTTTCTGGAAGAGGCAAATACATTTATTTTGCCAACAAATTGTAACAAAGAGGTGTGAAGCCAAAATCTTATCCATAAAAAAGTTTGAAGCCAAAATCATTCACACAAATTTGTACAATATTCCAAAGAACTTTAAGAAAACACAAACTTCTAATCACAAGTTTGAGTTGAAACTAATCTGTCTCATATTTTGCTAAAGTGTATACAATACTTTTAAAACTGTGTATGTTTAACTGTATACCTTGCCAGTTTGGGTGACAAAATTGAATCATCTGAAAACTGAAGGGTATCTACGTAACAAAAATGTCTAGCTTTCTGAGAATATACTACTTAAACTTCCCATCTCAAGCAAAAAAAAACAGGATTTTTAAAAATACACAAAACTTTCTTTTATCTGATATAACACGTTTTTTTAAACTAAACTAAAGATTATATATACCCAGAATACTTTAACCAAGGACAAAGTCATGATTAAAGATTTACTTTACAAGATTACAGAAAGATAAGTAAATTGCATTAATTCTTTAACATCTAACAGAACATATTTTCCTACTTGGAGAATAAATGCAACCATTTCAATAACTGCAGAGATGCAGTCTGTTAACTTTATACTTGTTTGAAGTTGTTTCTTCTTGTTTGTGTCATAATAAGCAACATTTCTTCCTTTTTTGTATCTGTATGCATAAAAAGCAAAATATTTCCTTTTTTTGTATCTGTATGAAAAAAAGAAGTAAATATGATCAGTTAAGATAATATTCATCTTCATAAGCCTGTGTATGTAGCTACCTCAACACATAACCAAAAACAAAGTGAATTATCATCTTGTAAAAAAATTTTACTGGGGAAAAAAAACACACAAAAAATCACTGTGTAACTTCAACAAGTAAATGATCTAACTTCATAAACAGTTTTCTGTGACTGTATGTATTTTAATCAACTTCAAAGTCTTTAATAGTCACTCTGGTGACTGCAATAAGACAACAGTTCTTCAGAACCTCTCTAAAACTTGACTTGCATCTTCTTTGTTTTATCCTTATCTGGATACGCAAGTGATGTTTAGAAAGACATCTTTCTGCTCTGACAGATGAGAGAATCTTGACAAGAAAACAATCAACTGATTTTCATCTGGTCAAGATTCCCTTTTTCAAAATGAGAAGGAATCACATGGCAAATTTATCTTTAAATGAAGAACAGAACACAAGTAAACTACTTGTACATACAAATGCTTGATATTTTCCTTTTATGACTTTGGTGAAAAAACAATCATGGCAGTAAACTTTCCTCAATGGTTGAAACAAATATTTTAAGAAAAACCCTTTAGGTCCCTCCCAATACTAAAATCAAAATTTTTTTCGTTTCTATATTGTTTCTTTGTTGCCATAAATTTTGCATACTGAACTGCCATTAAGTCTGTTACATATTTCCTTAATGTTCTTAAAATCTAATTCTGTTAAAGAATTACTTATCAACCATGTGATTCCTCCAAAATAATTTAAGCCCAAATAAGCAAAAACAGTACACATCAGAAGTTTAAAACTAGCATGTATCTTGTACAAACAGAAGAAAGTCCTCACTATTGACAGGGAACTTTAACATAACGCAATGTTGTAGAGTTTAACAACCCTTCCTTTTACTGAATCTTAAACAGATAAAAACTTCGGATTTGTACTGTTTCAAAATTCAAGTATTATATGAAAAAAAAAAACAGTTTTATATCCTGCATGATAAAGATATCATACGGAATACAAGACTATTTAGGACAGTAAAACATTAAGTCCGATTTTTTTGGTACTTGAAACATAAATTGTCACAGAGTAGTTTTTCAAGCGTTCTACCACACCTTGTGCATATCGTTTTATTTGGCACAAGATTAACACTGTAAAACCTTGCAATAACAATATGACAATTTCTATTACAAGAATTTTGCAGACAAAATTTCTGCATCAACAAAAGCATAAATGCCTTTTATGGCCATTAGTCGTCATTTAACCCAAACAGCCATTAAGCTGCCTTTATTAAGTTGTAACACTACAGCACTAAAGTGAAACTGCTGCAGTAACTATCAATTACATTGAACATTTTGTGTATGGTTTTTCAGTACTGGGCATCAACTCTTAAGAAATAATGACATACTGATAATTTTGTTACAATCAAAATGAAAATTAACACAGCAATAATAATCATAATGGACTGAATTATAAGGCTGATGATCTATCGCAAACCAGATGTGTTGGCAACTGTTTTGATTTTCTTGTAAAAGTCAACTCTTTTATGCTACTGTTAAGGTAGAAATCTTGTTTTTATCATCTTGTAAAATGTTACGTTTATATGTACAATATATAGCTATCTATGTGAATATTTTACTAGACAGTCTCAGGAAAAAAAAATAACATCAATAAATTATTATGGACAGCCGAGACAATGTTTTAATGCCCAACGTAACTATTGTGTTATCATGGACCATAAAATAACTATTCAGGTACTGCATATAAGTCTTAAGAGCTGAATATTTTATCATGGTAAAAAGGAGGATAGTTATACCTTTGACCCATGTTTCATTTTAACAGACTAAAAGGTTTGTATATCATATATGCAGCTATATGATAGGGAACTCTACTGATATTGTAATCCATGTAATGACGAAGAAATTCAGACTGAGAAGAATATGTAGTAGCTAACTAGTATTTAGAGTAAACCTGTCCAGAAAAACATACACAATGACAGTCTTTTCAAGAAATCCAAGTGAAAGATAACAATGAAAATTTCAACACCTATAATAAGCAACTTTTATCAATTTAAATGGAGACTTATAAAACATTTTAAAAAATAATTATAATTTAAGGTCCACTGAATGCAAAGTTTCAAAAATTTCTGGTGCTGAAAAGTGATACTTTTCAAGTTGTGGGTATACCAAATATATAAAGATATAGGTGATACAAATGTTATATTTATCATCCGGATCTAAAATATTGCATGGAAAAAAGACAACTACATTTAGATCATACAATTTTCGGATTAAAAAAGCAGGAAAATTCTGTAATGAACAAAAAATCACCAAACACTATCAATTAACAATACTGAACTAATTTCAATATACACTTATCTACAGATTAAAAAGAACTTGGGGGCTAATTTTAATCAACAGTCAAGTTCAAAACGCCACCAGACACCGATTTCTTTTCTGATGTATGTCTGAGGGCAAGATCTCGAGTATTTATATTCAATAAAATCAGGTAACCTTTGACAGTTGTGCATAACTGGAAAGCAAATATCTGTACAGAAGAAGCACATCTGTATCAAACTGAATATATACGAGTATCTGAACTGAAGGGTTGATTAAAATTTGTCCACATTAGAGATTAACTCCAGAAATTTTGCTATATGTGTTGTACTTGTTACCACTATATGCATGTTTAACCAACAAATAACGGCTCAATACTGCAAGCCTTTTCTGCTTTGCATACAATGATAGCACTCTCAGAAATCTTACTAACTGAAAACAGCTTACAATGTTTCAAAAGTAGTTTAGCAACAAAATCTCCAAAGTCTCAACAAAGAATTCACAATTTCTAAAGACAATTAAAATCACAAATACCTAAGACTTTGTTATCAGGTAGCTGAAAAACTGTATCAGGTAAGATCAGTACAAACTTTCATAAACAGATGAAAAATTTCAAACGTTGCTTTTAATTCATATAGTAAACAGGGATAGTAAACAGGGAACTCAGTAAAGCATCTATTACATCGGTGTCAAAGATATCAAATCAGGTTTTTGTTTATAAAAGAGCCAACTTATTCATTTTACCAGGGCAACTATATTCATCCTTTATGTAATTCTGTTGCTGACTGAAGCTGAAAGGATATGGGTTTTTAATTAACCTTTTTCCCTTCAAAATGACAAAGTGAAGTTTAGATTCCCTTAAATCTTGATTCTATATATCTAAGCTAGTTTGCTTGTGGGGCAGACTTACTACTGAAATCAGCTTCCTTTTCTTTCCCCCAACAAGCTGAAGCAAACAGCAGGCCTCAATGATACGTTTTCAAGTTACTAGTAGCCACTAAAAACATATTTTGAAGATAAATTTCATCAAAAGAATTGGAATTTCTGTATTTTAGTAATCCAGGTAACTGCTAGACATCTTTTTTCCAGTATATATCTGTAACATACACAGTACTTTATTCAAGTCAGTATTTGTTGTAGCGTATATAGTGTACTTGGGGTAATTAAAATTCAATCTGAAAACATTGCACCAATATCACTATTTTTTGTTCGTGTCTTTTAGCAGTTCAGTAGTTCTGATTATTTCATGCCAGTTTAATGCCGCTCTACCAGAAAATGATGGTACATAAACAAGTACCCAAATACTGACAAGAAAAATAAATATATGGCAGTTCACTTGAAACGGAAGGGCCTAAAAACAGTACCCTTACTTTTTTCTTGTAAAAATAACAAAATAGTAATCAACAAGTATCAAAAATAAATTCTCACAAACTGGCCATGACCTCAACATCCTAACGATGACCAATCCTTTGTTCTATTGTTCTATATCACCCTTTCTTGAACCCCACAGCTTACTACATGGGGCCTTCTATCATCATAAAACCCGATATAGATGCCCTTTCATTTATTCAACAATACACAAAAATCTTTCGAAAAAAAGTAAACTTGTAAAAATCCTATAGTTTTTTTCGGAAGATTTCTGCAAAATCTCATGTATGCATGACACAGTAACGATAATGATGCAAAAGATCCTAGTTCCACTTCCGAGGATTAGCGGTGATTTTGTGGTCTGTCCTGCATTGGCGGCCCCTGCAATGCCTGGTTGAGCAAGGCACGAATACGTCTTTGGGCTGACTGACTGGCATAAAAATGTCCATATATAGAAACTGGGACTTCTTCATTATCTGGGAATGCCTTTGTATCTGGTGTTTTGACTATGGCCTGTGTTACACGCTGCATTTCTTTTACCTGAAAAAAAAAAGGATTTTCAAGTCTATTATTCAATATGAAGTCCATGCTTATTCTCTGATAAACTGCTGAACAAGAAAGCATTCATTTTCTCAAAACTCATAAAAAATTAAGCCTTCACATTATTTTAAATTTTCAGCATACGTGCATATAAACAATAAAATACAGGTTTGTAGACTGCCCTTAGTGTACAGTAAACTACAAAATTCACCATAATTATGTGGAAGCAAAACCTCTTCCCTATTAGCCCCTTTCTGACACTATGTATACACAAGTTTAAATAGCAACACAGAGGCATCTGGATAAACTTTCTAATAGTGTTTACAATCAATTTTATTTCTTATCATTCAAATTAACTAACATTCAACATAAATGTCTTTAAACTCAAAATACTTCTATTTCTTTTTTAGGAAGCAGATTCTAGTCTGCCTCTATAGAACTGCATAAATGATTAATAAACAAATGTTTGTAGTTTGCCCTTAGTGTACAGTAAGCTAAGAAGTTCACCATATGTGGAAGCAAACCCTTTTTTGTAAGCCCCTTTCTGACACTACATAAACAGAAGTTTTAATAGCAACACAGAGGCATCAGTGACAAACATCCTATCATGAAATATGTTGTATTTTATTTTGTAGTGCAGCTTTTGTTTTTGGACTGATTTTCAACATGCTGTAAGACAGTTTTGCCATTTGACCAAAAAATATGTTTGCCCTTGGTGTGCAGTCAAAAGCCTACCATTATGTAGAAGAAAACCCTTTTTTCCTGTAAGCTCTTTCTGACACTAAATAAACAAAGACTTAAACAGCAACAGATAGGTTTCTGGATAAAACCTTTTAACTTAATGTTTTATTATTATCATTCATTACAGTGTGAAGATTCTGATTAGATGCTGTATTTGTAGTGGAGTGATTCCACAAGAAATGATTGTAGTTTGCCCTTAGTGTACAGTAAACTATGAAGTTCACCATATGTGGAAGCAAACCCCTTTTTCTGTTAGCCCCTTTCTGACACTACATAAACAGTGGTTTGAATAGCAACACAGAGGCATCTCAACACATTTAAGTATCTTTAAAATTATGAATAAATTAGTGAAATTTTTGTCTTTACTTCAAGTTCAATGTCACCTTTCCAGAAGCAAAAAATGAAGCTTTCTATATCTTTTAACATTTTCATGTTTTCAGGGTATGAGCATCTAAACTATAAAATACAGAAGTCAGGGCTTTTCATCAGGAAATTGGGAAGAGGCCCTGGCCTTTCAAATTGGGAAATTTATGCGCGATAATTGTTCATTTTGGGAAATTTATGCGCGATGATTGTTCATTTGTTTCTGCAACCGGAAATAAACACCGATTTATCTCTCCTGAAACAGAATAAAATCCAGACTTTTGGAACGTTTGACTGTTTCACTGCGCATGTTTCTACTTTTATTTACTAATAACTACTGAGTAAGAGTCTATCGGAACTTAACGGATTAGGCTGGTTTTGCGGGTACCGTGCGTTGTTTGGCTATAGTACCACAAAAAAGTCGATACCAGACAAATGTTTCTTCCGGAAATAACAAATGTAAACAAATTGATCGTTTTTTAAACTAATCTAGGGGGAATTTCTAAGATTTAGGTAAATCATGTCTTGCATTTTGGGAAGAAACTCTGCCACAATTGGGAAAAATCTATATTTTTCGGATTGGGAAGTGGCCAAATATCGGCCTCTGTTATATAAGGATGAAAAGCCCTGGAAGTCTGTAGATTTCCCTTAGTGTACAGTGAACTACAAAATTCACCATATGTGGAAGCAAACCTTCTTTCCTATCAGCCCCTTTCTGACACTACGTATACACAGGATTAAATAGCAAATTTTTTAGGGAGCAGATTCTAGTCTGCCCCTATAGAACTGCATAAATGATTAATAAACAAATGTTTGTAGTTTGCCCTTAGTGTACAGTAAGCTAAGAAGTTCACCATATGTGGAAGCAAACCCTTTTTTGTAAGCCCCTTTCTGACACTACATAAACAGAAGTTTTAATAGCAACACAGAGGCATCAGTGACAAACATCTTATCATGAAATATGTTGTATTTTATTTTGTAGTGCAGCTTTTGCTTTTGGACTGATTTTTAACATGCTGTAAGACAGTTTTGCCATTTGACCTACAAATATGTTTGCCCTTGGTGTGCAGTCAAAGGCCCACCATTATGTAGAAGAAAACCCTTTTTTCCTGTTATCCCTTTCCGACACTAAATAAACAAAAACTTAAACAGCAAGAGATAGGTATCTGGATAAAACCTTTTTAACTTAATGTTAAATAATTATCATAAATTACAGAGTGGAGAATCTGATTACATGCTGTATTTGTAGTGGAGTGATTCCACAAGAAATGATTGTAGTTTGCCCTTAGTGTACAGTAAACTATGAAGTTCACCATATGTGGAAGCAAACCCCTTTTTCTGTTAGCCCCTTTTTGACACTACATAAACAGTGGTTTGAATAGCAACACAGAGGCATCTCAACAAATTTAAGTATCTTTAAAATTATGAATAAATTAGTGAAATTTTTGTCTTTACTTCAATTTCAATGTCACCTTTCCAGAAGCAAAAAATGAAGCTTTCTATATCTTTTAACATTTTCATGTTTTCAGGGTATGAGCATCTAAACTATAAAATACAGAAGTTTGTAGATTGCCCTTAGTGTGCAGTGAACTACAAAATTCACCATATGTGGAAGCAAACCCTCTTTCCTATCAGCCCCTTTCTGACATTACGTATACACACGATTAAATAGCAATTTTTTTAGGGAGCAGATTCTAGTCTGCCCCTATAGAACTGCAAAAATGATTTATAAACAAATGTTTGTAGTTTGCCCTTAGTGTACAGTAAGCTTAGAAGTTCACCATATGTGGAAGCAAACCCTTTTTTGTAAGCCCCTTTCTGACACTACATAAACTGAAGTTTTAATAGCAACACAGAGGCATCAGTGACAAACATCCTATCATGAAATATGTTGTATTTTATTTTGTAGTGCAGCTTTTTTTTTTGGGACTGATTTTCAACATGCTGTAAGACAGTTTTGCCATTTGACCAACAAATATGTTTGCCCTTGGTGTGCAGTCAAAAGCCTACCATTAGGTAGAAGAAAACCCTTTTTTCCTGTAAGCTCTTTCTGACACTAAATAAACAAAGACTTAAACAGCAACAGATAGGTATCTGGATAAAACCTTTTAACTTAATGTTTTATTATTATCATTCATTACAGTGTGAAGATTCTGATTAGATGCTGTATTTGTAGTGGAGTGATTCCACAAGAAATGATTGTAGTTTGCCCTTAGTGTACAGTAAACTATGAAGTTCACAATATGTGGAAGCAAACCCCTTTTTCTGTTAGCCCCTTTCTGACACTAGATAAACAGTAGTTTAAATAGCAACACAGGGGCATTTCAATCCATTTAAGTATCTTTAAAATTATGAATAAATTAGTAAATTTTTTGTCTTTACTTCAAGTTCAATGTTGCCTTTTCAGAAGCAAACAAGAGTGCTGCAAGGTGAGCAAAATAAGCCCATCAATTGAGCAATTTGTTTCAAAAACATCTATCCACCTATGAAGTTTCAAGTCAATAGCTTTGATAATGTAGGAGTCATTTCTCTGGAAAAGAAAATTATACAAAGGGGCATAACTCCAAAAACATGAAGTACAGAATTACGGTTCCTGTGCACTGCACTTTGTCTCTATGTATCAAGTTTCAAGTCAAAAGCTTTGATAATGTAGGAGTTATGCTCTGGAAATGAAAATTAAACAAAGGGGAATAACTCCAAAATCATGAAGTGCAGAGTGATGGTTCTTGTGCCCTAGACTCCGTCTCAATGAGATCTATCCACCTATGAAGTTTCAAGCCAATGGCTTTGATAGTGTAGAGTTATGCTCTGGACAAACATCAGGACACGGCCCATCCACCCGCCATAGGTGATCCCATAATAAGTCCCACCTTCTACATCATATAAAAAGGAAGCTTTCCGTATCTTTTAACATTTTCATGTTTTGAACATATGAGCATATAAACAATAAAATACAGGTTTGTAGATTGCCCTTAGTGTACAATGAACTACAAAATTCACCATATGTGGAAGCAAAACCTCTTTCCTATTAGCCCCTTTCTGACAGCATGTATACACAGTTTTAAACAGCAACACAGAGGTATCTGGATGAACTTTCTGTTTACAATCAATTTTATTTCTTATTCATATTAACTACTTTCAATATAAATGTCTTTTAACACACAAATACTTCCATTCCTTTGTAGACAGCAGATTCTAGTCTGCCCCTATAGAACTGCATAAATGATTTATAAACAAATGTTTGTAGTTTGCCCTTTGTGTACAGTAAGCTAAGAAGTTCACCATATGTGGAAGCAAACCCTTTTTTCTGAGCCCTTTCTGACACATTTTAATAGCTGTATCACACATCCTACCTTGGATCACTTTATAGTTTGTATTTCATTTCGCTTTATGTTTGGACTGATTTTCAACATGCTGTGCGAGTGTTTTGCCATTTGACCAACAAATATGCTTGCCGTTGGCATGCAATTAATCACAAAGTTCACCATTATGTAGAAGAAAACCCCTCTGTTAGCCTCTTCCTGACACTGTTTAATTATTATCATTAATTAGAGTGAAGACTCTAATTAGATTTCCTTAAGCCCACTAGATAATCCTACATAATAAATTTTGAAAGTCTCGGACTTGTTTCTGAAAAGATTTGTAAAGTTTTTCTGTACAAGTCAATATAAAACACCTGACCACAGAAATGACCGCCAAAATGACCATGCATAGACAGAACAATCTTGGTTGAGGCCCACTAGACAATATTTCAATAGTTTAGGTAGAGATTCTGTTTAAAGACAAACAACCATCACAGGCTATCACATAAGTTTACCCTGAGCACAATGCCATACAGATAACATTTTCAACACATTTTAAACAAGTCATTACCAAGAGTGAAGCATCAGACTGGGGTGGTACATAATTTGGCAAATATCATCATGCTTATTATGAAACAACCAGCTCATCACTGCTTCACTATTAATAGCAACCCCAGCTGATAAGCCTTTACCTATAAGAATTTTGGTAAAAATCAACACCATGTGCAGAAAAATGAGTTATAAATCATCTTTTATTATAGTGAAGTGTACTATTTTTTACATATTATTAAATAGGAATAAATTACCTTTTTAAAGGTATTAATATTGATTTTATAGGGGGGGGATGTTTTTGTGTTATTATCAGAAAACTTTAATGAACATCGATATCTTCGGGCCCCTGCTTGTTTATTAGCAGCGGACACGCGCTTGGCGCATGCATGTACTTTGACCCAATTTGCGGGTCATTAAACGCTAATGAATATTCATGATTTTTCACGTCCAATGAGAAGAAAGATTGTTCTTTACTCCGGAAGTTTCGTTTTGTGTGTGTGTTGACAAACAAAAAAGTTACAGCCACTCAAAGTCAGACCACTTTTGCACTCAAAATAACAGGTAAGAATAAAAAACGACAATAAAAATTGAAAAAACATCATATTTCCTTTTTATTGATGTATAAAACATCGAAATCCGATGTCGGCAAAATACCCGCATCGGGCATCAAAAATTGCAAATTGTCCGAAATCGCGAGGCGTCTGAAAAGTCGCAAATCTGCCATGTTGAATTATCCGTCTAAGCGTAAATTCGATATTTCAAAGCGCCATATGCCATACACAAAGTGGTAAAAACCCAAGAAAATGAGACAGAAACGTTACAAAAGACATTTAAAATTATGTCTTATTTGTTTTTTTGGTCGATTTTATCTATAAAATGAATTAGAAACGAAATAACATTTTCGGGCACCTGCTCGATTTTGTTGCGAAAATGGACAATCATTTTCGGAGAAATACCGTGAATATCTTGTATCATAGACTGATTTCTGAATGAAAAACTCCAGAATTATACAATTAAAACAATATTTTAAAACATTCTAGTAGGATTTGGTGTTTTTCCCCATCATTTAAAGATTCCCGTTATTAATGATTCACCTCGCCCAGCCATTTTAAATTTAATGTTTAGAATCATGAAAAAAATTTTCATGAATGAGATTTGTGTATTTTAATTCAATTTATTTATTAATACTTATATATTCATATTATATTATTATCTAATATCTATTTTTAATATATTTTCAGGTTCCTTATGTGCTCAAGTAAAGGACAGAATGATTCAATGAATTAAATGTCTAGGTCCCCACCAGGGGTTTGACATTAATGGAAGATAGATAGATAGAATATATCATAATGCTATGAATAAAGGATTGCAAAATGGATTCAGACTTCATTGGTCCTTTCTGTAAAAATCTTGGGCTTAAGAATTGCCAATTGAAAAGTCTTTCTGAAATAAAACCTCTGAAAAATCATCACATTTTAAATGGTGTGGTGCTGGAGTTGTTTGCTCATTACAAAAACTGTTTCAAGGTTGTTGAAATCCTGCATCATTTGAATCCAGACTTTGAAAATGTGCACATCAACACGCTTAAGTCTAGAATAAGTCGTGTTATAGAAATAAAGAAAAAACTAACATCAAAAAAGAAGGTAAAAGGTGTGTTGTCAATTGATGATTTGAAGAATCAAGTTTTTGAAAGTGTGACAAATAAGTTGTGTATAACGCCTTGCAAACAAACATGTGATGATGAGTCTGTTAACAGTGAAACAGGTTTGCTGAGTCCCCGCCAGGATGAAATTGATATATGTAGTTATGAAACTGTGGAAACTGAGAAAGATAGGGTTACAAGTTTCCTTCATCAGACTGATTCATGTCATTCTAGTGATCATCAGAAAAAGACTGCTTTACCCCTACCTCAGAAAAAGACTGCTTTACCCCTTCCTCAGAAAAAGACTGCTTTACCCCTACCTCAGAAAAAGACTGCTTTACCCCTACCTCAGAAAAAGACTGCTTTACCACTACCCACTTTGTCCCCCAAAACATTTGAAAGTCCAACGCCCAACACTGTAACTTACAGTAAAAGTGAAAACAAGTCAATGAACCTCTATGATTATGAAATAAAACTTAAAGAGAAAACTTTGAAAAAAGTTCTTCATGACATTAAAATTGCAAAAGAAAACTTGAAATCAGTTGAACGCAGGATTGGACATTTTTCTGTGCGCAATGTAAACAAGCGTGATCAAACGGCTAAAAAGAACCTGCATTTACTACGTGACACCCAAAGAAAGTTATTGCAACAGAAAAAAGTCTGTGAAGAAGGGGCAGATACAATCAGAAAGTTGTATGAAAAGATGGAAACTTTGAATAAAAGGAAAATAGAAGAAATTGAAAATCACACAAAAAAGAAAGTAAATGCACAGAAAGCAGCAAGCTATTACAAAGTGAAAGCTTCAAAACTTAGAGACAGACAGAAAAATGACAACGATGAATCATTAAAAGCATTAAGACTGGAACTTTCTGAGAAAGAAACGAAAATCTCTGAGCTTGAAAATAATTGTCTCTTTCTTCAAGACCAAGTGAATGGACACCAAATTACAACAAAAAGCAAAGATGGAGTATTCACAGATAATGTTCGCTTGTGTGTTATTGAATTAAGTGGTCTTGAAGTTGCTGTGGAGAAAATCCCTGAAGTCATGAAAGCTGTGAGCAAACATCTTCATGGTACAGAATTAAACAAATCAAATTTGCCCTCCAGTACTACAGTACAGGCAATCATAGATGAAGGACATTACCTGGCAAAAACTTTCATTTCAGAAAAGCTGTCTGAAACTCAGAACTGGGGTTTAAATCGTGATGGAACTACGCGCAAAAAACAGAAGATTCTTGACACTTCTGTCACATTAGCATCAGGGGATATTCTTAGTCTGGGATTTACTCGGGTCGCACATGAAACAGCAGAAACAATCAATAACATAACCAAAGACCATGTTACTGAACTTGCAACTTTGAATTCAGCTAGATTTGATAAATGTCCAGAAGTATTTGTGAAAGACTCATTGGCAAAGCTTGCTTTTACCATGAGTGACCGTGCCAGCAATGAAAAAAAAGCAGACAAACTCCTTGATGAGTGGCGGGATGAAGTGCTGGGCTGCTGTGAGGAAAATCAACATGATGGAGTCCTTCATTTCCATTGTATGGCACATGTTTTGCTTGGTTTTCACCGCTACATATGCAAGGACTTAAAGGAAAAGGAAACAGAACTGGTTTCTAAATATGGCGCACTTGGACGTGATGGTCTTTCAGTGTTTTCATATTGGAAAACAAAAGGAACTGTGCTTGAAAGAGTATTACTTACAACATCAGAGGTATTTGGTCCATCAGGGGATCATCATGGTGTAAGAGATTTATGGGAGGCACACTGCGCTGCAAATGGCATCAAATCAGTAATCGGCAATTATAGAGACAATCGCTTTAATGCATTATTTCAAACATCAGCAGAAATCTTTCTCCACAGAGCAGAATTTATAAAAGTCCTTGAAACTGTGAAATCTCCAAACTTGAAATTGAGATCTGTTCTTGAAGACCTTAAGGACGACAATATCATGGCAGTTGTGCAATGTTTAGGGTTGTTCTTTGTGAAAATCACAGGTCCCTACTGGTCTATTATCACAGACTCAGATGTCCCATATCTGGAACTTTTTCTGGAAGTGAATGCAGTGCAGAAATATCTAATAGATATTAAAGAGGACCCAGCAATTATTCTTCAGTCAAAGAAAATATGGAAAGATGTCAGCATTGCATATGAAAAGACATTCAGTTCAAGTCTTGAAGTTGTCAACGACTGTGGAACAAGAGATCTGCTTTTTGAAACGGTCAGATTAGTTTCTGCAGCAATGTGCAAAACTATAGACAAACAGCTAAGTGACTTCTTGGAAGACGGGAAATTCTCTAAAAATCCAAGCAAAGTAGATCTGCAGAGGACATATTTTGCTCATTCAACAAATCTCGGATGTGAGCATCATTTTGGGGATTTAGACTCAAGTCAACGACGCAGACCAAGTGCAAGTATGCATCATCATTCATCGGTACAATTAATAAAGCGTAATAGAAAGAGTTTAATGACCTGGTTAGTTGAAATGCCCAGAAGTGAGCAAAAAAACCTATTAAAATCGGCAAGGTCAGGTGGGAAAAATCTTCGCGAAAAGCATCGGATACAGGAGCAGAATGTTCTTAAAGAAATAAATAGCGAAATGAACAAACACGAGAAACCTAAAAATAAAAGAAAAGCCCAAAAAGACTTAAACTCTGAAACCCCAAAAATGAAAAATCAGAGAAAAGATAAAGATCTGACATCAGAAGAAGAAGTGCTGAAACTCCTGCCAAACAGTGATTCAGTTATAACTGAAAACGAGTATGTTGCTATTGCATATCAGGATGGCTGGTATCCGGGTGTTGTTCAGAGAGTAGAAGATGAGAAAAGTTTTGTAGTAAAATTTTTAGTGCCAGCTAGAAAACCAGGGTACTTCAGTTGGCCTTGTAGAGAAGACATTCAAACTGTAGATAAAAGCTTCATTCTGAAGTCTGGATTCATTCCTGACTGTGTAAATTCAGGTAGAATGTGGCTGATTTTTGAATTTGAAGAAATACAGAAATTATATAAAATTTATAAAAATGTGTTCTTTTAATTAAATGTTCCTGTGTTGTTTTTATTTAAAAGCAATTTACACAGGACAATGAAGCTGCAAATAGTCATTCTTTAAGTATAGTTTTCACACCATATAGTTTGAGAGATGGCATTTAAGTAACTGGACAACTTGTTAAAAAATATAGTCTATCCTTCAATGTTATAAGAATTTGTGCGAGTCTAGATACTTTGACCGCAGCTTTCACCAAAGAATGATCCTGTATGAGTATTATATTTTATGTTATTTGTGTGCATAGTGAAGGTTTATTTAGTAGTTTAAATTGTATTGTGATAATGAATAATGTTGCACTTATATAAATGGTTATTGTTGATGTTCATTTATATGGATGTGTAAAAATTCAGTATGCAGTACAAAAATAAATTATAATTTTTTCACTGGTCTTGTTGAATGAGTTCTTCATTTTACCTGATAAAAAGTACAGGCTAAGAAGTGCAGAGAATTAAATGGAAGTGTGATCATAGAACTACTTGAGTTCCAAATTTCATGAAGATATCTCAAAAAATAAAAAAGTTATGGCAATTTTACTGTATCCATCACAGAATTAAAAAAAACTTCGGTTCCGTCCGTGCGACGCGTTTTCTTATGATTTTATAGAGACAAATTTTCTGAAAAAATGCAGATTTTTTCGAACTTTGAATGACCATAACTTTCTTATTTTTTGAGGTATCTGAAAAAGAAAAACTGTTCTAGAAAGCTCTCAAAGAGCTGTTTAAAATGCATTTAAAAAGAACTGATTTAATTCAAGTATTAAATTTAGCCTGGGGTTGCTACTATTAAGAGAGAATCAAAGATATTGAAGTTACCTTGACAATACATACTATGGTGCTATTTACAACTCAATGTCAAGCTAAAATTTATATATATTTAAAAAGTTACTCAAAAATTCAAAACAAGTTAAAGACCTGTCTAGACACTCAACCAATGCCTGACTGGTATTACCAATGCCTTAAATTGCATGAACTTCTTACTGTAACATATAATATGACGAGCCTATGAAAACACCAATACATACATGCTGTCCTCCCTTCCCAATAATTCGACCAATCATAGGCTTAGGCACCATGATTTCTGCCCTGAAGTGAAAATCTTCCATATTTGGAACCATGGTTTCTGTTTTGATCTTCTCTGCTATGTAAAATTGAGCCTAAAATGAAATGAAATCAAATGCATTTATGCAAGATTAACTGACTTCATTATTGAAAATGAGACAAGTGGAAAACAGTACTCCTTTTTTTCTTAACAGGATCTAATGACAACATCAGACTGGAGCGGTACAAGGTTAGTATCAACAGAAACTTTCTGAATTGCCTCCTTTTTGTCATCATCTGAATAAAATAATATTATTGTTAACTGTGATTAACACACAAACCTACAGGGTTTTTCACAGCACCATCTGCCAAATAAGTTATAAGCCTTTGTGTTTGGGTCTCAAAAAATTATTTGCCTTTTGGGCCCCCTTTGCATTTTAAAAATCAATATCAGAAAAGAAATTACAGGGTTTTTAATAGATTCTGAAACTCAAGAGTCAGTGACTCTTCCAGTCTGATTTTCAAGGGTCAAGCAATTTTCATTAGTCATCAACTATTCTTTGTTTTAAAACTGACGCATATCCAGGCAAACTTCAAGGAGGTTTTCTGATTTTACTGTTTCCATCTTGTTACAAAAATTTCTCCATTCTTCAACTGTTTGACTTTGTGTTAGTGCAAAAGAATAACATTTCAATTTATTTAAGACAAAACAAAATAAATTGAAAGGAAATCAGTCCAGTATGAAGACGGAATGTGTAGACTTTCCTTCAGGATTGCATCACATTACTTCAGAGCCTATGTTTTTTTACATGCAGAAAGCAGGGTACCTGAATAATTATTTGGATGTCTTTGGCTTACTCTGGTATAAGTAAAGTGAAAGTAGAACAGCTCTAATTTAAGAATAGTTTAGAACCCAGAAATTTTAGTGGACTCAGCCCTTCTGGTTTTTTATCTGGACATAATCATTGGTCCGACAGTTTTGGGATGACTGTGGTCTATGAATTAATGTCAAGGTGTGAAAATGTCCTTAATCGATTGTTAGGTAATAGTCTTGTGTACACAAACTGTTTTGATTTCATTGTTGCAAACTGAAGGAAATGAGCATGGTACCATGCTTCAGATCTCACTTTCTTTCTCACCTCAAACCTGATTACAGCCAATCAATAATGGTCTACACTTCAGAGTATTTATTTTGAAGACTGCAAACCTCAGATTGGAGTGGTACAAGGCTGGCTTGAACCAAGACTGTCTGAACTGCTCACTTTTTATCACATGAATCAATCTTCCAGTCACTAAATATCTGGATTCTGGGCCAAAATGACATACATTCCAGAATTTCTTTTTTCGGCAGACAGCTAAGACTCATGCAGTTAGTACAAGGCTTTTTTTTATTTCACTACATCAGACTGGAGCGGTACAAGGCTGGTTTCAACAGAAACATTCTGAACTGCTTCCTTTTTGTCATCATTTGCAATGATTCTGTTCTTAAAGTCTTGTTAAGAATACTTAAATAAATCTCATTTATTCAATGTAACAATCTAGAATGTAGCTATGCTATGCCATAATGGGCTATCTCCCCATACAGCTATGGCTTACCTCCCAATAGAGACATAACCTATCTTCCGACACAATCATGACCTATCACCCACCCATCAGTTTACTATCCCTTCAACATGATAAACAGTACCGCAACAAGTTAAATATGGGCTTTTTCTGTTTTCCTTGACATGCAATACTGATGCAGACATCCCAGTGACAAGTATAATGTTTTCCATGAGCATTATTAGTTAATTGGGGTTTTTATTTTACAATTTAAAAAAAGGATATCACTTCAAAAATGAATGATACTTTCATAGTTCTTAAAAAAAAAAAACTTTTCAACAGAAATTGAGTTCAACTTTAGAAGACAACGACAGACAGCAAATATGTGGATTGATTGTTATTCAACTTACTGTTATTATTTAATGCATCTCTGGCATCATAATTCAGATGTATAAAAAATATAGTCAATTTCCATAGTAAATTGTAACTAGAGTCGTGACTGGTTGACGTTTTCAGCTCAACTGCTGTCAGTTTTCTATTAGGGCGGAGCTTATCAAATGCTAATTGCATCATGTTGTTTATTCAAGTAGGTGTTTTATTGAGCAGTTATCCAAGATTTATGAATGTCAAAAACAGAGTTGTCCGGGGCAAAAAATTTGTACAAAGTCAGTTGTCCAAGAGCAAGTTTAGAGCTGTCCCAGACATCGGACAATAGGATTTGTAGAGCCCTGCACACTGCAATTCTAATTCATACATGTAACTCTTTTATCAATTCTTACTTTTAATCTGAATTACTCATTCTGAAAAGACTCCTTATTTCAAAATTATTCTGTAAAGTAAACTATACTACTATGTTTTTTGTTGGACTTCCCTCCTAAACATCAGACTGGAGCGGTACAAGGTTGGTTTCAACAGAAACATTCTGAAGACTCCTTTTTGTCATCATCTGATTTCAAAATTATTCTGTAAATGTAAACTTTACTTCAGGTAACTATGTTTTCTGTAAGACTTCCCTCCTAAACATCAGACTGGAGCGGTACAAGGTTGGTTTCAACAGAAACATTCTGAAAAGACTCCTTTTTGTCATCATCTGATTTCAAAATTATTCCGTAAAGTAAATTATACAAGAGCTAACTACGCTTTCTGCAAGACTTCCCTTCTTAACATCAGACTGGAGCGGTACAAGGTTGGTTTCAACAGAAACATTCTGAACACTCCTTTTTGTCATCATCTGTTCTCAAAATTATTTTGTAAAGTAAACTATACTTCAGGTAACAATGCTTTCTGTAAGACTTCCCTCCTAAACATCAGACTGGAGCGGTACAAGGTTGGTTTCAACAGAAACATTCTGAACACTCCTTTTTGTCATCATTTGATTTTAAAATTATTTTGTAAAGTTATCTATACTTCAGGTAACAATGCTTTCTGTAAGACTTCCCTCCTAAACATCAGTCTGGAGCGGTACAAGGTTGGTTTCAACAGAAACATTCTGAAAAGACTCCTTTTTGTCATCATCTGATTTCAAAATTATTCTGTAAAAGTAATCTATACTTCAGGTAACAATGCTTTCTGTAAGACTTCCCTCCTAAACATCAGACTGGAGCGGTACAAGGTTGGTTTCAACAGAAACATTCTGAAAAGACTCCTTTTTGTCATCATCTGATTTCAAAATTATTCTGTAAATGTAAACTTTACTTCAGGTAACTATGTCTTCTGTAAGACTTCCCTCCTAAACATCAGACTGGAGCGGTACAAGGTTGGTTTCAACAGAAACATTCTGAACACTCCTTTTTGTCATCATTTGATTTCAAAATTATTTTGTAAAGTAAACTTTACTTCAGGTAACTATGTTCTCTGTAAGACTTCCTTCCTAAACATCAGACTGGAGCGGTACAAGGTTGGTTTCAACAGAAACATTCTGAACACTCCTTTTTGTCATCATTTGATTTAAAAATTATTTTGTAAAGTAAACTATACTTCAGGTAACAATGCTATCTTTTAGACTTCCCTCCTTAACATCAGACTGGAGCGGTACAAGGTTGGTTTCAACAGAAACTTTCAGAACTGCTTCTGTTTGGAATATTCTACATGATTTTTTTTTTTTGCCTCCCCTTTCTTGTTTTCTCCCTTCCATCAGTCAACCAAGTCCAAGGCTTGATTCAACAGTCACTATCAGCCATGCTTCAGGCTTAACATTAATTTCAGATAAAATATATTTCTCATTCTGAGAACAATATTTCCATCATGATCAATTTGTACAGCTTCTGTTTCAATTTCTTGACATCTCCACATACATCAACTTGAGAAGTATGTAGAAAGCTATGAATCAATTCAGCTTTACTGCCATGTTAACCCACATGTATATAGAGATACTCATTAAGCCAGGACTCCAAATGATCCAACAGTAATCCCAATCCAGGGCTGTCTATTGAGCCTTAACATTTCTTATTGGGAACTTTATGCCCACTAAATTTCCAGTATGCGACATCAAAAACGGGATGTTATATATGTGACTCAGATTTCTCTCCCTTACCAGTACTGAATATAGAATTTGTTCTGTTTTTTTTTAATAAATATGATCTGGAATCAGTCTATACAGCTAGTGACTACATTAACATTAATTTAATCCTGAAAAATTCCTATTTCTCATTATTGGTAATAATGTCAATATTGGGAAATTTTACTGCCACAAAAGGGAAAAACCTCATTTTCAACTAGGAAGTATCCTTTAATCAGGCCTTTACATAAAAGGATGTAAAACCCTGCAACCTGTCTCTGATCATTTTTAAAAATTTGTTTTCCTACCTTTTAAGGCATAAAAGCTGAAATTAACAATCAGCCCTGCAGGCTTACACCCTGGGTTAATCACCTGCCCATTGTTAAGATATTCTCCATTACAAAAATCAGTATCGCTTATACATGTATACATACCTTCCATTGTGCTTCGGCATTCCCAGTAATGATAACTTTACGTTGTTCTTCATTTCTGTGAGGTCCTCTGCCTTGTCTATCACTGTCTCCACCTTGGTTCTGGTCAAGTATCTACAAGACGGTGTCAATGATATATAATCATGAACTCTTCTACAAATGCACAGATAAAGTAAACCCGAGTCAATCGTTCACACACAAAAAAGAGCAAACTCATCTTTTACAATGTTTCATGTAAAATTGGCTTTCATTTGCATATCAGAAATCACTGAAAATTTGTATTATCACTTAAGTAAATAAATTCTTCACACATTACAAAGCAAACTGCTGGCAGAGCTTTTACTTCTTCCAAAGTTCATGCAGACTTAATTGACAGACTGACTGTACTTTCAAAACCCTAACAACAAAATCGATAGAACTGATGGATGCTCCCCACAGTAGCACTTTTTCAAATGAGTGTATTTTTTTAGTATATTTTTAAAGTATTTTTTTAAGTATAAATTGAGGTTAAAATACTTGCTATAAAAGAAAACTATAGCTATCACTGAATGTGATTAATACGTGGAGATATTGAAAAAACTACAACAGGTTAGTAAGGTTTGAGTGCACTCTCATATCCCCTGTCATTGTATGAAGTTTGAAGTTAATTCCTTCATTGGTTTTTTTTTTAATTTAACTTAACACAAAATCCAACAAATATTAAAAACTGTTACAAAGGGAGATAAATAAAATATGTGACAAGGCAGAGTTACAATTATTCAACACTGCACTTCATGTATACTCTATCAGTATGTTAAATGTCAACTTAATCCCACTTTTAATTTTAGTGTTATCCTCTGGACAAGCACTATATTAAAACAAGAAATGTTTGTAAAACATAAATGCCCCCCGGCAGCACCTAATTGCTTGTGGTTGGGCCAAAGCGTTCTCTAGTTATTGATCAGAAACCGTTTTTAGGATCAAGGTCCCTGTGGCCTTGACCTTTGACCTAATTACCTCAAAATCAATAGGGGTCATTTACTGGTCATGACCAACCAGCATTTTAAGTTTGAAGAACCTAGGTCAAAGCATTCTCTAGTTATTGATCGGAAACCGTTTTTAGAGTCAAAGTCTCGGTGTCTTGACCTTTGACCTAATTACCTCAAAATCAATAGGGGGTCATCTACTGGTAATGACCAACCAGCACACCAAGTTTGGTGAACCTAGGTCAAAGCGTTCTCTAGTTATTGATCGGAAACCATTTTTAGGATGGTGTATTTTTTAGTATATTTTACCTCAAAATCAATAGCAGTCATCTACTGGTGATGACCAACCAGCATACCAAGTTTGGTAAACCTAGGTCAAAGCGTTCTCTTGTTATTGATCGGAAACCGTTTTTAGGATGAAGGTCCCTGTGAGCTTGACCTTTGACCTAATGACCTCAAAATCAATAGGGGTCATCTACTGGTGATGACCAACCAGCATACTAAGTTTGGTGAACCTAGGTCAAAGCGTTCTCTAGTTATTGGTCAGAAACCGTTTCTACCTACAAGGTCAATGTAACCTTGACCTTTGACCCATTGACCTCAAAATCAATAGGGGTCATCTACTGGTGATGGACAATCATCCTACCAAGTTTGAAGTTCCTAGGCCTAAGCATTCTTTAGTTATTGGTCGGAAACCATTTGGTCTACGGACCGACTGACAGAAAGACAAATGCAAAGCAATATACCCCCTCTTCTTTGAAGGGGGGGCATAATTATAAAGGGAAATGACTAAAATATTGGGGCA
Source organism: Cyclina sinensis (assembly GCA_012932295.1). Taxonomy (NCBI): domain Eukaryota; kingdom Metazoa; phylum Mollusca; class Bivalvia; order Venerida; family Veneridae; genus Cyclina; species Cyclina sinensis. The sequence goes on from JAAONU010000004.1 coordinate 30,576,994, forward strand.
GCTGGAGTTACGTTTCTTGAACACTGCACTTCCTCTATCAATACGCCAAATATCAAATAAATGCCTTTCATAGTTTTCGTGATATGCTAAGGGAGATAAGGAGAAAATTAGATAAAACAAGACCTGTTGTTGTGAACGAATGAGAGACCTTGACCTCTTGAGCTGGACACCTGTTTCTTGCACATGACCATTCCTCATCATGTCAAACACATTTATGCTAAGTCATTTTAAAATACATCCAGGAATGACATAAATGTTGACCAAACACGACCATCAATGCACTTTGATGAAAATTTCCTTTAAAGTCCAAGTGTGACCTTGACCTTTAACCAACAAACCTTGGTCTTGCATGTGACACATTCTCTAAATATCCCACACATTTACACAAAATTTTTTCAAAATCCATCCATGACTAAGTTATGGACCAGACAAAAAGCGGACAGACAGACTATTCAAAAACTATATGCCTCCTTTGGGGGGCATAATGAGTTAAGCTTCTTCTGCACTGCAGTTACTCTCAGTATGTTGTTTAAAGTAAATCCCTTTGGTGTTTGAGTTATACTCTGGACATAACCGGATAGATGGACAAGTTGTCAACTGAATGCTCTTTTTGGGGAGCACAAAAACTGAATATAATGTCTTCATTTTAATTCACCAATAAGCAATTTTTGTTTTGTTTTTTGGGGGGTTTTTTTTGTTATTTTTTTCAGGCGATTATAAATGGAATGAAAATTCTGAAGCTGGTTATAAAGATTACACTAAACATAAACTAGAATATTCTAACAAGACCATTACCTTTATTCTAGCATTTGATAATCTCATGATACTTTTTATGTTTACACCACTTGTTCCTATTACTGCACCAACTGTAGATTCTGGTATATACAGGTATGTAACTTCCAACTGCTGGGGTGGCATTGGTGGGGCGGCACCATATATTCCAGGACCACCCTGATACATCCCTGGACCACCCTGCTACAATAACAATGGTTGAAAATCAGTGCCAGCACTATCACTACTGTAATATTTCTATATTTTAATAGGATAAAAGAAAGGTGGCTCTGCCATAAAAGAAACGAAAGGGCCATGATGGCCCTGTATCGCTCACCTGAATATGACTGATTTTAACAAAGTTGCTATGGACCTGGTTAATTGACCCCAGATGACCCATATTCAAACTTGACCTAGAAATTATTGAGACAATCTTTCTGACAAATTTCCAGGTTATTTGGACAGAAAATGTATCCTCCAGAGTGTTTACAAAGTTTTTCGATATTTGGGCTCTGTGACCTAGTTTTTTACTCCAGATGACCCATATTCAAAAACTTTCTGACAAATTTCCAGATTATTTGGACTAAAAATGTTACCTCTCCTTCTACAAGAAGATTTTCAAAGTTTTCACTATATAGGCCTGATAAGCCTATGTAAAACCAAAGATTCCGGGGTGGGGCCAAATTTGACCCCAGGGGCATAATTTGAACCAACTTGGTAGAGGTCCACTAGACAATGCTACATGCGAAATGTTAAGGCTTAGAAGATTTTCAAAGTTTTTCCTTTAATTTGCCATAGCAACCAGAGTTCTTGATGGAAATGAATTCTTTGAACAACTTTGGTAGAGTTTCATGCAAGGAATATCCCAGGCATTTTTTTTAAATGTTGGCTTAGCGGTTTAGGAGGAAGTCGTTCAAGTCAAATTGTTGACGACGCATGATGCACGCCGGACATTCAACGATCCTAAAAGCTCACCCTGAGCAGTGCTCAGGTGAGCTCATAAAAGCATCTATTTCAAGGTAAGCATTACTGATTAGTACAGATATAACACTGTGAATCAAATTGCAATTAAGTTGGTTGCACCTCAGAAATTAAACATCATTTATTTACTGTAGAATTCTAGAACTGCAATTAGTCCTATCAGTCTGTTCTTTACTAATCAGAATTAGGACACACCAATTTCTCATCAGAACCATTTGTGTTGTTTCATGGCTGTCATTTTTTTAACCTGAATCTGCTTGTTTTTGTTTTCTCTTCAATGACTACTTCAGTTTTAAAACCAAAAATTCCCCTCACCATCTGGTAAGGTCCCTGTTGGAAGGGTCCTCCTCGACCACCACCCATCATTGGACCCATGGGGCCCCCTGGACCCATTCCACCATATACACCCATGTTCTGCAAAGTTAAACATACACGTACACAAAAGAAACAGTGTCCTACCACATTAATTCAAGTTATTTTTATGTTGAACTCAACAGACTCAGCCATCACCTAAGGTAAATAGTGCTTACACATAATCTTATTTCAACTGTTGAAAAACCTACCTGACTTAAATCAACCACAACACAAACACATTCCTTTCTTCAATTGTGTAACTTAAGAATGCAATTATTCATCAACAATTAACATTTTTGACACTAATCTACTAGTTGTCATAACTTCCACAACTGCAAGGGAACAAAATCTTACATTAAAATGATGAAACCACTGACCACAAACTATTGGATATGCTCTCTAAATACAAACAAGTCACTAAAAATACCTGCTGATAGTTCTGCATGTCCAATTCAGCACACTTCCTCATTTTTTCGAAGAGCAGTTCTGCCGCCTTTCTGCAGTTTTCTAATGGACCAGTGATTGTGACAACTCTGTCAGCAAAGAATGTAGCATCCTGTGCACTGTAAAAACAAATACTTGAACTCTCATAACAACCTTCAAACAAAGATTTTCCTCACAACAGCAGGTCTTCTTTTTTTTTATTTAAAAAAAAAAATTAAACAGACCCATATATTTTAATGACTGAATCAAGTTGAAAGAAGCTCTAAACATTAAGATAAGAAACAAGAAGCAGCTTCATTTCACATCAACAGTTAATGTGCATCTCTCAGTATTTTCAGCTATGCTATCACTCTCTTTTACTACATGCATTATGTTAGATAACCCTGTATCAACCCACAAAGTGATGAGTTCATATAACAAAGTATCAGACTGGAGTGGTACATAGTATAGTCAATATCATCATCATATTTATGAACCTACCAGCTTATCACAGCTTCCCTATTTTGTTGATTTTATAGTATAACATGTATTTCCTTAAATCAATGCGGTTTACCTCCCTTTCAACATGCAATCAAAAATTGACTTTATCATCTTACAGCTATCACAACTTGGTACTCGGTGTTTTATCTAACATTTCTTTCAAAATTCGTTCACAATTTCGATCTCTTATTTTTAAGAAGAAACTTATTATCACCAAGTCTTATTAAGAACCTCTGAAGTTCTTTCCTAATACTTCTTATGTGATGGCAGCTTCACAAGCAATAGATTTCAGTCATCACTGAACAAACCAGACCTCTATGGACTATTTTCAATACTAACCAGTTAGGACAGTAAAACATAGAAGGTAGATTATTTAGAGCAACAGTCAAACTAAAGACTTTTACCTTGACACCACAATGCGTGTTCCCGACTGTTCCATGAAATTCTTGATGACTGAGCCTCCTTTACCAATGATTCTCCCACAGATGCCATTGGGACATAATATCTTCATTGGGAAATCTCTGCAATGAAAAAAAAAACAAACAGTACATAACTGTTGATACCAGAAAGGATAAATGTCCTTTATTGACCGATTTCTTCATTATACAAATGGAATAAGTCACAGTGTAAATATTACTTATTTTAGAATTCTGCAAAAAGGACTTTTGATAAAAATGTATAAACCCTACTCCTGTTCAGGTCATTAATATCTTTAACAATCAACTGATGAACACAAGATATCCATGACAAAAAACATCTTTTTTATCATAGGGACCAATTCTTTGTTTCAGTGAAGCTTTTCAATATTTTTGGCCTCCTTCAATCACCTCATAGGCTGCAATTACTTTTTTTTATTTCATGAAACATACATCTGGATTTTCTTTTTACAAAGAAAAGCAAAATAAGTTAAAGGTGCACAAACAAGATACTAAAACCATTCAAGTATTAAATACCTGTCATTGCCTAGCTGATCTTGTGGACCCTTTCTGCAACAAAAATGACATTCAGCTAGATAACTACTGGTAGCAAATCTACATGCATACTTCTAAACAACTGTATGAGTGGTGTTAATGAAACTGTGGGAAACTTTCCCCTCAGCAAACAGAAAGAAATACAAACAAAATAAAAACAAGGTTCTGGTCAATAGTTTGGTTAAATACCTAAAGGCAAAATGATGACAGTTACATACTTTCAGGGAAAACTTAGTGGTTCCATGCATTTATTTCCAAATGCAAACATTATACCTCACAATGACAGACTTAGTATGCCTAAAATTATGTTTAATTACATGCCTGCAGACTCAGAAATGACAGTCATCAAAGATTTCAGAGACTCTAGTCTGAAAAATGCCAATTTCATCATTCTCTGGCAAGTTAAACATTTCATAATCCAAAGTCTCTAGCAAAAAAAAAAATGCAAAACAACTATCAACCAAAAATAAACTGAAATGCATTCTAACAAACTGTCCTAGAATAACAGTGAACCAAGAAAGCATTGTTAAGTCCATTCAGTGTGATACAAAAATCAATGCATTTCTTTTAAACCAACATCCTGTTATCAATTTTGTGAATATCTTTTCTGCCAAACATACTAGTTTGGCAAAATACTACTGGAATCACAGTTAGTACAATATGCTCACCCTTTCAAAAGTGACTGGGCTTCCGCCTGGACTATTTTCATTATTTCTACACAAGCATTCAGGCAGCTCTCTGGGTTGCCTTTGATAGTAATTACCTGAAAAAAAAATCACAGATGTACTAGTTTTCTAACATCATTAACCTTACGAACATCCACTAAAATACGAAAATTCTGACGACCACAAACTTTTTGGACTATAATAGTAGGACCAAATCATCTAAATTTACCGACTTCTCAGAGTTCATACATAGACAGTCAAAATTTGCAACTATTCTTATGATGCAACTTCTACCAACTTAAGCTTGTGGTTATTTTCAATGACAGTTTCCAATAACACCACACACAAAATCTGCTCATCTTAAAATAATTCAATTATCTCCCTTAGTTTAACAGTTTTCTGTGACAGCAAACACTTACTGTTTCTGGGGACATTGCCATTTCAGATCTGTGTATGTCAACCCTGAAATAGAGGAAGTGCAGTGTAAGATTTAAAAAAAATAAGAAAGAGAACACATAATAATTTTTTCCTTAGCAAAGACTTATGTTCCCATTGTATGTCCTGCTAAAACTGGCATAAAAAAATAACTCTGGATAGGTTTTGCACTAAATTTAGATTCAAAATCCTAAAATAACATCAACAATTACAACAGACTAATTCTAAATGCATGTGAGGTACTATAAATTATTTTTCAGCATTATTTTACCTTGAACAATTATATACATTTCAAGTTTTAACAGAAAATATTTTACACATATTCTACACTGCTAATGCAATGGTCCTGATAAATTATTATTATTAATAGGGACTACTTATTGACAAGAAAGTGACAAGAACTACATATACGATCCTTGTGTGTCAGTACTGTAGTAACTGAAGACTGAAAAAAAAACTTTTACCTTGCTCTGCTCTGTGTGGTGATGTTATGTATTGTCTGTCCCTGTCTTCCAATGATAGCACCAATGAATTCACTACCAACCACAATTCTGCAAATTAGAACAAAACCACTGTATTCCCATCTTATATTAGTAGGTCTTTTCTTTAAGCTGAATGACTATAATAAACATAGAAACTTTTTTTCTCTTAAGAATGAGAAAAATTAACTTCAGACTTATATCAGAAACTGCTCCTTACCTGAGTGGTAGTTCCTGTGTCCTGTTGCTCTGATTCCCCTGGCCTTGTGGCCTGTCTGTGCTGGGACCATAATTTGGTCTTGGCCTACGAATTGTCTTGTTGCTTGCAAAGTCCACCTGAAACAAAAAATACCACTACTTAAACCAAAAGAAGCATTTAATTTTAACATCTCTTTATATAACTTCTAGCTAGATTCCCCTTGCATATCTCATTAAAATAAAACAATATATATACAAATAAGATGTACACTTTAGTTTTGATGATAAAAAAAGTAAGAATTATATTAAAAAATTCTTTTTTTTTTTTTTCTAATTATCTGCACTTCCAGATGACCATTCTTTTAACATACCTGTACAAAAAAAATTCCTTTGTCAATGTAAGAACTTACCTTTATAGAGGAACCTTGAAAGTCAATGCCATTTAACCTTGTCACAGCCCTGTAACATTGAAAATAAGTTATATCGCATCTGAAACAGTACAGTCCACTTATTACCAAAAGGTTCATTTCTTTATATAAAATTAACACCACATTGTTTCAATTATTACTCATTCCCTGATGTTAATCTTGCAGCCAAAGAACTGTTCGTTTTGAAAATAAGTTATATCGCATGTTTTAACATACCTGTACTAGCTGTCTTTCATTGTTGATTTACATTAAATAACAGCACATGTAACTAAAATCACAATGTCTGTGGTCAACTTTCTACTGACTCAGAGACAAACCATTCAACAGATGAAGTCTTAATACAGATGATAAGAGATAATCTTTTTTATATAAAACAATCCCAAAGCATATAAAGTAAAAAAGAAAAACTCTTACATTTGAGCAGCTTCAGGATTCTCAAATGTAACATACACCAAGCCCTCAGCACCAACTGAAACAAGATCATAACAAATTTGGGTAACAATTTCACTGTGACTACTAAATGAGTGTTCACAACAGTGAGAAAATCATCACCATCAAATATTCAACATCAAAGATACCATTGTTTTAATATCTTTAATCCTAAAGAAGTAGTCCACTCTGTTAAATTTTCAAGATGAATAATATGAAGGACCTATGATGCTGAATTCTGAAATCCATCAATTTTACGAACTTATCAAACCGATGTGCTATGACCAAACTAATGAGCCCCTTATTATGACAGCCTGAGTCAGTAAAGCAGTGTTCCATTTCATTTTTTTTCTTTCTTAAAAGGCCTATAAATAAAACTGCAGCTGTGTCCAAAGGACACAGATGCCGTCACATTGTGCTTTTTTGTCAAAAAAATCCTGCACTATTACAGGTGTATAGTCCAACAAGTGCTACGTTTGAATGAATGCCATGCCCCCAGCCACAAACAAACGAACAGACAGACAGACCAAAAACAATTTGCCCTCCCTCTAAAATCATAAAGTTATGGTCGGGAGTAAAAAAGACGATCGGTCAGGTGACCAGAAACAAGATATTTTTTCTACGCCTTAGAGGTTTTAAGGAACCCTCTGCAATCTAGGCATGTTAATGTTTAGCGGTTCTTTGTAAAACTGCATGCAAATATATAATGACATTAAACTCAGGGATTTCCCCAGCCGCTTTTAGCACATCAGTGCCGATGCGCTTAAATTTTGAAATCCAAAAATCCAATGTGCTTAAAATTCCATTAGCGCTTAAAAATTGGCCAGGATGTTCCTTTCACTTGCCTGTAATTTCATCCCAATTAGCTGGATTAAGATAGTCCACATGTATTGCCTGTGGAGATTATTGCCCCGGGCGAATACACTGCTGTTTTATGATGCCGTAACATGTTTTGATAGATGGCATTAAAATACACACATTACACATTATACACACGATAAGCTCCGCCCTAATACAGAACTGACAGCAAGTGAGAAAACATCAACCAATCACAACTGTAGTTACATTTTACTATGGAAATTGATTATATTTCGTACATCTATATCGGTATCGCATAAATTAAAAACAAGAAACATGGCAATGCCACGAAACCAGGTTTTCAAAAATGTTGTTCTGATTCTATACTATATTGGAATGAAGATTGCTATGAATATTCAAAAGATTATAACATGACATGAAGGAAAAGATAATATTCATGAGAATACATGATAATGAGTAGGATGTAAATTTCGGCTAACAATACTGTCTGCAAGGAGTATACTTAATAATGAGACAACAATTTCTGCACGTCATCTTGATGTGGTAAACATTTGTCTGAAGTTTCATCAAAATTCTTCAAAGGGTTGAAGAGTTACAGAGCAGACATGATTTTCAATGTTAATGTCACTGTGACCTTGACCTTGGAGCCATCAAAATTCTTCAAAGGGTTGAAGAGTTACAGAGCGGACAGGATTTTCAATGTTAATGTCACTGTGACCTTGACCTTGGAGCCAGCCATGCGGAACATGCGTTCTGCACGTCATCTTGATGTGGTAAACATTTGTCTGAAGTTTCATCAAAATTCTTCAAAGGGTTGAAGAGTTACAGAGCGGACAGGATTTTCAATGTTAATGTCACTGTGACCTTGACCTTGGAGCCAGCCATGCGGAACATGCGTTCTGCACGTCATCTTGATGTGGTAAACATTTGTCTGAAGTTTCATCAAAATTCTTCAAAGGGTTGAAGAGTTTCAGAGCGGACAGGATTTTTAATGTTAATGTCACTGTGACCTTGACCTTGGAGCCAGCCATGCGGAACATGCGTTCTGCACGTCATCTTGATGTGGTAAACATTTGTCTGAAGTTTCATCAAAATTCTTCAAAGGGTTGAAGAGTTACAGAGCGGACACAATTTCGTTTGACGCCCGCCCATCCGCCCATCCGCCCGCCATACCCCAATCTAATAACCAGGATTTTCAAAATTGAAAACCTGGTTAAAAAACTTCAAGCAAGTAAATGTCTTTTTAAATTGATTGAATTCTTAATTTCAAAGGCAAAAGGTTAAAATTCAAATCTTTACCAATGTTATCATTACCTTTCAAGCAAGGTACCATAAATTCCAAAATTCTTTACGGTATTTTTGTGTTAATATTTGGATTTAATTTAAAGAAAAAGTCAAGTACAGTTATGACAAGCTTAACAAAATGAAAGCAACCAGTTTCAGCAAATAATTGGTTCACTAAACGAGAAGCAGCGCGTAAAAATCTCGGATAAATTCCGTTTGTCATATATTTTCGCGACCCCGTCGTACTTTAATATTTATAGAAAACGATGTCTTGGAGACTGTTTACAAGGCAAACTGACAACATTCAATTGATTTATTAAGATAAGTGTCCATGATCTGATTATATCTATTTAAGTAAAAATTATCATACAAAGTCTAAACTCTGCTTACACACCTATTCTTTTGTTTGCATTAGGTCTATTTTTTGTTGATCGACCTGTTTGTACAATAGATTTCTTGTAGACAGGTCTTTCTGTGCACGTGGCCAGGTCTTTCTAGACAGACCTGGTCGATCTATAGATGGACCGGGTCTATCAGGAAAGACCTCGTCACGTGCACAGGCAGTATGTTCCCTGTAATATATAAACATACACATAATTATGTAAACTTTCTTTGTATTGAATACAATACACATCTATAAAATAATTATGCAAGTTGTATTTGGCGCGTATTTGTTTCAATGCATTTCGTAAACACCTACGACAAAGTAAAGATATTTTGTATTGGAACGTTTTGCATAGTGAAATTCCATTCTAAAAACCTACGTTTACATTTGTTCATAAAGTAATTACCCGGTAGACTCAACTCAAACGAAATACGTATTTAAATGTGTATTTCAAAGCTTTATGCTAAAGTTATCCCCAAAAGTAAAACATACTCTAAATTGTGTTTTTTGCACATTGTTTATACAATCAAATCAGACAAAATCAAATTTAGAAGTCATTTCCCTTGCATTGGTAATAGCCCTAGATGAAATATCAATAAATCGCAGGTTCAACGATTGCCTGTCATAACCAATTCTGTAATTTATCATTCTAAATTTGTGTTTTAATAGCACGGGTACTGTCCAGAGAAATGGTCATCTATGCATCGTTAAAATAAGTTTGAAAACAGATGTTCACTCCAACTCTAAAATTTAAAAAAAATGTTCGAAATATTGGAATTTTGGTAACATAATCGCACTAACCTGTATGCATTTTGAGGTTCATTTCCTCGAACAAATCTAATGCTTGGGATAAAATGTCATCAGAATCGTAACCGTTTGAATCCATGGCGGTTATTTCATGAATCCCTTGATCGGGTCTTTCCAAAGCGACTAGACCTAACACTCGGTCAATATCCTATACATACTGTCTAACCAAGAGACTCATATTATTGATAGTGACGTAACTGTGAGTGAAAGTAAAGTATGTTTTGTTGTTGTGAGTAGTATTAGTGATGTGATTCAGCCATCAGAGCTGCATTTTAAACCAAAAATTACAAGAGATTTCGACATGCTGAACAGGGATACCCCCTCCCGTACCCACCCCTGCCTGGATAATTAGCGCTTAAAAAAATTCCTGGGGAAATCCCTGAAACTGAATACTCAATCCCCTGATTTATGTTGTTAGGCTTAAAAATGACTTGACATTAATCCATTGTCAATTTAAAGACTGTTTGTTGTGACCAGCCTAAGACATAATATGGCAGAAAAGACAACTTTACATGTTTGCCCATTTTCAAGAGTCAAGATAATGTAATCTGATTAAAGCATTTATTACACCTTTATCAAGCAGCTTCTTGGTATGATTCCAGTATTAAACATTTATTTATTTATGAAGAGTATTTCATTAACATTGTATTATTCAAATTACTTTAAAAGAAGCTGGGTATTAAGTTTAATCTCTGAAACTCAATGGACACATAACCTTTTTAAAAGAATTTTTCGTTTTTCCCTTAAAATATACTTGATGAGACTTAGAAGCATTTACATCTTATTAAACTTTTTATAACTAAGGCCTAAAAAAAAAACATTGTTCTGTTCGGGTCACCCGACCCTACCTAAAAATATGCCCGACCCTACCGTTTTTTTAGGAGGATTGCCAAAAAAAAAAAAAATTGCTGCACTTCGTACTGTAGAGGTATGGTATGGTACGGACGGATTTTATCTATCATAGGTTTGAGGAGCCAGAATGGTTTGAGCTGATTCTACCCATGAAGACCAAATGTCTATAATGGAAAAAAAAAAAAAAAATCTCTACCTACCCTACCTAATCCTAGAGAGCATGTTACCCTAACAACACTATTTTTTTTTTAGGCCTAACCTGGCTATGGCAATCTCACTGCCCCACTTGCAATGGAGAACAGAACTGATATTTACATGCACAATTACACCTGGTCAAAACATTTTTTTTCACTTTTCTCTCTTTCTGAGAGGGAATTTTAAGGTTTCAAGTGGGGAAATCCTTTCCTTTGTTTCAGACAAGTAAAGACAGCTGTATTTTGATGACAAAATGAACGGCTGTTTTACAAATGTACCAGTTACAAAAAAAGGTAAATCACATATTGTGTACATTTTCAAATTTTTTATATGTTTAATTCAAGTACATAATGTATGTGAATGGGAACACTTGTAAAAGAATTAATCTTTCTTGGTCAGTATCTGCAGAGACCATCAAACTCTGACACTATAAATTAAATTATCCTTGATAAATGAAATATAAACTCACCTAGTTCACACTTCTGTACTGGTCCGTATGAGCGAACAAGCTCTTGGATTTCTTCAGCACCAATGTGATTTGGAAAATTGCGAATCTGAACCTTGTTTGAGCGCCTAGAAATACATCAAACAACACCAAAAAGTGGCACACTGCACTACTTACATTTCTACCTGAGATTTTTTTATTTGTTCAATTTTACTAATGCAAATGGACATGTATTCTATGAATAAGAGTCCAACAGCTTATGTTATCAATCAATGATTCCAAATACTAAAGTAAACCTTACAAAAAAACCCTGTGCCTAACTTGTGTATCATCGTTCACGTTAGTTCTTTACCTTTCGATTTATTCATAAATCCACCCTTTTTAAGTCTTGCATCAACATGTTGTACTTAATCATTCATTAATTTTTTCATTACCCTGTCAACTCTCAAATGAACAAAACAAATCTGCAGAATTGAAATGATATAATTAGTTCGAAAGAGAAGAACATCAGCACAATATTACTCCGCATTAAATACTTTTCTGCAGAACCATGATAACATACCATTCAACCTCCAGCCTTTTTAAACTTATCTTTAGCTATTCCAACTTAATGCAGTTTCCTCAAGACGACACCATTTTCATATAAAGCCATTCAGACAACCATGAATTCAAGGACTTCATACAGGCAAACACTTTGAGCAATTAAACATTTTTTTACCTTTTTCTACCTACTGATGGTTCCACTTGCATCATGTCTGACCAAGGAAACTGATGACCTGCAAATACACATATTGTGTAAGTATTTCAGGTTCAAACTTTAGCTTATAATAAAAATTATTTCGGTTCTCAGGGTATCTGAATTATTAAATACCACCCAAAAAACTTGGGTTTTGTTAAGTTTCTATCCCCAACAAACACGGTTTTGGAAAGTATCAATTCATGCAAAACCATAAATGTTGGAAATCTCTACATCCATGTAATTGCACTGAATTCATCAACCAAAACATCACACTGAATTTCTTCACTTTTTGTATTGTATTGTTTGTATTTTATTGATACAGCTTGTAAAATGATCATATCAATTTCTACTTCAAGACATGGTTTTCATCCCAAGGAAACTGACGATAACTCTTTTTAAGATTTACATGTCTAAACTGATAAAAAAATTCTCTTTTGATCCACTCAAGTGTTTTAAAGTTTTCTTCAGTATTTGTAAAGATTGAAGAAACAAAACTCTGTCTGGGACAGTCCTCCACTGAACACACAAATGATGATTATATTTGTGTACAAAGGTGAAAGTACATGAAACTGAAATTCCTCAACCTTCAACTTTCTGTACAAAAATCTACACTTACTCTATTGTATCATATAGGCTCAAAATTAGCTATAATTCAGTATTAGGATTATTTCTGAAAACTTTCATCCATGTGTGTACCATACTTACAATTCAACATGGTTTTTACCGAACCTTTTACACCTGCTTTTATATTCCACTCAATGTGCAAGGACAGACAGCATCATTTTTAATAATAATATTAAATTTTAATAATAAAACTGTTGGACCGTCACTTGCTGCTCTATGCAATGAAAAGCCATATTACTGTAAATAATACAGACAGGGCAAGATGCTGGCCCAGTATACCAGGGGACGAGAGCTTGATCCCTTGATCCTACACTAGTAACATTAGTCTACTCTAACACTACATTATTTATTTCAGATGAGACATTTAACCAACGTCATGTGTAAGGGCTGAACTATGAGCATGATGACCAGGAGCGTCTCTAAAATGGGATGTTTTCTGTATCTTGCATTATCCCTGATGACCTAAAATAATTGAATCCTGCAAAGGGCGTCAGTCATATGGACAACCAGTACAAACAATAAATAAACATGGGCAGATATATTCCAACATACACATATTTAGGATACAGTTGGTTCAGACAAAATCTTTTACAGCTGGAACTTGCCAAGACCAATTAGTCATGGAAATACCACAATATATTTTTAGTAGTTTTATAATACACAGCCTGTGTAAAGGAAGCACGGTCTACCTGGCTAGGTTTAAGTTAAACAGCAAAATATTTCATTTTAACATTTCAAAAAGATTACTACAAATTCTGATATATACAATGCTTCTGCCTTTAGTCCAAGTTGTGATCTGGAAATGCATCTGGAATTTTACCCTCTTACTGGCTAATGGAACAAAACTTCAAATTGTAGGGTAAAACCTCTTTAACACGTACTTTCAAGTATTCTAAAGATATTGGAGCGGTGGTTGAGGAGTTAGAGCGCCTTACTCCTGATCCAGAGGTTGCTGGTTCGAATCCCACCAGAGGTGTGAGTCTCCAGTGACAGTCCACATTCCTCACTTTTGGCCCAAGTACTTGTATGAACCAAAGGAGCAGCCATCATGTAAGTTGCAAAAGCTTGCCTGACTAAAGTCAGTACTGTCTGTTGGCAGTCTACAAAGTTAACTTGAACTTTATATTCAAGTATGGTATTTTTCTAAAAAATATAACAGTACCCGGCATAACAAACATGAAGGGAATTTTAAAATTCATTGCCTTGACTGCTACAAGGCCCGAAAATGGAAAAACACGTTTCCTAACAAAACATGTTTCGATGAATTATACCTCACCCACCCATGCGCTTAGGCAAGTTGTCTGCAAAAAAAGTAAAATCGGTGCGGTTGTACATATCAAATGTAAACATGACAAAGTGAAAATCATGCAGAATTATTTTATTTATCAGCGGGCGGGCGCTTTCAGAAAACCTTGGAGTTACAAGAACACGTGACAAAAACGTGGGGATCGGCCATCTTGAATTTCGCCGGTTGGATTTTTTCTCCACTATCTTGAGCATGAAACAAAATTGCAAAGTCTGCGTGAATTGATAAAAACAAACAGATCTGAAACAAATGCTCACCGTTTAATTTTTCAATTGCTTTTTCCACGTTTGCTTGATCCACGCAATCAACGAAGGCGTAGCTCCTCTTCACCAAAATATGTCCGACCTCGACACCGTGCTCCTCGAAAAGAACGCGCAAGGTTTCCTCCGGACAATTGGGCTTAAGGTTACCAACATAAACTCTGAATGTTGTCTCTTGCTCTGAAATTGCAAAGTATGCTTAAATTCTTCTTAAAAAGTAACTGGTAAGATTGAAGTATTTCTACTCTTTAACAATAATGCTCGGACTATATTCAAAACAGTAATAATGGCGGATCAATTTTGGGAAATGTCCATTTTGCATTTACAGGGTGAATCGCCTTTTCAATTTTCATAGTTAAAACAGTCATGCAGTGTGAGGTTTGGAATAAGTTCTACATTTCGTTTGAAATGAAAAGATAATATCCTGATGCTGGTAAATATTTGCAAATGATGCATTGTTTTAAGAATGAAAGAAAGAAACGATACCTAGACATCTCTACATTATCATAATGATGTTATCTAAAAGTAGTTCGCTCACAAGAAACGCTTTCGTGAAATAATCGCTCGACTCGTGCAAATAGGTCTTTGACTCGTGTTATATCAGAAAATAGACAACTTGTTATTCTCGGAGCATAAAATTCCGATGAATCCCTGGTACTCCTTAAATTAGTCGACACAAAAGAAGTCGACAGGTTTGTGTTTGTCGGACAGTTACAGTTACCACTGAAGCAAGGACCGAATATCTAGTTTAGCGCCGTAGCTTAGATAGCATGTTACAAGCTTAAATCCAACGTTCAAAACGGCACAATTCAAAAGATATTTTACTAGTCTTAATTTTTTCTGTAATCTTCTAAATATCTGTAATCCAATTATCAGGTGATATTTCAATTACAAAGCTTGTACCAGGAAATGATAATTAAAATTGTGCCTGCATATGTGACAATCCTAAATTTGCACGACAGGAATAGATCTAGTTCATTATTCGCTCTGTTTTTTGTTGTTGTTTTTTTCTTTTCATTCTTTGTTGTTGTTTTTGTTTTTTTTGTTGTTTTTTCTCGAGTAGGCCTACGCTATTAACAGTTAATTGTATCCCATTGTTTCCACATTCATATGATATAGATCTTCTTAAATAAAAAAAGTAATGATTTGGAAAAGAAATGTTTATTAGATTTGATTTATTGACTAATTAAACCGTGTGATAAACTGTATATAAAATGATCAAATCAGTAACAAACTAGAAAAAATAACAAGAGAGCAATCGCACAAAGAAACGGACAAATGGACGAAAGAATCACAAAAAGGATATTTATTGTTTGCCCTAAAAAAATATGACAGGGGAATTCTATGTGGTGACTTAATGATGGGAGGGGAATAGTCCGGGGTAACAAAAGATTGGAGGGGAATAGTGCGGGGTAACAAAAGATTGGAGGGGAATAGTCCGGGGTAACAAAAGATTGGAGGGGAATAGTGCGGGGTAACAAAATGACAAGAGGGGAATTGTCAGGGGTAAAAATCTGTCAAAATGAAGGAGCGGAAAATTGTCCGGTAGGGGAATTGTCCGGTATTCATTAAAATGAATGTTTTGTCAATTTAATAATGGATAATGAATTGAATACAACAGCTAAACTTAAATGATCGTTTTAATTAAGTTAAGAAGCAATTAATTTTCGAAATTTTATTCCTTTTACATACACATTCAAGCAATTTTGCTCTACAAAACATTGATTAATGACTGAAAACAATGCAATTTCTATATGAATTAAAGAAGGTTTGGAAAGTAAGCCAACTTTCGCAGTTTTTTTCTCCAAATAATGATAACCCTACTGACCATGGTTCGGACCAATAAAGACTTTGAACAGTCTTGGCAAAAGGTTTACCAAATAGTGTTTCATATCAAGAAATCTACAAGAAAATTTTGTAGGTAGAACCACCCCGCTGATATCAGTAATGACTTCAAAAGCCTAATCTGAATGATCTAGTAAAGGTTTTCTCAGACAAAACTACATTCCAAATTCCAAAGCTATCATGCCGTTTGGCTTTAGGCTAAGCGGGTTTCCTTAACAAGAGTTTCTGGTCCCAAAAACAACATTATTCATACAAAACCCTGACCTTTCAAGTACGCGTAGATCCTGATATAAAATTTTGAAAAGATTTCAGTTGCCATGGAAACCGTAAAAATAACGGATGGCGTTGTTTTATACGGACGTGAATTAGGACAAACCAAGAAATACCATTTTCAAGACTAAGTTTTTATTTAAAACAAGAGCGTCATAATGACACTATATCGCTCACCTGAGAAACATGGTAGATATTGTTCGATTTTTTTCCTTGCTGTAACTTCTAAAAATAGAACATTAGTCAGCATGTCAAGGTTAAAATCTGTTTTCAGAATGTTCCATTTGGTTAGAATTCCATTTAACCAGCATAACTCGAATGAATGTGATAAAGATCCATCTGTGAAATAACTTCTATCATGTTCTATTCAAAAACCACAAATAGATATTTCATGTGCATCATGGCCTAGGGTTTCTCTACCAAATTTACTCAATTCATGTCCTTGGGGAAAAACTTGCCATGTCCCAGGGTCATTTATGTATATGTTTTTAGCTCACCTGAGCACGAAGTACGCATGGGTGAGTTGTTTGGTAGTTTATCTAAACAAAGGTCAAAGTTGAAATATGCATTCACTATGGTACAAGTAGTTCCGATTTCAATCATGTAGCTTCAAAAACAAGGAAGAAGGTCAGTAGGTCAATGCATAGGTCAAAATCTGATGAAGGTAAAGGACAATGTTAAATGTAGGGAAATGAAGTTTCCCTTCAAAATCACTTTGCAGATTTTAAATTTTCCTACACTAATGTTTATAAAACTAGAGACCCTGGGACAGTGTCCCTTTTGACTTCAGGTCGATGATTGGAACATCTTCTGTAGCAGGATTACTTCACAATACTACTAACTAAATATCTAAGTTTTGGTGTAACAGATTTTGAGAAGATTTTCCAACATAAAACTAAGTAAAACAAAAGACCCCTAGGATTTGACAAGTTTCAAACCCAGGGTTATTATTTGAACTATCTTGGTAGAAATCTACTTCACAATGTTTTAAACACAAAATATCTTGGCTCTTGGTCATGTAGTTTTGGAGAAGAGATTTTAAAAATGGTTTTCCTACATAGATCGATGTAAAACTATGACCCATTGGTTGAGCAAATTTTAACCCCAGGGTCATGATTTGAACAAACTTTGTAGAGGTCAACTGGACAATTCAACTATCTAAAAATATCTAAGCTTTAGGTCATTCAGCTTCTGACAAGTAGAGTTTTTTTTAAAGTTTTTCCTTAGTAAGTCTACGGATGAATAAGTAACCCCTTGGTTGGAGCCAATTTTGACCCCAGGATCATGATTTGAACAACTCTGGTGGACGTCTAAATAGAAATGATAAACAAAAAATATGTAAGCTTTTGGCGTAGTTGTTTCTGAGAACAAGATTGTTAAAGATTTTTCCTATAAATTTCTATGTAGAATCTAGTGACCCCTGTTGCGGGCCAAGTTTTGACCTTACGCCCAGTAGGCTCTGTTACACACCAAATATCTTAACTCTAGACCATATGGCGCCAGACAAGATTATTTTCTATATAAGTCTACGTAAAATCAAATGACCACTAGGTTGGGACCAATTTTGATCCCATGCATGGGCATAATTTGAACAATCTTGGTAGAGGACCTTTAGATGTTCCTCCATGCATCTAGTTTCAGACAAGAAGAATTTTAGCTCCTGCGACCGATATTTGCAACAGACCGGAACTACTTGAATAACTTTGATAAAGCTTCAAACAAGGATCAATCCAGGTAAGTTTCATCAATTTGGCCGAGTGATTTCCGAAATGTCTTTTGAAACACCTGTGGACCACGTACAGCAGACGACGGACGGACGTACTGACAGTCATGGATCTTTAAAGCTTATATAAGCACTAAGTTCTCAGGTGTGCTAAAATTAAATGGATAAGTGTAAATGACAAATGCGAGGAAATAATTTACCTGTGAGCATAATTTGAGCGACGGATTGTAGTGAGCCACTGCAAAATGATGACAATGATTTTGACCTTTTGATTGGGCGGGTCATTGGTTCCGTGGTAAGGCGCTGCACTTGTCAGTTTTTGCAAGTTTGAAAGTTTGAACACCTGCGCCTCCACTAACATTACTAAATGTAAACCGTAGTACCCTGTATCAGTGCTATACACTGATATAGACCAACAGAACCAAGGGTGTCTCTAGAATGGGATACTTTCTTGCAATAACCCCCACAACCTAAAATAACTAAAATTTCTACAGGAGGCTTGATGTTTATAAAATGTTCCATACTAGCTCACATACCAATACACATTAGTTTCACACAACTTGGTAATAGACCATGTAAGGTAACAACCCTGCCAAGTAATTGTTGACTTTCATCATAAAAATTTCAGTTGTTTGAGATACATTTTGGCATACGATCCCCAACACAGGAGTAGCAGTGGTGGAAGGTTTAGAGCGCCGAACTCACGATCCGGAGGTCGCCGGTTCGAATCCAACCACGGTTTATATTCTCCAGTCACTTTCCATACATTCGGTGCTAATACTGGTTTGAACGATAAATGACTTTAAATATATAACTTTAAATCTAAACACAGGTCTTTTCCGCCCAAACATCTGAAAAAAATCAAGCAGAAATATGTGTTTGAGTCAGTAATGGCAACATAGGTACAATATGGAAAAATCCAGCAGAAGGCAATTTGATAGTGCTACAGCTTTCAGCCTAGTGATTTTTTGTAGCCATGGCAACACATTTCGAATTGCAACAGTTTATTTCAACAAATTTAATAGAGCCTAATGCAAGAAATATTTCTGAGACGTTTTATCAACGCCCATTCAGTGATATACTACTTACTTCAATATATGTAATGGGCTTACCCAGGGAGAAAAAACGCACAAAAATAACAAAGACCACAGACCGATCATTATGAATGCATGCTCTACTTAGCTGAGAAACATGGGTGGTTGGGACCGGACTTTTTTCTGATGCAGTGTATCTTTAATGTAACATACGGGCTGGGGCTTGTCCAGAGGAGCCCGTTCTTGGACTTCTTTATAATCTATCATGGTTTCTGACTTGAAATTTCCAGCCGCCAGCATAAGTGATGATTTTCTAATGAGGGATGCGTGTTGTGGTCGAGGGTGCACCTTTTTCAATAATTTATAATTTAACCTTTGACAACTTCTTCAAACGATTATTTGGCGCTGTGTTGTTGTTGTTGTTGTTGTTTATGTTTTGAGCAAGTAATGACCAAGCAAGTATGAATTTGAGTTCAGAATAAAAGTTTTTTACCTAATGCCCTGCATTTTTGTGTGTGACGGATTTGATTATGTTTAATACGTCCACTGATTAGGTGAAATACGTACTCCATCACAATCACAGTGTTAATCAATAATACACGCACTATCTATTATTTCATATCTTATTTCAGCACCGAGTCGTTGTACGCAACTTGTACCACATGACCGTACTGGATGGTTCGGTGCATGCGTCCTCGCTGTGCATTATATTTCACAAATTATAAACAGTATGAAAAAAGCAGTGAGACTTCTATAAGCTGCTATTTCTGTATTTTGTAATATTAGTTTTCACTGTTCCTTCTATATTGAACAGTTGATAAAATGGATTAATAAGATGTACATTGAACATGCATTCTAACACTGCTCTTTATATTACGAGATGTATTTTGGAATTGCATGCAGCTGGACGAATATCATCCAAATATTCTAGTATTTATTGTACAGAAAAGTGTAATATAGCTAAAAGTATTGCATTGTATGAACAATAGTTAGAACCTACAAAATTTGATGGTCCTTGCTCTAACGCTCTCACCTATGTATAACTGCTCAAACCTAGAAGTGCTGTGTCATGAATTTAAAATCAAAGTAACTAGAGGATGTTGTTTGCCAAATATCGAAGCTCTGGTATTTTTGATTATGAAAAGAAGGTTTTCAATGCTTTCTGCTTATTTTTATTTATTTTTATTTTTATTATTTTTTTTTTTCTTTTTTTTTTTTTTTTTTGGGGGGGGGGGGGTGTTGGGTGTTGAACACGAGACACTTCCTCCTCACCACTCCACCCATGAGCCAAGGAGCAATCAAGATAAGATGTCGCAATAATAGGTCGCTTGAAAATGCAATACATACATATCAAACTTCAAAACTCTCAACCACGAGGTTCCAGACAAAATTTCTAAAAGGTTGTCCATAAATAAGACTTTGTAAAACATTTGACTAGCGAAAGACCTCAACAATAAAGCCTAGAGGGACGTTAGACGTCATCTCAGAGGTCCACAAAACGATATTTCAAACAATATTTTAGTACACTAGGCCTTGTGGTTTCAGTAGGTGGAGCCAGTTATGACCTCTATGACAGTATAACTGGAACAATTTTGTTTGAGGACTACTTTAAATGCATCATGCAACTTTTCTGACATCTGGATCAGGAGATTTCTGACAAAGTGAATTTTAAAGATTTTCCTATACATTTCTTTATGAAATAAGTAACCCCTCGTTCGATACAGATACAGACGCTAAGGGTTAAATTTGGTCACTTTAATTAGAGTCCACACAACAATGATAGATACCTTATACCAGACCTCTGAGCCTAATGCTGTAGGTAAAAATATATTAAGATTTCTTCTTGTTGCAATTTTAGCCAGCGTTCCGTTCGAAATGGCATTATTTGGAAAATAGAGCTTGAAGCAATGAACATCCTTGCCAAGTTTCATTAACTTTCAGCATCCCGGCCAAATTTTATTCATTTGCAGCCAGCTGGTATAGAAGAAAATGCAAAAGTTTATAGCAAAAGTTTTGACGCACGATGATTGGCGTCGGACAAAGGCCAATCAGAAACGCTCATTATAAGTTCAGCTCACTCAGATGAGCTGAGAATATAACAGATTTCTATTTTTTACATTTATTTGTAATATTCGTAAAGATATGAATGTCATTTTGTTCAGCTTTATCTGTCGAAAGCGTCACTGAACATGAAGGAAAGACATCTTAAACTGTAGCACTATTTCCTGCCTGCTCTGATTAACTACTATTGTGGTCTTATTCACAGACCGCATGGACGCATATTTGAAGTCAGTGAATATATTTAGAATGTTATGTGTTTTTATAGAATAAGGCACTGTAAATTAAGACCAAATAAATTGCCATGAAGACATACAAAAATCCACTCACTGATTAAAACCTGAATAGTACAGCCTGTAGTATGGAAGCACCCACTAGAAAGCATTGATTTCGACTCGAACAAATTTCTCATAAAGGAATGTAGGTTTACGTTGCCAAATTAGGTTATATAAATTTTTTTTTCTTTTCTTTTCACAAATATGGTCAATTTATAACTTATTAATCCTGTCTGATACAAAATATCTATGTATTGCAATACACGCATTGATATTGTCCACTCTAACCTGATTTACTATAAAGACTTTTGTCATCATTATCATCATATTATCATCATTGTCATCATCTTTAGCTGTTCATAATGACTAATATTTCCTACATTCTTAGGCTAATTATAATCTTCAACACTGTAATAAGAATCTTATTTCAGATGGTACATTTATGTAAATGACATATATTAGGTACCTTTATTTAAGGGGCGAGTCAGCGGACCAGTGATAACGCAATGGACCTGTAATCCAACAGGTCACAAGTACGAACCCCCTCTCCTCTACTTACATAATTTATTGTCTTCCAGATGAGATGTTAAACCGATCTCGTGTATCAGTGCTAAAGACCGAGCATAGAAAAAAAATATGGGTGTCTATGGAAAGGGATGCTTTCTGTAATTTGCACTATCCACCGCAACCTACACGCTGCAGGGGGCGCGTGCCATATGGGCACCGGTACAGACGAAAAATAAACTCAAGGTAACAGATAGGTACCTTCATGAAGTGAAGGTGAAATATACCATGAAATGACAACTCAGAATACCGTTTCTCCGGTGTCTTTTTTGTTTTGTTTTGTTTTGTTTTTAAGTACTTCTGTAGTCTCCAAGCCTATAATTGCCTCAGTTACGACGTTTTAAAACCTTTCGATACAACTGCGCAATACAACATTCTAGCTTCCTACACATTAAACTTTGTTACCGCAAGGCAGAATTATTTTTGTCCTTCAGATTAGGGTGATCTCTGACGCTTCGTTCAAATGGACAGCTACGTGCAGCCTTGGCAAAATGTAAACCGCATTATTTTTTGTCAGCTTCGATATGGCCGGTAAACTCGGAGGTTAGTATTAACTGGAAATGTCAAAAAGAAGATATACGATGTTGGTTGGGTTTTGATAAAACAACAATGTATTTATCGAAGAAACTGTAAATCAGTCAGGATATTTTATTTAAATTTCAGGAATATGAAGCATATCTTTCAGTTATTTGACTAAGAATAGGAATATCTAGCAAATATTCATACGTTACCATTCCTAAATAGGTCAAAATTGGGGTTAGACAGCAATGCATAAAAAAAAGAATTAAAATAAAATTACCGAAAAAATTACAAACACTTATGCAGTTATATTAGTACATATACCATAAATATATATTCTTTGTGTTTAGCTTGTATCAATATTATATTTCTGTTTGATCGAAAGCCACTTTTAATTAACAGATTACATGTCATTTGATGTACAACGGTATTCTTACGGCTAAACTACCCAGACAGAGTCCTCCACTTAAAAGAAATTGCTAAATTTTCCAAAATATTGCGTACATTGGGTTGAAATTATCAAAATATGGTAAAACAAAACTTCATTGCATCCAACGAAATTATAAAAGCCATCTGATTAACAATAAAGAAGAGGTTTAACTTATGTTTTAGAACCTTTGCTCGACTTTTTCCAGTAATTTAATTTAATAGCTCTTTAATATTCAAAATACTTCATACATTTTTTTCTGTGATTCAGGATACTGTTTCTTTACGTTAGAACTTGTTCATTTCTAACCTTTAGGGACCTTTTAGAATATATTGTATTATATGTAAATTACATGTATGGAAATTATATCCTTCCCAGAGTTACACATAGAATCCAAGTTTAACAGACAGTGACATAATTATCCACTTTTGTTTAGCTGTACACATTCAGAGACTTTCTGGAAAATGTTTTTGCATACTGTTTCTGCTTGTGTATGCATGCGTGCGTGCGTTGGCGCGAGCGCGCGTGTGCGTGTGTGCGTGGTGTGTGATTTCTGCTTTTTCATTTCTGTCCGAATTCAGTTCCTGAACGTTTTGAAATGCAGAAATACATATACACTCTTTTCTTTCTAAGAATTAGTATAAAAATCAATTTTGATACACAGACTAAGGATCAGGTTCGAATTTTGAGCAATTATATTCAGCCACGTATATGCAAGTTTAATTTCTTGATTCTGAGATGTCTTTCAAGTACCCATTCGTCGAATGGTACATGTGAACATTTGAAACAGCTTCAGTGTACTCTGAAACGACCATGTGCACTCGAGAAACTTATGAAATCTTATGTCAATGAACGTCTTGTTTCAGAGCAATTCATTTTCAGTAGTTTTGCAGGAAAGTAGTCACTTTAATTGTTGAATATATAACAATAAGGTAGTGTAATATGAATTAAAATCCCTTTAATTTAACTCTTTACTTAGCAATTAATTGTAAATGGGAAGTTTATTACCAAATCGCTGAACTTTTATAATAGAAACGAGCACAACACTTTCGATGAATTTTCTGAAAATAACACACAGTCGCTATTTAAAATTACACAAAACTTGATTAAACTTAATGAGATGATATCTTGTTTCAGTGTTCGGTTTTGAGGTATACAGAAAATAAAGCTTTTTTTCTCGTGTCTTTTTTTTTGTCTTCACTTGAAACTTCAGTAGAGCTACCCACAGTGGTATGAGTTATTTTTTTTGGCAGCTGAATAAGTGAAATAGCGGAGATAAGTGAAAAATGTGAAAAAATCATTCATTGATTAATTAATTTATTTATTTTATTTATTTAAATGACAATAAAATGAGAACACAAAAGCTATGTTCTCCATATATTCATCGAAGATAATTTATAAAATCGCATGTACTAAATTTTTTATTTAAGTATTGAGGTAGTCGAGGACTTCATCATTTGTATTGGTTTGGTTTTGTTTGTTTGCTTTTGTCTCCCCCCCCACCCTCCCGGAAAAAAGCAAGCAAACAACAAACAAACAAAAAAAAGCACTTTTTGTCAGGGAACTGACTTCTGAACAGAAAAAATAAAATCTTCTTCATGTTAACGAACATCGAACATTTATAGATACTGCAAAGCAATCTCATATAGAAGTAGCTTATAGGACGAAAATATCGTAGAAATTGAGAGAAATAAGTAGGCGTGAATATATTTCAGCGGCATAATTTTATACACGTTTTCTAATTTAATGCGAATAAAGTCGGTCAACCCGTTTCTCCTACGAGAGAAATTTCAGAAAATGAAGTTAAAAACAAGAACGTTTCTAATGTTTATCAGGCGCGGTTGCTGTAATGTAAAACGCAATAACTGACGCTACGAAGACAGTTGATATCTCTTGACATAGAAATATTTCTTAAAATAAACAAATAAATATACAATATTATACTAACAGTCTTTTACATAAGAGAAATCAGTAACACATCTAAATACATTTTTACACCTTTTATTCAAATTCTCGGATATTTTTCTTGAAAAAAGGGACAAGTTGTCCGAATATTCCAATAAAAAGAATGAAAAAAAAAACTCCTAGATGTAATATACAAGATGTAGGTGAGGCCAACGGAGTTTAACGTAAAACGCAATAACTGATTTTTACATAAACAAAAGCCATTAAAATGCTCCTCTGGGTCAAATGAAAAGGAATTATATGCTTGCGCTGGTGTATTGTTTCATTTTGAACAAGATATGTATACAGTTATAGAAATAATATTCATCGAAATGTTTGATCAATAAACTGTCTTAATACATTTTCTGATCGCACTGAAATCATTTTCAGAGAAGGTTAGTCTTTTAGACGAAGGATTTCAAACAACAAAGTATTACATATAATATTAAAGCACGTATAAGCAGTTCTCTTACGGTGCCTTTGCTCTTTCACCCGGGTTAATTCAAAGGATGCTATTATTTTGACAAGAAGTACACGAGCACGTACTTACATTAGCATTTTTAAGGGGAAAAAAAAGAAATGTTTGACCTATCAAATAATGTACATATATTTTTAATAACTCGTCACTTTACATAATCCTGATCTACGGAAGATTTTTTCTATATCTGGACAGTATGGACCTGTAAATTTATATTTTTGCAAGGGCTTGTTTTCTCCACATTTAAAGGAGAAACGACGTCTACATCCCAGAAATCTAGGATAACACAGGGACATCACCTTCATACCTTACATATATGAACTGTATAGACAGACAGAATAACCTCAGACGTATTACGCGCCTAACTTCTGTATCGTTAGTCACTAAATTAGAACGGCAATTAATTCTTTGCAAATTTATTTACACCTGTTTAGAATGATATCAACGGTCTTATAACGTTAACTGGGCAAAAATGAGGCAAGTTCAGATGATAGCCAGTTTATTGAAGCTTTTAGTAGTGGTCGGTGCTTGTGTTTGATAAAAGTGAAAAAGAATGTATGTTTTCTTGCACTGGGAATCAAATGAATTTTTTCACGCTCTACGTAACAACTCCTTTCTTACGTCGTTTTAAAAACGTTTGTAGAGAGTTCGAAGAAGAAATGCTGAATTAGTATGTAAAAGTTGTCAGTTGATGGCATTTCCAGAAGTTGCACAAAACCGCCGAGTTTAAGAAATTTTGAGAATAGCTAAAATGGACAATCTGACAGTTGTAAGTCTATATAACCGTATAGGCAATAACTGTATATTAATAGAATAAACTGCACATCTTTATGATTCCATTGATGTATGAAAAGCATTGGGTCAATTAAAATGTCAAAGGAGTGCCTCGGACCTCAGCCACTTTGAATTGCCCTGTATTTCATCTTGCTACTTAGATAATGACAGTTTAATTCAAAGCAGCTCGTTCACAGAGATGGTCATTGACAAAGAATTTGATTTTAATTATCAGCTTGTATTACGTGTATCAGTACTCATCTACAGACGCACCCAATGCATACATTGCGTGATTGTAAAAAAAATTGGGTGGGTTCTCCATCATAGGCTATAGCGTTACGAACGGTATAAAACCTATATTTAGAATTTCTATTTTCATGTTCCATCACATGACCGGTCACGTTCACTCTTCGTGCATTCCCTCACATTTTATCCGATTTTGAATATTGGACCAGAAACCACAGCCATTCCTTTCATGGATTAATACCCCGAACCACTATATAACCAAAACACAAGGTACGAAAGATCACAAGAATGAATCTGAGGGTCACTTTAGTTTACTTCAAACATGATTTGAATTGTCCCTCCAAACATCGTTATCAAAGTGTTGCCATAATATTGAAAATGGAAGTACATCAGCTGATTCGTCTGAACTTTTGAACTTTGTGTTGCTTATATAGTGGTTCGGGACATTTATCCATGAAACAAATGCCTGTGCTGAGATTGGAGAAGAAGCCATGTTGCGGAACTTGTCAAATGGTACAACAAGTGTAGCAGAGGTATAAAATGGCACTTCTACTGTAACCCGGAAAAATCCACCTGCCCCGAGCTAAGCGGACACTCTACCACGTCGCCATAAAAGCTAGCTGATAGGCAAGGGAGTACAAGTGCCGTATTATACCTCTGCTACACAAGCACCTGCTTTGAGGATACCGTATTCTATATTTAACCGGAATTCCCTAGTGGGCGTTTACGAAAAATGCATTTTCCCGTGCAATGTGACCTATGCGAGCCGAGGTTTTTGTCAAAAAACAAAGACTTCACCAACATTTATGAGGGAGAGTAGAAAAAACAACTTTTTTTAATTCTACCGTTCAACTGTGAATGAGCTGCTTTAAGCTGAGAACATTGTTCAGCTATCCTGGAGTGGAAAACTTTCAACAAAATTAGTCCAAATCACATTTCTAGGAACCTGTATTTTCGAAAAACATTATCAAAACCCGTGAGTGGTGAAAATATCGAACGCCATTACCACCACCGGAAAACATTCTAATATTAAGGTTTATATAGGTTTACATAGGCCTTGATAGGTTTTCACAGGTTGAGATAGGTTTTCACAGGTTTATATAGGTTTTCGTAGGTTAATATAGGTTTTCACAGGTTTTTATTGATTAACATATGTTTTCACTGATAAATGAATTTAAATGGATTTCACCGTATAGCACATTCCTAGAAAAAAGGTATTTTCGCATCGGTGTAGATCAAGTATATATGCAATGGCTACAAGCTCTGCTACAGTAAAAAGTATTACAATGTGTAAATGAAAGTATGTGTTTACCAATTGTCACAAATATCAGAAATACTAAAAGTCGATGTTAAATCTTATTGACATCTGTAATATTGTAGTTCAATAGAACATTTGCTGTTGTTGTTTGCTTTTTACCGGTGAAAAAAAATAGGAACGTTTAGAAAAATTGAAGATAATTTTCCAATTCGTAAAAGATAAAAACAAGCATTCAATAAAATCATCGTTTACAATCTGTTGGTGGTGTCAGGTCTTTCAATACCATTTTATCAGATTGAATTGTTATAACTAAGTCTTGAACTATCATGTATACAGATATTTAAAGAAATATAACTAAATGAATATTTTTTTTAAATAAATAGAAAATACAAAAAATACAACACTAAAAATGGAGTTTAATTCCAAATATCAATGATTTTTAAAGCACTATTTGGGTCAAATGACCATCCACCCGTGTTAAATCTTGATTTATGACAACCTGGTGGTCTATATAGATTTACAAAACTGAAATAATAATTTCTGACAGACTGTGAAAGACACACATCTTACAATGCCTAAACTAAACATTTGTCTACAAGTATTAAAAAACTTCTGTCGAGTTCCCTATATTTGGACGTTTACGTTATAATACATATACAAGTTGATAAATTTATTTATTACAGAAAAATAACTCTGTCGAAGTTTCTAAAGACATTACAAATTAGATTGTTTGTTGTGAGAATATGTTACAATAAAAATATTTCGAAAGCGTGAATGAGCAGGGCCAACAAGCTCTTTGTAATTTTGTTTATTTGCCTACATCCTTTGCTGAAAGTCTGAAGCAGCAGAAACTTGTTCAAAAATACCTCTCAAGTTGTACTTTTACAGTTTTCTCAAGAATAAATAAAACAGTCTAATTAACAGCAGTGCTCGAAAAACTTAAAATTTGTCCTGAAACAATTGGTAGAATAAAACACTCAAAACAATTAAAAGGCAAGATTTAACTTGTAAATTGTAAACGTATTCTTCGTCTTCTTTTTTTCTGTTTTGATACACCGTCTGATCTGAGAATGGACGAAATACGGTAAAATACAGATTTGGAATATTTCAGTTTGCTGGTCTGTGGCTCCTACCTGCATAGGAAATCCTAGAGAAATACAAATAGTATGACCTAGGCGTCTTTAATCATGTAAGCATAACTTCGCACACTGTATCAATTTACATGGTTTCTGACCTTCGACATAGTCGAGCTCTAAATGAAACAATAAAATGTTTTAGAAATTAAAATGTTCGAAAATTTATGATGATATATAATGAAAATAAAACTCTGTATTACAGATTAAAACAAGATTAAAACAAAACAACAACGAACAAAAATAAAATGTCTGATGTATCAACGTTTATTCCTATTGTTGTAGCTTTGATCTTTTTCGAAAGCAAAACGTACAGAATGTTTGCTTTTGTGAAATACGAAAGCACGATTTAAATATTTTTATCTTTATCATTCTATAAGCCGGACAACTTAGCTTGTCGTGCATTTTGAGATGATTGTTGGACAGAATTTGATGTTTTCCGATCGTTTTGTGTAGTTTTGAAGCTGATGGATAAGCTTAAAATATGTCTGAAACATTGAATGCGCCATTTTGTCCATTTTCTGTTACAGAGGTCATTCAATTCAATGAATCCTATATAATTTGTACTTTAATAATATGACACCAGACGTATAAAACATTGAAGGACACGGAAATTTCCGTAAGAAGCTTAATATATTGATGCAAGGTCATTCATGACTAACGTAAAAGAATTTTTGAAACAATGCACTACCTGGAGGTTTTGTTTTATTACTTACAATATACCAATACCGTTTTCAATATAAATCAGCTATTTTGTCGTGGAATATTCACCTGTAAAAAAGGCTGACCCTTAGTTTTGAGTATTCTATTTTCTTTAAAATCATGAAAATGTGGATAACATTGAATGAATTTCAAGAGATGTCAGGATGTCAGTCAAATATTCTAAATATTATAGGTAACTTAAGGGCATTAATATTTGTATTTATATAGGGAGTTGTTGTATCACATAAACTTTATTCCAAATGAACGCATTCTTAGCTTCTAGATCCCTAAAAGAATTATTTTATCGTATGTTTTTCTTTAAATTATCAATAACTTATATTTAGCATCATATATATATATATATATATATATATATATATATATATATATATATACAGCACATGTAAGCTTTTATTTTCGGAAATTTCCATTGCATGATTTAAATGATCGGGGGAGGGTCTTAAAATATGGTTTTTGCCTTGATAATTTGATAAAGTTGCATGTTAGAAGGAAGGGAAAACATGCCTTCTTAAATGTTTTATGTTTCAGCTTAGAGTACTGGTGTTATTCTTGCTGACAATAGTACTACCATACTTTCATACCATCACTTTAAGAATTATCAAACTCTTTGCTGTGCACATTAGAATGTTTTGCAAATGATTTGTGTAATGAAATGAGCGGTAGCCGAGACACACAAAACATATAAATATGTTTTTGTAGACAGACAATAATGGCAAAACACATGGCTAGAAGACGGTACTAGTATAAATAATAATGCATTTTTTAGATGCAAATATTTACTGTGCAGCCTTCTGATTAAAGTTGTAAAACAACGTGTCACAATATATAAGAATTTACAATTTTTGTAGATTTGTTATTAAACATCCATTACAATTTTATGAACTCTCGGACAAGAATGAACACCAGCTAAATGGACGGTGAAATGTCTCTAAATACAACCAATTATGCGACCTTTATTTTCAGTCTTCGAAACAATTAATGAAACTGGAAACGACTACTTCCTCAGAAGCTGCAGTTGATTCTGAAAACAGGTTCTTTAGTGAACTGAATGTGAAAGAAGAAACTAAGCATAACTTTATTTCAAAATAGTGCTTAAAATTAAATAAAGTCCAAGTGAAAATGAATAGGCCCTTGCAAACCTGTTCAGAAAAAATGACTTATTTTTGTCTGATATTAAAACTGATCATTTAATAAATTTTGTTATTACACATGTATTTTATTCTATTATCTTTTGTTTTACTGTTTTTTCGATTGCAAATGTAAGCATAATAAAGAAAAGTTTTGTTTGTGTTTTTATTTGTCGAAACAACTAAATAATTATTAGTGCAGAAAGCCAACTAAATTTTGTGAATGCTGTAGATAAATCAGTAATTTTCTTCAGCAATTTTGTCCAAAGCATATACGTTTCCAGATCTAAGCATTGATAGCAACTTGTGATTTTCTATTACTTTCTGACAACAAGAACGAACGCAGTTTAAAGTCGGTGAATACAAATAGTTTAATAAATGCTTTTTACTGCTTCATGGGAAATAATGTACTTTAAATCAAGGTGATATGAATAACCCTGAAATCCTATCCAGACAAACTCAATGACTTAAGCAAAAACAGTACAGCCAGCATTCAGAAACACAATGACTTAATTTCTTATTGTATTTTTTTATTTTTTTCAAGGAAAACAATTTAAACTACCTTGATATCAGTTCTGAAACATCTTGTTAGTCTCCATAAAATTATCATATTCAAGTTAATTACTTTTCAAACAATTACGTGTTTATTTTTTTTATTTCTGTCGGGTTTGTTGGCACCCTGTGTTTTATTGCGTAGCTGATATCGATCAAATGAATTTTTATCAGTATTATTAACATCTTTTAGGTGGCATGATTAAAATCACAAACATAAAGAGCTCATGTAACCATTTTATATATTTTACATCCATAAAAGCGTCGTAGTATTTTCATACTTCAATTGACCTTTTGGATTTGTAGACCGGATAAAAATGTCTGTTAATTCAGCATCCACATAAATCATAAAAATTACCAAAGTCAAGAAGGGATTTCTAACAAATAAATCAGATAAAAACTACAATACAAAGAAATACAAATACAAATTTTTAAAAAAAATGCGGTGTACACTCGACAGCTTAGCAGCACTTGCAATCCATTCACCTTGCCTAGCTCAATATGTCTTTAATGCCTTGCTTGTAAACAAGTACATATTTCACCGACGATTTGTGAGTGGGCGATTCATTATCTCCTTCTTTCATTATAAGCTTGGTAGCACAAATCTGTCCATTATTACTGGCTATTCATTTGTAAACTTGAATGTGAAAATACTAGAAAGTACCAACACTCCTCAGACAAGTAGCAAAACCATTCGTTCCTTAACCTGTGAATGAATATTGTTAGAAGTTATAATCTATGTTTGACCAGAGTGTCTGGTCATTTACATCAGCAACAGATTGATAAATATGGCACCTTTTCCCTTTTTGTATCCATATCTTACATGCTCATAATATCAGCGAATTGACTTGAACTGTTTTATCATCCAAACAAACTTTTCGGAAGGCTTCTGTGTAAGTTATTTATTTTACTGCTGGGGATTCTAAAAGGTTATAGAAGTTTCGAAATGATAGGTCCATGATAACATTTTGCTATGGTTTCGATTGTTATTTCAGTTCTAGTGACCAGTGAAGAATGCATTTACACAAGTATGAGGACGGACCAGAAACATGTAGAACGATCTAGTGAAATCAAAATTAATTAAAGAGGTCCATGATGGCATAGCAACGCCCACCTCAACATAGTTTTTAATAACGATTTATAAATATATTTATAATTAAACTATTTTCAAAATAGAATAAGAAATAGCTGTACATAAAAAACAAGGTCTGCTCGGTCCTCTTGTTGGAATGAAATAACACTTTTAGAGAAAAAAAATCCAGGAACGAAAAAAGCCAGAAATCTTTTCCTTCCTGCATATATTGGTCATTCATAATTCGATCCATAGATTTAAGTTAAGTCTGTCAAACCGTATTTTAAGTTTCTGAAGAACTTCCTTTTAGGCTGAAGTTGCAAAAAACAGGGATAAATTTTGTCATGGACGTTTGCAACTGTCTAATTTCTGGCACTTCACCATTCACGGTTATTGCGCAACCTTCTAAGGGGGTGTTACAATGGGCGAATATCTAAGGCGTTCTTACTCTGCATTGCAAGGCGACTGGTGCCGTTTGGTGCGGGTTCGAATTCCACTTGGAACTTGATTATTTGTAAAATGAACAAATCGTAGCATATATAGCTGATTAGTTGGAAAAATACCAAGATTTCAGACTGTATATGACATTTCCTTTTATGAAACAAGAAAGAATGATTTTTTTATTAATTTTAGTGCGTAAGATGACATGGACAAGTATCCACAGAAATCTGGCTCCTGCAGCATTCAAATCCATGCTCGCTTGGTCAAAAGAAGCATAAAATCAAACATCCATGACCACTGAGCAAAAAAAAAGTTTCTCCGATGTCACATCTTGAAAGAACACAAAGAAAGCTGCATGTCACAAATTACTATATGTTAATTAGGCATGGAACAACAGGCTTACTGGATAAAGACTACTCTTACAAATATCTTAAGGAAACACAAGGAAAGATGCAATGCATTAGGAACTTGGATTTGAACTCTAGATTGTTCTTTGATGGTTGTACTTCTTAAAACTAAAAATTCGATTCTCTAACGCCGTTAACGGACATTGCATTTACACAAGATGAAGTACTAGGTGTATCCTCTACCGTGGTAGAGTCGGAAAACATTGACTGTTTGTCTTTTATATTTACCCAATGTACTTGCTAGCATTTTTCTTAATCCTTTAAGTGTTTTCACGGCTCATTCTCCTAATCAGAATCTCTCCTTTCAGCTCACCTGAGTACAACACAGCATTGTCAACATTTTTGCTTTTTTCATGTTATACCTGTAAATGTCGTGTATTTGTTTTATATAAACGCTGCTATGGTTTCTAAAACATTGAATACTGTACTCTGCCGGTTATGGAAACTTGAATGATTTTTGCCTGACACCAGTAAGCCTAGCCCGCTGGATTGGTTGTGTAGAATTGTCTAGTTACTTTCACGAAGATTGTTAAAATCATTTTTGTTGTATGTTTGATACAATGAAGTTCCGCAAATGAGACAAGCCAAGAAGTGGTCTTGATAACACAAATAATGATATCCTTAATAGCAGACCATTTTTGTCCAAATGTTAGACCTTGGTTCTTTAAAATGACAGATTTTGGCGTGATTTTGAAATTAATTAATATGGTCTTAGTAGTGGAATATTACTTTATATAGATAACAGTCGTAGAAAATTTATCTGAAGCCACAAAGTCTCACCAGGCAATAAAATATTATGATATATAGCAGTGGCAAGTAGACATTTACACCAGCTGCTACAAAAATGTCTCATGGGTGAGTCTATGTCTCCCTTGAGTGATAAAATAATTATTATAAAGAGTAAATATACAAGAAAACCTTAATGTTTTCTTCATAACCACATGGCACCGGGCTTTCATATTTGATCTGTAGTATTGTGTTGTAGACTTTTACAATATATTTTGAAATAATGTCCCATTGGTTTATTACTCCGGTGAAATGGCCTACTATATATATTAGGCCATTTAGCCGGAATATATATAATCTTAAAAACCTTATGGTCTTAAATCACAAGGCAAATGGCTTTATATTTGGCATGTATTATTGTCTAGCCTTTGCCTTTCCAGAGGGGTCACATGTTTAAAGTACAGATATATTGAAACATCGTTATGTTTAAGGTCAAATGGTTTCAAGGCAGGTATCGTCTAGTGGATTTAAAACAGAAATTTTTTTAACTATACCCTGGACAAGGTATCACATATCTTTCAGATGAATAAGATATTAGAATCGTCTCGTCTGAAACCACAAGGACAAGCACGTATATTGCAGTTGATATTGTATCGGAAACAATAATATTTCTAAAATTAAACCTTTTTGTAAAGATAATTGTTTCCAAAGGTATTAACAAACTGAAAGTATTGCCGAAAAACACAAGGCCTATTTTTCGTAATATTTATTACCAAGGTTATCGATACAGGACATTTATGACGACTTAACAACTGACGCGTGTTTTTCCCCTTACCAAGATTGCTCCAACATGAAAAAAAAACAGTTTAAATTTTATCATGGTACTTTGTTCATGGCACTGATACCTCTATCGATACTTTAATTTCTAACAGGACTCGCATGGCAGTTATACACATGTAGTCTCATTTGCGATTCAAGGCATGTACGGCCATTTTGTTACGTGTAATAAATCACCATTCCGTTCATTTTAAGATAGAATTTCCATTGTTTAGTGCTTGTTTGTTTCAACGGTAACGCTACAGCAAAAAATGTTGATGTGCATTATCATAAAGCTAAAACAAACAGAATTTGCTTTTGGTATTTTAGTGTATAAAATTGTCTTGTATCTGTTACAGAGATCATTGAATCTTATAAAACCAAGAACAATTGTGCTATAAGAAAATGACTAGACAAATAAAAAAATACAGCTATATAGAAATATATGTTTCTTTCATTTGCCACACCTATTCTCAGCTTATATTGACGTTACATTATAAGAATAAGAGAAGTATTTGTCATGTGTCGGCTTTGCCTTATTATATTTTGCAGTATATTGAAAAAGTGAACTTACAGTTTCTTTAAATAAAATTTTCGAAACATTTTAATCGGAAGTTATAATGTCTGATACAACGCAATTTGTTAAAGCACCTGTTGCTCCTGTATTTTGAAAACAATAAGTTATTCAGTTCACATCACAGTGTTTTCATACATTTAACGCCTGTCACCGGTGTGGTGTGCGGTAGACTCCTATATCCCGGTTATTTGTGCAACCGTCTTTGGTGTTGTTGCGATGGCCGAGTCGCATAAGGCGTTCATAATTTGCATTGCTAGGCTGTTGGTACCGTCCAATGCGGCTTAGAATCCCACTGGGAACTTGATTGTTTGAAATGCTAGTGTAAAAATAAATATCAAAAATATTCAGATCCTACCATTCAAGCTCAAATAGATTTAGCTTACAGGGGAAAACTATTCTAGAAAACAAGAGAAATAAGAAGGCTGGATATATTTGAACGGCATATTTATTTTAGACTTTATGCGAATAAAAACAATAGTTGTCTACCCGGTTCTCCGACAAGAGAAATTTCAGATATAAAGTTAATAACAAGAATGCTAAATAAATACGGTTTCTGTATCAAAACAAACCCGCAAAAAGTGCGTTCTGTTCCACTGCAAATGAAGACAGCTGAAGTATCTTGACATAGAAATACTTTAATAATGTAATATACAGGGCTATACTTATAGTCTTCTAAAGGAAAGTAAGTGACAGATTTTAGTAAAATTTCACTCTTTCAATTCAAATTGTCGGATGGTTTTCTTCAAAAGGACAATTGTCATATTTAAATAAAGATAGCGAAAATTCCATTACATGTATTTGAAAAATACAAAAGTAGGCCAAACAGACTGGGTCTAACGTATAGAGGATAACATGTAAATGCTTCTCTGAGACAAATGATCAGAAATTACATGTTTAAATTGGTGTTGTGTGTCATTTTAATAAGATAAGTATACCGTGTTAGAAAAATTATTCGTCGCAAATTTGATCAATAAACATTCTAAGTACATGCTGATTGTACTAAACTCATTTAACGAGAAGGTATATATTTTAGGTTTAGGATTTTAAACAAGAAATTTTCATGAAGTAGCACTTAATTAATATCAAATAATTATTAGCAGTTTACTATGTTTCTTTTACTCATTCACATAGGTTAAATACAAGAGATGAAATAATTTTGATTAGAAAAACACGAACGCGTTCTAACATTACGATATTTTATTGACACCAATAGTAATCAATTACTATAAGCATTTATCATGACTCGTTACTTTACGTGACTCTGATCCAAGAAAAATGGAAAGTACTGAGTACAGATTAATCTAAGAAGAAATGTATGAACAGATGCCATATTATATTATATCACTATTTTGTTCATGCGATCAATCACCAGTGATGGATCTCAATTGATAAAAGTATAATGGTCTAATAAAAATCTACAGAACTGAAATAGTTATTAACTGGCACACTATGAAGAGACCACAGATTACAACACCTAGGCTGAACAGAAAGAACTTCCCATAAACTCTCCTTTATCTGGAAGAAATTTACTTTTTCTAATATACAGATGTTGATAAAAAGATTTGTTGCAGAAAAATAACTGTTTCTAAGTTTCGAAGGACATAACGAAAAACATTGTTTGTTATGAAAACAAATACTAGAAGAAAAAAAAATATTTCGAACCAAAAATACCAAAAGAAGGTTTTGTAAACAAAGTAGCTTAGATGAGCAGAAGCAACAGGCTTCAAACTGAAGCAAATGGGAAAAATGTTGAAAAAAATCTATAAAAATGACAAAACAAGCAAAAGGCAAGATATACGTTGATTTTAAAATTTTAAACGTATTTTTCTTCTTCGTTTGTTTTCTTCCATATGCATTCCGTTTTTTTTTTCAGATGAAATGTGGTACAATCCAGGTTTGAAATATTTGTGTTTTTGCCCCCTAGCTACATGATTTAAGACTGTGAAATTCCTAGAGAAATACAAATGGAATGAATTAACATAAAATGTCAAGCATAATAAGAAAAGGGCGTCTTAAACCATGTGATCACATGCTTTGTGTCGCATCGAGTTGAGAGCTTTTGTATACATACATGAGTGTCCGTGACATTCAACATTATCGAGCCCTAAATGAAACACTAGACATGCCCATGGGCAGAATGTCGAGCCCGCTAGTCTGAATTCAAACCTGAACCTATAAGCTTCAGGTCAAGGAGAAAGATGTATACATAGGTGAGATGTGCGTAACACATCCTCTTTATACTCAAGACAAAATCTTGACATTGCATTGACATTGTAGAAGTAACGCTCCGGACACGGATTTTGAGCCAACCCTCCAAGTGTGACCTTGACTTTTGAGTGGCCGATCTGGGTTTTGCGTGTGACACCACCCCATCGTGGTGAACATTTGTATCAAACTATTCTGTAATCCTTAAAAGAATGAGCAAGATATAGACCGGACAAATCTAGACGGACGCACTGGACTAACAGACGCACATACAGCAAACAGCCAAAAGTGAAAAGCAGCGACTAAGTCGACCTCACCACAAGCGGGCTCAACAATTTCAAAATCCTCTGACCACTAAGCATAATACTTCAAGGCATAAGGCAAAATGACCTTGATCTTCATTTTGTGCAAGACAACTCACCTCAACATGGAGAACATTTGTGTTAAGTTATATTAAAATCCATCCATGTATATAGAAGTTATACTCGCAAATGAATGTTTTATTTTGTTATTTGACCATAAACCACTAAATATGACATTGACCTTTGCCACAGACACCTGAATTTTTCAAATCCTCTGACCACTAAGCATAATACTTCAAAGCATAACCAAGATACAGCGCCAACAAACAAATTTTAATATTTTTATTTAACCTTTGACCTCTTGTGACCTTGACATTCATTTTGCGCGAGACAACTCAACTCAACATGGAGAACATTTGTGCTAAGTTATATTAAAATCCATCCATGTATATAAAAGTTATACTCGCAAATGAATGTTTTATTTTGTTATTTGACATTTGACGCCTAAGTGTGACCTTGGCCTTTGCCACAGACACCTGAATGTTTGCGTGACACTCCGCCTTACTATGGAAAATATTTGTATCGAGTTATATTAAAATCCCTCCATGCATGCAGAAGTTACGCTCCGGGCACGGGTTTTGCGCTGACCCCCAAGTGTGACCTTGACCTTTGAGCGGCGGACCTGGGTTTTGTGTGCGACACATCACTCTATCATGATGAACATTTGTACCAAATTATTTTGAAATCCTTCAAAGAATGAGCAAGATATAGACAGGACAAATCCGGACGGACGCACATACACCGAACTATACGCCAAAAATAGCGACTAAGTCGAGCTCACCGCAAGTGGGGTCGACAAAAATAGAATTAACAAAGCTGCATTTGTAAAAAATGCAATGCCACCGCATTGTATAGCACTAAATAATAGTAGGAACAGAAGTGATTTATCATTTTCTTG
Organism: Cyclina sinensis; assembly: GCA_012932295.1. Lineage (NCBI taxonomy): Eukaryota > Metazoa > Mollusca > Bivalvia > Venerida > Veneridae > Cyclina > Cyclina sinensis. The sequence continues at coordinate 30,615,799 of JAAONU010000004.1, forward strand.
TATACATCACCTAACAATGATCAATGTCAAATAGAACTCAATGTAAATAATTCAGCACGTGACACAAAACACAATTATCATATGTATCTAATGTAAATAGAAAAAGGTCATTGCATAACCAAATGATAAGTTATGAAGACTTGAATATTTAACCCTTGATCTTAACGGTCAATACTGAACATGAGTCAGGGTCATGTGAAGCATGCTAAATGAATCACAAGTGTTCATATGTACATCATTTCCATATATGAAGGCCACAGCTTAAACAATATTGAAGTTATGAAGGTTTAAAGATGATCTTTAACCTTAACGATCATGGTCAAATTGGGTTCAAGATGAAACATCATACTAAGGTAATAGCATAAATATCATTGAAGTCAAAACGGTTTAAAAGTTTGACCTATTGACCTCCGGGGCAATTTGACGACGGGGGTCAAGCTTTGAACAAACTTGGTAAAAGTCCACTAGGGAATGCTTCATGCAAAATATCAAAGTTCTAGGCTATGTGGTTCTGGAGGAGAAGATTTTTAAGTTTTCACTATTATATCTCTATATAAAACTATGGCCCCCGAGGCGATGTCAATTTGACCCCAGGGCTCATGATTTTAACGCATTAGTTAGATGTCCACTAGGTAAGCCTCATGCAAAATATCAAAGCTCTAGGCTCTTGCAGTTCTGAAGAAGAAGATTTTTAAGTTTTCCCTTTATGTCTCTATATAAAAATAGGTGCCCCTGGGTTGGGGCCAATCTGACCCCAGGGGCCATGATTCAAAAACTTTTGTTAGAGATCCACTAGGTAATGCATCATGCAAAATAACAAAGCTCTAGGCCTTGCAGTTCTGAGGAAAAGATTTTTTAAGTTTTCTCTATATATCTCTATAGGAAACTATGTGCCCCTGGGGCGAGGACACTTTGACCCAAGGGCCCATGATTTGAACATTCTTGTTAGAGGTCTACTAGGTAAGCCTCATGCAAATATCAAAGCTCTAGGCCTTGTGGTTCTGGAGAAGAAGATTGTTTTAAAGATTTTTCCTATAATATCTTTTCGTTGCCACTGCAACCAGATTTCTGCACGGAATCAAATTCTTTGAAAAGTTTGGTTGAAATCGGACCTGTGGTTTTTGAGAAGAAGATTTTTGAAGTTCATTATATCATCTATATAATGGACACACACACACACACACACACACACACACACACACACACACACACACACACACGTCAATCGCTGTATGTCACCGCATCGCAGTTGATGCGGTTGCATAAAAAAAGAAAACTTCTGAGTTTATAAAAAATAAAATTTAAGCTCTATATCACTGATTAAATGCAGATTCATACAACAACGACTTAAACAATAAAAAATGTCTAAAAAATGTCTAATGTATCAACGCAATGTTGTCAAGAAGCATTGGTCTTCCTGAAAGACCCTTTGTCTCGGTAGCAAAACATATAAAATGTTTACTTTTGTGAAATAAGAAAGAACGATTAGCGATTTTTATCATTTTACGGACCGGACAACTTAGTCTGTCGTGCATCTTTGAAAAAGACTACCAGGCGTAATTAGATGTTAACCGATCGTTTTGTGTAGTCTAGAAGCTGATAGATAAGGTTAAAATAAATCTGAAATGTTGAATGCGCCATTTTGTCTTTTTTCTGTTACAGTGTTTTTTTCACTTCGATGAATCCTACATATTTTTTACTTTCATAACATGACATCAGAATATAAACCATTAAAGGATATGGAATTTTCCGTAAGATGCTTCATATATTGTTGCAAGGCCGTTCAAATTAACGTAATAGATATGAATTTCAAGGTTCTTTGAAACACAGCTTTGCTCTATCACTTTCATTATAAACCAATACCGTTTTCGATAAATCAAAAAAACTTTGCATGAAATAAGATGAACACATTCATCTGTTAAAAAGACGTACTCTAAGTTTTTAAAAAAAAACATGATAATGTGGGTGATATTGAAAGAAATTTTAACAGATGTCAGGAAGTCAGTCAAATATTCTAAATGTATTAGGTAACTTGGTGGCAATAATATGTCTTTATATAGGGAGTTTTTGTTGTTGTTGTTTTAGGTGAATAAACTTTTATTTCAAATATACACACTCTTAGTGTCTATTTAAATCAGATATTCTTCATTTTACATTGAAAGCGCCAGTAAAATACGAGGGTTGTCCCAAAATACCGTATAATTCATTAATATTTTTTCAATGTGACGTGTCATGGATTTAATTTTTTGTGAAGCTTAATCAGTATTGTTTTTCACATATTATGATCAATTTTTGAGAGTGTTTGCACAAAAATGTGAATTTTATACATATATTTAGTAGGCCATGTATAGCCGCGCGGCCGACGTCAAAAACGGACAGTATCAAAATACTATTTGTAAAATTTACTTCTAAATATCTCGGCGAAAAATACAAGTATCGAAACAAAATTCATATTGACGTAAAGAAAAATTATTGGCGCGTTTAAAGATGACGTTGGTACGTAAATGACGTCATTTGTTTTTCTTTTATGACGTTTACAACTGGCACGTTCGTTTTCTAGTTTGAAAAAAATGGCGACGCCAACAGAAAAGGCGGACCATCGGTCTGTAATAAAATTTTGTGTTGAACGTGGCCTTACACCAGGACAAACAATAAAAGAGATGGAATCATCCAGAACGCATTGCAAGGCATCACGGGTATTGATTTATAAGTGGCACAAGCGATTTACAACGGGATGGACAGACACAGGTCTGAAAAAAGGGCGACCTGTAGGTATCAGCGATGCTGTAATTCAAAGGGTTTCTGACGTCATAAAAGCTGATAGACGACAAACTGTGCGAGAACTTGCGGGACTCATTGGAATAAGTAAATCTTCCGTTCAGAGAATTATGTCAGAGGAGCTCGGTATGTCTCGAGTGTGCGCTAGGTGGGTTCCTCGCCTTTTATCTGAAGAACAGAGGCAGCGTCGTGTTAGAGATTCGTGCACATTCATACGCCAATATGAACGTGATAGGAACTTTCTTGATAAAATAATCACTATGGATGAGACCTGGGCCCACTATTTTGAGCCTGAAGGAAAGAAGCAGTCGTCAATATGGAAAACTCCAGATACACCCCCAGCATTAAAAGCCAAGTCGGTAAAATCCATGGGAAAAATAATGTTCATGGTTTTCATGGATAACAAGGGCATAATCCTAACACATGTGGTCCCTCCTGGTCAAACAGTCAATGCAGATTATTACTCAAAGGTAATAATAATAATAAAAATAATAATAATAATAATAGTAATACCGGTAATAATGATAATAATAATAATAAAATTGATAAGTTAAAAAATAAGTTTATAATAATAATAAAACTGTTAATTATCTATCATTTTGATAAATGTTTAATTTACCGTGCACACAGAAAGTAACGTTATCCATTTCAGGTTGTACGCGTTGGTCTAATGAGGGCTATAAGAAAAAAGCGGCCTGCCATTGTACAAGACCTAGAAAATGTAATTTATCACCATGACAACGCACCACCACACACAGCCGCCTCAACTGAACTGGAGATAGCACTTCTAGGCTTCAGAAGAATAACACATCCGCCTTATTCACCTGACCTTGCTCCGCTAGACTTTGCATATTTTCCCTCTCTAAAGGATCATTTACGCGGTAGGAAATTTTCGGACTCTCATCACTTAAAACAAGCTGTACTTTCATTTAACCGATCCTTGTCATCTCAGTGGTTTGCAGACACATTTTTACGTTGGGTGGACCGTCACAGGAAGTGTATTCAGCAGCAGGGACAGTACTTTGAAAAACTTTAAGTGCGACGTCAGGTGCGTGACGTTACGTTGGTTATCGGTACAGGCCGCGACATACTATACGATGTTACTGTGAAGTGTGTAAAAACATTGCTACTCAAGATAAACTAGAATGGTTTTTTGCATTTTGTCGGATAAGGATGTAACTACCTGTAAATAATATCAGTTATGATATTGAGAGATTTGCTTTTTATATAAATTGATTTTATACGGTATTTTGGGACAACCCTCGTAGATTTGCAGTATATCTTCGTTTAGTTATAGGTAATGTCCCTTTAACAATGACTGTATTTAGCATGTTCATATATGCAGCACGTATAAGCGTTTTATTTTCAGAATTTCCACTGCATGATTTATATGGTGTTGTGGGGTCTTAAAATATGGTTTCCTTTGATTATTTGATACGATTACTTTTCAAACAAATGATTCTTAAATATTTTTTTTTAAAAATCATTATAGTCGCACATAAGAAGGAAAATATTGTTTCTTTTTTATGTTTGAACTAAGAATTGTGACGTTATTCTTGATGAAAATGGTACTGCCATACTTTCATACAATTACTTTAAAATTATCGAACTCTTTTCTGTGCACAAAGAATTTTTGCAAAGAATTTGTGGAATGCAATGAACAGTAATCGAGGTACACATACCATATGAATACCTCTTAGGAGACGTTCAATAATGACCAAACACATGATTAGAAGAAGGTACTGGTATACAAAATGATACATTTACCTAAATGCAAATATTAACAATGTAGCCTTCTGATTAAAGAGTTTTAACACATTTGATCACAATGAATCAGACTTTGCGTGCTTTGTAGGTTTGTTTTTACACTTCCAAGTGAGAATAATTATCAATATTAAATAAATTGTATTTCCTTTTCATTCATGTATCTTTTTTACATTTCTTTTTTTAATTATATGTGTCAGCAAGAGAAAAAAGTATTTGTTTTATATCTGTCATAATAACTTAATTATGATTACTGGAGATGGCTGACTAAATTTTGTGAATGTTGCAAGTAAAACATTTTTTGCTCCTGCAATGTTAGTCTATAGCAAGTAAGAACAGGTTGAAATAAAAGCACAACCAAAATTGTAGCATTACTAGCAGCAATCGATTTACTATTACTTTCTGACAACAATAGCACTTTATAAAATCGGTGAATATATCTAGATAACGTAATGTTTTATGGCTTCATGGCAAAAATGTTCTATTAATCAAGGTGATATGACTTTCCCTGAAATCATATAAGGACAACAGCGCAACCTGCAGTAGGACAGTGTCTTAATTTCTTATCATATTTTCAATTTTTAAGGAAAGCAGACCTACGTTGTTTACAATTTTTAATGTCTTCTAGGTCTGTGCATAATTACTTTTTTCAAATTGTTCTATTTTTCAAACAAGTACATGTATTTGATTATGTGTTATTGCAAAGTTGATAGAAATCAAAATGAATTATTATTATTATTATTATTATTATTTCCATGCGTTTCGACTGTTTACAAGGATAATACCATGACAAACTCACTGAATACAGTGAAGATGTCTGAATATATGTTTCTTTGTTTTGTTATTTTTGAACCCAATAAAACGTCTTCATTCAAACGTCACGTTCCCTGCACTAGATTCGAATTATTAAAACTAATTACGTCACAAGCATGTCGCCCCCGCGCGTTTTAAAATGAAAACTGACAATGAAATAGACAACAAGTACTTTCTGGGAATGAAAAATACAATAAAATTTTCGAATTTATAATCTTAAAACTTTAGACACCTTGGTCTGACATGCCTCAGTGAATACAGAGCTGAATTGGGACTGCCAAGAAATATCACTGGCTCTGTCCTCAAGTAACTTGTTCTAAATAGGTGGCGTCTTGAGAGCGATTTAACTAAGTTTGAATACATTTCATGTCAATAGAGCTCAAACAAATTAGAATAGACTAAGTGTAGTTCTTAAAAGAGAATGAATAAATCATCATTTTCGACAACACCAAACACCAAAGGTTTTCCAGCTGACAAAGAGAAAGTACATGGCGTGAAGATATTGAAACGACATAACTAATAAACAAGAAAATAAAGAGGTCATAGTCGCTCTGATATTAAAGGCAGTAACTGAATTTAATATTTAGTTACACAAAAGCATCGTAGTACTTTCATATATCTAATGACCTCTTGTATTTGTGGTCCAGATAAATATGTCTATTACTTTTTTCAAAATATGATAAATGTAAATGAAAGCGCTTTAAGCATCCCCTTTAATAATGAAAATTAACAATGTCCTAAAGGTACTCTTGCAAATTTGCAAGAAGAGATTTGTAAACAGCTGTATCAGATAAAAAGAAAAAAAAACAATACAAAGGAATACAAAAGAAAAAAAACAAAAGACATAATGACCAGTGAAGGATGCATTTACACACGTATGACTAAGGAACTAGAAAAACATTACAAATTGCTTCACAGTGTAGAAAGGTCTAGTGAAATGAAAATCAAATAAAAAGGTCCATGGTAGTAAAGCAACACCCACCTCATACGGAATGAGAAAAAAGCTGTACATCAAAACTAAGCCCTGTTCGACCCTCTTGAAGGGTTGAAATATTTTCTTGAAAATAGAACGAAGAAAAATGCAGAAATCCTGGCGACAGATTTACACTGAAACCGAAAAAATACTTTGCAAAACATATGTAAGTTGCCTTTCTGTCTGTATTTATTCCTATGCATATCTTTTAGGCATTCATATATCGATCCACTGACTAAAGAAAAGTCTGTCAAATCGTATTCAAATGACCCAAATGTTTACTTTCTTTTTTGGACTGAAGTTACTGAAAGAAGAGAAAAGTTTGTCAGGAACAATTGCAACTTTTTGATTGCTGACACTTTTCCCATGAACTAAGAAGCTTCTCCTGGGTATTGCACCGCTAGAAGTCGTGTTAAGGTAGATTAAAAATAAATGATACGTTAAATCACAACAGTGCTCAAAATTACTTCTTTTTAATTCAACAATTTACACAGAGGGCAAAAATAATAATACAACAAGATAAATAGCAGAAAGAGTTTGCTATTCTGTTATTCATATCCAGGTGATTAAAACTGTGAAGCTCACAAAAAGCAAAAAGCAAGAAAAATTTGCAGGAAATTGTGAATAAAAGAAAAAAAATTGTTTTAATCATGTTTGTGCAAGTTTCAACACTTATCAGCAGCTCTTGCCATCGCCTTGTGTACGTCGTCTGTGGCCACTGAATAACAGGTATTACCATTTGATCCTAAACCACTTAAGATTTAATCAAAAATATGTTTAGGTATAGTCTAGTGTACGAATGTTGCAGTAGCACCGTCTTTTGTCCATCATGTAATACAGGTCTTTGTATACAACATCTGACGTCTAGAATTGATAATACAAAGGGTACAGACTCTGTGTGCTATTTCCTTTTATGGAACATTACTAATGATTCCATATGAATTTCGGCCCGTAAGAGAAAGTCGCAATGCATCAAAAGATATCTCGGTCTCACCGCATTCAAATCCTGCTGGCTAAGTCATGAGAAGCATAAAATTCAAACGTTCTTGACCGCTGATCCAAAACAAAAGATGATTCCCCCATGAAGTAATTGTCAGAAGGTAAACCAACTTAAGTAGTTTTCTATTTTACTTATAACATATAGCCTCATCAGAATGTCGTATCTTCTGACGAAAAAAACGACTTTATTTAAGTCAAAAGACATTAAAAAAATTTAAATCCCCGAAGGGTAGTAATAGTAGTCGCACTCTCCGTCCGTTATTCCGACCGTCCAATCTTCTGTTCGCAACTCCTCTTACAATTCTCATCTGATTTACACTAAACCTTCACACAATGATCACGGTGCATACACTCCGGTTTTTGCTATTCGAGTATTTGCGGAATTCTTGCCCTTTGTTTATTTATTCGTAATATGACTTCTGTGCACAACTCCTCCTACAATTTTCATATGATGTTCACCAAATTTTCAAATAATGATCATTATATTGTCAGGTTTTTGCTTTTTGGTATACTTAGTGCCTTTTATTAAATTCTACTTACTACTGCTTCTGAGCACAACTCATATATTTCTGATGCAATTTTCACAGACTCATCATTATGAAGTTCGGCAGAGCATATAGTCAGTCTTTTGCGATTATATCATTTTAGCTGAGTTATTGCCCTTTGTTTAAATATACTAATTATTGCTTCTGTGCGCAACTCCAATTTTATAATTGAACTATAGTTTCGCATATGGTGTCCAAATGGAGCATAAAAATCCAAAGTAACTGTTTTGAAACACTTTTTGTTTTCTAAAAGACATCTGGTGATCTACAGGTACAAAACGCGAGATCAATATCTTTAAAAAATATCAGTTCTGGAAATTAATTAATTTTACAAACTATGCAAATAGGTAAAGGACATATAATAATCTTACCCCTTGAAGTATAGTTACTTTGTTTAGTTCATAGGTTACAGAAACGTTTGGTACAAATGATCAAGGTAGCATCAAGTTTTAAGCTACCAAGATTGTAACCATTGCCATGTTTCGGGGAGATTCGTGTCTGTGACACTTTTCTTGTTTAGCATGGAACAACCGGCATACTGAAAGAGATCCATCTTACAAACACAAAGAAAGACACAATGCATAATAAACTACATCGATAAACACGGGATAAGAGCTCTTGCCTTTAAGGGCTATTTGGCATAAAAAATACCCCTGCAGACTATTGAGCCAAAGAATCGATTCTCTCTGTTGACAGAAAATGAATTATACGTGCTGAAGTAGGTGTACACTGCACTGAAACATATTCAAGTAATATTAACCGATTTTTTTATATTTATCAACAATAATAATGTCCAATTATTTGTAGTAAGTTTCTCGAGGCTCCTTCTAGTTATCAAAATATTTCCTTTAAGCTCACCTGAGTACAATATTGTGTCATGTGTCGTCCACATTTTTGCTTTAAATATATGATACCCCTGAATTTCGGGATGTTTTTAAAACACTGCTATGGTTTCTTAAAAATCCATTGAATATGGAACTCTTCCGCCTGTGGAAACTTCAATTGTTTCTACCTGAAACCAGAAGGCCATGAGCCCCGGACAGGTTGAGTAAGATTGTCTAAAGAACTTTCATAAAAGTTTCTAACATTATATGTTTCTATGTTTGATACGTTAAATTTCCGCTAGCAAAAACAGTAAAAATGTGATCTCCATAACGAATTGGTCTTTATAGCCTACCCTTTTTTCTAAATGTTAAACCTTCCTTTTTTAAACTGCTGATTTTCGTGGCAGTTTACTAGTAAGTACGTAGAATTATTCAAGATTTTTTTACTTAACTTCCAGTGAGTCTTTATACATAAACATGGAATGCACATGTAGATAAAGACGTGTATCACAATCCTTAAAAACTTGTCTGAGACCATTAAGCCTCAGGCTATAATGATAACAGTTATAGCAGTTTACATTGAGTACCTACCCTTTTTGGTCTACAATGTCATTAGTTTTTGTTTTGTTTTATATGTGTGTGTGCTTTCGCATACAAAATTTTTTAGCTGATGGGTGGGTTGGAGTTAATTCACCAAGACCAAGACAACATGTACTTGTTTGTTCTGATGAAAAAATGGTGGGCAAGTGTGAGTTTGCTGCACCCTAGAACCCGGTTTAAACCTCCAGTGGCAAATGTTTTGTCACTGACCGTTCCATGGCGGTAACAAAATAATCTTGAAGACAAAATACACACACACAAAACAACTTTGAATAATTTTCATTATCACAAGGCTCGGGGCTTGGACATGTTGTATTGTCTAGTACTTTTCAAAGTTTGTTGAAATAAAACCTCATTGGTCTATTATAGATCAAGTTTAAGAAGTCTAATGGCATATCTGTTTTCGAAAATCTTTAAAATTTCGTCTGAAACTTCACAACCATTTGTTTATCATTGTCAGGCACTGGCATCACCAGAGGTCACATGTTTTAAAAAGAGAGTTATTGAAACATCGTACTGTTGTAGAGATATCGCGGCTGCATGGTGGACTTTCACAAAAATGTTTTAATTATGCCCCTTACATACCTTACACAATAGATTAATAGAACATTTTAATCTTCTCGTCGAATCAACAAGGACAAAACTTAAATATTTTCCATATATCAGTGTCTAGGAATCTTTAAGAAATTTCTAAAATTATACCCAAGGTATCATTCTGTTGTCACATGTTTTACACAGTGGATAAAATAGCAATAGTTGTCGGAATTCACTAGGCCCATATTACCGGTATTTTTTATTTAGCATTTAAAATTTGTATAGTAGTAATATATTAGTACTAAGGTTTGCGATAAACGATATTAAAAGACTATATTTGACATGTACTTTTCTCTTATTGTTCTTTACCAAGTTTGTTTCTGTTATGCTCTGGATTGTCATTGTTGCTTTATTTTAAGGGATGAAATTTAGACTACAAGAAAGTAATATGTAATTTAATTTATTTTTAACTGTTTACTATGGTACTTGTAACGTGACGTCTTTTACCAATTCCAGGTTTCTATTATTTTTAGTATGATTTGGATGGCAAGTGTATTCATCTACTCACGTAAGCGACCTAAGGTATGTATGACCCTTTCGTTACATATAACAAATCGCCAATCCGTTCTTATTAAGATATAAATTGGTATAAATTGTTGTCTGTTTCAACCGTGACACTTAAACACATTTTGATGTGCCTCTGTCGTAACTCTAAAACAAACACGATTTGTTTTTGTTCTTTTAATGTAATATTTTTTCTGGTATGTTACAGAGGTTATACAATCCTATAAAACCAATATCGTTTGTTCTAAAAGAATATGACATGCCAAATAAAACATAAAATCTTCTAGAAATATAACATTCTTTCAGCTGCCACACCTATTGTTGCGTCACATCATAAGAATTAGAGCAATATTTCACATCCGTTAGCTTTGCTTTATTATATTTTGTAGTATATTAAAAAGTGCGCCTACATAACATGTAAATTTAACTTTTGAAAAACTGTTTGTGGAATTTCTCTAATTACCAGCGTCTCATGTGAAGTATTTATTTGATCAAAACAAAACTTGCCTCTGTATTTTTAAACAGTTACATAAAAAGTATTTCAAAACGGTAGCTGATTCAAGAAATTAAAATAACTATATATATTTTTTTTTTTTTTTTTTTTTTTTTAATTTATTTATTTTATTATCCCCGTCTCTGGTACAATAGGGTCGGGGAACCATCTCTATTGCACCTTACAATACCTTGTTAGAGTATATGATATGCAAAGCATATAATATAAATAGTATATAAAGAGTACTATTTGGAAAACAGATTGAGTGTTATTTGTACCACTCTATCACTCTCTATTCCAATCCTGAAAAATTCTTAACACAAACATTTTCAATCTTTATGAAGTTATTTTATCATCTCAGAGAATTAAGTGTTGGACAGCTAACCAGTATTTTCTATATTGTTAGTATAAGAAAGATATTTTTCATAGCAAACAGTATATTGTCCATTCTTTTAACGAGTTAAAAAGTAGTTCTATTTAGAAAATAAAATGTTTACTTTATCAATTTACCTTTCGTACAGTATTAAACCTCCTGAATTTACAAAAACAATAAAAGCAAAACCAATGTATATGCAAGCATACTTTTGTTTGCCATAAACCCTATATAGTTAATACATCTTCTAATGATTACCTCTCCTATATGTTTTTTTTAATAAAGTTAAGATTTACAAGAATGTTGTAGTGGCCCTATATCACTACATACTGAAAAGAAGAAGAAAAAATATCAACAATTATGAATGTTCTCTTTAAAAAGAAACATTACAAGTCAATAACAGTCAACTTGAAATAACACTTTTGTTTACTTTAGCAGAAAGAAGAACATTTACATTTATTATATATCCTGATTGTAAGAAAAAGGGGGAATAAATGGGGATATGAAAAAAAAGGGGAAAAAAAAGGGAAGAAAAAAAATACAAAGAATTGGAAAAAAAGTAGACAAAAAAGGTAAGGTGCTATCCATGCATGTCTTAAATAGTGGAAGGGTCTAAAAGGGGGGCTGGTGGAAGTCTGTTCTAAAAATTCTTCGGTTTTCGACAAGAACATTGAAGGTTTGGTTTGAAATGCCAAAACTAAATATAAATTACCTGCTCTCAGCTAAGGTCAAATTGATATATTTATCCCATAATTTTTCAAAACGCTCAAATTTAAATGTTCGTTTGGAAATATATTTTTCGATCTTGTAACTGACACATAATTGGTGTTTAAAATTTTATAAATAACTATATTTTGTTTTACCTGCGGACTTGCAATAAATCCAATTTACAGGCACTGACTTTTTGCCATCTGGCAAGGATGAAGTCACACTTGTTGTTAAGTGAAGTGAAAAAAATACAATCGCCCTATACAGCTTTCTATATAATTGTGCCTAAGGCTTCTGAAAATGCAAAAATACTTTTTAAACTTTTTCAAATTCCGTTAGACTTTAAAGGTACAAAAACATACAAATGTTCTTAATTCCTAATTTATGATATGGGATAGTTTAAAATTCTATTTTTCCCGCCTTTTCCCTAACATTTTCTTATCCTGTTTTCGGCATTGTCATTAAACACGTGACTGATTGCAAAAATGAATACTTTGTCATTTTAAAATGAATTAAGACCTTGATAAAATAAAGGGATGTAAATGATTAAAATATTTCATTAGACAGTTTGAAATGATTTATCGGATTTTTAATAATGTTTCTAATTATTTTCAAACCGGTTATCACAAAATCATCGTAGTATTTACATTATTTTCCAGACACATAATACTTACACAGATTTTTTTTAGAAAAAATATTCTTCTTTAAACTTTCAACTCCAATTCAAATCAATTTTATTAATTTCATCCATAAGTGACCGAATGGGAGTCAACTATATACAAATATATATACAGTTACATGCGACCAACGTCGCTTTCTTATTGTTTAGTTCCGTGTTGTAAATTGTCCATCATTACCTACATCTGTCGGTAAAAATAAAGATTCCCCTGCAGTTTCTGTTATAATAACAAATTAAAATCAAACCATATTGGTACATATTATAGTCTCTGATCTTATTTTTTTTTTTACGAAAACGTGTTTCAAAAATAAAATGACCGTTGATCTAATTACGAAGGTTCACCTCGAGGAAAGCAAACACTCCAGCGTATTATCTTAATGAACTGTGTCTTGAATTATCTATTTCAATTCTTTATTTCATATTTTAGTAATATGCTTATCTGACATCTGTGTAGTTCTAGAAAGTAAAACACTAGCGTAAGCGTATTGACGCAAATATTTTACATTCATTCTATTTTTTTAATAAAAGAAGCATCAATCTTATTTTAGCTTTCTTTTATCACGCAAGACTGCTAAATCCTGAGATTTGTTTCACTCTAAAGTTTATTAAGTGTTGTGTATGTTTTAACTTGTCTTAATGTGTTACCTTCACAGAATAAATCTATTATTATTATTATTATTATTTTATTATTATATGATACAGAAACACTTCGCCGGTGCATGTGGTAAATCAATAATGGAAAGCAATTACATGTATCTATTTCTTTTCATAACATTAAATAAGGCAAACCAAAATTTTGTCTCCTGCTTAGCATAACTGGAACTACCCTAACAGCAGGTATGAGCTTTCAGGCGATGTAGGTTTGGAGAAACGCTCCCATCAATATCTTCTTGATGCAGAACAAAATCTTCACAACTCTGTATTGCCCCAAGACCTATTTCTACAGCATAAAATAAATCAAAAATTAAGAAAAAAAACATTTTATCTTGCTTTTATATGCAATTTACGTGTTTTAGTAACACAAGTATGGTTGAAACTTTTCTAATTTTAAATATGGACCAACGATTAATACAAAATAACCTTTCTTATATCACAATCTATTTACACTGATATTACCAGACATCTAGTCGAATACGCATCAACGATAGAAACAAAATATCAGGTTGATATCACAATCTATCTCCATTGATTGTACCAGACATCTAGTCAAATATCCATCAACGATCGACACAAAATAACCAGTTGATTTCATAATCTATCTTCACTGATTTTACCCGAACAGATTTTATGAACACTGTCGGACGTCCTCCGAATTCTTTGAGTTGTTTTTTTTAAGTTTAATCCAACACAATAAAATGTCTTTGTCACTAGCATCAAGAAGTATTTTGCAGGGCTTTGATTAACTGTTTCGAATCACTGGAATAAACTCACAAATAACCTTAGCGTAACTTATTTGACGGTATTAACTGCCATACTTTGACTTGACTTTCTAATTTTTGAATTTGTAATCAGTTATTTATTTGTTAAAACACACTTCATATTTATTAGTATCTTTCATAAATGAAATAGCTGTCCTAATACACGTAATGGTGTGCATGAAATACGTTGTTCTACATTTGAACCCAATTCTTCAAAATTAAAAATAGTCAAACTTTTCCATTTTTTTTTCATACGAATTTGCAAAAAGCATGTTTCCCGTTGAAAGCTTGTCTGATATGGCTAAGACTTTTTGCAATGGACGGTCGAATCGGATACAGACTTGTCAGCGGCTGGTAATGACTGAAGACATTTGGCATTTAATGCTCGTCGCCCTCATTATCTTGATGAACAGAACAACACCCAGTTCAAGGTGATATGACGACACCGACACAAATGAGTTTGCAACCATGCATTAGCTGATATTACAATGAGCAGGTGGCTAACTAATACAAATGACGCATTTTGAAAACCCGTTTGCGATCCTTAATACAACGGGACAGAGAGACAGATGGTAGTGTCAAGGCAATGGTTTTGGTCGTGTTAAGGCAATGGTTTTGACTTGATGAGACAGGAAGAAACTCTCATCTCCTTCTCATTTGCCGTATTACTGCTATGTGTTGTCTTGTTAAAATTGCATATACGTATTACAGATATTGTCTGCAACATGAATTGATTCTCTTTCCTCTTTGTGTATGCCTTCAAAGACTTTATAATTTGTCTGCTTTCTATTGCTTTGCTTCCTCTGTTGCAAACAGGCAATTGTACTTATCTTGCATACTGAAAGAAATAGAGATAAAGATAGGTTTGTGTTATATATTCTGGTGTACTGAAAATTAGTTATAATGACCATTCCTTATAATTTTGATTAGGTTGTCACATATGACTTTCTTTTAAGAAACGAAAGAAAAAATACATTTGTATTTGTTATTGTAGAAATAGTTGCAGTGAGGAACTGGACCAAACCTTGCCTTCCAGGATTTCATTTTTCCGACTCTTACAGGTTCAGGTTCTTCCTCATCCACTGAACCTTGTCTTTTAAGTTAAAGTTCTTCATCATTCACTGAACCTTGCCTTCCAGGTTAAAGTTCTTCCTCATCCACTGAACCTATCCTTCTATGTTAAAGTTCTTCCTCATTCACTGAACATTGCCTTCCAGGTTAACGTTCTTCCTCATTCACTGAACCTTGCCTTCTAGATTAAAGTTCTTCCACATTCACTGAACCTTGCCTTCCAGGTTAAAGTTCTTCCTCATCCACTGAACCTTGCCTTCTAGGTTAAAGTTCTTCCTCATTCACTGAACCTTGCCTTCCAGGTTAAAGTTCTTCCTCGTCCACTGAACATTGCCTTCTAGGCTAACGTTCTTCATCATTCACTGAACATTGCCTTCCTGGTTAATGTTCTTCCTCGTCCACTGAACATTGCCTTCTAGGTTAACGTTCTTTCTCATTCACTGAACCTTGCCTTCTAGCCTAACGTTCTTCCTCATTCACTGAACCTTGCCTTCCTGGTTAACGTTCTTTCTTGTCCACTGAACATTGCCTTTTAGGTTAATGTTCTTCCTCATTCACTGAACATTGCCTTCCTGGTTAACGTTCTTTCTCGTCCACTGAACATAGCCTTCTAGGTTAACGTTCTTTCTCATTCACTGAACATTACCTTCCTGGTTAAATTTCTTCCTCATTCACTGAACCTTGCATTCCAGGTTAAATTTCTTCCTCATTCACTGAACCTTGACTTCCAGGTTATCGTTCTTCCTCATTCACTGAACCTTGCCTTCCAGGTTAACGTTCTTCCTCATTCACTGAATCTTGCCTTCCAGGTTAAAGTTCTTCATCATTCACTGAACCTTGCCTTCCTTGGTTATCGTTCTTCCTCATTCACTGAACCTTGCCTTCAAGGTTAAAGTTCTTCCTCATTCACTGAATCTTGCCTTCCAGGTTACAGTTCTTCATCATTCACTGAATCTTGCTTTCCAGGTAAAAGTTCTTCTTTATTCACTGAACCTTGCCTTCCAGGTAAAAGTTCTTCCTCATCCACTGAACGTTGCCTTCCAGGTTAACGTTCTTCCTCATTCACTGAACCTTGCCTTCCAGGTTAACGTTTTTCCTCACTCACTGAACGTTGCCTTCCAGGTTAACGTTCTTTCTCATTCACTGAACCTTGCATTCAAGGTTAACGTTCTTCCTCATTCACTAAATCTTGCCTTCCAGGTTAAAGTTCTTCCTTATTCACTGAATCTTGCCTTCCAGGTTAAAGTTCTTCATCATCCACTGAATCACGAGGGAACACTATTTAATAGTGTATGCTCCTTTTATGTAAAATATGAAGTCAATGTATTATGAGCAGTTTCCCAAAATGTTAGGTATACAGGGACTTCCAACAATTTCTGTATAGTATTCTAGACTGATTTAATAAAATTTTGTTTAAAAACTTAGAAACTATATATCCTGGTTTAAATGCCCGAAGTTCTACAGCTGTTAAATTCAAATCTAGTCAGCCGTTAAGGTAGAAAAAAATACCCTTACCTAAATATTTGAAAATATCTTTAATTGTGCTTTTATTAAAGGATCAAGCTCCCTTTAAACACAAATAATCCTAGTGAAACAGGCACCAAAAAAAAATATCGCCATTGTTAACATTACTCCATAGTTAACTAAACTACTAGTGACAATTTTCTCCATCTTGAATCATAGTAGTATGTGTATATTTATATATACTTTATTCTTCGAATTTACTTTTTGGTAAAAACCGAAAAAAGAATCTTTCATTCCTCACGAAGTCAGTTTGCAATCGATATTTCAAGGCTGGTTTCATCCGTTTACTGTAAAGTTTAATTTTTACGTTTAAATACACTTTCTAAAAGATAAATAAATTTATATCAGTTGTAGGTAAATTATGTTATTATGCTTTTACTAGGAAATAGCCTAAAATATTGTTCAGCATTTTAAATATACGAATCTTAATAGTTAACAGACCCTTTTTTATAGGTCATGCACATCAAGATGCTTATTTGAATTACATATTTAGGTCTTTCATAAGCGCATCAAAAATACTAATAGAAATAATTAAACTAGTACGAGAACGGAGACTGTTTCTTATGCAAATTCTAAAATTTGATGATTAAAGTATTTAAAACTTGATTGAACATTTCTAAACATGAAGGACATGTTGTAATTAACAATAATCCTTTCTACAGGGTCCCCACTCTAGTGTGTTTAAATTTAATATATAGTCATTACTAAACAATATTTTTTATGTTGGAAACCAACCATTTATCTGTGAGGAGTCCAACACACACTTTTCAACTTATTTTCTTAACCAGCCTTAACGAACGGGACCATACGTGCGTTTGCAGTCTACCTTGAAATTATTAATAAACGCCTCATAAAACAAGAACTATATGATGCCAATTTATACAGAAATTATTGTTTCGCTGCATCAAACAACTGTCGTAATTAGAATCTGAAATTGTTCTTTGTTCATATGCAAGCAAAACTCCACCTCTTTGGTCAAAATAGTAAGATGTTGTGCATATTTACAAAGATGATACAAATACTGTCCGTCTTCTGGCATCGGGTTATCGGAAAACGACCATGTTCTTTAAGTCACTTATGATACAATGAACCAGGAAGAGAATGCAAAACTAAGATAATGGATGTGGCTACAATCTGTTCCGACCAATTCACCTTCACAATTATGTGATGCTGGGATTTGTCCTCTGTCAATTTCTAGTTAAAAAAGAGTGCTATAACCTAAATAAGACTGCATCTCGAAGAACAAATGCAAGATTCTTTCTCGGTTTCAAATTTGTTGGTTTTTGTGTTTTTTTTTCTCTCTCTCTCTCTCTCTTTCATTTTATCGAGTTATGAATGTAGAATTTGTATGAGTGTTTTTATTGTAAAAAAACACGTTAACACCTGCAATTTTTATCGTTCTAAAAAGAAAATGCCGTAACTGCGCCGCCGGTTTTCATCGGCTGATTCATAATATTAGCATTTCATGAATATTTCAAGCCAAACCAGATTAAACTACGCCAAATAACAATTCAAATTATCTCCCTTCTAAATACGCGGTACAAAATGGTGTCCAAACGATTTTTTTCAACAAGTATGAATCTAACCAGTAACTGATTAACCGTTAGTAAAAAAAACGCGATTACTCGAATACAAAATTTGTAGACTTTCCTAATTGTTTAACTACACATCTTTTTTTAAACTGGTAAGTGGGGTAGAACCAATAATGTCGCCTTGGGCATGGCCTTAGCAATCTTTGTTAATATCAACATGATACTGCATGCCAAAGATGAAAGCCTTCGGCTATGTTGTTTAGGACAAGAATAGCATTTATTTCCTGTACATCTCTATGCACAGCAAACGGACAGCTTCTACCTCAACGGCATAATTTTTAGCAAGGACTTTTGTAAAGCTCGTCTATATCATGATACATAAAAAAATGAAAGCTCTAGTCTTTGTGGTTTCAGACAAGATATTTTACCTACGGCTATCGTAAGAATCTCCCAATCTATAATAATGGTGTATTAATCTTATATACTACTCAAAATTTGCTTAGGATTACTTTTTAAAAATTAAATATTTCTTTCATATTATTCCCATATGAAATTAGATTCCTGCCAATGATATACCCGTATATCACATGACAAATGTTGTTTGTAATAAAACATAATCATTAAATATTTTTTCTATATTACACACGTGTAATATAATGGCTAACAAAACATAACGCATAAACCTCTTTCTTCAAATTTTTTTTTTTTTGTCATTTTTAAAATTTGTTATTATATAAGAGACGCTTTCTATGGTAAATCTATCATACAGATAGATAGAGATAGATAGAGAGAGAGAGAGGCTGGAGGCTGGGATGTCACAAAGGCACGTCGAGCATGTCCTTCTGGTATCCCAGAACGTTGCCTTAAGGATGTGGAATCGATTTCAAATGATTGGAAATGTTTTGCATCTGAACGCCAGAGATCGAGAAAGTTCCACGACTTAAATCCATGACCGATTTATCGTCCTTCAAGCCCGATGCCACTGATTCTGAAACGCAATTACGTTACGGAACGACTTCCAGAATGCAAACCACTGTGCGTATAGGTATGCAAACCGTTGGAAACCGGTTGCGTGATGTTCGATTGAGGTCACGGAGGCCTGCAATATGCATCCCATTGTCACAACAGCATATTCAAGAGCTTTTGCAATGGGGGGAAACTCACGTTATATGGACAATTAAACCCAAGTTCTTTTCACAGATGAGTCTAGCCTCTGTTTGGACTTCATGGACAGGTGGCTAGGGTTTGGAGAATGCCAAATGAAAGTTTTGCTCCGATATGCATTGCAGAGCATGACCGTTTTGGCGGGGGTTCAGTGATAGTGTTGGCGGGAAGAAGCGCTCAGGGGAAAGCGGACATACAGGTCATTGAAAACAGCACAGTGACGGAAGAAAGATACGTCAATGAAATCTTAAACATACATGTACGCCCGTACGCTTATGCTGTAGGCCCTGATTTTATTCTGACGGATGATAATGCCCGTATGCACTGAGCCTGTGTCGCCAATACAATATCTTGAGCAAGCAACTACTGAACGAACTGATTGGCCAGCGAGGTTCCCGAATTTAAATCCCATTGAATACGCGTGTGTTATGGCGCAGAAAGCCATTTCTGCACGCAAAGTCCAACAAGCAACGGTCCAGGAGCTCAGAGAGGAGCTCATTGAGGAATGCGCTCAGCTTCCTCATTATAACGTCCGCAGGCTTATCAACAGCATGAGGCGGTGATGTCAGCTCGCAGAAACTATACACAGTATCTCACTTAACTAATTCTGATTTTCCAGATATTCAGATTTCAATATATCATCTCTAAAGTGTTGATTTTCGACCATTGCATTATTTTGGCCATATAAATGCTTCAATGAAAACTACTATGATCATTATTTTCATAAAAAGAATAATTTCTAACAAAATGCCGTTGAGAAAAATATTAATTTCTTAAGCATCACAACTTAACACAAGTAACACATGTTATAAAATGTGATCCGTAGCGAATTGTCAGTTGACATGTAATCTTATATAACGTTGTAAACGAAACGGAGGCGCAGATGGGTTTGTCTCCTCTGTTTACATAATAATCTAGTATGAGAAAGCTGACAAAAATTACATTGCTTCAACATGTTTGCGCCTACCTCTTTCTCTCGTTCTCTGGAAATGACTTCGTCCTCTAAAATCAGAATTTATGATGCAAAATAATCCAATTGTTGTTGAAATTTGAACCAAATAATATGTCTAACATATTGTAAGAAGAACAGTGTATATAATTACAAAGTTTTGCTTGTCGAAATTGGTTAAAATATTTTTGTACGCATGTTTATATTGACTTGCGGACGGGGACTTGGGGGGGGGGGGGGTGCGGGGATTCTTCAAGGAATGATACAAGGCACAATACTGAAATCACATATGCCAACGCAGTTTGTTGTTTTGTCGAACAGTGCGCACTCCAGAGATTAACCCAACATCTAAAATAACAAGCATATACCACCTGCAGGTTTTCTTTTGTTAGAAACAGCATACTTGACTTAAACTGGTTTGGTTTACATGAAAGAGGAACGTTTTCAAATGATAAGTAGGTGAAACAACTATTTGTTTTTTGTTCTGTCTGAAAAGAAATGTTTTGCCATGTCTGTCTTTTGAGGGGTGTTTTATCGATAGTTTTGCTTTTATAAAACTCGTGCATTCTTTAGGGAGACTGCAAAAGAAATGATGCTGTTAAGGACTAACTAAAATTAAGTAAGAAACAAAGCTTTAAAAATGAAATATGCAGAACTGTCAAAGAATTTGTAATTCCTGACCATGCAGTGAAATAATTGAAATAGTACTCTCGAAGTCTATTTTCCTACATTTACATCTACTGTATAACCAATCGATTTCCGATTATAACTGGGTAGTCTCTACTCTCGGGATCATCAAGTGTTTTCGTGTATGACAGTACAGCAAGCTTCCAACACTAATTAATGCCTTTGTCAAACTCTAGAACTACTTTTGTCAAACTCTAGAACTACTTTTGTCAAACTCTAGAACTACTTTTTTCAACTAATCATACACCAATTTAGTTTATAAATCTATTCAATATTGTTACCTACAAACATATAAACAAAGTAATACATATCTTTTTAAAAAAATATATGTAATATGTTTAACCATCATTTCTATCATAGGACTTTACAAATCGAAATAGATACAAACCTATTTTCGGCGAACGACAAAGAAGGCAGAAGAAGAGAAAAAGACAAAACATGCGCCAATTTTTGAGAAAATTAATTAAGGAAGTGATAAAAGAAAACGTTTTCCGACAAAATATAAGAATGATAAAGTAGAACACATAGAATACTGTTATACCTATTACAACATTTGATAATAATAAAAATTTAATTTCAGTATAATATAGAGGTCAATAATGGTGGTGCTAAATTGCAAACACGAATACCGTTACATTTACAACTGCCAGCCCATTTCTTGTAAATTTCTTTTTTCACGACGGATGATCGTGGCGGTTGGTGGCCCAGCGCCTAGTGGCCTAGCGACCTAACCGTAGCGACCTATCGGTTTAAAATATACATTGATGATCACAATATAATAACATCTTTGAACGAAGTGTAAACTACCAACAACAATAAATGGGGTTCGGTATGTATTTTTGAAAATTCAAAAAAGAGGAGTTATCGTGAAAAAAAATGTTATCTAGAGACCTAAGATATGCATTGTGTATCACAATAGAAATAGTAGCTTTGAACTAAATGTCAACAAAATACAACAATTAAAGGGGTTTTGCTATCTTAAGGCTGCTGGCTGCCCAGCTGCTTACTGTGATACTAACAAACAACATAAACAAAGGGGGTTTGGGTGCACTTTTGCAGGTTCGAAAAATAGGGTTATAATAGGAAAAGAAGAATTTCTATCACTATGCTGCTAGCTGTCCAGCGGCTTAGCGATCTAAGTAATACATATTGTATCACAGTAAAAAAGTATTTCTGAACTCAGTTCAAACAAAGAATATAAACAAATGGGGATTGGTGTGTCCTTTTGAAAATTGAAAAAAGGGTTTTTCATGAAAGAAGTTATTGCTTTTCTTATGCTGCTAGCGGCCAAGCGGCCTTCGACATACAAAGTGCATCACAGTTAAAAAAAAAACTAACAAAATAACGTTTGCAAATTCAAATAAAAGGTGGTTTTAAGAAGAACTTGCTATATTAAGGCAGCTAGCTGCCTAAGATATACATAGTGTATCACAATTAAAAAAAGGTATTTGTGATAAAAGTTCAAACAAACAACATGAACGAAAGGTGTTTGGGATGTCCATTTGTATATTCAAAATAAAAGATTTTTATGAACGGTAGTTTTAGCTTTTGTTAGGCTGCTAGCGACCCAGAGTGTCACAGTTGAAGAAGTATTTCTGAACTAAGTTCAAACAAACAACATAAACAAAAGGGCATCGGTGTATATTCGTAAATTTAAAATGAAAGGTTTTTACATGAAAAGAAGTTTTAGGCTGCTGGCGGCCCAGCTATACATAGAGTTTTACAGTTAAAATAGTTTTTTTCTGAACTCGGTGCAAGCAAATAAAATAAACAAAATGGTGTAGTTTTGCAAATTCAAAATAAAATGATTTTCATGAAGAGAAGTTTTAGCTTGTTTAGGCTGCTAGCGGCCCAGATATGACATACACAGATTTCACATTTGAAGTAGTATTTCTGAACTCCGTTCAAGCAAACAACATAAACAAAAGGGCTTTGGGTGTATAAATGTAACTTTAAAATGACGATTTTTTCTTTATAAAAGAATATTTGTAAGAGTATTTGCACCCTTCAGGTTTCTAGCGGCCCAGTGGTCCTGCGGCCTGCTATATACGTTGTGTTTCATAGTAATAGAATTATTTCTTAACTCAGTTTCAACAACTAACACAATCTGTCTATCTTTCATATTCTTAAAAAGAAACGAAAGAAAAGAGGAAGAATGAAAAACAGATAGAGAGAAAGAAATTCAAGTGAGTGAGTGAGTCGGTCGGTCAGTTAGTCATCAATAAGAAAGTAAATACGAATATTTTTAATCCGATCTACCTTAAATATATTATATTTTTACTAACTTACTTCCTGGTTGGTTCATTCACTCACTGTCTGACCGACTGATCGATCCGCCGCCCGGCTGACCGACCGACCGACCTTTTTTCTTTCTTTCTTTCTTCCCTTCTTTCCTTTCGTTCTTTCCTTCCTTCCTTCTTTCTTACTTTCTTTCTTTTTAAAATCATGAGAAATAAATAGATTATGTTGTTTGTTGAAACTGAGTGCAGAAATACTTCTTTTACTATGAAATACAGCGTCTATCTCAGACCGCTGCGCTGCTAGTAGCCTATAAATAGCAATTTTCTTTTCACAAACTTTCCTTGTTTTTTTTCTTAAAACTTGAAAAATATGCCCTAAATACCTTTTGTTTATTCTATGTGTTAAAACTCAGAAAATCCATCTTACTGTGATATACAATGTAAATCCTAGGCCGCTGGCAATTTACAGATAGCAAGCACCATTTCATGAAAAAAAATCGTCTTTGTTTAATTTCAAAAATGAATTCCAACCCCTTTTGTTAGTTAAGACTGAGTTCAGAAATACTGTTTTAACTCTGATACACTATGTATATTGAAGACCGCTTGGCCGCTAGCAACCTTCAGATTGCAAATACGTCTTTTCGTGAAAGGTATCTTTTTTAAAATGTATAAGTACACCTTAAATGATTTTTTTCTATATTGTTTGTTTCAACTGAGTTTAAAAATACTGTTTTACGCCATGTATATCTTAAGCCGCTAAGTCGATGGGCTGCTAGGCAAATATTTCTTTTCATAAATTTTTTTTTTTAATTTGCAAAAAAAAAAACACACCCCAAACCCCTTTTATGGTTGTTGTTAGTTGACACTTCAAAGATATTATTCTTATAGTGATAGACAAGGCTAATCGTTGGCCGCTAAGCCGAGAGCAGCCTTCAGATAATAAATCATGAAAAGACGTTTTGTTTTTTTTTCTAAAATTACACCCCAAACCTTTTTTTTTGCTGTTGTTATCGACACTTAGTTCAAAGATATAATTCTTATTGTGAAAGACAAGGTTTATCTAAGGCCGCTGGGTCGATGGCAGCTTTCAGATAACAAATCATGAAAAGACGACTTTTTTTAATTTGCAAATATACACCCAAACTCCTTTTATTGTTGTTGTTTGTGGACACTTAGTTCATAGATATCATTTTTATTTCGATACATAATGTATATCTCAGGCGGCTGGGCCGCTAGCAGCCTTCAGATAACAACACAAAACATGGAAAGACACTTTTTTATTTGCAAAAATACACACTTAACCACGTTTATTGTTGTTGTTGTTTGACACTTAGTCCAAAGATATTAAATTTATTTTGATTCACAATATATATCTTAGGCCGCTAGGCCGCCAGCAGCCTTTACTTAACAAATCACGAAAAGACGCCTTTCCTTATCTGCGAAAATACACAACAAACTCCTTTTATTGTTAATGTGTTATCGAAAAATATTTAATTTATTTTGATACACAATGTTCATCTCAGACCGGTAGGCCGCTTGACCATTAGCAGCTTTAAGATAACAAATCATGAAAAGAATTGTTTATTTGTTTGTGTGTGTTTGTTGTTGTTGTTTTTTTATTTTCTTATTTTGTTTTTATTTGCTTTTTGTTTTTGCTTTTTGTTTTTGCTTCTTTTTAATTTGCGACAATACGTCCCAAATCCATTTTATTTGTTGTTGTTTGTTGGCACATAGTTCAAAGATATCAGCCTTTAGTTAACAAACCATGAGGCTTTTTTCTTAATTTGCAAATATACATTTAAAATCTCTTTTATTGCTATTGTTTGTGGACACTGATTTAATAGATATCAATTTTATTTTTATACACAGTGTATATCTTAGGCCACTGGGCCGCTAGCAGCCTTCAGATAACAAATCATGAAAGGACGTGTTTTTTGTTTGTTTTTTTTGAATTTGCAAAAGTACACATCAAACACCTTTTATTGTTGTTGTTTTTTGGCACTTAGTTCAAAGACATCATTTTTATTTTGAGACACACTGTATAGCTTAGGCCGCTTCGCCGCTAGCAGCCTTTAGTTAACAAATCATAAAAAGACACCTTTTTTAATTCGCAAACGTACACCCCAAACTCATTTTGTTGTTGTTGTTTGTTGACACTTAGTTTATAGATATCATTTCTATTTTGATAAAAATGTATATCTTAGGCCGCTAGGCCGCTACGGTTAGGTCGCTATGCTGTCAGGCCGCTTGGCCGCTACGGTTAGGTCGCTAGGCAGCTAGGCCGCCAACTTCACGGACATGTACGGGGGTGCTAGAAGTGTGTTAGGTAAGGCAAGTGATACCTTCTCTTTCACTGTAAATATGTACTGATAGAAATATCTTTGTTACACTTTTATTTAGACAATAGTTATTTTCGCCAATGCTATCGAAAGTTATTTAGCTAAAAGTTATACAAAGCCTACTTACTCTTATAATTTATTCACTGACACTGCCATATTGCTTACGTGTACAGTCATTATGCGTGCAGGCATTTTAATCACGCTTGTTGACAATGATACCATGCCTGCTGGAATTAAAACTTGTATGTTGTTTAGGCCATATATATATATATATATATATATATATATATATATATATATATATATATATATATATATATATATATATATTGTGAATATAAGGCTGATATAACCAGAAAAAAAATGTCAAGAACTGAAGAATAGATTTTTTTACAAATGATAATTTATATAAGCCACACAGCGAAAACTTATAAAGCTCTGGTCTATTTATAATAATGCAGACATATCTGCTGATAATAAAGCGTTTTAGGATTTAAAATCAATAATTTTTATGCGTGATGGTTCCAATTAAAACTATTATTTTTGTATTATTTCACTCTTTATCATGTTCGTGTGAGAAGTTATATATATATCTTTTTAACTGTAGACTGGTTAATTATCTAAGTTTGTAAAGGGTAAGAATATGTTAGCAGCCAGAAAGGCAAGGAATAAAACAGAAAATCTATACCTTTGACATGTGGGGGACATAACTTTTGCATGTACAACTGTTGGGCATGCTCCTAGTGAATATAACATTTATGAAGTTTTCGAATAAAGCACGCGTTGCAAACATCAAACATGTTTTTCATCATAGCATTGCCTTCATATGATACAATAACATCTGCTATAGCGCGTGTCACGTCCTTGGATATCTTAAAGCATAGTTTAACCACAACGAACATGTCTTTTTTATATTTATTACCATCAATTTCCAATTTAGTTCTGTGAATCCAGAACTCATTGATCGAAATTTTTTTTAAATCAGATAATTACTGTTACTTTGATCAGTAACATCGTAATCACATAACGTAAAACAAGCTACCTGCATATCTTGGCCACCTGTTTCTTGTAAAAGTCCCAGGTCAAGTTGTTAATTCCGAGCTCTGGTCTGAAACTTTTCAGTAATAAATCACTCTGGCATCTGATATTGACTTTTGATACTTCAAAACTAGTACTGACATGGTAACAAGGACAGAAAGGAAGAAGGAAGACGGTTTGCATAATAGAATAACTTTAATAAAAAATCCAACATGTTACGCCCACGAACGACAATCAAGATGTCTGTTTCTATGTGATGTTTCGTTATCCGATTTTAAAGTGTCCTGCATTAGCAAGAAAAGGGGGAAAGGGCGGGGGAAGATCTCTCATTTTTATATTTTTAACATAGTTCCATGCCAAAAAATGAAAACAAAACGCCTTAAATATTAATATAAGCTTTAATATCTTCTAACAAAGATGGAAGAATTTCTTCGAATCATTTAAAAGATGTCAAGGTTATTGTAAGGCGAATCTTTTTAACAGATGTCAAGGTTATTGTAAGGCGAATCTTTTAACAGATGTCAAGGTTATTGTAAGGCGAATCTTTTTAACAGATCTTTTAACAGATGTCAAGGTTATTGTGAGGCGAATCTTTTAACAGATGTCAAGGTTATTGTAAGGCGATGTCAAGGTTATTGTAAGGCGAATCTTTTAACAGATGTCAAGGTTATTGTAAGGTGAATCTTTTAACAGATGTCAAGGTTATTGTGAGGCGAATCTTTTAACAGATGTCAAGGTTATTGTAAGGCGAATCTTTTTAACAGATGTCAAGGTTATTGTTAGGCGAATCTTTTAACAGATGTCAAGGTTATTGTAAGGCGAATCTTTTAACAGATGTCAATGTTATTGTGAGGCGAATCTTTTAACAGATGTCAAGGTTATTGTAAGGCGATGTCAAGGTTATTGTAAGGCGAATCTTTTAACAGATGTCAAGGTTATTGTAAGGCGAATCTTTTAACAGATGTCAATGTTAGTGTAAGAAGACTGTAGAAGACAGTAACCTTCATTGTTAAACTGTTGAAATGAAATATCACACGATTCTTACAATACTGTCAATTCTAACAACACAATATCAAATAGTTCAATAATGTCAGTTTCGTATGATATATATTGGGTATGACAACAAGTTGCTTAAATACATAAAATGTTAATGACAAATGACTTACACGACTTATAGTATAATCAGATAAAACATATTTATTTTACATTGGTTGTGAGATTTACCATTGAACTATACAATACATAGTTTTATAAGAGAGCTAATTCATAAAACTACTCCCTAAGAACGTTTCTCTGCCGCATTGAACTATAGAGCACATAGCTTTATAAGAAAACTAATTATAAATTGCTCAAATAAAGTTTCTCCTGAAACTAACCTAGGTCAAGACCCAAATCAAAGGTGAGGAGTTAATTAATACACACGACAAAATTTGTAGTCTGACATACATATTTGATTATGAAACTGAAATAAATTGGCCTAAGCTGTGATATCTTTCACTCAGTTGTGCCTTACTAGATGCTTGGATCTCTATGTAGAAACATGCGAAGAATACATGATTAAACATTTAGATCAAAAAGAAGAAAAAACACATGTTAAGTGCTTGTAAAATGCAGACAATTTTGTTAAAATATTAAAACAAATAGGCTTTGACCTACTGATATACATTGCTAAGATTTATATGCTCAGAACTCATTTTTTTCACGTCGATGAATGATACAAAATAAGCTAACAAGAAAGTAGGTCATTTTAGCGGAAGTATCAGATTCCATCTTCAAGATAATTACAGACAACTCGGTGACAATTTGAAGTCCTCTAAGTCTCATATACAAGTAAATTTCTACAAAGAGATAATGCTATTTCAGTCAAAGGCCTTCATTACATGACATTCAAAGCCATTAAGACTTACTCTGTGTGTTATTTATGTATTATTTGTGTCTTTTAAAAGAACAAGCAAATAATTGTTTTCATAAATACACTTCCTTATACATTGTTCATTAACAATTTCCAAAAGAGGTATGTATATTTTCTAGTCTAAAGTTCAGTAAATTGTGACATGTAATGACGACAAGTACATTTTGACATACTTTAAGTCGACGTAACCTTAAAAGATACGTGATATAATAAAAATGACGGTCATTATGTTAGTTATGTTAAAAGTACAATACTTTCTGTACCCATCATTTGCAGACTGTGTCAACGAACGTTGAAAAAATTGCTTTTTGGATCGATTGTACACATCTGAACTTTTAACAAAGAACAAGAATATGCAGCTACACTTAGAAAATTAGTTTCTTACATAAGACCGTCTCTGTGGGTGTAAGAATGCAATTAAATTCTACTTTCTTAAGGTTAGTAAAGTGATTATAATAACGTAACTGGAATTTAAAAAACGAGACTGCTATTGTGTGACTATAGATAGCTTATTATTCATACCTGGACATTTATATTGAATCAGGGCGTTGACATTTAAATGACGAATGTCCAAAGCTAATGAATATGTGACAATGATTTAATTCTGTTAATAGTAAATATCTGAAGGAAAATGTCAAGCCTTGTTAGCAGCAAACACTGAAAAAATCGATCCAACATTTTTTCTAAACGTTGATTTCAAAATTGTAAGTAAAGAGCATAGTATCATTTAATAATCGCAACGACTTCGGAAATGGTTTTGACAACACGGACGAAAATATAGTTAACAGGCGTCTCTCAAACTGTATTTTGATAGTAAAAGAAAGGCAACATCTAAACTACTTGATATTATAGATAACATATGAATTTGTTTTATTTTCTAAACTTACCCTGTGTTTTCAAAGAGGATTCCTTTAGATCATCTCAAAATTGTTTGAATGTATTGTTCATGAAGTTAAGCTGAGCATTATACACGAAAGTAAGCAAACAGTCTTAAAATGAATGACAATGTCATAGTGTGATATTACATAGCATTTAGACAGCATTGCTTGGAATACAATTAAGCGGTGTTCTAAGGGAGACTGAACATGTGGTTTACACTTACCTTGTGCTTCTTCGGATACTTGGACCTTATTTTCGTCATCTGGTCTCGGTTCATCTGAAAACGTAGAAAACAAATGTCACTAACAGTTTTTATTGCTTGGTGATGCACTCATTTTCTGTTGAATTATGATTATGAAGTATCGTACAAAACGTCATAGGTACTGTTTAATGTAAACAGAGACAACAAATTAGTTTTTGCTGAAGATTTTAAAACCTTTGGTCGGGCCGTTGTACGTGTTAAGCATTTAGAATTAGTGACTGGTTTCAGGTTGTTACTCTTACACCCAGTTAATTTTAAAAGCAAAGTAAATAATGATATCAAACAACTATTAGAATGACATTTCTGACAGTTATATAAAAGCATGTAATAGAACATTGTTGTGGGAATATTAAGTAATACTAAAGGGAGAAATCCCAATCAGATTAGATTTATTGCAACTAGCCTCTTTAAATATCACAGCCGTTTCAAATTGTCACGGTGTGGTCTATAAGCACAAATATATTTAAGACAAGTTCATTTTACTTACAAGTGAGTGTGTTTCAGCTTTTATGCTTTTAACATTATGGACCACTTCGCAATGTACTTCAAGAGGAAGCTGTATAACTGTAATGTTTTAAGTCAGTTATTAAAGTTGCACTTTAATAAAGCTAAAAAGCCATGTTTTAGAGTCTGTGCACACTAAATCTTCCGTTAGACTTAGTTGTGTACAGCCTTGAGCTCAAAGAAGCCCATGTTTAAATAAAGGCACTGGGTTTAATAACAGAACATGCATTTCAAATAATTAATATTTCAATTTCGAAATCTCTTTATTGAAAACTAAAATAAAGGGACTCAGACATTGTATATTCAGCGGATTCAGCACATCTTTGTCAATAGAAGCGTCATTAATGGTGATTTGACAATCTCGTTGATACTGATAATATTTACTACTTTAACCTTAATCTGTATTTTACTACATTGGGATAAATTAAGTTAAGGTTTGAAGTCTTCTCTGTATGTTACCTACCTCTTGACGGTATTTTAACTATAAACATCTGCTTATCCGGACAAAAAAGTCTCAAATTTACAACAAGAACAAGATACGAACTTCTCCCACATGACGCATTCCATTGAAGGTAAACAGGTTATCTATAATTCATGACTTATTCACATTTGCAGCATAGTTTAACTGTCAAATTTCCCCATTAACCAGCGGTTTTCTATTCAAATGAAACATCTTTACAATTTTATGCAGTAAGTGAAATTATTCTTATCAATAAACATTTTAGTCTGATTTTCAACACTCCATTCTTAACGTTTCGCAGAATCCCATCTTAGTTTGATTTAAAACTTAATTACCATTTAAATACATCTAACACAACAATTATGAATATTGAAAGCATGTGTCATTGACTTGCAATTCAATGCGCAAATTGTTGATGTCATGTGCTGCTATTTTGTGCATTTTAACAAAAAAAGTACTCTTCCATCTAGTAAATGTCAAATTCTCAGACTGTCAAACATTAATTCAAAGCTGCATTTCGCAATGCTCCACGTTTTTTGACGATTGGGCAATAATAATTGGAGATGAACTTTAGATCACAAATGATGTAATCTCTTTGAGAAATCCCAAGTTACAAAGAAATTGGGTCAGGAGAAATATCATACAACTCTTATGACGTCAACCACTTGCAATTCTGCTATATGGTAGACCTAACATCGTAAAACCAATACTCCCTAGGCATTGTTTGTGTTTCTGAGCTGCCAACAAACGCATTATGCGATAAATATACGCAAGTAAATAGAGGTTTAAAATTAATATCGGAGACTGCACATTTCGCAATGGCAAATATCTCTGGTACAATATTTCCAAACTTGTTACCATTTCTTTGTTCTACGACAGGGTATATTTTTGGTAAAGAACATCACCAGCTTTCAGAAAACTAATGATGGATGGTACCATGTCACTACTATAGCATGTGGTGCAAATATTTGACGCGTAAAATGTTCATTTTGATGTCTAAACTTTTAGCTTACTTTAATTTCTAAGCTGATTAGGATCGTAGTTAATGTAAAAAAGTACGGACACGTTAATCTTGAGTATTTCATTACGTTTACAACCCTTTATATACTTAGAAAAAAAACAGATTTTACAGTTTCCGTGATTTACCGTCAAATATATCACGGTTTCGAGTTCAGATGCGTAGTAATTTGATCACAAAGGCCGTTGAGTCCTAGGTGACAAAATAGCTACACATCTGACGAGAAACTCTGATATTTTCGACGGTAGATCACAAAAACTGTAAAATCTATTTCCATTCTAACAGAAATGTATATTTATAAGGGGCGCAAGTATTTGTATTACTTAATATGCCATTTTTACGGTTGTTGCCCCTGTCTAGCTATTCTATTTACCTCGCTATTCATTTACCATGTGAAAATGAAAACAACAAGGTCATTTTACTTTATCAGTAATGATTTACGTTTTAGCAAATATCCATTTATTTGTAACAGATGAACATCAAAGAAAATAATTTAGTCCACAACAATATTTCATTTGTAAAAAGATTTCAGAAAAAATATCGAAGTCTACAATAACAAATAAGAACAGACTAAATAGTCTGCAGTGACGTAGGCGAGCGCGCGCTTGTATTACGCGTAATATAATGTATAAGATATATCATGGTCAATTCCTTCTTAGTTTATTGTTCGCGAATTGCGGAGTGTTGGAATACAAATTTGACAGTTTACATTGTGTTAATAGCTATCATACAACAACATTTCATTTATGCATTTTATTTCTACTTTGTTTTCTTTGTGTAATGCTTCAACATACAGATGCTTGTACCTACAGGACATACCAGCTAAGGCGATGTATTGTTGATAGTACTTCACTACATACGCAGACCGATACATCTAGAGCCTAATGTTACCTCAATTTGTTTCTCGCGCTATTAATATCTCCCATTTCCAATGCTAATAGACTGTCTTTCACGGACGTAGTCTGATTTAGCTTCGTATTGGCTGTTTTGTGGCTGAATTTTCCACTAGCGTCTCCGTAATCGATTATCAGTACAACCTGTTACTATAAATAGATACGTGGTTGGCGATTATTGGAAATTGTCTTCATCGCCCACGCGTTACATTCAGCTCAATGTGCAGGCGCTGTGGCATTCCAGATGCAAACTTGCTACATAAAAATCAAAATCAGACACAAAACCTTGCCTTCGTTATATAAGCGTAGGTACTAAGTCATATAAACCTGCATAAGCTTATATGTGTCTACAAAGAATACAACAGTTGGAATGAGGTACATGTTGCCTGTAAACCGATAGAATTAAAAGCTTATACTGTTTACTCATTTTTCTCAAAGTTTAAATGTACATGCCATGTTTACAAACGATCCAAATTTCATGGATGTAGTATCGGAAACAGGAAGAAGGTCATAGTCGTACAGAGTTAAAGTTGAAATCTGCAAGAAAATTATACAAACAGCTCAAATTTCAATTAAAAAAGGTAGTTGTTAAAGGTAAATATTATCCTAAGTTAAGTAGTAAAGTAGTAATTTGCGTGCATAATGTTCCACATTTAATATACATATCTTCTAAAACAGAAGAACGGTCAGTCGCTAAAGATCGGCCAAGTTAAAAACTAAAGTCTGCACACAAAATTATGTTTACGGTTCAAGTGTTAAAATGCTGAAGCTGCAAAAAATAACAAGGAAGTAGATAAGTATGTCAAGGTAAAGGTAAAGGTCTCATAAAGGAAAAGGACAAAGTAAAATATGTACAAATGAGGGTTCCTTCCAAAATTATTCAGTTCATTTTTAGTTTTGCCATACATTTATGTAGAAAAAATCATTTAAACACTTTCGTTGAGGATCATTAAACGACATTTTGTTTAAATCTTTCACATGTCAAGGTAAAGGTAAAGGTCTCATAAAGGAAAAGGACAAAGTAAAATATGTACAAATGAGGGTTCCTTCCAAAATTATTCAGTTCATTTTTAGTTTTGCCATACATTTATGTAGAAAAAATCATTTAAACACTTTCGTTGAGGATCATTAAACGACATTTTGTTTAAATCTTTCACAGTTTTTAAGAGGAGATGTCATTCGAAGAAACAATTGACGACGCACAAAGAACGATAGAAATCAACATTTCACAACAGTTTATTGTTGCACACTCCCTACTCAGGTGAGCTAATAAAAAGATGATAATCTATGTCTATAGTATATCTCCTTGTTACTTCATAATGAAAAGATCTTTACAAAAATTCATTTTTTCTCCATTGCCGTATGGAAATAAATTGAAAATGAATCAATAATATGGCGTGTAATCTATGGTAATATTCAATAATTATTTTTGTTTTAAACAATGTATGCATGTCGTATATTTCTCTATCAATATGAGACCATTTTAATTCATATGCTATGAAATATTATTAATATAGTATTCATTTTATTTATATTTTATAATGTTAATTAATATGTTATAATAAACACTTTGATTTTCTTACTCAAAAAAATTAATTAATGTGCTTTAAAACCATATGCCTATGACTATATGCATATAATATGTTTCAGTATGTGGTAATTATAAAATTCATATGCATAAAGTTATATTCATATGCTATAATTATATGCTGGGTAATGGATTACGTCAGAAGTAAATTTTGTAACAACTGGCAGTCTTGATTCACTTCGTCCCCGCCTTCTAACGAGAGCGCTGCCATCTTTAGCCCCTGCTGTCCAATGAAAACCAGCCTTTCAATTTTGACCCAGTGACGTAGTCATTTACCCAGGATGTAGTTATAGCATATGTAACATCATTTACATGTAAATGTAAAAAAGGTAAATGAAACTGAATTCATGTTCACTGATTTCATTTTACACATAACGGACAGGGAAATAATTTGAACAATCTTGACAGAGGTCAAATACACAATGCTACACACCAAATTTCGAGACTGTTGACCATGCAGATTTTAAAACTTTCCCTATATAACTCAATGTAAGTCAAGTTACCGCTCATGTGTAGTCACTTTTGACCCATAGGAGATAATTTGAATACTAAGGAAGAGTCTCACTAGTTGATTCTACATAACAAATCTTACAGCTGAGGACCTAGTAGGTTCAGAGAAGATTTCATTTTTTTCTAAATATCTCAAAGTAAATGAGGTGGCCCTTTGGAGGGTCAGTTTTAACACTAGGGAATTAGTTTTAACAATCTTTGTACACTTAAGATGAACGATGCTAAAACTAAACATTTAAGATAACGCGCTTATGGTTTCTGATAAAAAGATTTTCAAAGAGTTTATATTTTATACATGTAGGACCCCTAGAGTGGAGTCAATTATGACCCTAGATTCATAATTTGTACAATCTTTGTAGAGGACTGCTAGATAATATTCAATACAAAAAACTCATCTCTAGGCCGTGTGGCTTCAGACAAGATGATTGTCAAAGCTTTCAACCTATAAGCCTTTGAAAATCAAGTGACTCCTGGACTGGGTCATGAATGACCATAGGGACATAAATTGAACAATCTAAGTGACCCCAGAAAACATAAATTAAACACTTTTAGTGGATGCTCCATGCAAAATATCTCAACTCTAGGCCTTGTGGTTTCAAACAAGAAGATTTTCCAACTTTTTCATATGTATGTCTATAAAACACATGCAATTCCAGGGTCAGAGTTAACTTTGACCCTTAGGGTTTAATCTAAACAATGTTGGTACAGGTCTACTAGACTATGTGACACATAAAATATTTAGATTCCAGACCGTGTGGTGTACGAGAATGTTTTTACTATAAATATGTCTTTATCAACTAAGTGACCAGCGGGATAGGGCCATTAATGACCCCAGGGGTTTAATTTGAACAAAATTTGTAGAGGACTACTAGAAGATTTTCAATTTAGAATACCTCAGCTCTAGGCCTTTGTGGTTTTAGAAAAGAAGATTGTCAAATTTTTCATTCTTTAGGCCTATCTGAAATCAAATGATCCCAGGGACATTATTAAACAATTTTTGTAGAGGACATCTAGATGATGCTCCATGCAAAATATCATAGGAACTCCAGGGGTTAAATTTGAACAATCCCAGTACAGGTCTAATAGACAAAATGTAACTCAAAATATTTTTGACTCCAGGTCATGTGGTTTTTGAGGAGATGTTTTAAGTTCTTCATATAAATGTCTACATAAAATTAAGTAACCTAGGGGTATGGTCAGTTATGACCCCATGGGCAAAATTTGAATAATCTTGGTAGGTGACCTCTTGATGATGCTACATGCAAAATATCTCAGCTCTAGATTTTCTAGTTTCATACAGGAAGATTTTCGAAGTTTTTACTTTATAATTCTACGCAAAACATGTGATCTCAGGAACGTGGCCAATTTTGACCCCGGAACATTATTTGAACAATTTCGTTACTGGTCTACTAGGCAGTGTGACACACACTATATTTAGACTGAAAACCATGTGGTTCAACGGAAGAAGATTTCTAAAGATTTTTCTATTTATGTCTAAATAAAAATTAGTGACCCCCAGGGCAGTGCCATAAATGACTCTGGGGGAATAACTTGAACAATCTCGGCAAAATATCTTATCTCTAGGCCTTGTGGTTTCAGAGGAGAAGATTTTCCAAATTTTTCCTATATAATTCTTTGCAAAAAATGTGACTCCTAAGGCTGGACAAATTTTGACACCTGGGACATAATTTGAACAATCTTCGTAGAGGACTACTAGAAGATGTCTTACACCAAATTTCAGGGCCCTGGACCAAGTGGTTTCAGACAAGAATATATTTTTAGTTTGTCCTATTGGTTGCCATAGCAACTAAAGTTCTGCATGGAATTGAACAACTACAACTTTTGTAGAGCTTTATGCAAGGGACACGCATGCAATGTTTCCATCAATTTGGCCTTGCAGTTTTAGAGGAGATGTTTTTAAAGTAAAAGTTGACGACGCCCAAAGGACACAGCCCCGTCACACTAACTCACCATGAGCACGTTGTGCTCATGTGAGTTAAAATGTAAACTTGGCTTTATTAAGATGATCAGTTTGCATTCGTCATAACAGGAACTTTGATATTCTTTGTGAATAGTTGACATTTAGCTACCTGTATAGTGTTATATGAAGCCTTTTTATGCATAAAAAGAAGCTCAGATCAAATTAAATAACAGAAAAACTTTGACATAAATGGAATACAATTTTCAGGTATGACGTATTTTGCAGAGAAAAAGTAACTACATGACGTTTCAAGTGTGACACTCCTAAGGAAACCAGGCGGAGCTAAATATCATGTAACGAGCCTATAGCAATTCATAACTGATATCAAAGAGATGAGAATGAGGAAAGGAAAAGGAACTGTGAATTAGTGACATTTTTTGAAAAAAAAAAGTTTAACAAATGCCAGTAAACCGATGGAATAGTTTGAAATGAAATGCAATTGGATGTATTAAAATTGTTTAAACAAAAACATATGTCAGCTGTTGAAACAAATGATACTGGACATATGACTTCTGTTGGAAAAAATCTCTGAATGGAAACAAAAGCTAGCGGACGTATGCAATTAGTTGAACAAATGTCACAAGGCACATGACATCGATCAACAAATGTTACTTAAACTAATGAATATGTTAAAGAAATATGCATCAAAATACATGATATCTATTGAAATGTCCTAGGACATATGCCATTTTTAAGAAATTCCGTTGGACATATTTAATCTATTAAACCAAATCCCATTTAAGGTTTATCATCTGTTGAAACAAATACTACTGGACTTATGCAATCTGATGATAAATGCTTCTAAACGAATGCCATGTTTTGAAACAAATGCTATCAGTTTGACCAAATGTTGCTATATATAAGGCATCCGTTGAAACTAATGCTGCTGGGCTTATGTCGTCCTTTTGAACAAATGCCACTGGGAGTATATCATCTAAGTTAAGAAATGTTACCTCTGCATACAGGTAATAAATTCAAATATCACTGCATTTATATGAAACAAACGTCACAAAGATTAAATGCCCTTTAACTATGATTTGATAAAATGACTAATTACAACATAAAAAATTGTGAGTAATCCCCTCACGAAAAATGTAAATATGAAAAGCAGATGCGTTGTTAAATAAAATTACCGCAACTGTCTAAACTGTGTAAGTAAAACAGATGAGATACATTTACAGTTGTCAGACATGTATATATATATTAAATTCGATGTAGTTGATTTCAACTGAAATAATGTTACAAACAAGTTGATATTACAGAAAATGTCGAATTGTGTCAATACTCATGTCATGATTTGTTCGATGAAATCTGCTAAAGTTCTCAAAATTAACGAACTTCGTTAGATAGAAAAGGCTAAAATCAGTGAACAACCTAAAGTATTTGTTTAACCGTTTCATAATTACTTTTCAAACAATACAAATCAAATTCAAAATTCAAATTTCAAGACTACAAAAGTAAAACTAGCGAAATCCCGAGAAGATTGAGAAACTGAAGTTTTACTTTACATCTTTAAACTTTGACACCACATAATGTGGATCCGTCTAGATTTGTTTTTAAGTCTATGAAATCAACATTTTGCTTCTTATTACCAATATAAAGACTCTGGCTCCAATTTCCAGAAGAAACAATAGCAATTTTAATATCGCTTACGACAAGGTGACTGGATGAAACAACCCGTAGGTGAGTTCGTTACATTCTGTACGTCAAAGAGAAGCGGCACTACTTTCAAACTCATCGGGTCATGTTTTAACGTTGTCATTAAGAAAAGTAAGGTATACAGAACCAAGATAGCAGACAAAAGTTCAACTAAAGCTTATAGAAATGGAAATTTTGCATTTCCTTCTCTACAAAAGACGTAGCATTTTATCATTAATATCTAAAATATAAAGTGCGCCAGACATAATGTTTACTCTATGAAATTTGTTTCATAGAGCTTTTGTCAGGTAAAGCTCTATTTTGCCCCTTCTAACAAGAACATATATATTATTAGGTGATTTTAGCTAGTCTATATTTGAATAAGGGCTGATTCGAAGTGCAGAGACATTGATTCGATCACTAAGTTAAAGCATAATGCAGAAGTATTTATAGGTACTTGACAAGAGTTATCATTTACTGTATATCTCGCCTCAGGCGAAGTTGGTAACAAAGTCTGAAAATTAAAATGAACTCAAAGAATTAATTCGTAAAAAGAAGTAAACACAATTTGTCATGAAGAAGAAATGTAAAGAATATACGTGATTTTTAAATAACATTTTAAATAAAGGTCGCCATGGGATAAATGATGACTGGTTGTAGTTCTGATGGTAACAACTGGACTGCTGTACAATACACATTCCAGACAAATTTGCATTGACCTTTACTTTGACATTCAAATTCTTTGAAATCTATGTATTATTCATGCGTTATTTAATGCTTCAAACGAAACTTTAAATTGGTCAATCAATTCTAAATATCAGTCCTGACTCATCGGATATAATCTGTTCTTTAAACAATGTTTCAGCGGAATTTTAGTGGATTTTGTTAAGTTGCCTTGTCTCGTTTTGCCAAACATTGTCTTTGAATGAAACTTATAGAAATGAAAGAAATAAAATTGATCATTTTCAAATGTCTGGTTTCCAACGAGTTATAAGAGTCGCTTATTTCAACACTGATTTCGAGACTTACATTTGATTGATACCTTAAATTCTTCAGTGCTGCTATTTACGAATTTATTGAACATTGATGGGCCGCCATGTTTTGGGGCATCAATGTTGCAACGATCTGTAAGCATACGTTGGAATTATATTTAGCATTCGTTTGGTTTTACATTCTCTTTTGTTTGTCATTCAGTTACTAACTAAAATATTTAAGCTCTAGTTTTTACATAATAAACGTTGTTTTCATGTGGAAATCGTGATAAAAAGTCAAATTCTTTAACCAAACGTCTCAAGTTCTGTGGGGTTGTGGGGAAGAAAAAGCAGCACAGTATATATCGAAAGGTTTTAATCAAAATTGGGTAAATGTTTTCATTTTAACTTATTCATCAGAAAAAAAGTCAACTTAAAACAACACAGCAACAAAAAGTTGCCAAATCTTTGCACATTAGATATTAGCAAAATGTCGTTTATTTGTGGAGCTTTTTTTTCAAGTTTAAGTCATTTTAAAAGGACAAAAATTTTTATTTCTGTTTTGAAAATAACGACAAATAACATTGATTTCACAAAAAAATTATTTTAATTATTCCAAGAAGTAACACAAGACCATTGACATTTTAAATTTAATGAAGTACTCTGCATTTTCAAGATACCTTTGCCTCAATGACCTAAGAAAGTATTAACTTATGACGGAATATCAAAAATGAATGAAGATCAGTTAATGTATGTCCGGTCTGAAAGCTCTGTGAACTCAAGGGAAATCATTCAAAGGGAAAAAATGTTCAAGCCAAAATAACGCAAACTTATCCAAAACAAGTGTTTCCAATTGTCTGAATGGTATGTTAAGGCACTTTTACTTGCAAACAAGGTTATGAAATGCTCCGTCTATCAGACCGCGTTGTTCCCTTCTGTAACACTTGTGCGCCTTTCTTTTACTGTGATTTTTTTTTAACTTGGCAAATGCACATGTCAGTCACACTTATAAGTGTTAAAGTCTCAGCCTCTAACTAACAAAAATGTTTTGAAATGTCTTGGCACAAGTGATCACCATTATGAGACGATGTGCAGAGCGCAATAATTGGGTTGCTACCCACAAGGTCAAGGTCACTGTTAAAGGTCAAATATCCACATTTCACGTCTGCTCTATAACTTACTAACTTGGCTTTCAAAAGATTTTTTTATTTCTTTGCAAAAATGATCACCACTATGACACATGTGCAGAACCCAACATCTGTCCGTCCATCTGTCCGTCCGTAACACTTTCGTTTCCGCTCAATAACTTTTAAACTGCTGAAAATTTTTTGAACTAACTTGGCTTATCAAAAGTTGTTTTTATTACTTTGACACAATGTGCAGAGGCCAACATCTGTCCGTCCGTCTGTAACATTTTCGTGTCCGATCCATGACTTTTAAACTGCTGAATTTTTTTAAATAACTTAGCACAAGTGATCACCATTATGAGACGATGTGCAGAGCGCAATTATTGGGTTGCTACCCCCAATGTCAAGGTCACACAAAGGTCAAGTGTTAAAAAGTCTTCATCTCGTTTCCACTTCATAACTTTTAAACCGCTAAAAAAATTTTTGTAATAACTTGGCACAAGTGATCACCATTATTAGGCGATGTGCAGAGCACAATAATCGGAGTGCTACCCCAAGGTCAAGGTCACACTTAAAAGTCAAGTGTTAAAAGTCTACATTTCGTGTCCGCTCCATAACTTTAAAACCGCTAAAAAAATTTGAAATAACTTAGCACAAGTGATCACCATTATGAGACGATGTGCAGAGCGCAATAATTGGGTTGCTTCCCACAAGGTCAAGGTCACAGTTAAAAGTCAAATATCCACATTTCACGTCTGCTCTATAACTTACTAACTTGGCTTACGAAAAGTTTTTTAATTACTTTGCACAAATGATCACCATTATGACACGATTTGCAGATCCTAACTTCCAGCTTGCTACCCCCAAGGTCAAGCTTTAATTTTCTCCATAACTTTTTGACTTTATGGAAGATTTTAAATAACTTGGCACAAATAATTACTATCATGAGACTATGTGCTTATAATATGCATGGCACAACATCAAGGTCATGGTTTGTTGAAGGTCAAGAAGTACATATTCATGTCTGCTGCGGAAGGGGATTTAGCTGTCCTGTTCTAGTTCTGTCATGCTCTTGTTCCAACGTTACGTTGAAAATTAAAAATATACTACCTTAAGACAGCGTAACATGTAAAAGCGGTAACATTGCATTAATTCGTATTGTAGACTTAATCATTTTGAAAGCTTCTAGATTGTCAGGGTCATTTACATGCTGAAGAGCTGATGACGTAGCATCAGTACTAGAATCCAGATTGTAAAAATAATGTTGAAATAGAAAAAAAAAGAAAGCGAA
The DNA here is from genome assembly GCA_012932295.1 of Cyclina sinensis. NCBI lineage: Eukaryota > Metazoa > Mollusca > Bivalvia > Venerida > Veneridae > Cyclina > Cyclina sinensis. The sequence continues at coordinate 30,657,442 of JAAONU010000004.1, forward strand.
CGTCTATCGTAAGAAAATGGTGGCATCTTCAAAGTCCTGATGCGTTGAAATGGTCGTTCCAGCCTGCTAAGTAACAAAACAGTGCTTAAAGCTAATGTGGAAAAGTATAAAGCTGCCCTTTCATCAATAATTTATTCGAAGTACATTTATATTCTGTTGGTTTGACTTTTCACAAACTTTGAAGTTGTAATCATATTGAAACCCCATGAAATACATCAATCAAAACTCAAGAAGCCCTGATCTTTATTTTAGCGAAAATTTTGACTCAAAGTACACGCCCCTGCAAAATTTCTTTATATCGCATAAATAGCTCTAAACTTCGCTAATTTAATAAGGGTTTTAATCAAAGTGGGAGTTTCGTTGCCATGTTGGATCATTAACGCAAAATAAAGTATGGTAATAGTTGGCAAACAGGTAAAAATATTTCTAAATGGCTACAAATTTCGAAGACTTAACGAAATATTCACAAAATAGGTTTCAGTTTGAAATATTGTCAAATTATTCTGCTATTGAATATACTATTGTCATTTTTATTGATCAGCTACCATGGCAAAAGCTGTTTGTCAAAGTGTTTGCCAAAAATAAAAGATAAAAGTCTGCTGAACAGAAAATAAACGAAGCTCAAAAGTATTATTATTATAATTTTAATTAATTAAATTCAGTTAACACTGTTAAGACCATAATCAAATTATTTCAAATATGTTTTTAAAGGGTTGATTAAAAAATCAACTGTGTTTATACCTAAACAAAATTCAAATAAGTTACAGTCATATAAATGTAAAAGACTTGTTTTGGATAAGTTTGCGTTATTTTTGGCTTTACCATTTTTTTAAATCCTACTGAATCATTTTATTAAAGTTTACAGAACTTAAAGACCAACCATTTACTAATATTAAATCCTATCTGATATTCAGCCTTAAGTTGATACATTCTTAACATATCTAAGACCAACTGCATTTGTTGCGAACAAATTTCAAAAAATATATATTTGTTATCAATATTCCTGTCATATTCAACACTTCAAAACAAATTACTCCCTTCACACAACCGAGAAAGCGTCATCTTTATTTTGTCATCATTCTATAATGTTTAACAAAGCATTTTGATTCTAAGTATATGCGATAAATTATACTCTATAACGCGCATTTTCTATATAAAGCCTTCGCGTCAATGTAAAAGGGTATTAAGCTTCCGAGAGGGGGAAACCTGTTGGCATGTTTATAGACTTACATTCATAAAACTATGTAATAGAAAAACAGTTATAAACAACTGATGATCAATGACTAAAATAAAAATAAAATTCAAAATTAATGTTTTAATCACAATTGTCCATTATCATTGTTGTTGTTGTTGTTGTCGTTGTTGTTATTTCTGGTTTATTATAATTTTATTATTATTATTTATTATTATTATTATTATTATTATTATTATCTGACTTTTCAAAGTACAGAAGACTAAACTGACAACTTCTAGAGTGGACGTCTATTATAGGGAGATGAAAGTTAAAAAACACTTTTCTATTCGTTTTCCATATCTTATGATATAAAATATTATGCGTATTGTAGCATTTCAGCGACAATATATGTATTTTTTAAACTTTATATTAAAACGCATAAAACTTTTTACGGCATGAAGTAATTGTATATTGAAATATTGCATGCTTTCTGTATTTGCTGGTTGGTCTCCTACCCTTTTTAGATGATGAAATCTTTATACATGTGCCAGTAGCTGTATTGCATAATATGCCCCAGAAATTGGCGATTGACGTAAATGGCGTCTAGACATTTCTCTTTCGGTGCAAGAACCGTTATCAATTTTCTTTGGTTTGAAAACAAGTTTTGCCGTTCTCTTAGTATTTTTCAAGCATTTCTTAATTTTTTATGACGTATGTGTTGACATTTCATGCAGTAGGTTTTATTAAGGCTTAATTTTATAAACATTTTTCTTTTTATTTACATATGTATAAATGAACAAAAAGCTGCAATTCGCTTCCTGTTAAACCATCTTACCAACTAGCTTTAAAACCAATGACGAAATATTAAGTTTTGGTAGATAGATATTCATTAAACTATCAAATAATAACTTATAATCTTTTTTCTATAAAAACCTCAAAGCTACTTTTCCATTAATTAATAAGTACGATAAATGATCTAGGATATCCCTATATTATATATAGGACAAAGCGAACCCACCGATCAATCAAATAATACCAAAGCGATATAAGCTGTCTTAATACTTCTCAACGCTTACTGAAACAAATAAAACACTAGATTTCCCTTTATATATCTTTAAACATTTTCAGCTGTTACCATTCAGACTGGGAAGGCAATTACCCGACTGGCTTAATTTGAACAAGGCAGTCTGAAGGACAGCTAAATCCCCTTCCTCAACGGACATGAATGTGTACTTCTTGACTTTTAACCAACCATGACCTTGATGTTGTGCCATGCATATTACAAGCACATAGTCTCATGATAGTAATTATTTGTGCCAAGTTATTTAAAATCTTCCATTAAGTCAAAAAGTTATGGAGGACATTTAACCTTGTCCTTTGGGGTAGCAACCTGGATGTTGGGTTCTGCACATCGTGGTGATCATTTGTGCAAATTAATTAAAAAGCTTTTCGTAAGCCATGTTAGTCAGTTCTAGAACAGACGTGAAATGTGGATATTTGACCTTTAACTGTGACCTTGACCTTGTAGGTAGCAACCCAATTATTGCGCTCTGCACATCGTCTCATAATGGTGATCACTTGTGCCAAGTTATTTCAAAAAAAAATTTCAGCGGTTTAAAAGTTTTGGAGCGGACACAAAATGTAGAATTTTAACACTTGATCTTTAAGTGTGACCTTGACCTTGGGGGTAGAAACCCAATAATTGCATTCTGCATATCGTCTCATAATGGTGATCACTTGTGCCAAGTTATTTCAAAAAGAATTTCAGCGGTTTAAAAGTTATGGAGCGGACACGAAAGTGTTACGGGCGAACGGACGGAGGCCATTCCTATAATCCCCTCCCCACTTTGCGGAAGGGAATTAATAATCCTTATACTAACTCAAAGACTGTTTAATTCTTTTCATTTCAGTTGTTGTCCTTGTGGTTTTAGACGAGGCATGTTTGTAACATTTGGTTTATCCGTATATTTATCATACTATGTGACCCTGAGGACAAAAAAATACTGACCCCCAAAAGAAATTATTTTAACAAACTACAAAGATTAACCGGATAATACTAAGCATACAAACTTTCAATGGTTTCGGATAAGAAGATTTTTAAATATGTTTAATTTTAAACCATAAACCCTGGGATAGGACCAATGACACAAGAGCTATAATTTCATTAGACACTTGACATTCCACTGTTGCTTGCTAAATATATACAGCATTATACATTGGTGTCGTGGTTGGAGGAACGTTATCTGGCAAGGTGTAGAATTTATTATATATTTGCCGACAAAAAATAAACAAAATGCAATGCTACATCGATATTAATTTAATTAAAGCGATACACAGGCAAATGAATGCCCAAAATTTAAAACTGATATCATTTGCTCAAATCACGTTCAATATGCCCATTATGTTTATAAATAAAGTGAACTGCGGGCTTGAACGTAAATATTTGAACGCTCTTTACAGAAAGTAAAACGTGAACGGAATCACCGAGTTATTTTTAAATAGGTCACGTGACAAAAACAACCCATCCTCGTTTCTCTTGGGCTGCTTTTTGCCGTTTTTTGCCGAATCGGTAGTTGATTTCGGTAGTCCGGGTATCTTTATTTCAAAACTTGACTGAGTAGATCACGTGACAGGTTCTGCAACCGTCCAGTCATCCACTGCGAAATTAAGCGCGAAATCTAATTTTTTTTATCTAGACCCACGTTGGTCATGTTTGGAAACCAGCCGGTTTTTCATTTAAAAAGAGGAAATCTTTGTAACTGGGACTGATCATTGTATTTGTTTCCATCACATTTATAGTATACTGATTAAAGAAACGAGAATGAAAGGATAAAACTTTTGCCTGTGTATTCCTTTAAGAGTAATCCGACTGATCACATGATCAGGTAACCGTATATCAAGACCACGTGACCAACTTAGATAAAATAAAATATAAGGCGCTGTTTTATCAGTTCGAAATTGATATTAGTGACAGGATAAACAAGTAAGAATATTACCAAGCAATAAAAGCCCCCTACCGGAAAGGGCATCGTCACATTAAATAGAACCAAAATTCAAATATTGACAATAAGTTAGCTGAAATCAATAGTTTGTTGTTAATGATAGATGAAGGTATGTTTTATATAACAGATAATATAAAGATCACATCCCTATAAAGTAGGTGTATTGTTAGAAATATGATATTCACATTTAATACAAATAAATATCTCATTTTTTCAATACAAAGAACAGACTCATAAATACACCTTACTGTGTGATCTGTAAGATCTGACTAAAGTTGCATAGGTTCTATATAAGTTCAAAAGTAACTGGAAGAAAAACATTCAAGAGAATAAACAATTTGCTATATGTTCTAATTAAAAAGGGGCACAATTTTGTCAATATAAGGGAAAGAGTTATAGAACGTATAGTGTAAACTTATAATAACACCAATAAAGTTTGTATAAAGTCTCAGTCAAATGCATAAATAGGTTCCAGGAATATTCAAGGAGATGTAGATTTTTTGAAAATTTTCAATGTAAAAAAGGGGGAAAACTTTGTGAAATCAAAGGTCAGATGTATGGGACTTGACATGTGAACTGTGAATATTTCAAGTCTATTTGTTGCCACAGCAACCAAATGTCTCAACAAAGGAACGAAATAAAATAGTGTGCATTATCTCCCTATTGCCATCTATCCATGTGTCAAATTTCATGAAAATATTCCAAGTACTATTTCAATTATCGCAGGATCCAGTTTTTGGACAGACGAACGGACGAACGAACGGACAGACTGAGTAGGGCAAACATATCGTCACTTCGGTGAACCGGTAGAAGACTAAAAAGATTCACCCGTATTAATTAATTAGAGGATTTTTAAAGATTCTCTAAAATAGTTGGGGACTTTTGTTGACTACCCACATTTAATAAGAAACCTTTACCTATCGGGACCAAAAACAACAGAGAGTTATAAGAAGGGTGTGCTGATATAGCATGAGTAGACAGTGCTACGTGCTACTAAGCGACTGATCTCTTGGTATACTGGTTTAAGACTAGATCTTTGAATACTTTTTTCAGTTTTCCATATTAACCAGATTCCTTTATGTGATTGTTTTAATTGGTAAATTTTCATAAACGTTCCATCACTGAGAAGTTTTGTCAACTCAACCATGCCTTATGCTGTTTGAACCCGACGGGTAGCAGGCAAATACTGATCATTTTCAGCACTGCTAACTTAGGTGACTTTAAAATAGGTCAAGCTTAGTCATAGTCACAAGTTAACATGTATTTTGAGGCATGACTTAAATTCATGACAGCGGGTGAAGCTTTAGCCATTTGTTCAAAACTGGTAATTTTGTCCAGACAGGAGAAAACGACAAATTGAAAGTTAATACACTCTGAAAATCAACCCGATGATAAACACTGCCTACATTACATTTGTGTTTACTAGAAGAGAAGCCTTCACATTGCTATGATAGTAATATTTGTTTTTTTGTGTTCTCTCTTTGTCAATATTTGTGAGCTATCTGATAAAAAGCACGTGCGAAAATTAATAAGGAACCGTTTCGAAATAAGGTCAATAAACAACAAGTTTTAAGCGGTCTCACCAGTTCTTATCGCTTCAGGCTATATCATACGCTTATATAACGCGTTTGTATAATGCAGTCGCAAAATGTATATTTTCATATTTTGTGTTTGTGTTTGTGAACATGTTTCTTTAAATATGTCTAAAAATATCGTGCGATGTTTTTTTAGTATGCATAGATGATACTAGAAATTTCATCATCATTTTCAAAAACACATTTTATTAATTCATTTTCTATTTCAGATAAAATTCGTACCAAAGCCAAATATTTAAACATATTTCTTTGAGAGAATTACTTTATTCGCATCATCGTTCTGACAAAGAACAGGTCCAAAAATTATTAGGAAAATTTGATATGATGGATGACCAGCCTCATTACCTTCTGGAAGATGAGACCAAAAGACACATCAAAGAGCTGAAGGTATTAAGGAAACTTAGAAAATTGTTGTCAGTGTTGGTTAACCAGTTGGCATTCATGTGACCAAAAGACACATCAAAAGAGCTGGAGGTATTCAAGAAACTTAGAAAATTGTTGCCAGTGTTGGGTAACCAGTTGGGATTCATGTGACCAAAAGACACATCAAAAGAGCTGGAGGTATTCAAGAAACTTAGAAAATTGTTGCCAGTGTTGGTTAACTCGTTAGCACTCATGTGACCAAAAGACACACCAAAATACTAGAGGTATTCAAGAAACTTAGAAAATTGTTGCCAGTGTTGGTTAACCAGTTGGCACTCATGTGACCAAAAGACACACCAAAATAGCTAGAGGTATTCAAGAAACTTAGAAAATTGTTGCCAGTGTTGGTTAACCAGTTGACTTTCATGAGACCAAAAGACACATCAAAGGGCTGGAGGTATTTCAGGGACCTTAAAAATTTGTTGCCAGTGATGGTTAATCAGTTATTTTTGATGTTTACAACCTGGTATCAATTAATTGAATAAACTAATTCTTAATAAATACAATTTATTGAAATATCATTTCTTTCGTTGTATGCATCTGTCGAAGATTGTTTAAACGTCTTTTTACTGATGTGTGCATGTCCCGGTATGCTAAAAGAATCAGTATTGCGTGATAATTTATTTCTGTGAATTGAAAATTTACTTCAACATAAACGTCAAAAAAGAAAGTTAATGAGTTTATTTACTATTTGTGATAAAAATTTATTAAATCTATTGGGCGGTGTAACACAATTAAGATGGAGTATAAATAATACTGTTTGTGGAGCTATCACATCATAAGCTATATGTGCTTACATAATACTTGTATATAGACAATCTTTCTCCGGTTTGGCTCTTTCTATTTTGGAAACTTTCTCAAATGTATTCTTAACTGGTAATATTGTTTTGTTTTGAATATTTTCAACACTTCCCTTTTCCTTTATATTTTTAATAAATGAAACTTTTCCAACATTTGACTAAAATACCTGTAAGCTGTCATGTGCAGTAATTTATGTATATCGTAGGTTTACATTAAGCAATATTACTTTCGTCTTTACATACGCATCATCAAGTTCAAATATTTATCAAGATTTTATAATATCAGTTGGGAAATATAAAACGGAAATCTGTCAATGTTTGTACGGGTTTTTTGTTGTTTTTTTTTTCTGTACTGCCAAAAACGAGAAGGCAATATCCTCAGAGAGATGCCTATAACCTTGTAAAAGTCATGGTGATATATGCTGCAACTGTCGATGAAAAATTACCAACTTGACTATGCATTTCTTCTGACATTGCGATGACAAGGGTTTTATCTCCTTCTTTTTTATTTAAATAGATTTTCTGATGACATATAAATGTGTTGAACTTTCATATATAGCCACAAAATGTTTAAATTTAATAGGAAAAGGTGCTTGCATATAACAAAGGTATAACAAGTGATGTTGATGTTATTTGTTTGTTTGTTTTTTCTTTGTTTGTTTGTTTTGTTTTGTTTTGGTTTGTGTGTTTGTTTGTTTTTCTTACTTGATTTTCCGTTTAAGAAAAATCAAAATCATACAACAAAGGTTTATCGGTGTTGTTTTTTGTCATTTTGTTTTCTCTCTTTCTCTTTTTTATTTTCTCACTCCATTTTTCGTTTTAGGAAGTTACCACTTTACAAATTTCTTGTAAATTAAAAGCACAATTATACAGTATGGTAAAGAATTTGTACACACTGCCTTCAAAATCAAAGCCGAATTGAGAGAAACGATCTAATAAAAACCTTACCTGAAATTCCTTCATTCTTTAAGTACACCTAGGTTTTTGGCTAGAGACTAAGTTACCTTACAAAGCATTTATGTGCTGTTAAATCTAGCGGTTGCTTCCCAAAACGTGTTTCAGGGTTTTTTTTGCTACTTTGAGAAGTATTTACATAAATAGCGTAACTATTTCATGTGCTTCAGCACGTCGTTGTAGTCTGAAGATGTTTACAAATGTAATATATGAGATTTGCTGCAGGTAAAAGAATTATCGCAAAGGTAAAGGTTAACACTGTTATTTTGAACCATAAAGAGGCAATTTCACAAGATAACAAAATCACACTCAGAAGAAATCTATTGTTTGAATAACTCAGAATTTCGAGTTCATTAAACTTTTAATGACGGAACTTGAACTTCGCCAAATAGAATACGTGTTCCTGTAACATTCTATTTGTTGTCTAAAACGATTGTTTTTGAATTTTGTTCCAGCTCCAAGCATGGCTTCAAAAATTCATTTTACGTTGACATCGCTGAAAACATGATGGCATTAGATCCTTTTGTTTATAATTCAATTTGGCATTTTATGTGCTTAAGAGGGCGTTTCACTGTTTTAAAGATTTTTTTTTATATTTTATTTCATATTTTATTTTTTTAGAGCGTTTCACTGTTTTAAAGATTTTTTTTTTTCATATTTTATTTCATATTTTATTTTTCTTCATATTTTATGATAAGTTTAGTAAACTGTTGTTTTTTTAAATTGAAGGATTCTTCATAAAATATTTATACTGCACCTAATTTTTCTTGTTTGCATTTTTGCTTTTGATTTAGAGGAAGGCTTTACTTCACTTTTTCAATTTCGAGTCACAGGTTCTTGCGAAATTAACACAGATAATTATTAAAAGTGTTGGTGTATGGTGATAATGATAAAGATTATAAACTTGGGTATAAAGAATTGAATAATGTGATATTAAACGAGGCCGAAATAAATTTAGGTAACTGCCCCTGTTATATATCAAAATTTTCATTTCTGAACGAAACAAAAATATTTGTATTTACAATTTCAATATATATGAATATATATAAATATATTATATATATATGTGTGTGTGTGTGTGTGTGTGTGTGTGTGTGTGTGTGTGATATCAATTAATCAGTTGGTTTATAACTTTATGACTACAAATCTCAACTTTGGAAACACAAATTTATAAATGAACAGTCATACTTTAAGTCTATTTATTCCTCTTAAAACATTTCTATACTTGGACATTACGAAAATACATATTTAATTAACTTGTACATTACTGATGTTACTTTTGGACACTAGAACAATTTATTTCCGACTGCGATATTAAAACCGAACTATAAATAATATCTTAAGAGCTATCTACAGTTATTCGTTCACATTACTATTTTTGTAATCTAGGATCGTTCATGTCTATTTCTATCTATAGCAGATAAGAAATGTTTCTTTAACGTTTCTGATATAGATTCATTTACATTATATTCACTCTAGAACGACACTTCTTGAGACAATTCCGTCATGTACATTTATAAAAAAACGAAATAAATAAAAGTTCCGATAAACACTTAAGTTAAACAACAAACATGATTAATGATTCAAAACTATTTGTTATGGATGACTAATTATTGATAAATGCCATGTTACTGTGAACTTATACTGATAACTGCTCATGTTACTGTGAACTTATACTGATAACTGCTCATGTTACTGTGAACTTATACCTATAATTCTTATGAACAGAACAGAACAGAACGTTTATTAGACGTGTACGAAGTACATTGTCTTGGTAACATAAATACATGTATATACAAAGAACAACATAGTCAACGTGACAACGTTAATTACAAAAAATACAAAGAAAATACAAAGAAAATAATATAAATAATGACCTTGAGGATGAACAAATTAGCTTAAAACGTTAAGAATGTTATTTCTTATGGTTAATGCTTCTTTAACATACAATGATAAAGCGATGATTTCTTTTTTGTTATTACTTTGTAAAAGTTGAATATATTTGTAAACAGATGTATGCATGTATAAATCTTTTTTTAACTGATAAATACTCGTGTTTTGTATAAATCTATTATTGATAATTACTCATGTTGTGTATGAAATAATAAGTGATAAATATTCATGTTATATAAAATTTATTAGTGGTAAATATACTCATGTTATGTATAGATTTATTAATGATAAATATTTGTGTTATGTATGAATTTATTAGTCTTAAATCCTATTGTGATGTATGAATTTAGAACAGTTACATACTAATGCAATGTATGAATTTATTTCTGATAAAGACTCATGTCATGTATAAATCTATTTCTGATAAATACTCATATTATATATAAGTCTATTACTGATATAAAGTAACGTTACTTTTAGTAAAGTAACGTTACTTTTAGTTTTATAGATAATCATAGATATATTATAATTCATCTCGTTTCAGGGGTATCAATTTTGTACAGGTACATAAAACAAAATAGTTGGTGATTTGTCAAGTCTTTGTTCATCGATTTTGTAAATTTCATTTTTACTGAAAAACATATATTGTATTGCATAGATTTGCCCGCAGCAAACAGTATTTGATATTGTGTTATTCTTACATTACTATTTGACATTATGTATTCTGAATGATAATTTTTAAAGTCTTTGCGTGCGCTAATTGCAAGTTGTTATTTTAATGTAATCAACAGAAAAATGTCTGACAGAATACAAAACTAGATTCAAATTACTTGGTTTTTTATGTATTTTCTACAAGTCGAAGGCTATATATATACTTTCTTAATTGTAATTCTTTAGTTTATCCGTTGCAAAAAAATATCAAGGCAGTTGTTTTTAATAAAACCAATTACCTAGCTTGATATGAAGAGTTTCAACAGATCCCGGAAGGGGCCGATTCATTTCAAAACACATATATTTGACTACTTTAACAGTGACTTCATTAGTAAGCCGGTACAAAAGATTGTAATGTTCAATATCCTTACTTTTTGGCAGAAATCTTAACCAAATCTGTAGGCCATATTGCGGGAACTGAAATGTTTAGTAGAGTCCAACATAAAATTAAATTCTGTTCATATGGATCGCACTTTTTTTCAAATTTCAAAGGGGTTTGCACACATTATTTTGATAAAAGTGATTGTTCTATCTCATGACATTTGTTCTATTGAGTTTTTGTTTCTTGAAACATCCTGAAAGAAAGCGTCACCTCGAATTGCAGAATTATTTGTCGAATATAACGAGTAATTATGTAGCTAGCATCAGTACTACTGTTACTTGCCTCCTACTTACCTCTTAATGGAAAAATAAATGACGTCAAACAAACTTTTTTTTTTTTTGGATTGTGCTTTTCAAAGATAATTTGAACTTTCATTTCATTAGAAAACAATAAAAAATAACGTCAAAGAAATTTTTATATAACTTCAAACAGAATTGAAAACAAAGAAAAACTGTTCAACGTCATAGAAAAGTTTCGTTTAAATGTTAGTCCATGCGATACACAGTATTCCAGTTAAACAGAAACACAGTAGTTGCGCCTCAAGGTCTAGCAAAATAAGATGGCAATTCCCAACCATTGTGTATTTACAATTTGTAACACATCATTTCATCAAGCAATGCGTGTTTTCTGTAAATCGAAACAAGATTCATCAAAACAAAGCTCAGGTGATACTATAGGCTTCATGATATTTCTTTTTAAACATCAGATTATCACTGACACCTCTTTAGATGTATTTCCGTAAGCATTTCATTTTTGGCAGTACAAAACAAGAAGGCGTAGCGTCTATAATATCCTGGTACCCGGTTCTGAGAATCATAAGTTTGGAATACGGTTCAAAATGGTGTAAGTTCAACCTTGTATCCTGACAGCTCTCGTACGCGGTTCTGAGAAATATAAGTTTGAAGTACGGTTCAATATGGTGTAAGTTGAACCTTGTATCCTGACAGCTCTGGTAACTGGTTCTAATAACTGTAAGTTTGGAATATGGTTCAAAATGGTGTTAGTTCAACCTTGTATCCTGACAGCTCTGGTACCCGGTTCTGAGAACTGTATGTTTGAAATACGGTTCCAAATGGTATAAATTAAACCTTGTATCCTGACCGCGCATAAATATATAAAGCCTTTACAAGGTTGTCATGTACTATTAATCAAACGTTATGTTGACCTCAGTATCTTAAAACTAATTTAATTTAACCTGACTGTCATGCAAATTATTAAAATTCGCCCTCGAAGCATCACTCGTTACTTCGTCATTTCTGATTTCTGAGCGACCATTTTATTTCGTACAACACGTACAACATTTTATGTGTGATTCCTGAATATGTTTTAAGATATTAAGTGATTGTTATTGTAAAAATCGGTTATTGTAGAATCAAGCCAGAACATTTGAGAGATGTTCCAGATATGGCATGAAATTTGAATTAACGTTCACCGATTGCCAATGCAATCCTTATAAGGTTCATAATATAGCTGAAACAAGACACCTATATTGTGAACATTCATGTATTTTGTGTTTCTACTGAGGGCAAACATTGCGCCTTTCCTTAGAGCAAAGTAGTGTGCAATAATAGTTTCATGACCTTCACATACATCTGCCAGGCAAGCAACTGATGGTAAAGCAGTAATTATGAGTAGACAATTAGCCGGTGTTTTGACGTAAATGCCACACCTTCATGTGAAAAATGTCAGTATAGAAGGCAAATATTGATGACCTTATATATCATTCATTAGAAATGTGTATATCCGAGATGACTTACAAACTAATGTGCAGACATAGAGCATACTTTACTCAAAGACTCCTATTCAGTTCTCTTGTTCCAAACAAATACTTATTCATAGGGCACGGCTTATTCATAAAGCACACACGACACGTTTAGCCACGTGACAACTTTTCTCAAAGACTCTTACTCAGTTCCCTTATTCAAAACAAATACTTATTTATAGGGCACGGCTTATTCATTAAGCACACACGACACGTTTAGCCACGTGACAACTTTGCTGACATATTTTTAGTCCTTTTACGATGATGTTTAAATGTATGCACCTTAACCACGCCTTTAGTAAATATTTACTGACCAGGAATACTATTTGAACTGAAATAGTTATTTACTAGTGTGTGTGTTTTGTGGACAAACAAAATGATGTAAGCTTGTAAATTTAAAGAAATATATGTAAAAAAACAGAAATTTACTACTCCGATAAATTTCTCGCTGCTATGTTAAAGACTATGAATATATTTCAGAGAAACTTGAATGCATGAAGGCAATCTTTTTAATATGTTCTATGATTTTCAGAATAGAGTGAAAATACGTATCATTCAATGCATAACCTTTACATGACAACTCTTACAAAGTTTCGTGACAGAAAGCTGCAATCAGAAAAAAGAGACCTTTCTTATACTGGAATCAAACACAGGCCCGTAACTCTTACGAGCAAGTCTTCAGTGAAGATGCCTTAATATTTTAGTGTCTTGTGGTTTCAGAGACACATTTCATTCTTTTAAAGATCCCGTGTATGATCAGTAATTGAAAAGGTAAGTTCTCGCAAAATGTGGTGTCCTTGTTTATTTAAGATAAAGCGGTTGATCAACACTTAACCAACATACGATGAAAACAATTTAATACTGACCAATGAAGGAGGATGTTTTCTAGTCGAATCTCTTTTAATTAATGTTTTTTCGGCGTAATTGGTATCAAAAAATAGCGAAAGTTGACGTAATACTTCTCTTGATATTTCAATCCTATTCTTCTATGATATTCTGTTGTTTATTACGTTATAACTGATACTAATGAACTTCAAACAAAAAAGTCATTTGGGATGGAACTGAGCAACAAAACAATCTTCAACACGGTATACATCAGCAAAAGAACAGAACACATTATCAAAGCATAAAACAAAACAGAAGTTGATAACCTTACATGCATATTTATACCATTCTTTCCATTCTTTTCGGTGTGGGTGGGGGGTGGGGGGGGTGGGGGCGGGGCTTAATGTCAAATAAACATTTACACAGATTTATCACCGAATTCCTACGAAATTCAGTTTTACCTGATTAAAAATGCTATTAATAGACTTACAGTCAAAATTGTAAAAATAAAGTTAACTGGGTGCTATTTACAGAGAAGTATTTTTCGCATTTGTTACTTGCTGAAAAATCTGCTGGCTCTTATGGTGGAGACCTCAACCATAAAACGAAATGCTACACGAAAACAAATTAATAAGTCATATTTTTCTGTTTGTTGGCAGTGACATCTAATTGTACATGATAATTTTTCATATTATATTTAGGCAAGGGCCATAACATTTCTTATTCAGCACTAACACTAAAACCTTCTTACAAACCTTATGCATTCACCAAAATTACTGTAAAGTTTTATAAAGCCAACTTTAACGCTTTTTTCAAAGTTCCCAAAACAAACATAGTCCATTCCATTATCTCATTTATTTATTTTTATTTATTTATGCATTTATTTTCATATTCGGGTCAAAGAACTTCAGAAAATTTTGGGAAAAAAATGAAAATACTGTCTTATAAGTAATGCATATCGAGATAAAAACATTTTTATGTTTAATACAAATTTTGACGGCAGTCGTATGTGATCATGCCATCTGAATTTTTGCAAAGCAAAGCTGTTTTCTGTCTCTACGCAGAACAAATTAAACCATCAGCCATTACAATGGTCTATGTTTTTCACTCACTCTTATTCAAAAACCATTTGATAGTGAGTAGGAGTTCAATATGTGTAGTTATAAATAAAATCAAAAAGTTAAAAGTCGCATTGTCCATAAAAATTTGAAATATTCTAAAATTCCAAACAGGCCTCCCTGTTTTGCAAAAATGTAGAAGAATATAAATTATACTGAAATACCTTATAGCTGATCCCTGTTAAATTATTTTTGCTAAAATGTACACGCTATGTAAGCAGATTTAGTATTTTGGATGGATGTTAAAATATTAAATTTGTTTACTTTTACTTTCGGCGAGCGCTCCCGATGACGGTCCGTTATTGCTACACATAAATGAATGACGTCGTTAGTAATAATTCTATAACTGGATTCTGTGATGCATCATGAAATGGTGCTATTCTATGCATAGATTTATGTTCGTTATACGGGAGCGATCGTTACTCTTCGTATACCTAGGAAGTAAACAAAATATAATTATTAAGGTATTAGATTTCTAATATTATACCTCCGCCCTAAAGAGTATACAATTCCATTAACTTGTGTAGGAATGAGACATTTTCACTGAAGGGTATGGGTTCAAAACCCACTCAACCCATTTTTTTTTTCTCTAGTTTTTGGCAGTTTTGCATTGTTTTGGTTTTACAACAGTAACTTTTATAGAATTTATGTTCAATTTTTTTCGTTTTACATACTTATTAATTGTAACAAAGCTATTCAACATAGAACATTGATGAAAATTGGGAGTCTGTGATTTCAGTTATTAATTTCTCCAAAACTACACGGTAAAAGTATTTGATATTCTGCCCATTTGTTAACAATAGTACATGAATAAAAACAGTTGTAGCTAATTCGAAGCCCCGAAGATTTATGTTGAAGTTTACGTTGATAACATTCCCTCATAATGAAGTTGGTGGGGTAAAGTCGTGCTATGTTTATAATTGTAGTTCGTTTCTATTCACTTTCGGCTTTTCATTTTGTTGGTTTTTTGTAAGCAGTAAGTAGGTCAATATAATGTGAATGATTACATACCAAGTAACAGATGTTTTTATAGTCAGTCTTACAAAAAACATTGTGTTTCTCTATACCTTATAAATTAGTCCGGTGAGGTTGGAAGTGAATATAAGTCATTTCTTGAAACCCCCTCGTTAAAAGTGTGTTAAATGGTCTATATTTTGCCCTAGGATAGCATATTTCTGTATAAAGAAAAGCCCAATTTAATGATGGCTGACATAATATTATTAAAATATTATTTTAATACATTAAGTTTAAAGTCTGATCAATTTTCAAAGAGTTAATGACTTATCTGACGTCGTACAAATTTTCAGGACTTCTAAAATGAATAAAGGAAACAGCCTAAATACCCATTTTATGTACTGCAAATAACTGTTTCTAAGAGAAATAGGGGCCTTAAAAGAAAGAGGCAATATGTCTGAGTAATATCGTTGACCGTCGCAATTGTGTTACCATCCGATTTTCCTGATACATGTAGTTCGTTAAAACTCTGTTGCGCAGCACTTTTAGTCAGTCTGACGTCATCAATCCTGTGTAAATACTCAAAATTTTGCAACAGCTGTCAATTTCTAAATGAAAATGCATTCGTAAAAGGTCTAATGTTCACTTTTCTATTGAGCTCATGTTCAGCATGATATTTCTGAATCTGAATAATGCTGTGTCTGCCAGAGGTTTGAACCTGAACATCTTAAGAATTGAGTTTCACACATTTTTGTAAAGTGAGCAAAATGTTATCATGAATTCTGCAATCACTGGACAAGCATTATTGTTGTAAACAAAGGGATCATGAGATTAAAAGACAAATTTCATTGCCCATGTCAACGAATCTCTAGATAGAAATGTATATATTTAACCTCGCTTAAAAAATTACAGTTATGTCTCATTATAATATTTGGGATTTTTGTTGGATTGGAAAGACATGCCTTTTTTAATTGTACTGTAATTCAGTTGTGTTTTACCTTGTTTACGAAAAATTATTTTTCCAAGATGGCCGACTCTAGATGCACATGCATTCGAAACACCTCGGGCGACTTCAATAAGTAAGCACGGAAATAATGTGGTAGGCGCCATATTGGACTATTTTATAACTGATACAGGTTGTGTCTGCTAAATTGATGATATTTCTTAAAACCTCTACCTGTTTATACTTTAAATTAACATATATTTTCATTTTTTTCTAATGCATAAGACAAACACTGCTTGAGTTCTGCCATGTTTATTTATATTTTTGTTAAAGCCGGGGCGAATTACCATTTGGTGTATTCATACACTTACATACGAGGTCTTGATACGAAGTTGTCGGAAAAGGGCGAGTTGTTACGACTGGATACAGATGGTTTAAATTTCACAGAATTTTCTGTGAAAAAAAATGGATTAGAAGTTGATATAACTTTACAAAACAATTCAGATAGTAATAAGTCTTACGGCAACTTTTACTATTTTGTGTAATTTGTGTTGTTTTCTTTATAAGTCATATTAACAATCACGGATTCCGGATGGTCAACGCTACCACTGAACGTTTTCATATAGACTCTAAACTATATATGTGTGTATTTGTTATATATATTTCATTTTTTCAACAACAGTTGTAACTTATGAAACCCTGTGTTCTATCTGTAATATGATTATCTAAATATCAATCAAACTTTTGTTGTTTTTTATCATATTATGATATAATTTATATTTTATATTAATTATTTATCCCATACAATGGAATTGACGCAATTTCTTGTTTGTATGGGTTAATGTTTATAATCGTATCAATACAATTGAATTGTTCTGGCCCGGCACAGCTGCAAGACCAGTTTAATTTCATTAAATACTAACCGGCTAAGTGGCTGAAATTACATTTTACTGACTAAAACTTATCGATAACCTGAGTTAGCACGGTACACTTGCTAACCTGTACAAAGTGTCATCAAATATTGAAATATACTGCAATGCGACTGGAAAAAAACATAATGTCAACCACTAATAAATGTTTTTGTTTGTTGTTGTTCTTGTGATTTTTTTGGGTTGTTTTTTGTTTGTTTATCATGTTGTTTTGTTTTTTGTTGTTTTGTTGTTGTTGTTTTTTGTGTGCAGAAAATTTACATAAATCGTTACAAATCTGGTATAAAATCTGCCGATGCAAAGGATGAGTTTTTTTACTTCAGGTTGTTATGTTTTTGCACTTTCAAAGATCTATGACGTCCTCAATTTACGTCAATGTTGACATCATTTATATTAATTGATAGAATTTATGATGGTTAACGTTATATAGATATGATGAGTTGTATTTAGAGCAAAACAAAACAAAAGAAAAATGAAAAAAAAAGTTTATTGTTTTTGATTGTGAAAGATTATGCATTTATACGGCTGTTCCCACAAATTCAATAAAAGAAAACGTTATTACATACATCATCTATTAGCATGAATTAAAAGACAATTACTTGAACAAAGAGGGTATTTGCTTGATTTTTTGTGGATAAGGAATATTTGATTTTATGCTAAATAATGAAACTCCTTCTGTGTTCTGTCAATGAGACATATTTCATATCACTCACATAAGAAATTCAATGACAACACTTAACAAAACGTTCTTTGATGTTTTAATGTAAGTTTTAATGAATACTTAATGTGTTAACTGTGTTGATTTGTTGCCTGCTTTATAAAAATTCAACAACATTGTAGTAAATATTTTCATTTTAAAGGACTGTAAAGAAACTGAGAGGTCTTAGGCAATATTTCAGCTGTCTTGTGACACCAAAACATCAAGCAACGACTTTCAACCTCAGCGCTAGACTATTTACATTACTGAAAATAAATTCCTTGGACAAGAATGTGTAGGAAAGACTTTTTCTTTTAAAGTTCTACAAAGGATATAAATTTGCTTGTTTTACATTGCAAAATGTCAGCCGAAATCTTGCCTAAGACCTCTCAGTTTGATTTACAATGGAACATACTGAATTAGGAAGTAAAACAATTGAATATTTTCCCAAGCACCATTTAATTACTTTGTGATGATTAAATGCTGGAACTATCCTTTACTTGCAGGGGTAAGAACATACCCATGAAAGAAAAAAAGAAAAGAACCACTTCATTTCAAAAAACACTCCGCCACTTTTTTCTTTGTTTTCATTCTAAGACTGATCAGTATTTAACCTTATTATCAGAGGTAAACAATTAGATTTCAATCAATAATCATTTGTGATGTCAGTAGTGACATAGATTTGCCAAGTGCAAAAATATGTCATAAAGTGTAAAGCTATTTTATCAATTGTACAGGAAAGTGTTTAATTCTGGTCTTATAACGATTCACAAGCGATATGACTGTCAAGTCAACAGTATAATCATTTAATTTAAATGACTCTGTAATGAATAGTTTTGTTGTTGTTTTAAATTGTTTTATTCTTCAATCTTGTTCGATAGGAATCAATGTAAAAATGGTGACAGTTTTTTTGGAAATTTTCATGGTGTGAAAATAATCAATGCGTTTAATTTTTTAATCGATGGGCGTTTCCGACGTCGGTCCGAAACTTTCGTGCAACGTAGAAACGAATGACGTCATCCAAATAGTTTTTTTGTCAATCAGATACTAATCATCAAGTATTCCGTACATGCTTACTAAAGTCCATTTTATGGCAACGACGATTACCGTTTAAATATCTCGTAAGAAGACAAAAACTACGTAAATAGGGTTTGAAATCTGAGTAAAAGATGGATGTATCTGACATTGTGCAATTTACCAGGACAAAAAAACTGAAATCCGGCTATCCATTCAGTGTACACAACATGATTGTTTCTGGTTGATAATGGGGTTTATACACCGAATTTTTGTTCATGTACAGCAGTGGACAGAACGTTTGGTTAGGCAATATTGCCTACTGAAATACTATGCAGAAGCCTAGATTAGACCAGTATAATCTTCTAACTTTAAAATAACACATTGGCTAGAATGTTTGTAGATTGATAAGGTTGTGTGTTTTGCTGTTATAAATTATTTGTTAAGCATCTTGTAACCCTCAACAGAGTGAGCATTTACATATTTATGTTTGCTAAAACTAAAGTGTTTTAAAATTTAAATGAAAACCTTTGTCACTGTATAAGTTTGGGGTGGGAGGAAAATTTTGATTATTTTACACCGCGATAAATAAAAATGTACAATATGAGAATCGTGTACAAGAGTGCCATATTAACATATCGCTCATTTATTTGCATATGCGTTTCAAAACAAGTATTCCATTTTCCGAGTTATGTACGCCCTGTTATCAATCTAATATTCAGGTTTCAATGTTGGATTGTCCGACAAGATAACAAAATTTTATTAGTGTCAAGTGAACAAAAAGGTTTTGGTTGATAACAAAAATTTATTTCATTCTTTTAATTGTATTAGCATTTATTATCAATAGTAGACTTACTGTTATATGATAATACGCCTGATGTAAACCCTTAAAATATTTACTGTATTCTGTTGTTGCTTCAAAAAAAAGATATTGAACTGCATTTTAGCAAAGGAAAAACAGATGAAAACAAAAGAGCGTAACAACACAGTGGAGAAGAGGACACGGATTTGGCAGTGCAAGGATACACAGATAGTACAGCATGAAACAGAATGGCACAGGACGGAATGGAAAATACAAAAGGCAGAAGAACAAAGTGCATGCATCAGAACAGAACAAAGAAGCACAATATAGAACAGAAATGATGAGAAAAAACAACTGTTGGGACACATAACTGCAAGAAATTAAGAAAGTCGGTAAAAAAAATAAATTCTTTAATCAAAATGTTGTTACTTCGTTTTTGGATTTGTAAATATGTAATGAAATGTGTATGATATAACAGATTGATATACTCGAAAAGTTAAACTAGAGATAAGTTGTTTAAATATCACTATCTGAACAAGGTTTTTTAAGCTCCGCTTTCGTGAAAAATTTAAGTTTTAGTCTACAGTTTAATTGGAAGCAAAAGTTTTTTAGCAAAAAATAAAGCAGTGACACACGGGTGCCGTTTAAAATCATTGTTTTTGGTGGCGTCATTAAATGTTTTGATCGAAGCGACGGTTTTAATATATCTCAAGAAGAACTCTTTTCTTTTAAAACTTCATCGACAATTTTAAAAAGTTTCAAACAATCACTTGAACAAATATTGATCAATATATCAGTGGAAAATGAATATTTCAGAATTTAGTGATTTAAAGAAAACATGGCACCTAAATTGTAATGTCTCGATTCCGAAATAGAAAAATGTATATCATATTGAATAATATAGTTGTTGTTGTTGTTCTTGTTGTTGTTATTGTTGTCACAATCATCACAGCGAGCATGTAGTTCGATATACAATAAAATAAGTGTATCTAATATAATAATCAATCTTTCATACGCTTTTCTTTATTTAATTAATTTAACTGTAGATAATACATATTTATTTTTTTGAGAACTTGGGACAGGCAATTGAAACAAACATGTGCAATTTGTAAATCGAAATTAACCGAAGAACTTAAATCAATGCTATTTTAAATTATAAAATGCAAAACCGTGTGTTTGAACTATTGTCTTCGATATCGAAATTTGTTTGACATTTTGTAATGTGTTATTTATGTTTTGGTGAACTTTCACCTTAAGTCTGCACGCTATTTTATTGCTTGTGACGGAATTATATTTTCCACCTATGTTTAACAGTTATATGTACCGGCTGGATTAGAAAATTGATTAACGTATACAATAATTCATTTTTGCGCATTTAAATTAATAAGTTCTTTGATCTTTTATTCTCTATCATTCTCACTTCATTTTAGCGTTAAGTTAATTCAAATTGACTGAATTTAAGTATTTTGTCTAAACTTTGTCTTAACGACCCCTTCGCACATTTTTGCATTAAATGGTTGAGTTATACTAAGATTAACAATAGCAAACTGATACCTGGCGACCGACAGTTTGTTATTATGTAAAAATTCCCATCGAACAGATATGTTTGTGTTCCACTAAGTTTTTGTTTTTAATATATTGCCAAGATCGGGCAAATTATCTCTATCAACTAACTCCAAATGCAGCGTATTTAGCAATGTTTAGTGCTGCAAACTTACATACGTACAGTGTAAATGATAGGTACTTGCGAATACTTGCAAAATGACCAAGACAAATATCTATATAAGTATGTATTAGTGAAAACTGCAATATGCATAGCAAACTTTCTAGAAAGCAATACATAACTAATTGCGAACGATATAAACGTTTTTGAGAGGAAGTAAAGTATTTGACATTTGAAATTTACTGCAACATTGCTTAAGTCTTACATATATAAGTTTGTTAATGCAAGGAAATTGTTTTAAGAAAACGTATTAATAGCGGAATTTACATATTTTCTAAACTTTAAATTTTGACAAGTATTTCAATTTAAGAACTTATTTCTGCACTTGAATGGAGATGCTGTAAAATAACTGTTGCAAAAATGTTATTTCCAATTATCTAAATTATCCTCTGTGGACATATGCATATTAATATATTAATGTGTGGAAATTAAATATAATTTACCTTGCAAATCCTGCGGCGTATTATCTCCACCGGTAGCCATTTTTCATTTACGAACTCACAATACTCGTCTGCAACAATTGCAAAATTCCTGACTATTTGAAATTCAATGGTGTCATTAAATGAATATCCAATCGCCTGTATTTACCGGTATATCGCAATTATTTATAAGCCGGGCGAAGCCGTAGATTAAATTTCTCAAACTGCCATTAGAAAGATTCTGGCATTTTCCCGCCCTTTTTGCATAAATCAAGAGGCACTCTTCTGACGTTTCGAAATGTCATGCTTAAACATAGTCTGACATACCAAACGTATATTTCTTCTTTAAGATGTAAATTATACACGTGCTTTTGCGGATTAACCTCTTGCAATGACGTCATTCGATTCTAGAGAGCTTGGCTGCTAAGCGACCTGTTGACGGATTTTCCAATACTACAAAACCGATGTTTGCGTACTGGTGTTTGTAAAACATACAAACCAAACTTTCTCACAAAATTCTGCTCTCCAAATAATCGAATTATTTGAAATAAAATCTAAGATATCGTTGCTATGACAATGTATTTTGCTCGTCCCTCCCACGCACTGGTATGTGTTTCATTCACTCAAAATGAATTGATATTGCAGAAAAAAATGAATGGCGGATCCTGCTGATGTCAATAGAATTGGAGTAATACGAGCTAATCGATCTCGCGAGCGTTCAATGATGTCATCAACAACAGACTGCAGACGACAGTGGCAGGGCGCTCTGACGAAAGCTTTCTGTACTTCCAACAAATTAGCATTTCGAAACTCGTTCAGATGCTTTATATTGCGTCATCAATTTTGCACTGTTAACTTATTATTGCAGCTTTTGCAACGACCGTCACACTTTTTTGACCTCCTTCGTTCATAATTAATCACTTTGAAAACATGTGTGATATTGGTTTTTGTTACGCAAAAACGATTGGATAAAATGAGCTGAATCAACAATTTATTACTGCTACACGGAACTATGTCGCAGTCTGCTTTTAATATCGTGCAGGCTGGACATTTTCTAGATAAACTCCGGATTCAGTAAGGTCTGTTTAAAAATAACTTCCTCTTGACCTCAATGAATATTTATTTTGCCTAATGGACAGAAACTCCGATATCAAGCTCATTGAAGTTTTCGAGATCTATAGAAATACAAATACAATCTTAGTTACGTGTGCAAATCAATTGTTGCATTTACAGTAAGCCAAGTCCAAGTGTAGGGTAATGAACGGACATTGTGATGTTAGTTAGAAATTGATAGGAATACATTTTATAATACGCTATATTAAAGTGACTTTAAATATCAAAAAAAAGATATTACAATTTGCATTGATGTTTATTATTAGAAAAACAAATATGACAAGTCTTTCTCGGATAAATGTGTTCTTCCATTAAGCAACTATTAATTCGACTAAAATCGTTTATGACTGGTACAATCTTAGTTGGATTTGCGACTGTACTTATTGTATTTACATATCTTTTTAAGACATGAAAGAAGTACGTGTTGCTTCTTATTCACTGGTTGAAGACCAAAACAATCGGATAACCCAAAATTCGGACAGTTATTCATTTATTTATGTTGGTAATTATGTTCTATCAATAAGTGGAATATGCACATAAATTGCTAGTATCTGATTATGAAAGTAGATTTTAAAGAGAAAACATAGATAACAATGTATAATAAAAATGTTCAAAATGATTTCAAGAATGAGTTTCATACTGACATGATGTAATGAGGGAAGTTTACTAAGACCTCTTGCAGCCAAAAAAAAAAACGAATTTGTCGATTTGTGAAAAAAAAACAGGAGAGTTTTGTACAATTTTGTTGTATGTCACTGACAAAGCCTATTGATATTTGCGAAAATTGGCAGAAATCAACAAAATGATCGGAGTGCTCTCTTCAAAAATAGAACATGAACTGATCATCCCACATAAACACCATCACAAACAAAGCAAAAAAACACCTTATGGTTCATAAGACGAATTGTCAAAACAACAAACAACTCAAAGAAGCAGCGTACAAAACATATGTAAGACCGCAGGTCGAATACTGCTCAACCATATGGCATCAATGACAGTCAATGTCGATCACAATCATCTTACAAACACAAGAAACAACAAATTCCTCATCCCGCAATCAAAAACACAACATCACATGAACTCATTTTTCCCAAGGACTATACAACTCTGGAACGAATTACCGACCGAGATTAAAGCTTCCCCAACTTTGCCAGCTTCTATCAGTGGACTGAACAAGTTTTACAGATTTTGAACATTCAAAATTAATTATTATGTAAGATCTTTAGTAAAATCTTGTTTTCCTTGTTATCATCTTTTATAATTTTAATGTTCTTGACACGCGCCTGCCCAGTATAGTCAGTATTGACTTTTGGCAGTAATAAGTCGAAGCTGAAGAAAACTAAAAAATAGACACAGGAAACTCCAAAACTTTGTGTGTTTGATTCTTAACGTAACATTATTCTTACATTTTAATCGAATGCAACTTTTGGGTATCACCAAGAGAACTGCCTTCATGCCTTACTTTTTTAAGTGTAATTGAAACAAACTAACACTTAATTCACATTTTTAGTCATCCGATGTTCAGCAGCTTTAACAAATACGTATCACTTAGCACTCATTTACCATTAAATACCTGGAGACCTTGAGCACATTTCCTATTAATACAGTTATCTCTTCGAAAGGATGCAAATCAGTTTTATACAATAATTACTGCTATTTAAACAGCATGTTTCCTTTTGTTTTTGGAAAGGGGCTCTACATGTGGGATCAGTAGGAGTCTCTCCTAAGAAAAAACTGCATTATTAAATGTTTTTATAAACCTATTTCAAATTCTTCTGATTATTAGAATGTGTAGCAATATATTTATATGTCTTAAAAAAACACAAAATTTCATAATTTACCGAAGGATACATAACCGTGCCTACTGAATCACAAAATATGTAATAGATTATATTCATACCTTATTTTACATATATATTTTATATGATTTTGACACAAAATGCATACCTTTCAAGGCAAAACTTGGGATCAAAAGCTGTATTAACATATATGAGCACACACCGTTCTAAACAAATGCCAATAAAAAGCAGTTTGGAGTAATAATATGGGGAACGTTTATTACTTTAAGCCAGTGCTTGCACGGGCTCCCATCTTGTCTTGGGTACATTCTATCACTTTTAAAAAGAAATTATCACTGACTTACAAGCAACACCTTTGAATTTTTTTGATAGTTCTTGTCACTGAGTTGTTACTTCTAAGTGTCCAAATACGGAGTGTTTTCTTGCTGTGTTAAACAATAAAATAGCTACCTTAAGTATGACCCTGATCCAAACATTTGTAAGGTAATGGATCCATCGTGTAGCAAAGAAACTAATTTTTGTATCTTGAACTTATTTCTTACGAAAACTGAATGATATAAATTTAACCATATGATGTGTCGAAAAAGTCTTCGAATTCTAGTCTCCATTAGGATATCTTTTTCTGAACATTCACTGTACTTGAAGTAGCTATGTTGAGTATCATGCATCTATGTTATTTTAAACACATAAATTATTTTAATCATACGTATAAAGTATATACTCATCATCTGATTTTTAAGATTTTGTATACATCTTGTTCTTAATTAAAATGAAAACAGAACCCGGCTCCATGTGTGCTTTCAGATAATTATTGACAAAGACAAAATTCTGTATACAGTGAATGTATTCTTAATTCAGTATTAATCCTGATGATGCTGTTATAAATCTGTCTTGCATCTTTAAATAATGACATTATGTCTTAAGGATGCCTAAAATAAAATATACTGATATATACTAGGTAAAACAGCTTCTTTGAACTTATTGTACATAATTACTGTAGGATTCGTTTAATGTGTAATTAATATACCACGAAACATGCATGACTATTATTGTACATTATTACTGTAGGATTCGTTTAATGTGTAATAAATATACCATGAAACATGCATGACTATTATTGTACATTATTACTGTAGGATTCGTTTAATGTGACATAAATATACGATGAAACATGTATGACTATTATTGCACATTACTACTGTGGGATTCGTTTGATCTGTCATAAATGAACCATGAAACATGCATGACTTTTATTGTACATTATTACTGTAGGATTCGTTTAATGTATAATAAATATACCATGAAACATGCATGACTATTATGTGTTTTTTCACTATTCTATGATTAAGATACTATTCTAAATAATCGTCTGTAGTTCTAATCTGATCTTTAAGCTAAGATTTAAAACAAGAACTTTTACGAAGAGTAAAAAAGGAAAGCGAAAAAATATTTCTTTTCAAGAAGATGTTTATCTCCCGATCTGAAAACTAATTTACAATTTACAAATAATTTCTGAGCAACATTTTAGAATCGTTTGAACATGATAATGGTTCTAATAAGGACTTCTGGAAAATGAAATTTGTATTTGTTGACGTTGCTTAGGGGAGGATACTCTCATTTAATGAAGCAATAACAATGAAGTAAGATTTCTCTTGAATGGAGAGTGCTACGTTGTGAAGTCAGATATTGTAGTATGATTATTGTTTTGTTTTTTTAACACATTTGTGATCATTTATCTTGTAATTCAAGAATTGAATGGCCAGTATCATGTTTACATATATGTAATGTTATATATGTGTATAACTGTTATAATTGTAACATGATTTGGATGAGTCAATAATAAATAAACATTATTTTAACAAACGTTATATCGAATGAACTATAACCATTACGCAATGGTTTGTGTTGCATATGCGCTATTTAACGGCAAACAATTTTATTTACTGTCATTTTGTAATTTTTTATCAATTTTTTTTATCAAATATACAGTTAATCAGGTAGTTTTTGGATCACTGGGAGTTTCCGATCAGTCTCTCCATGTTTTTTAAAAAAATATAGAAAAGGCGGAAAAAACTTTTTTTCTTTTAAAACCATAAAACCATAAATGTAGTCAATTTCAATATTATATTATGTGCCTTTTTTAACTTTTTCGTAATTTTTCACGGAAACGACATATTTAGAAGTTTCGGAATATTATACCGCTGCACCATTTCCAATAAAGTTTGAAAACCAACAATTATCAAAATATCAGGTAAATGCATTAAAATTTGGTATAAATTTGTTTATTTGTGCACACTTAATAACACCATTGGTTCAGTTTCCTTTGATATGCAGCTAAACTGGAGAAATCGTTGAAAATATATGAAAACTTGTGTACATTATTATTCCGGATCAGTTGTTGAGACGAACGTCCATATGGTCAAAATATGAATATGTTTTGTAAATAATTTGTAAACTTTATAGCATGTAATCCGTAAAAAAATATTTTTAATACATATAGTTAGTTTTGAAAATAATATGAAAGCCACTTTACTTTGAAATAGTGATAATAGTTATATGCTCACATTAGACTACAATTAATGCAGTGAAGGGGCTACATGTACACAACTGGCAAATATTAATGTAGCTTAAAGATATAATAAATTTATATTACAGAAAAGAAATTTTGAGAAGTTAATACAAATGGGTCCAAATCGTAAAAACAAAGCTCAGCACAGTCTCTTACCAAGGTGAAAGCTCAGCACAGTCTCTTACCAAGGTGAAAGCTCAGCACAGTCTCTTACCAAGGTGAAAACTCAGCACAGTCTCTTACCAAGGTGAAAGCTCAGCACAGTCTCTTACCAAGGTGAAAGCTCAGCACAGTCTCTTACCAAGGTGAAAGCTAGATACAGCCTGAAAATCCCCTGGCAAAGTAAATTGAGTTAAGCCAGCACTGTATGAAATGGAAAAGAAACAGGTATCTATTCGGCAAATTGCATAAAAATACGGTCTATCTCTATCGTAGATTATCGGACGAAATAAAGTTGGACAAAGAAATGGTTCGAAACCAATATTTTGTGTTTCTGAAGAACAAGTCATTGCAACTTGGTTTAAGAAAGTTCGACTAGGGTAATAGACTGAAACCCGGATCATTCCTTCATTTTGTTGAAAAGGTCGTTAATGAAGAAAAGAGGGTTACTCCATTCAAAATGGCCATCTAAGTTATGATTGGTACAAACACTCATGACTAGAAATATCTATATAATACAGATAAGACAAGAGACGTCCTTGGAGGCTTGCAGAGTCAAACTGAGTAAAGAGGTAATAGACAAGTAGTTCTTTGGATACAGATATTTTGTCATAAGGTTGGTACTTGCTGACAAGCGAAAGCGTATTTTCAATGCAGATAAAATCAATCTGGATTTCCATTGGGAGTAAAGATTGCAAGGTTATAGGACCACTAAAGAGCAAAATTCCCCAAGTTCCCTATGTATCAGGTGGGTATCGTAAACAAAGTCAGACAGTGAAGTTCTGTGCCTCTGTAGATGGAGCCATGCTGTCACCGTACTTTTTATACCTTAGAGTTTAACATCTTTAAAAGTTCAGGTCTATATCCAGTTGACAGTAATGTTATCACAGCTACCTTGATGAAACCTGGACTGATTCTCTGAAGAGGATACTCAAGAGTGCTGTGAAATTGAAACAATAACGCCAGTTGGTACAGTCTCAGATGTCTCTGCAAATTATTCACTTGGAGCTCTTAACGCCCAGTGAAAGTGCCCTGGGTAACACCTTTTCGCAAAAAGTATAAACAGAGAATTGAGGGAAATCACGATATTTAAGGACTGTCGCAATGTTATCAAGTGTACATGAAGTATTTCATGTCGAACAGAAAAGCAACTTGTTCTTCCATAGACAGCACCAAAGATCTTCTTCATCACCACCGCCAGATAGTAGTGCTGTTGTCAGTGAGGGAAGTACAGAACGCAGTACAGATTGCAACACTACAGATTCAAGTGGACTGGACTTGCTTGCAGAAAGGTTGAAGTTTCAAAATAATATCTCATGTACTTTAGAAAAGTCTTATATATCCTCGTGCAGACAAGTCAAATAAACCAAACAGAAAGAGACTTGTGCAAGACATACCAGAAAATTAAATATTACCACATGCCTTAAGCAAAATGGCACTGAAAGAATTTCAGACAGTTAAACAATTTGCTAGGAAAGAGAAGGCTGCTATAAATAAGAATGCTACTGGAAAAGAGGGGACCCTCTTCTTCTGATAATTCAAAGAAGACCAGTAAAATGTCAATGAAATCAAACTGGTGATGCAAAATGTTAATAGAATTTCTCAGTCTAGTCATTCTGAAAATGTTCACTTTATGGGTTGTCACATGTCTTAGCAGAAAGATCAAGCGTTACAGACAGACAGCGTTTAGATACAGTGTGACAGATTGTTGCACACGGATTGCTGTGCAAATAGTGATGATCTGTACCTTGCTGATGATTCCATGTATATGTCCAGGTTAAGAAGTCACATAAAGGAACCATTGCTGGTTTCCAGTTTTATATTAAAAACTGCTGTATTAAGTAAACCCATGCTTCGAGTTGTTTTGCTTGGTGATGTTGGGACCATCATCTCATGATTCACTTCTCAAATGACAACTATACAACTTGTCCGGTGAAATCAAACGCATTAGTACGTTACTTAAAAGTTGCATTGAAACACAAGTTACTGACAGAAGATGTTGAGATAAGTATCATTTTGACTACTTATTTTGAAGTCTTGTGTTTTAAATGTTTTAGAACAATTCTTTTAAGTAATTTTAGTAATAATTACTCATCTTTTAACAAAAACTTAAATTCAGTAAAGTAGTAACTGTCAAGGTAAAAATAGACGGAATTTCAGGCACAGGAAAATGCTGATCTTGTTGCAAGTATATCACCAGAAAAAGTCCGGGAATCCCTAGACAGTCTATTGTGCTTTCAAAACAATGTTATTAAGGGCTAACACCATTACAAATTCGACCACAGCTTACGAATCCATGGTTTTCAGTGGACAGAGAATATACTGTCATTCATGATCAGTGTACCTGCCTTGTCTGGATTCCTGAATTGGATCATTTTGATATACATAGTAAAGTGACAAATGAAATTGGCCCCTTGTTTCAGATCACTTTTGGATACACGTGGGTCAATGTATGCTTAAACCTTTGGCGAGCCCGTGTCTAGTTCATACAATAGCCAGAACAGTATAAGGTTAGTGGGGGTGTACTGCTGCCTTGCCATTACATTCTTAAGCCAGTACTATCTTGTTATTTTGAAACAGTATAGAATTTGAATGATATAGTTTCTAAACTGAAAGCACTGACTTCCAGGACTATTGTAAGTCCTTAAAGTAGTGCGTAACATGGATCTTATGGACACATATTTACACTGAAATGCATATAAACATGACTTAAACATGTCTGTACACATGTACAAGATTACATATACCAATATATTTATACTGATCTCATTTCTATAGATGTTTACTTATAATTTAACTGTGCTAAGCTAAAAGGTATTGACATTTACTAATCATTTTATAGACGATGTTTTAATTCATTGTTTATACTTTCTCTTTTCCCAGATTTTAGCGTTTTCAACTTGTTTACTCAAGCCAATCCCTGCACACAAAAAAGAACTTGACATTCGAAAATATTTCATACAAAATTTTATTCGACTCGTTTATGAATAAAGAAACTAAAGCTCGCCAGAGTTTCGCTTACTAACATTTTTCCTCAAACTCGTCGAATAAAAGTTTTTATCAAATGAAACCTCATGTTAATAAAAGTACATATTTATTTTGTTAAGGTACAGGGTTATTCAAAGACAAAAAAGTAAAATTTATATGTAAGTTCTGTTGTTCTCTCTGTACGGGTGGTTGGGCGGGGGATAAAACCAGTTTTAGAATCATAACTAACACCAGCTTTTACTTCAAAAAGATTTTCGAATTAATGTGACAGTTCTATTTGAATATCTGTCCTTAAAAAAAGATACTTTATTATTCAATTGTAGCATTTGTAAAGACCATTTTTGTTATAGAAAACTTTGAAATGAAGACACAAAAAAGTATGAAGACTTATTAAATATAATGACTATTATTCGTGTACCAACCCATCAAATGTTACTTTTTACGGCGGAGAATATTGACAATTGAACATATGCCAAGCCTTACATTCTGGTACATTCTGGTTCTTCAACTTCAACTTCATATTATTACTGCCAAAAGTCAATACTGACTATATTAGGCAGGTGCGTGTAAGTAACATTAAAATTATTAAAGATGGTAACAAAGAAAACAAAGTTCTTACTTAATCATTTATTTTGAATGTTTAAAAATCTATTAAACTTGTTCAGTCCACTGATAAAGCTGGCATAGTTGAGGTAGCCCTTATCTCGGTCGGTAATTCGTTCCAGAGTTGTATAGTCCTTGGGAAGAATGAGTTCGTGTGATGTTGTGTTTTTGATTGCGGGATGAGAAATTTGTTGTTTCTTGTGTTTGTCAGGTGATTGTGATCGACATTGACTTGTTTGGTTTTTATTTTGTATAGCATGACCAGGCTGGCATGGTTTCGCCTTTGTTCTAATGTTGACTATTTTAGTTCCTTAATCATGTTTGTTACACTGCTTGTGGTAATCATTATGAACGTACCTTGCAGCCTACCTCTAGACTATTTCGATTCTGTGAGTGAGATATTTCTGCCAATCTTTACATAAATTCTCATATGCTGATTCACACAGTTAAATGTTTGCCGTCTTGGCAATGTTTTAAAGTATCAGTAAATATCAGGTCACCGTTAAAGTTTTGATGTATTTGACATTGGAAGATGATCGTGGTCCTTTTTTATACTGGTATTCTGAATTTTCTCCGCTCGGGGTTAAGTTTCACATAACCCTAGATTAGATGAGTCTTTCTCTCGGCCAAGGGCATAGAAAAATGTGGCCCAACAGTCAGGTTAACTTTAACATCATCAGCAAAAATATCATGAATATTGTCGACGTGTTGCAGATCAATGTATGCAAAAATCATACAATAACTTGCAAATTATAATGAACAGTATTTTTTCAGATTTCTTCCTTTTGAGATATTTCCTGTTGATTCATTTTTTCTGGACACTGCCGTTTACTCCTACT
The DNA here is from genome assembly GCA_012932295.1 of Cyclina sinensis. Lineage (NCBI taxonomy): Eukaryota > Metazoa > Mollusca > Bivalvia > Venerida > Veneridae > Cyclina > Cyclina sinensis. Next base: position 30,689,632 of record JAAONU010000004.1, read on the forward strand.
GGCAGTATTTTGAAGAGGTAATTATGTCAACTATTGCACGACTTTCACAGAGAAATCTGTCAGACACGAAACGTTTTATGACAGGATCTTATTAACAGATTTTATAATAATCATCTAACCATTAAATTGTACCACATGTGTTAATATGTAATTATTACCTATTTTCATGAGCTTTTAATAACTTTAGAATTATAGGTATTAAAATGTCTTTAGTTCAGTGAATTACGTTTCTCGGTCGCCTCTTACTGTCTAGAGGGGAGAAAAATCTTCGAATTTGAACGCTGCGTCAATTTTTGTTAAAGCAACATTATGAAACCATTATGAGACCATTCGACATGAAGTTAAACGCTAATGTCCAACTTTTCTTCAACATTTTTCTGGTTAGACCTATCTAAATTTCAAGTTAAACATAAACACATCCATTGTTAAGTGTGCTCAGGGCAGCTAGCATTTACTGCATACATCTAACTGCATCCACTTGCGCTGAGAACAAAAGTGTGTGTCTAGTCTAAGAAATATTTTACGTTGTAGTAAAAGCACTATTTTCGGCATATGCAGTGTAGATAAAAATATACCTTTTTGATTCCTATACTGAACAAGTTTAAATTGTCAGAACACTACACATTTATGATTGTAAAAAATGTTTCATTTTGTAACTAATCACGACTTCACTTTTAGCGTCATTAATCTTCTTAATCCACTCTCTTTTTAAATGAAAGGCAAACACAGGTACTGTGAAGTTGTTCAGTATATTCATTTACCTACCTTTTTCTGATACCACTGCAAGCAACTTTACAATTGTTTAACCACTGGTAATAAAAATGCTGAAGATTATTAATAAGAAATGTTAAAGATATTTCGTCAAAACATGTTAGGTGTAAATAAAAATTTAAAAAAAGATAAAATAAGAGATTGTGTGCCCTTTGCTTTCTATCATAAATATATCATAAAATACGTTAATAAACTCTTTATATCACAATAATCTTTCGTGGAAAATATTTTTATGAATATATTATATATTGTGTACTCCAGAAGATTAAAAAAGCATTGTTGTATTGTAAAAAGGGGCATTATAAAAACAAACAAAAAAAATCGTATATTGAGGAAAGGTTAAATTGTTCCTTTATACCATTTTAAAGTAGTCCGAAAAACAAAAATATGATATTACCTCAAAGACATTGAAAACATCAAGATTTATTCTAATTTACGCTTCTTGTTATCTAAATGCTTACAAGAATGGTGTCTGTAAATAGATGTTAATAATGTTAACATTTTGAAATCTTCTGTTTTGTCATAAATTAAGATTAATTAAGATAAATTAAGATATTAGCTATTTTAATCTTTATACGTTCTTTTAGCTTCAAGCATTAATTATGTTTATTTTCTTGCCAAACTTAAAATTCTCAAGAAGACAAAAACACACATTTGACGTCATGTTAAAATTGCTGAATTGCTAGGGCATTCGTCTTTTTCTTTATTTGTACCATTAAACCCAACAACAGAAGCCTACAAACTTTCTTCTATCTACACCAACCATTACTAGTACTACGTCATACTTCAAATGTCAAGCCTGTTACAAAATATTATAAATCACAGCCTGGTGAAGAAAGCTTTCAAGTTTGAACAGCATGTCTAATTTTCTCTCATAGCTTTTTTTGATTTAAATTAATTAGTGCTTGCTGTAACTTGAATAGCACTTTAATTTTGAAACCTGGTAACGGAGTACCATGTTTGACGTATCGACATTGGTTAAAATTATTGTTTGAACCTGGAAGTCAAAACCTTTAAAAGTCGAAATAAAATACTCATGACAACGAATAAAGTAGTATTTTTAGTAGTAAAGTTAAAATATGTAGGAGAATTTTTTACATTTAAGAAGAAAATGATTGCGTAGAAATGTAAGTACTTAAATACTTGCTAAAATACATTGAATGCTATAACTCAGTATTTTTCTGAAGAAAGGTGAAGAATTTATTAATGGGATGGATACGAATTGTTTAGACCCAAAAGAATCTAAAGAACATTTATATATAGTACAATGCTCTTGGCTTTACTAAATCAGATTTATTCTAAACTTGTTGGAAATAAAATGGTCATCTCTTATGTTGATCCACAATTTGTAGTCACATACATAACTAAATATATAGCTGTTAAACTTAGACGATAGAGCAACGTCAGCACGAACATATAAAGCAAGATTATAAGTTGAATTTATAAACAGAGCTTAAAAGTTTATAAATTCAGGATGAGAAATCCAATTTTGCTTTAATATACTGAGTGCATTTGAAAGTTCTACGTCTAAGGTGGTTTTCTTTAAAATATCAAATGTCTACTTCTTTAACACTTAAAAACAATTTGGATAAACACACACAATTTCAGGTATATCTCTAACGAATAAAATTTGATAACAACTGTTGTTTTGTACAGCTGGAATTTGGTATAAAAACTTGTTTCATTTCTCAGACTTACTCTATTCTTATGTCTGCCATATAAGAAAGTTTATTTAAGCTTTATTAGATGGTATTTTTTTCCAAACAAAAGATATGCTTAGGTTTCATACACAGTCGATTAATGAATAATAGTAACGTTACGAAGTCGTAAACTTTTTCCCAGCCAAGATAAATGTTAAAGGTACATATTAAAGGCATATTTGACCTTCGTACAGTGACATTTTGTGATCTTTTTTTCAATGATAAGGGGAGGGAGCGTTGCCATTCATTTTTACAACAAATACCTAATTACGATTTCTCTTTAATAAATTTTACTAAACGTCGTTAATATTAACTAATAAGTGAATACCCTATCAAAAAATATCATAAGAATATCATAAAATATTATAAGAACACTCGGTTAAAAACAAGGCAGCTGGAAATCGTTTATTATTTAGTATATGTTTCATTACACCAGATAACTGCTTCCTGTTTCTTATTGGAAATTTTTGTCACATCTTCTGAAATCTGCGAGCTGGATCGCTACAAGTTTTACCACGAATCATCCAAATAACTTGGCTACTAGCTTTACTAAGACTCATCCCTATTACTTGCCACCCGCTTTACCTAAAATTATCCCTTTAACTAAATAGGCTTAACCACGAATCATTCCTATAATGATACCATTAGCTTAACCAAAAATCTGCCCTATAACCTGGCCTCAACAATTTACCACGAATCAGCCCTATTACTTGATAACTAGCTTTACTATGAATCATCCCTATTACTTGATAACTAGCTTTACTATGAATCATTCCTATTACTTGATAACTAGCTTTACGATGAATCATTCCTATTACTTGATAACTAGCTTTACTATGAATCATTCCTATTACTTGATAACTAGCTTTACGATGAATCATTCCTATTACTTGATAACTAGCTATACTATGAATCATCCCTATTACTTGATAACTAGCTTTACTATGAATCATTCCTATTACTTGATAACTAGCTTTACTATGAATCATTCCTATTACTTGATAACTAGCTTTACTATGAATCATCCCTATTACTTGATAACTAGCTTTACTATGAATCATCCCTATTACTTGATAACTAGCTTTACTATGAATCATTCATATTACTTGATAACTAGCTTTACGATGAATCATTCCTATTACTTGATAACTAGCTTTACTATGAATCATTCCTATTACTTGATAACTAGCTTTACTATGAATCATTCCTATTACTTGATAACTAGCTTTACTATGAATCATTCCTATTACTTGATAACTACCTTTACTATGAATAATTCCTATTACTTGATAACTAGCTTTACTATGAATAATTCCTATAACTTGATAACTAGCTTTGCTATGAATCATTCCTATTACTTGATAACTAGCTTTACTATGAATCATTCCTATTACTTGATAACTAGCTTTACTATGAATCATCCCTATTACTTGATAACTAGCTTTACTATGAATCATTCCTATTACTTGATAACTAGCTTTGCTATGAATCATTCCTATTACTTGATAACTATCTTTACTATGAATAATTCCTATTACTTGATAACTACCTTTACTATGAATCATTCCTATTACTTTATAACTACCTTTACTATGAATAATTCCTATTACTTGATAACTACCTTTACTATGAATAATTCCTATTACTTGATAACTAGCTTTACTATGAATAATTCCTATTACTTGATAACTACCTTTACTACAAATCAGCCTTATCCTCATAGGTTTTATCATTGACTTTAAGATCTGTATTTATATCTTAATGACGGAGTTTGTAATTACTTTAGATATACAAAAAAAATGCATCCCTATTAACTGTAGCACGTACGTTATTCATTACTCACTTCTTATTTGGAGTGAGCAGAAAAAAACTGTAACGAAGTTATTTTATTTTTCATCACATGAAAATCTTAAAAAGATTTTTATCTTATCGGCTTCCATATTCATTGTGACATGGTGATTTCCTTTATGCATTGAATCATTGTAATTCACAAAGTGTACTGTTTGCCTTCTTTGAAGCGTTTTCTTTTTTAAAATATCAGTAAACATCAGTTGACCAAATCTCTATTTTTACTAGTTGACAATGGACGTTGACAATGCCTTATTTATTTTGGGATGTGAATTTTCACTGCTCAATTACCCCAGTTTGGAATAATTCATATGTAGGCTAAGGGTAGACAGAAACGTGCGATAGCTTATAAGATATTTCATGTTTATACATGTTTATGAAATTTGCCGTTTACTCCTACAGCCATTTCTTTTTTTTTTTTTTTTTTTTTTGTTGTTGGAAAGGTAGTTATTGATTTACAGGAAGAAAACTGTAAGACGCAAAACGTTCTTGAACCATATGTTATTTATATAACCGATTATATAATAATTATTTAACCATTCTTTTGTACAACATAATAATTATGTTAATATGTAATTATCATCTATTAGAATAATGGGTATTTATATGTCTTCAATTTTGTGAAGCAGGTTTCTCGGTCACCTCTTACTTTCATTTGTTATGCTGAGAAAAAAAATTCAAATTGGAACACTGCATCGATTATTATAAACTGAGAAACTAAATGCAGAAGTCGAATTTTCTTTACGCAACTGTTGCATAGTAAGTTTCATAAAAATCATAAAATCACGTTGTAATATGTTTAATATCCATTTCCTTTAATGGATGTTTTACATGGAAAGGCGTTAAGCAACGAGCTGATTTTCGTTACATATCGTCCAAATAAAAGCTAGTTGATAAGGTCTTGTATATTTGTCAAATTGTTTTAGATTATTTACTACACGTTTGACTTTTTATGGTGTTTTTTACTAAAAGAATCCAAGTACCACATGTGCAAGTATATCAACTGAAAGATTAAAAAGTGAATTAAAAATAACTTGTACCTGCAGTGAAATTTTATAACCATGTACTTTTTTATTATTGCCAGATAAGTGAAGTATGTGAATTAAGAAACCTCTAGGCCACAGAGGCGGTCTGCAAAAGAAATGCTTTGCACGACGCATCCAATCGAATAAAGATAAAAATGCTTCTAGCACTGCCATGCAAAGTTCATTTTGAGGCTGAATTAATTACAGCAGCTGCTTGGGCAGAAATGTTCATTCGTTGTGCTCAACATTGTCATTTATTGAAAATAGGTTAATATTCATTTTATTGATTCACGCCAGGGTATTGTTTTATATTGCATGTATCTTGTTGATATGCTTCAAGATATAAGAGAATAGAGTAACATTTTTTCAACTTAAGTTGTCTTTGTCTCCATTGTTTACTTCTTAAAACTTCAGCAGACTAACAGAAGATTGTTTTGTTGTGTTTATTACATACGAAAAATAAAAGGGGTATTGCATATATGTAAATTTAAATAACCCCAAAAATGCAAAAAAAAAAACTCTTTTACATAACGTCATGTTTAAATTTCGGAATGGCCGGGACATTCGGCTGTTGTTTTTATTTTTCATTTCAGCCATTAAACACAACAACAGAAGCCCTAAAACTGTTTTCTGTCTGCATTAACCGTAATCAGTATTACGTCATACTTCAAATACCAAGCCTGTTACAAAACATTATTTTTTTTAAAAAAATGGTGAAGAAAGCTTTTAAGATTTAAAAGTAAGTCTACTTTTCTTTCTTAGCTATTTATTACTTTAAATTAATTAGAGCTCGCTACAACTTGAATGGCGTTTTAATTTTGAAACCTGGTGACGGAGTACCATGTTTGACGTATTATATTGAATAAACGTATTGTTCAAACTTAAAAGTCAAAATCTTTAATGGTCGAAATAGATTTGTCATGACAACAAACTCAGAATTTATTCTTTATTTTCTAATCGTCATTTAATACGGTACTGAAAACATTCTTCAAATGTTCGAATAACAGGAGAAAATAAAACAACGGAACACTTTTTTTAAAATTGGCAAATTACAAGAATAATAAAACTTATACAGTTAACAGGTACAGTTAAAGCTAACTATTGTGAGTATACCTATATTAAGTATAATGTATACTTATATTACTTCTGGAGTATAAATATATTACATACTAGTATAATATATGTATTGTATACATGAATTACTTGTATTGTATAATATTTTTCATTAGTGTATATTATACATACATTGTATTTCACTTCTAAAGTATAAAAATTTACTTGTTTTCTATACACATTTTTCTTGTATAGTATACATTTATTACTTGCATAGTATAATTTTTTACTTGTTTAGTATATACATTTTACTTGTAAAGTGTACGTAACTATATTCTGTGGTTCCACAGAATAGACATATTACTTTTATGGTGTAATATCTTACTTGTTTAGTAAACATATTTCTCTTAATCAATTCTGAGCAAAAATGCTTCATATCTAAGTGAACGGTGAAAGTCACCTTGCAAATGTCAAACAAGATTAGGTTGCACTGACGTGTACTAAAAACAAACATTATCATATAATTCAGCCATTATTTACATTATTAACTTCATTTTTAGATGGCCGCATTGAGATTATGATACTGTATAGACAATGACTATATTTGTCATAATATGTTGCCACCGTAAATAGTTATTATTATTATTATCATTATTATTTCCAGATAATGAGCCTTTAGGACCGCAAATCCAAATCAAGAATTGAGAATCTCGTCCGTTTTAAGATCGGTTAATTTATTCACACTATTGCGCACATACACGCCTCCACAAATGCACGGTTAAAACAGGGTTTAAAAATTCAGATTAACGCCACGCAAATATTAATATCTACGACATTTAATATTTCATAAAAAAACATCAATTTGATGTTTCATTTTTTCTTATTTTTTCTAGAAAAGCATATTGCGCATTAACAAATTATAATGCCGTCTACAATGCTACGCAAAATAAGGAATAGACAAGGCTATGCAGATGGGAAAGACAATTACTGATACTGACGCGGTCAAAAGGAGTGCGGTTTGAAAACCCAATTATTATGCTATCGATGCAAAACTTTTCAATTAAATGTTTATTGTTTCAAAATAACTATATATAAATAAGAGAAATGGTAAGCAAACTTAGAATGAAATGATTGTTTAATTTAAAAATAATCATACTAAAATCCAAGAAGGCAACGGAATGACCAGACTAAGAACATTTTATATGAAGGATAACAAATTATTTGATTGGAGAATAAATCCTACGAAGATATTTTTTAATTTAGATCTATATAAAACGTCAATATTCTATTCCTAAACTTCTTTTTCTTAAAGCCTTTAAAACTTTTGTCCTTAAAACAAGAATGTTTACATGACATCAGTCAGGCGAGCTAACAAACGAAGGAACAAATGAAGAAAAGAAGAAAGAAAAAGACTAATAAGAGAACGACTGAACGAAAACTATGGCCAGTTTTGTGTTTATTTTAAATTTGATAATTCTTTCAGCTGACTTCTTTTTCTTCTCGTTCGCTGACAACTTTCAGTTGGCAAACTGAACACTCTTCAGAAGATATTCTTGCATACAAAGAAAGGTGTTTGAACAACGACCATAGCAACATACAGCCTTGTTATGCTTTTAAGCGATTTGATTATTATTTAATCTATTATTTTTTTAATGTTTATCATAATTATCATTATCATTGCTATTATTTTGTATTGTCAAATAAAGTTTTGAACCTATTCCATACAATCAAATTTAAATGAAAACAAAACGTTAATGACTTGTCTAAAACTTAAATTTACACATATACTAGAAGTTGTTGTTTGATTTATGTCTAACTTAGAAGTGAACAAAGCACTTGAAACTTCTATTATACATGAATTCCGAACTTTTCCTTATCTTCACCGTCACGCATCTTCGTCACAATGTGACATCTAATGAGACATTAAATGTCTGATTTATTGAGTGAAGTTTTTAGAGCCAAACGCTTCTAAAGCTGCACACCAGATTTTCTTGTCACATTTACATGCTCCTTAAAATTACCAACTGGTCATACACTCGCGTTGAAAAAATAGTACCACAGGTTGTATGAGTTTTCATTGCAGTTTTGATAAAATGCTTTGATATTGCAGAATTCTGTTGATTTTTAAAGCATGATGTCGAAAATTTCAATTTTTTGGCAAATCAAACTGTAGAACGAACAAGTTATTAATTTAGTATTCATCCGCAAAAGTTTCATTCATGAAATTTACTACGCATTGAAAAAATCACAACTTCTCGGTCCTTTGATTATCGGTGAGGTATTCCGAATGCGTGTAATGAGATAACGTATACACGAAAACGTACACGAACAACCAATCACGCTTTTTACTCTCTTGATAATACTCTTTTGTTGTTTTGTTGTCAGATCAATCAGAAAAAGTCAAATATTTTCCTCTAATAAATGTGCTTAAAATATTTTTAACATCTTAAAATTACCAACTGGTCGTCTACGTTGTCGTGCAAAAGCTTTGATGTAGCCCGTTTCTGGTATCAGCACAAAACTTGGAATACATGCTTATAATAAAAAGGTGCAGTTGTAAACCAATAGGCATTATACTGAAATATATTTTTGTAGTTAAGCCCCTTTTTAATTTCAAATATTTGAAACTTGGAATATTTGCTTATTATGAAAGGGCACAGTTGTAAGACAAGGGGCCTTACTCTGAAAGCTGTTTTTAGAGTTCTGTCCCATTTCAACAAAAATTGGTTATTGATATAGAAAATATTGTAAACTATCAAAAATAGTGTCCTCATTCTTCCCACACTTGCTACTGGGGACAACATACTTGCTACTGGGGACAAGGCACGTCTGTACCACAAGGGACATTTCTAAGTGAGCAGTGTTTCTAAAGTTATGCCCCTTTTTCACATGGAAAATAATTAAACTTTTGTATAAATACTTATATCTTGAACATTCACAATCACAAAGTTATACATTTCAAGTGAAGTGCATAACAGCTATAACTGAGTAGCACCATAACACGCTTGAAAGAAATTAATTTTATTAAGTCGTTGCTTTTAACATATGAGCGTTGGCATCGCATGCGATGCTCTTATTGGGTCTCAAATGACCATAGTATCTCCCGTCATATCTGTACGCCACAACTCAGAAAATACTTGATGGATTGAGTTTATACTGTATACAATGCGCACACTTTAGTGACAAGGAAGTCCGAACAATGACTCTACCTTGGTTCATTTTTGGATTATCTCCATTACTTTCATGTTGAAATTATGCTTTTCTAGAGCATATCTAAAAAGCAATTGAAGGAATTTGAGTAGTAACTTAGATGTTTGAGTACTTATCAAATAATTTATATTCTAAAACTCAATATATGCTAGTGAAAGGTCAAACATTTATCTATTGGTTGGATATAACTCAATTTGGAACATATTTACATGTTTCATCTAAACAAGTAGAAATCTAAGTTCAGTAAATTATAAGTATGTTCTTAAATATTTTTGTAAAACTGGGACCAGAACATTTTCTAGCCAGTCTCGAACCCAGAATCAGTAAGATTTCAGCAAATTTGGGCAGCATCTATGTATACAAACTTCTAACGAGCGTGCATCATAATTATGGCGAAACCAGTTTAATATGTTTAATATGTTGATATACTTAAATTCCATCAAATTAAGGATATTTGATATGATTAAACAAAAGTACTATTCATAGGTGAACAATTCTGATAGACTAGAAACCTACAGATTGTATAAACATTGTTTGGAATTTAAAAATATCTAGATGTAATTTCATGATTTGCTACTATATTACCTTACACGATATTACATCACTTGACCAAATATAAAAAAAATTACCGAATCTTTTGTCAACTAGCAATATCTATTAAAAATTTAGCAAAAGTTATTTATAATGCAAGGAATATGATTATATGATTTTGTACCATTTTGCTATTTTCTAGTAAAAAAGGTCTTATCATGTTGCAATTGTTACTCCTCATACATACGTAAAATTGTATGGCTTTCAGTTAACCTGTTCACCGTTGGATTGACTGTATAAGTTCTATGTAAGAATCTCTATAAATATGCATGTATGTTTAATGCTAATTAATATACTGAGTTGAATGTACCTAAGATATTTGAGTTCGTAACGAGGGTATATTTTGTTCAATATGAGACAACAAACAAATCGAAAATGATATAATTGTGAGAGTGCGGAAAATGGCTTGCTTTTAAAAAATATAACATATCTCGGAAGCAAATAATTCAGTTAAAAAAGTCTACGCATTTCTTTAATGTACTCAAGGACTTTTTGCCATATATAAAATGTTTGGTAGAAGCATAATTATATAGAAGAAAATGTCCTCTTTGTATCTTAAACGCAGATAAATTTGGTAGATAACATTTTCCATTTTCCTTTCATATGAAATAAACAAAAACTAGAAACATATATGATATGACGTTTAAAATCTATTAGTGTTCATGTGTACGATTAACCGCAAATCATTGCTGAATGAGAAAAAAAATGTATTCGTGAAAGAAACATTTTTGATCTGACCACAATACCAAACTATAGTTATTGCTGTATTTTCTATATTTGTTTTTATTTCGATGTTTTCTCAGGGCGATGACTTACGGCGTCGAGTTCATTTCTAGTGCATATCTCACAGGGTGATATCTAAAGACCATTTAAGTCTATATTTGGTGAAATGCTCTTAGCATTACTAAATCAGATTAATTCTGAGACTGTTGAAAGTCATTTTCTTATTTTTTAGCCAACATGGTCATTTTAAATATTGATCCACACTACATTAATGTCGCTTACATCTTTGGTATATAGTTGTTCAGTTTAGACGATAGAACAATATTAGCACAAACTTTTTAACTAAGCTTATAACTTAAATTTATAAACGGAGCTCATTAGTTTATAAATTCAAGAAAGGAAAAATATTTTGGTCTTTTATATATTGGTTACGTTGAAAAGTCCTACACTGAAGATGTTTATTTACAGAATAGCAAATTTCTACTTCTTAAACACTTAAGAGCAATTTGGCTGAAAAGACGATATATATATATATATTCTTTTTGCGTCTAAAAATATCTCTAACGAATATAATATAATCACAACTGCTGCTGTATACTGCTAGAGCTCAATATATATATATATATATATATATATATATATATATATAAATTCAAGCTTCCTTATTCTCATGTCTTCAACGCAAGAAAGGTGCATAAAAGTTTCGAATTTCAGATTAATGAGATGGTGCTATTTTCCTCACAATACTTGGAGTTTGTAGTTACTTTAAATAAAAAAAGAACAAATGCATCCCTAGTTGAGTGGAGCACGCGGGTTATTCGTTAATTACGTCTGCTTACAAAAAAATGATATTATTTCGATAGAAAAAAAAAGTCAGTTATGACGTTATATTACTTTCATAACAGGAAAGTTATAAATAGATCTATTTTCGTTTCAGTTTTTACTGAAACCAGTTAAGTCTCTTCGTGCAACAATTTATCTGCCAATGCTATAAATAGATTAATACCACACGTCTATAATCTAACTACGTCTTTACAACCACTCTAAACATTCTTCTAGTATGCCATGCGTGTTTCATTTTAAAAAGTTTTTTTCTCGCAAATATTGAGTGCAATATCAACCTTTTGCCTGGTGCTTGTACACACAGAGAAAGGCTACGTTTTTACAGTTACTTCTGTAAGACGGGAGACTGTGACTATATGCACTGCCATTATTCTTTCCAGGACCATAAATGTATACGTCACTACATCCGGGTGTCGACATAGCTGTTTCGTCAGTGAAGACCGTACTTATTCTGTGATAATGGTATCACGTAGGTTATTCTAGTCGAGCACTGTCTTACCGACGAACATAGGAAGTGAATACTCAAAGAAACGACATAACTAAAGGAAAATTGGTTCCTTACTCAGTCTGTAAGCTTTTCTCGTGTTATTTATTTAGTACCTTCACATGGCGTCTGTCGTGCGAAACCATACATACTCCAAAAAAACGTAAACCAGCGAGGGCATCATTAGTTACTACGAGCATCGGGAAAGAAACGTTAACCTAACACGTGCTGATTGTATACATGTGGGTTCTGATGATATTCACTCGCAGCCTTTAGCACCCTTAGAGTTTTGAAACGTGGAAGTTGTCGCCCTTCCAGACAGCAAGCACAACAACATTGCACAGTCAAATTGAGATACTTTCGAATAAGAGTAATTCTGTAAATTTGGCTTATTTTCACGCGAATTTTTATACGTATTGGCAAATAGAAAACGTGTTGATATCGAAGAGCGCTGGAATTAGACATATCAGTAATATAAACTGACTCTCATACCCTTTAAAATGTAGTATCAGTCCCTTGACAGCTGTATGCCTGGAGGACCAGCAGCCTCAGTATAACATTTACAGTACCATGACCGCGTTTGTTTGCAAATCTACGGATAATACATTATCTGAGACAGAAATTATTACTACGCAGAGACGGCTGCAAACGAATATGTTATGTTCTCGAAACAGCGACGCCATCTGGCGTCATAGATGCTCGTAAGTTTAATTGTGGAAGAAAATATATTTTTTGCTGGGAAATATTAATTTAACGGGTAGAAGAATGCTAACAGAGCTTATGCCGAACGTGTATAAAGTTTCTCCATCAACTCAGATGAAAGCAACACAGATGATGTATCAGACTGGAAAGACAACGGCGATAAAATACCGGTATCCTGAATTGAAAATGAAAGTCAAAAAGTTTCGTAATAGATATGAAAATGAAATTTGTTAAACATTAAATACCATTCCATTTTTTGTTTTGTTTTCTTCAGTGCATGTATTTATTTAATCTGAAATAGAAAACTTGATAATTATATAATTGTATTACCGAATATTATCTCTGTTGAATAATTTGCAATATTTCTCTAATGTAACTGTATTTCTAAAACGATCAAAATAATCAGTTCAAAAATTTTAAGTGATATTTAGAATGAAAACAATCTTTTTATCTCGTTTTATTTTTAATACTAACGGTGTACATTTTCTCTAAGTCTATTTTCTGTTGGTTTCCCTAATGTCGAAAAGTTTTGCGCCATTGTTTTAGGGTGTTACCTGAAGCCAGCATCTGGCCGATGTCAGGACAGTGAGAAACGGTCCGGATTAAGTAACAACTCTATCCATTTGTGTTTATTTATTTCGGTACCGGTTGACCATATGACCGACGCCCCTTGCAGAGGTAAGGTATTTTAGGATGTAGGGGATAGTGCAAGAGACAGAAAGCATCCAATTCCAGAGACACACCTGGTTCTTTTCAATGCTCATGGATAGCACTTATACATGGGCCGTCGGTTTAACGTCTCATCCGAAGGACAATAAGTAATGTCAGTGGAGTAACGGGGGATCGAACTCGTGAGCGTGTTCTCACTGGACCACTGCTCCGCTACTGTTACAGCTCTGAGATTTTGTCATGTTTTTAAACGAACGGTATTCGGGACCGGGGCGCGGTCTTGAGAAATGAGACCTGTGACAAGTCGGGTTCTCTTCTTGTTACCCTATCCATTTCTACCATGTAATGAAGTCCACAAAGATGAGAATAATCTTCTTTTATATTTAATTTATGTAGTTTCATTGCTGATTTGAGTGCAAAAAGGCAATTTGCATACATTTAAAGGAATGGCGTATTTTAGCACTGATTTCAGTATTGTCTATACTTTAAATGGTATGGAGTTATATTAACAATATATTGAGATGATTCTTTCTCATCTTTGTATTAATGCCGTTTAAAAATTGCAATATCGTATCATGAAATTGAATACGCTTTTATTGTCCCCACGTGTATTCTCTGTTCACTCCTACTTATCAGAAAAAAATTATGTTTGTCTGTCCTTCTAGAAATATCTATACTAATATTAGTTATATTACCGATTATTTAAAAAGGAAAAAAAATATTCTGCTAAGATCAGATTTCGAATGAAATTGAGAACGAATTGAATATTGCGACGTAAAAAAAAAGTAATAATAGATGACGTAATTGACGTCGACGTTAAACGTTAACGTTGACAACGACAACAACGTTAATCATTCAGAAAGAGATTACAAGCAACATGACCAATTTTACAGACAAAATGACAACTACATGCACATTACAAGAGATAGAAAACGTCAAGAGAATGCTAAAGTTAGTATTCGAATATTTTATTCATTAAATTGCTACATTTATTTAAGATAGCGTCATTTAAAACTATTAAATACAACACACGACAATCTTGTTAACATGGATTCAAACTTTTTACTTAATTATTCTAACAAAACTGTGAAGGTAACTGAACTAAATTATAAAAACATTGTAGAAAGAAAATATTGGTGAAATGAGAAAATAATGATGTTAACTTTATAAATAATTTTGTAAACTGAAGTGTGTTACACACTTATTTTCAGAAATGAATCGCGGAAAAGAAAGCGTTTGGATGAAGAAGAAAATGCCCCACCTTCAAAGCGTCCAAGGATCATGCCCTGGGTGTCACAGAAGTTTCTACAAAGGTGTAAAGAATATCGCGAGAGGAAAAGAAAAATAATTATAGGTTCGTGATAGCCTGCGTATTCAATGTAACTTTTCATGTTTAAAGCTACTGATCTCAAGACCTTAGCTCAAAAATGTTTTCTCTGAAAAATAAAGACAGGTCAAAATATCATTTCAAAAACATAATTCTATGCTTCTGTACGACTTGAAAACGGTAGAAAAAAAGTCATGTTACTAGATGGCTTCGAAACTATGAGTATTTAATTATTTATTATTATAGTCGCATCTATGCATATTATAAATATAATCATACATAGCCACTTGTAACAAATAATAAGATACTGCTAACTAAAAGTATGCACAACTACTTGACTAGACTTAATTATTAAAACCTAATTAAAATATTCTACAGAACAGTTCACTAGAATTGACGGTTTGACTGTTTGTCAACATTCTATACTCGATAAATCTTGTGTTGAATTGTTCCAACACTAAAATGATATTTGTTACATGATTACTCCTTCATACACAGACCGAGGCTAGTTCGCTTGCAATGCTAGTACCTTTGTTATAGACTATAATATTTCAACTAGGTAAATGCGTGGCAAAAATGCCTAAATATATACTATAGAGCACTGACAGACATTCAAATAACACATTGTAATACCTACAATTAAACACAAACAGAATTTTACAAAATATATAAAAATATGACACAGTAGAATTTGTTAAACAAAAATATACAAATTAATTGTACAACGTGTTTCGTCTTTTCTCTAACATTAAGTAGCAGGTTTGGCTGTAACATATACAATATTCTCCTCAGACAAGAACATAATATGTTCATCACTAGATAATACTAAGATTCCACTACGTATTAACAACGAGCTAACCTACCGTACCAACGTCATAGTTCTGACTGTATGCACTTTATTTACAATACGAAGTAAGTGTCTACCCTAAGACTAACTTGGTAAAATGTGTATTAATAAAATTATGAAAAACTGTCTAATCTGATCTGTTTCCATGACAATAAAGACAGTTACTAAGTTTTGATGCGTTCTACACAAAAACAACTAGAATTTTTGTATGTATAAGCATTTGCTTTTTAAAGCATCGGCACACAATGTGGAAGTCAGTCACTTCATTGTATCCTGTTTAAAAAAGAGCTATTTCTAAATAGTATCCAACAATAGTCGCATTAACAAATGTTCAATAAAAAAATTCGAACGAAATTTGATCAGTTTAGTCAGATATGAATTAATTTCAAATGTATTCATCGATGTTATTGAAGGGTAGGTGCGGATCAGTAGTCCGGTGGTTAGATCCTCCGCTCCTCCACTAACATTACTAATTGTCTTTCAAATGAAAAGCCAAACCGAAATCCCATGCATCAGTGCTGTACACTGAGCATGGAAAAGAAGCAGGGTGTCTCTGGAACGGGATGCTTTCTGTATCTTGCATTATCCCGCACGACTTAAAACAACTGGACTTTTCAAGAGGCGTCGGTCAAATGGGCTACCATTATCGACGATAAATAAACATATAGCAGTTCTGCGGGAAAATAGTTTGCTGTTTTAGCTTACCCAGTTTGAACCAATTCTATAATCATGATACTGATCAACTTTCTTTGGTCTAGTATGTTGAAGTATCTAAACCCATTCTTTTGTTTCAGGCTTGCTCCTATATTTGGACTCCCAGACGAGAGACGTTCGCCGGATGGCCCGAAAACGACCAAGCAGTGAGCTTTATTCCGATTATGAAGGTCTTGTGAAAGCCAAGTATTCAAAGCTATCTCAGATTTCAGCCACAACAAAACTGCAGCAAACTGTCCCAACCTTGAAAGTCACAGCAGCAGCTGCCATTGCTCAAGCAATCATTGATGCAGTTAAAATGGAAGATAACATGAAGAATGAAGTGATGGCTCCAGCCAAGAAATGTAAAAAGGTCAAAAGGTTGTCAGACAATGTCAAAGAAAAGGTCTCTGATGTCGAGGTCGATGCCGTTGCACGCAGAAAGGGGTGGCGAAAACCAGGGAAAAAGAGAGCTTGAATTTATTAAATCTTATCCAAAATGACATATTTTGAAAACAAGATATTTAAAAACAGCATAAACAATTACATTTAAAAATGCTGTACACGTAGTTTTGTTGTTCTTTCTTTAATTTTCCAAGTTCGTTCACCAACTTAATACAGGCCCATTATTACATAATTGCAGTCATTAATTCTTAAAAACTTCTTCCTTTAAAACGTCTGTAGAAGAAGTTTGAAAAAAATAGTGAAATTTGCAATCGTAGCAAGCTGGAGCTTTTGAAATTATACTGTTCACAAAAAGTAAGAGGTATTGTAGGTAATATTGTTATTGCGAGTAATTATGAAAACCCTTACCTTTTGGTGTTTATTTAATCAACTAAACAAATTTATTCACACATTTGTTTTGAAAATTTAACTTCTTTATGACATCTTTAAGTACTTTAAACAGCGTCCAAAGTCATTAGGTTAACGTCTTCATTTTCACCGCCTTCAATAACGTGTTGAACCACCTCTGTTGTCGCAACAAGCTGGGCAACGACGTCTCATACTCCTCCAAATAAGACGCCTGATGGTGTGCTGAGGGATACTGTCCCACTTTTCCTGCAGAGCCGCACCGAGCTCACGTAACGTTCTGGGTGGAGGATCACGTCTTCGGACACATTTTCCGAGAATGTCCCACACATGTTCAATAGGTCATAAGTCCAGGCTCATAGTAAATAATGGGTATGTTGCTCTTCCAGGAACTCAGTGACAAGTCTTGCCCTATTGGTACTAGCGTTATCATCCTGGAAGATGAATTCTTGGCCACGACGTTGAGAAAACGGAACCATGCAGAACCAACATGTTGTCAGAACTAACATGTTGTCACAGTAGTACTGGCCAGTCACACTGCCATGGCACACATGTAGCTGTGTTCTGGCAGTCATAGTGAAGCCACCCCATATCATAACGGACCCACCCCCTTATCTGTCGTGGGCATCCCAAGCAGCGTCTGTAAAACGTTCACTTGGGCGACGCTAAACTCTTCTTCGATAATCATGAAAGTCTAGGTTGAATCTGGATGCGTCATTGAACATCACAAGTGACCACTGGTTAATATTCCACCGACGCCGCTCTCTACACCATGCCAAAATTTCATGAGGATGCCTTGCTGACAACGGCAAATCCACTTGAGGTCGCGTAGCTTTAAAACCGTCTGAGTAAAGGCGATTTCTGATTGTCTGTCTCGAGACATTGACCTCTCTGACATGTCGAAGGCGTTATTGAAGGGTGTGGTCGTCAGTGCTCTATTACGGAAAGCTTGATTAACAACATAGCTGTCGTCTCTGTCGTCAGTACATCTTGGACGTCCACTTCTTTGGATAACAAATCACGTCAACAGTTGTTTGATAGCGTGACCACAACTGACAGACAACGGACTGTGAAATATTCAAGTCAGCTGCAGCATACAAATGCCCCGCCAACGTTGACGTTCCGTTACATGTCTCATAATTCCAACTGCAAATTTGATTGTGAATTTGTGTTCGATATTTACACAACACAATATTCTGAAAGTTTTGCCCAACTAAAGTCACTATTACCATGATTTCGGTCAACGTTAAAATCAGCGTGCTTTCCCTCATATCTTAAAATTGCTCCTGCAGCACACATTTGAACGAGATTTCTATACTTTGGTGACAACTCTATCTACACATGAACGACAGTTGTAAAAATATACTCGATGATTGTCTATAAAGAGTAGATTTCCTACTTTTTTTTAACAGTATAAAATATTAGTTCACGGTGCCGATACCACGTGACTTAGATATGTATATGTTGGTCTGAAATTTGTAAACAAACCGTCGATTGAGGTAACATTTTTTGCAATATTTTAATACATCATAATTTTTCATTGGATAAAGCTGAGGGCCCGCTCCTTTTTGTAAAAATGTTTTTCGCAAATATGTTGTAGTTTTTTAATAAAGTGCAACAGCGCATTTTAATTTGCTAAAATTGTGATGGCATGTGTGGAAGCATATCATAAAATCGATGCTAAAACTACCTTTATAGTTTGTTTAAGAAACTTTTTATATGTCCGAAGAGAACAATAATTGATACAGAATAAACAATGTGTGTGGAATACATTTGATTCAACGTGTGAACAAAATATTGCCAAATAATGCAAAAGAGATATGTGTGGAATAGGGTTTTAAAATGATATGTGTGGAAGCAAAATATTTACGTGTAACCACTATCAACATAGTTTATATTGAAATTTTTTATGCGAATGGTAACAAGTCATGTGTAGTTGCATCAACAATATTGTTTGAATAAAGAGTATTGGTCAAATCTCGCGTTTTGGACAAATGAAAAGCTATTGGTTTAACCACATCAAAAAATATTGGCTTTCATTTTTATGTACTAATCAAAATGGCTCACTGTTTTTTGTCGGAATTTTGTTTTTACATAAAAAGCCATATAAAATAGTACCAACACATACAATAAGATGCAATATATACTCGTATTTTATTTTATCGTTTGTATACTCGAATCATCTAAACACACACGATACTTAGAAAATAAAGCAATGCAAAGCGTTTACATAACATTTCGAAATGCCATATTAAATTGAGCAAAGCCATAAAATATATGGTAAGGCTTCTTTTTCTTCAAAGGTATAAAATATCTTTATATAAGATGATAGGCTCGTGATATTGACAAGCGAGTCACATACCACCTTGACTTTGCAAGGACTTTGCAAGGGTCGTCGAAATTTTAGAACCATATTAAAACTTCAACTACGTTGCCTTTATCATGTCTTCGAAAGATATCAGATCTCAGTTTCTGTATCTGATTTCAAGACGCATTTTTATAACAAAGAGTAAAAACTAGCATTGTACAACAAATAACACTATCTTATATAAATCGAGCATGCAGAAATACTTGCAGTAGATGGAAATGTCAAAAACACACGTGGGATAGTCATAAGAAACTAAATTAGCTACCGTCTAAATGAATTATACAGAATCGGGTGTTAAGATATTTCTTGGGAGTACACGGATTTGCACTCACGTAAGCTATTTATGGTTTGACTGAATCGGTACCTAGTATTTACAGAAAGTTGTATAATTATTAGATTCTGGAAGAGACCAATAACAATGAACGAGTAGAGGTTTACCCTGAACATGCTGAAATTTTATAATGGATTTGCCCAGCTTTGAATTTGGAACAATCCATTCAAAGTTTAAGAGATTTCAATATCAAAATACAAAATTGGAACTATCAACAGTATAGAGCCTGGTCAGACTGCACGGATTTGCAGGCTGGCCTGGCTCTAAACTGGTGGCAAAGGCTTTCGGTTCCAGCAGGTTAAGGGTTAACCAAAGAAGTGTTTTTATATGATTACCAATTATTCAACGGTTACTGTTGCAGCGATACTAAACAGGTATTGAACAATACAGGTCTGTCCAAACACTATACAAATAAAATGTGCGTTGTTTGATCGAAGTTAAAGACTGTATACATGCATGCTTGTCTAACAAATGGTCTCGCGATTTACAAGCTGTTAGAAACCTATATAACTTTCAACATGTCAGTGTAAGAACTATCATGATTCAATTCATTTAAAAAACACTGAAATGTCTTCACTTTGTCAGTTACGTGGTGGGATAATGCCATTAGGAATAGAGACTGATAGATTTAGTGAGATACCAAAGGAAAGACTTTGCCTTTATTGTGAAGAAAATATAACATTTCATGCTTGATTGTGATTTGTACCGAGATACTCAATCACTCACCCACTTGCTCGTTCGCTGGCTCGCTCACTCGCTCACTTTTGCATAAAGTCAGTAAACTTTAATATATATTACTACAATGATCAAATGTTCAGTTTAAGAGTTCGAACTGTTAGTGAAAGTTTTCACTGCGTATAATGTCGTTCTATGGAGCCCTTAAAACACTTATTGTTTGGTTGACACATTTATTGTATTTTATAATTACGAAAAATGGTTCATTTTTACGAAACAATATATCGTTTTAACGATATGGGTTTTTTGTTGTTGTTGTTTTAAAGCAAAAAAAGAAAACAGATTTCGCTAATACGAAATAAGATTTAGTAAAGTATTTGTCGTAATAACGATATACAGACGTGTTTCGTCATAATTATGAAGTATTATTTCGTAAAATATACAGCAAATAACAGCTTTTACGTTCATTCTGTGGACAAAGTATTACTAACAATTAATTGAAGACAGCCTTAAAGTAATAGAAACTTAAAAGAAAAATAAACTTGGCCGCAGATAAATTAATTTTGTTCGGGGGTTAAGTTTCTCTGGGTATTTCATTATATTCAGTTTTATAACGGAAACAATGAGCTTAGAGATTTTTTCAACATTACAAAGGTAACTTAATATGTGATTTGAAATGATTCAAATTATAGCAACAACATTAGAAAAATGGCTAAAATCAGTGACTGTTTTAAGACAGTATCATGCTCAAAACTAATTAATTCTGTCTATGACCTTGGTATGAACTTTTATGTTTGGCATATATTGCCCACCAAGTTCATACTGAGGGTGTAAAAATAAAACAAATTAAGAAGTATAGGCGACTAATATATATTCTAAGTTCATAACTTCTGATAAAAATATATTGTTAATCGCAACAGTTATTTTCATACATTTTCTTTTTGTATTTTTTCATCTGATGGTTTTAGAAATACGGGTATGTTTCTCATGTGGAAAATAGACATAGATTAGAAAATATGCGACATCGACGTACCTGTAGAACTTTGTTTGACAGTAGCCGGCAAAGTGAAATAAAGCTACCACTTTCGAATAAGTCACCACAGGCGACACAAGATTAGAAATAGTTCTTTGTAACTTTTCCTTTTATTCTTATCCTTGAAAGAAGTGAAATTGTATTAATATGCTTGCAACCATCATCACGTGACCTGCGTGGTTGCAGTTATAACTACACGTAAAGGGAAGCAACTGCTGCGCAGAAGTTTGAACTTTTTGAATTCTTGCTTAGCAAAAAATCTGTTAGATCCAAAAGTCTTTGCTCTTGAAAATGTTAGTTGTGTAGGAGGTAACTAACGTTATTCTTAGAATGCGCTTACTGTTTGTTGTTGAACATGTGTATATATGTATTGAAGAACATTTCAGGTTTTTCTAAGTTATTGAAGAGCTTCATGCAAATACATTTTAGACAGCGCGTGCGCGTGAATGTAATGGTTCTATACAGTTTTAATTAAACTGATAGCACGCGTGACAATATTTGATTGAATGTTCTCGGAAATGACAATATTTAACAAAATTTGATCTTTGAAAGTACAGACTATTCTCAACAATTTAAGATGTATTTTAATTTTGTCTTCAATTCTTCCATTGTCTCATCTGACTTACCAAGTCAATGGGCAATAACATCAGACAAGTCAGCTGCAGAAAAAGAAATAAATAAACATTTCGGATTTATTGTTCATCTGTGCCTAACGATTCTTCGATAGAAACCACTGAACGACAATCACTCGTTAGTGATGATTTAAGAATACTAAGTTACAGTCTAAATGTCATGGTCTTCTGTGTAAAAAAGTCCAAGGTCTTATATCTTTTCGTTTATTTTATTGAATGGCATCTATTACACCAAATTAATGTTTCCAACAATAGCATTGACATTTTAACATAGAAATAAGATGGTGTTGAAATAACATCTTTGTTATAACATGTAGTATAATCAAGCATATTGCAGAATGTCTCAAAAACAGTAGTAATTCGACCTTAAAAAGTTCGGTTAGGGCAGGGAGGCTTTTGTACGTGTAATTCAGTGTTAAGATAATTGAGAAGACATCTTTTTATGGACAAAATTCTAAAAAAAGGCAAGACGCAGCATCTGCTATTTATATAAAAAGCAGTGTACACTGGAATAGTACTGAAATTATTGCACCAGCGTTGATGCGCTGTCTTGGAATGAAGACAAACTCATGCGTTCTTCCCTTTTTTTGCCCTCTTGACTGTATTCAGCATTGATTGCCGTCGCCGTAACGATTTGAAATGTGTTTAAGAATAATACAGGATATGTTACATGGTACAGAATCTGGTATACCTAAAGGAATTTAATACGCGCACTTATTCGTGGTTTAGATACATCACACGTAAAAATCCCCCCTTTTTTTCAAAGCACGTATGCCTAGCCACCAACAAGGCATCTTCATAAGGCCATAAGACTTTTGGTCCTTTCTTTGGAAATTATTTGATGTGATCTAACGGTAAATAGCATGTTTTCTACGCATGGTAGCACGATACATTATCTGACATCTTCCTTCGAGCTTGAATTTGAACTTATGATTATAGATAGCATTGCCGAGTCAGAGAGCGGAGATCATACGTGTTTCTAGACACAAAAAACACTTAAATTGTCATAGCAACAGACTAAATAATTAAAATATGTATTTTATAATTTTTCTTCAATGCAACTTTGTCAAGTCTTATAATGTTAAAAGTCAGTCGTACGTACTTTTTTGTTGTTTTTGTTGTCATTGTTGTTTTTTTTTTTATTATTATTACTATTATCATTATTATTATTGTAAGTGCTTTTTCTGGATTAAGGCTGTTTTCGAGCAAAACAAAATAAAAATTAACGGAGGTTTTGTATGCCTTGTCCTAATTTGACTTTTTTAATGGTTTCGTGTAGTCGTTGTAGTTGTATGAAACATGTGTGTTGAAAAGTCGTTTTTAAACCTTAATTTTTATTAGATATTAGAACAGAGTAAAAGGTAACGTAAGAGTTAAATGTCTACCCTGATAGAAGCCTGAATACAACACATACTTCTAAGCATGAATACATTAATGATAAATCGTTTAGATACCAATTTCATCTGGTTACCCAGTCACTGGTTGTTTCTAGATGAACTTTGTGTTAACAAGGGATACGGTTTTAAACAAAAGGTGACCAAGCAATGCAAGGCAAAAAGTCCATTTGAGTCATGACAACGCTTTCTCTCACGAGTGCGTGATTGTCAAAACTTGCTTGGCTATGAAAACTTTCATATTAAAAACAGTCTTCTTACTTAGACAGAGACTACATGACCTCTTTTTTATTTCCAGACCTTTCTGGGAAGGAACAAAATGACAGAAGTCCGCTTAGCAGTGCTATATACACGTCTGTCCAACAAAAATACCAAAAAGAAGACAACTAAAATGCATTTGGTTGAAATGTTATTACCATAAATGTGTTGCGATATACGGGGAATACTTTGGAGACTTCTTGTAGATTTTTTCTTTAAAACAAAGGTAATCCATCACCAATAAAATACTTTCTGAAGTATCTTCGTAATACTCACAGTTGATTAGCTGATAGGTTAATGAACGCATAAATGTTGTTTCTGTTGTTGTTGTTGTTTTGTTGTTGTTGTGTTTTTTTCATTATGTTTGCATGTTCAGAAAAGACATGCCAATCCCTTTTGTCGTTATTTCTTCTTAGAACGAACATTTCAAACGAGTTCGAAAATCAGCACTTAAAAATTCGTAAAATTATTGCAAAACCCTTTTGGTTTTGTACATTGTTTGGAGGGAGTTAAAAAATCATGTTTTACTGCGCAACATCATGTACGTTTTAAGTCATTTATTCGCTTATTGCCTAAATCCAACACATATTTCTTTTCATGGAAAAAGTAACACCCATTATAAAGTGTCGTAAATAAACATCCAGAATCATTTTGTTGTTCAAAAATTTTGTTTGTGTTGCTTTACAATATATATCTTAGGACGGTAGGATGTTAACAGCCAAACCCAAAGAAATTCTTGTTTAGGAAAAAACATCCTTCTTTGAGGCTTTTTCTGAAAAGTCATCCCAAAAACCGTATGAAATTATTTAATTGTTTTAACTGCACTCGAAATGTGTGTTTTAATTGCGGTACTGTGTGGGCAATTACTATTAGGCCGTAATGTCTTCAACTTCACGAACATTTGAATTCGAGACTTTATTGTTAAGAATATGGAGTTATCCTGTCATGGCAACAGGATTCGTATAAGTAACACTTATTTGTCATCTGTTTCAAACGATGGATGAACAGGTTTAACTGTGCCTTTATAACCTAGACCCGTTATATTTATTCAATGTTTTTATTTCTAGCATGCTTTAAGACCGTCCATTGTATTTTGTTATTGGTTAACATAAACCCTGTACGTTTTAGGTACATATGGACCTGACTTGTTCTGTACAACACAGAATTTATTTGGACTAATACACAACAGCTATAAATTCATATTGGTCTGGCCTAGCTTTTCATTCAGTTTATTTATTCAGATATATGTTCATGTTGTAAAGAACGCAATAGACTTATCTTCACATGTATAAGTAAATGAATTATTATACGTGTTATTACGTCATTATACGTGTTATTACGTCATTATACGTGTTATTACGGTCCTCTGCTTCCTAGTTCGTTAATTTCGACTCCGGTGCAAAGATTTTAAAATACCGCAAAGACAGCTTAATACCACATAAAATAAATTATTTAAAAAACGTATGCATAGAAAGTACAGCATATTTTCTACGCATGATATTTCATTTATTTTGGTTCTAAGAACAAATCTATTAAGGCGGCTTTAAATAGATAGTTGAGGGCAAAAATACAGTTGTCATGGCAGTAGACATGGAAGCTTCATTCAAGGGTTGGCAATCTAATATCATTTCCTGCAAAAAAAGAAAACAATCACATTCGTCAGTTATTACTGGACAGTAAGCAATTTTTCAATATTATCAAACAAAACATGCAAACGGTTCTATTCTCATCAGAAAATTTATAATGTGAGTGTCTAAAACGTCATGCTTCTATCTGATACAGTTTGAATTACAGCAAAAATTGAAATGCACAAGTCTGCTTTTAACATTCTGAATATGCTGTGATTAATCTATAATGTTTTAGTGCTCACAGCTTATAAAATAGAGACTATAACGTAACTGAAATTGTCAAAACTAGGGTCAACAAGTTATTAAAAAAATACTGGAGTTAATCTTTTTCATGTAAAACTAATAGCGCTCAACGTCCCTCATAAGAAATAAAAACATGGCTCATTTTGTAAGTATACATTTATTGAGAAAGGATTTAATTGTGTAAGCGGAGTATAAAATGAACTACTAGAAGAGTGGTTTGCAAACCAATACAAAAAAAATCGACCTTATATGCGAATAGAAAATGACAGAAGCGAATCCGTAAAAAAACGACTAGCAGGAATTATTGGGAAAAAACAAGCCAAACAAATAAGAGACAAGAAAAACACCGATATTTGTACAAAGTAGCTTATAAGATACCTCCAGCAGTTTATTTTTGATGGGCACATAGTTATCCGTCTCCACTGGATATCATTAGTTTCGGACCCTTTTCCAGAAACAAGATATAAAGTCTAGTATGTAAGCGTGTAAATAATTCTAGTGAAATGAAGAGTCGACTTCTGTGTATTAAAAGACGAGGAGTTACATCAATGGAAACACTGCAAAGACACTGTTGCATGTAGTTTCCGACAAAAACTGTTCCCGCAACAAGAAATGAAATAAATCATATTTGCTGAAATTCACTGCATATGATTTTGTTTTCTTTTCCGTAATGCGTTTGATTTTGTAGGGTTCATTTTTTCTGACAGTTTATAAAAGTTGTATTTAATTTAAAAAATTTACGAGTCCTAGTTTAAAAGAGAAGATGACTGTCATTGTTTATCGTCGATACCGAGACAAAACCAGCCTCTTTAAATGACTGTCATTGTTGATCGTTGATATCGAGACAAAATTAGCTTATTTGAATGATGTCATTGTTTATCGTCGATATCGAAACAAAATAGCTTATATAAATGAATGTTATTGTTTATCAATGATACAATCTCTCTGAAAGTGTATCCCCGCGGAATTGTATTCCCATGCATCTTCCGCATCACTTTTCACGTTCTCGGACAGAAAGCAAGAATCCCAACGAGGAAAATAATCGAACGAACGGCAGTTGAAACTTTCTTCAGTTTCACAGTGTTCTTTGCATTCTTCAAGACTGGTTTCGTTCAAGATAGCGTTGTTATTACCGCGAATAATGTAATTGTGCACAGTCTGGTACGTATTACCATATCCGTCTTCGCATGTCTCTACACATTCTTCATGCAGGCTGTCATGACTTAAGCCGGGAACGCACTGGCATTTCCCGTCTCTGCATTCACTTTTGTCAACTCTACACACGTCAAACGAAGGGCCACAGGGACTTCCAATTCCGTCGTAGTAAAGTACTCCGCCGATTATCACGTTTCTTGAATTGGCAAAGTCCTCCACAGCTTTTAGTTCATTGTTTACATTTCCTAGCGAATCTGTTAGCTCCTTCTTCATGCCTGCTGCAAGATTTTTCACTTGTACCATATCAGCGTCAAACGCTTTACCGATATCACCTGTAAGTCCACGCAAGAAATAGTCCGTTTCTCTTTCACTATTGACATAACTCTGAATTGCTTCAATGTTTTTCTCTAGTTTATCAAGCCTGTCTACATACTGTTTTACTTCCAGACTTGTCACAGCATCTTCTGGCTCTGTTGGTTCTTCTTTCTCGTCACGTGATTTTTCACTTGTACTCAACTTTTTGAATTCTTCGAGAAAATAATCTTCGAGTGATTTAATTCCGCTTCGAATGGTGTCTTGTCCTTCTTTTATTGTTCCTACCTTCACTTCGAGCTCCTCAAGAATTTTAACGTTTTCCTCGTGACAGAAAACTGCTTTTGATAAGAGAACAGAAACTGCTACGAACAAATAAAACCTAGACATAATGATTTTTAAACCGCATAAAGTACTGAAAAAAATCCAAAATTTTAACTAATAAAATAATGTTTTCACGCAGTTTCTTTGTATAAAGTAACCATTTTACCGTGAGCATGTCATTGTTTTAAAGTGGAAAAGTAAAAATCTGTTCTCGTTTTAGCTTATTAATTTATTAAAAGCGGACATTGACACTTTACGCTACACTCAGAAATCGGAAATAGCATTTTTATATGAGAGGAAAAACAGATCATTATGCCATATTATATCATGTTAATGCAATAAGTATACAGAAAACTTAAACAATCTTAGGTCAAATGAAGCCTAAAAACACTGAAATTAAGAACGTTAGAAGTTATTGTAGTAAAGAGTATGTCGCCCTCATAATCAGATAAGGAAAAAACAGAGTTTGTGTTTTTACGAGTTTCAATTTATTTTTGAAAGACAGATTGTAAAAAATGAACATTGTTGTTTTTGTTGTTGTTGTTTATGGTGTTCTAGTTGACGTTTTAGATGTGAATATATGATGATGAGTGGTGCTAATCATGCTGAGTGTCGTTGTTGTTGTTGTTTTTTGTTGTTGCTGTTGTTGTTATCGTTGATGATGATGATTATGAGTGCCGTTGTTGTTGATGATGATATAATTGTTGTTGTTTATTATGATGATGATAAGTGATTACGACGATGATGACGATGATGACGATGATGATGATGATGATGATTTATGATGGTTTTAGTGTTTGTGATATTGATTGGTGATTATACTGGATGTTGATTATGGTCGTACTGTTATGCTGTAATAGTTGTTTTATGACAATTTAAAATTATTATTCGACAATCGTTTCTGGCTAGAGGCAATCACAGCTACTTGCAACATAATACAAATACAAATACAAGTCCATTTACATAGCGCAAAACTTTATGTCACTATATTCGATTGCGCTTCACAGTCCATTTAAAAGTCAGTCTAAAACTTCGTAAAAAAAGACTTTATAAACTGTACAGGTACCCTGACTGAAAATTGCCCTTCTTTAACCTATGTTCTTTGACAACTTATTACCTATATATTATCGTGAAGTATGTCAGTTAGGTAAAGGCCACACACGTGTATAAAATCCAAGTTATGTTTCCTAGTACCAGTGATGGCAATTGAACATTAAACTAATTTTGTTTGCCTTCTTATATTTTTATTCAACTTGTTTTATTTCATATAGTGTTTTTATTTTCGTCATTTTAGATAAACACTTTTTTGGTCCATTCTTCGCTGTGTTAGTAATTCTTTAGTTTATGTACATTTTCATATTCTACTTTCATTTCTTCGTTCATTCTTCTTTTTTCCTTATTCTCTTCTGTCACTTTACCCGCTAATATCAATCATAACCTTCTTCATTTGTTACCATTGCTGTTTGCCTTTTTTCGGTTTTTCTTTTAGCTCCCATCATTTTGCGAAATATTTACATACGCGTGTAATTTCATAAAAAAAATGTCGGAAAAGATAAATCATATGACATATGCGCAGCTTTTGTGTACTAATTAACAATGTCAGCCTTACTTTATGTTTATCTAATTTTATCTGTTTGTCGATTTCGTGATAATTGTATGCTGATTAAATCATGTATTTTTCGTATAAATTTAACGTTAAATTTAGAATTATATATTTGATGTTAAAAAATACACGCACAAAGTAAGTGTTCAAATAGGATAATCTTCACGGTAGGATTAAATATCTAATAGTCAAGAAACCGCACAAATTATTTAAGAAATTATTTTTGTGACTTAAAAATTTTTAAAATGATAACTTCAGTATTGCTGAGTGTTTTAATTGCGTGTCAGTTTCATACAATAGTAAGTCGAAAATGCGAAAAACTGAATAATTGCGCGTGTGACTTTGACGATGGAAGTGGAATGCTAGATTTATCGCCACTAAGTAAAACAGATGGAAACCCCTTGTAAGTTACCTTTCAATACTCATATAATCAAAACAAAATACGTGTATAAACAAATGCAGTGTTTGTTGTTGTTATTGTTGTTGATGATGATTACGAAGATGATGAGTGGTGATGATGATGACGATGATGAATGTGTTGTTGTTTTTGTTGGTGGTGATTATGATGATGATAGTTGAGGTGATGATGATGATGATGATTAGGTGGTGGTGGTGGTGTAGGAGGAAGAGGAAAGGTGGAGGATGAATTGATACTACAATGTATTTCGACTTCTAGAAGATGGTAATCATCATCATTAATCATTTTAGGACTTGAACTGGTGGTCTTGGTGCTGCTTCTGCTGTTGGTGTTGCTGCTGTAATATGTTTCCTAGCTTTTTATTTTTGCATATACCTATTTAAACCCGCTGTTTTTGACATTTCAGATTCCAAGACCTGGCTTCCAGTGAGGATGATTTCTTGTACTCGTACAACCCGTGTGGTGCTTTTACTGAAGCGAATTGTTTTAAAGTCGCCGTATGTTTAAGAGTTTCATGTTATATCTGAACGCTTTCTTTGAAAGGATTTTTCTTCAAGATCTTATTTCATTTTGATTACAAGTTGATATTGCAAAAAAAAAATGTATGACTACGTTCTAGTGTCCGAAAGATATGTCTAGGTTCTGGAGTCCGTTAGATATGTCTAATTTCTGGAGTCCGTTATTTATGTCTACGTTCTAGTGTTCGTTAGATATGTCTAAGATCTGCAGTCCGTTAGATATGTCTAAGTTCTGGAGTCCTAAATTTATGACTACGTTCTAGTGTCCGTTAGATATGTCTAAGTTCGTGTGTATTATGTTCGTTGCGTTTATGTGTGTATGTTGATGTGTCTGTATGTTCATTTGTCTGTATGTTCAGGTATATGTATGTTCGTGCGTATTATGTACATGTGTCTGTATGTTCATGTGTCTGTATGTTAACGTTTATGTATGTTCATGTGTATTATGTTCATGTTCATTGTGTTTATGTGTGTATGTTCACGTGTATGTATGTTCATGTGTATGTGTGTTCATGTGTATGTACACTTTTGACAGGCCTGTCAGTACAGCCCGTACTATCTTCTTGGATATGACGTCGGTGTACCAGACAAAGTCTCGTTCCAATATGACGGGTTAAATGTAATAGCTAACTACGTCAGCCAAGACGGATCACGGTAATAGAACCATTTCTCACATTCAAAAAGTAAGAACGTGTTTATAACCCCTGTTGCAGTTTAACGAAAATGTGTTTTCTCTTTTTCTCTATTTTTGAAGGTACAAAACGTAGGGACATTCTTTGCAACTTCACAATCACAATGTAATGATAGGTAATATATATGAGCTTGGCTAATGTGAAAATCGAATACAGTAAAAAAAACTACCGTAAACGCTCGAATATTGTACGCTAGCGTGTATAAAACGCACCCCTGGTCTGGCCTCAAGATCTGGGAAAAAAGCTTGCATTGGAATATAATACGCACACAACATTCGTCTGGAAATAGAGTTACCATTTGTCCATGTTTCCAGGATCATTAGTATTGTCTTTCTCTACTTCTTGTTTTCGTTTTAGACAAAGTTTTGTAACGCTTGTTTGTGATCCCAAAGCTACAACCCCACGTCTTGACGTTACAGGAGAAACCACCACGACACAGTATGTACGTGCACATAGCCTTTTCTTCAAAGTTAACCGTTGCATGCGTTCATTAGAAAGTATACGTTACGATAGCTTGTTTACCTTCAATAAAGGAAACCAGTACCTGTATTGCAGATTACTTCCAGGCTTGATTGTAGAAGTGTATATATGAAAATATATCGGTTTAAAAAAAGTTGTTAAAGAGGTAGTATATGGATTTTTTAACCTTGCAGAATGTTTTACTTACCCGAAGAATATAAACAGCAAAAGAAATACAAAATGTATCATGTTTCTTTGTCTTATATCTTCTAAACATCAAAAACTGGCAACTAAAATAAAGTATTGTGTACTTTGGTGTCATATCTTCTACTAGATTTCATTGTTAAACTTACAACCTTTATCAATCTGTTTTTAGTATATGACTCTAACGTCGGCAGCAGTATGTCCTGTCCCATCCCCTTCGAAAAATGGCGAAGGTATAAGCGGGGGCTCCGTACTTTTAATTGTGTAAGATATTTTGATAAACTAGACTTTCTGTCCATGTTGTTGTTGTTGTTGTATCAGAGAAAAATAATAAACAATTTTAATAAACAATCTAAGCTTATTTAGTATATTTGTATAGATATTTTCAGTTCCAAGTGTTAATGGTGTTAATAGTATTTAAGTTCTTTCAAAATTGGTTACCGTTCGAAATATGTTTTCACATAAATTTCTGAATGCAAAAAATACGGATCTGAACGACTATTTCGTCAGCATTTTAGTAATATTTTTGTAATATAAATGAAAGTAAATATATTGTTATAACCATAAAGATTTATTCTAAATGTACGTGAATGTAGTCAAACATTCCAGGCTTTTATTTTCAGGTTTTTCACTCTGTTGGTTGTTTATTTAGCCGCTGGTGTAGCTTTCAACAAGATTAAAAGACAAGCTAATGGCAAAGAGCTTGTACCAAACCTCAGCTTTTGGACGGAAGTGCCGAGTTTGATTCGGGTAATCAGTTTGTAATACTGCTGACCTTTTTTTAACCCTTAGCCTTAATTTCTAAAATGAACCTGTCCATCTTTCAATTTGGTCAGAACCATTTACCATGTAAAGGGGTATTGTTTGTAAAACCTGACTGAACAATGTAGACATGGATGTGCAGGCTGATCTTGGTCTACCCTGGTCACAAAGGAAGAGTCAACTTCCGCCAGCAGGATAAAGGTAAAGAAAGTTTTTCTCAGCGATAACAAAATACTTTTCAGGGCTCTAAAATATCATACGAACTTTAATGGTTATCCCGGAAAAAGACTGTTTTACTGTGGATTAAATTCGGGCATCGTTCAAAACACAATAACGTCAATCCTTAGATCTGAATATATACGTGTACACAGATTTGAAAATTTATTATTTATCAAGATCCCATAGAAATCCTCGACTTATCATTCGAAAGCTGTAACTTTAACGAAACAGCTCTTTTTTTAGCAAGAATACGCTTCATTAGAGAAAATCTCGAAAAACATAATCGAAACATACACACACTTTTGTGTCGAAAGTGTCCGTTCATTATTTCAACGATAGATAAATGTACATGTATATAAGTACTTGAGAGTAGTTCACTGTGCTACATATAGGCACTCTCACATAAGTGAGTACTTGTATGCTTACTTACGCCATGTAATTGTAAATTATACATATTGAATAAATGTAAGAATCTGAATTACAGTTTCACCTACTTATGTCAGAAGTTCAAGTGTAAATAATGGTTAATGTGACTTAAATGTCTGTTTGACATATTGAATGAAATTAAGAAGTTGATTAACAATTTCCCCTACTCATAGTTTAATATGAAACCTTTTACATTTCAGTGACACACAAAAGGCTTTGTCAGTAAAGAATTAACTGTTACATTGTTGAAGTAATGAGAAATTGTAATGAAAAAGTGTTTGTGTGTTGCGCCTAATATTATGTCAGAGACACAGGCAGTACTATATCTGGGATTGGAAAAAAAATCTGTCATGCGGGGTAAGCCTGGTTGCAGAGACATCCCAACGTATATTTTCTACCTGAGTAAAGATGTCAAATACTTGTTAAATATTTCTGAGTGTAAAATGTGCATGGTGGAACACTCTTGTTGTAAACATTGCTCCTTTCACTTCACAACTTAATTTATATTTCACAATTTTGTTTTCAGGATGGGTGTAAATTCAGCTTTGGATTAGTCTGCAGAAAACGATCAGGATATTCAGCGGTTTGACAGATCACGTGATTGTGTTTACTTCAGTGCAGGAATGTTTCCTAATATCAAAAAGACATGCTGGCATTTGTTTTAAAACTAATATATCGAGACAAACTGTCTTTATGTTTAAAATTCATACTTTCGAAGCTCTACACATCTGTTATGTCGAAAAATATAATGTTGACAGGAAGCAGAAAATTACTTCCTGAAAACTACCAAAGCATCGCTGGGACAAAACAGACGATAACTTGAACATTTTTACTTACTCTTATGCTCATCATCTGAACCTACTGTTTAATCTAGATTTGTAAGAGGTTTATAAGTACTTTATATGCATTTCTACAAAAATGGTGACATTTCAACTTTCAACTTCAATATGTTCATGATTCACTGCAAATATACACGATTTCAGCCTCATTATTTCAGTTGTGAAATTTCGCGATTTCTCGATTTCATCAAGGAATTTCATGACGTCACCATTTCTCGGTTTTATCCTTAAATACAATGATTTCGGGATGTATTTAAATTGTGAAATAATAAAATAGCGAATTATGAAATTTCAAGAAAATCCTGAAATCACGAAATCTTGTTATCTTGAAATTATGAAATTTCAAAAAAAAAAAAAAATCACGAAGTACTGAAATCTAGAAATTCTGGGATAAAGTCTTTAATTCTTTAAAAATGTGAAATTTTGAAAGTATGGGCGTGAAATTGCGTACTTTCAAAATGAAAACCGTGACATGTTGAAGTTGAAATGTAACCATGTGTATTTCATTTATTTCGCATCTAAATTGGTGCTAACTAGACTTGTCAAGAAAGGTGATCATACTGTAACACCGGTCTTAAAAGCAGATCTACTTATGAAATACAGGCTCTTTCAAACTTGCTGATTTTTGCATGATTTTTTGATAATCAACGTAATCTTAGATATAACATTTCACTTTTACACGAATCATCTCACTAGATCGCAAACGAGTACTACTTTTTGCTTCACTTTTTCACAATATTATATCTGATGTACAAAACAATACTAGTAGAATAAATTAAAATTATCTATTTAAAATTTATTTATACTTTTGTCTTGTCTGATATGAGTGTGTATGTGTGTTAAAATGCCCATATATCGTTTGAAACATATTCATATCAATGCACAGACATTAAACTATCTTGATAAATACCATCAATGTGAGGGTTAGATACTAATATATGTATCATATACGTATGTATCAAATAATATTATATCAGGCTACATACATGCAGACATATGATAAATTCACGTACACATCTATAGCACATGATTAACATAAAAGTCCCGAAATTATCAAATAAGTGTTAAAGTTATTTACACGGGTATTTGAGAGAATTTTACAAATACTCCTCTGTTTAATTATATTTCGTCTCTATTTTTTATTGGCAAAGGACCACGAACGTTCAAAATTTCAGTTTTAATTGTTCAAGCTCGTTAATTGTTATAGATTCGTAATATCATTTTAACTTATCAAACAATGGATATAACTTTTAGATGCAGACAGTATAAAGGAATTACACTTTAGTGATTATATGCCTGTGAAACATAAACTGGCATAAACCCGGGAACATCTCAGGTCCAAAGGATCTCTACACTTCGATGAAGACTAAACATGGATAAAGGAATCTCAGTTATCGCCCTTTATTGTATAGGAATTCTTTTTCAAGGAAAGTTTGTAAACAGTAAACAGTGTGTAAAACGAAGTAATTGTATTTGTGTTTTTGATGATGGAAGTGGAATGATTGACCTGACGCCATTGGGTCACTCGGACGGTACAGCATTGTAAGTAGAAGTCACCATTACATGTTTAATTTTCTTGCAAAGCCTTATGCACTAGAAGAACATTTGTTCCCGTCTGACTAACTCACTAAGCAGGATAAAAAGTTGATTAAAGACTGTAGAGTTGTCTGTTTAACTCGTATCTTTTGTACGAAATTTGTTTTTTGTAGGGAACTGAAAAGGACCCCCAGAGACACCAAAACATCGCTTGCCTTGTCAGTTCATTACCTCTTACAGCATTTCACCTGTCAACTGGATTGTCATTTATACAAAGAAATGTCTTTTTATTACAATATCATCAATTTTCATACAGATTACATAAATGATATGCCAAGCAATAGATCAATGTCAATGGTCGAAACAGATCGACACTGCTATAAACTGATTCATTCTACAGTTCCATTGAATTTTTTTAGATAGTAAATAACACAGAAAGATCATTTCTAATACTTAAAAGTAGCACTTACAACAACATTTCTGCTCTATTGCACCAACATTTTATTGATAAAGTTAGAAAAAAATAAGAATAGTGTCACCATAGAGCCTGGTCGATTCTTTGGTATTTATTTGGATGGATAAGATATTCACTTTCACAAAATATTAATTTAAATGGTTGAGACATTACCTAATTATTCTATAAATAGATTATGTACATTGCAGATTTAAAGATCAGCCTGCCACACTAGATCAATACTGGTACTCTTTCAACCCATGTGGAGCTTTTAACGACGTGTCTTGTGTAAATGTTGCTGTATGTATTCCTGTATACCAGTTGTTGTTTTGTTGTTGTTGTTGTTTTTTGTGGTGTGTATTTTTGCTAGGTTAGCAACCCTTTCTTTATGCCATTCATTTAAGATCAATCAAAGAATATAATCTGATCTTAAATCTCAAAAAAATGTCGCGTACTGTTGATCATTGTGCAGACAACCCCCTGTGATCGCTATGACGAGGCTAGTAACAAAATGGTGGCACTTTCATATGTTCTTCGTGGGAAACGAAATAGAAATGACGAAAAATAGTAAAAATGCGGATTGAATTCAAATGATTGCGGTAAACAAAAATACAGTCACAACGTCAAATGTAGTGTAAGTGATGTAAAATATAAGTTTAATACAAACGTATACATATATACACCTGAACGTTGTTAAAACAGTTTGTCAACTAATTGTGTAATAGGAAATATCTAGAACAGTTTAAAACTGTTTGGTTTTCTTTCTCTATTTTTTTCATATTAACTTTTTACAGTAACCTAAGTTTGAACATAACGTTTCATTTCAGGATATTTAATTTCATATCCTAGAAAATACACATAAAAAAAGAGTTGAAAAAAAAGCGCTGTTAAGATCCTGGAAGGTATTTCCTAGGGTTTCGCAGTAATGAAGCTATGTCCAGAAATAGCTTTCAATTAAAGAATTCCTTTTCAAGAGTTGCTTTATTTTATCTTCACCGAGTAAATGTCAAATTCATTCCAGGAAATACTTTAAGCCCGACTTTATTTGTACTTTGTCGGATTGGAGAAGGTCACACTTGTGTAATATATCGATTCTGAGTATAAAATGCATATGTACTCGTATGATATTTTTGTATTTTTAAGAGTACAAAATACATATGTATAGAATATCTTTAAAAGCACTTGGTTTTATTTCAGGCGTGTCAGTATGACCCTCTGAACTACATATTTTATGATATCGGTGTTCCGGACAAAGTGTCATTTAATTACGACGGCCAAAATGTAATAGCCCAGTATCAGAGTTTTGATGGAACCAGGTATATATTATACTACATTATATAAATAACACACATCAGCGAGGGTGATAGAGGATATTGACAACCCGAAAAAAGAATAACACCCGAGGCGACAGTAACGAGTCGAATCAAACTCAGTTAAACGCTTACAGTCAATATATTCAATAAGCGCCTTCGACGTCATCAGCTTGAATTTTCTGCAGGGTGTGCAAAAAAACAATAACACCCGGAGGGTTTTTGGAAAAAAAATGTTACCCTCCGAGCTGACGCAAAATGTAACATTAGTTTTGAAAGCCCGATCGCCTATGGGAATTTAGTATTGGCAGTTTACGTGAGGTATAATAAATAAAATTGTCACCATTTTAAGAGAGAAAAACAATGAAGACAAATGACCTCGCAGATCTCAATGAGAATAATTTATAATTTAGAGGAATTGATCATGTATATTTTTTGTGGAATACATCTTTATTTCAAATACAAGTGTATCTTAATTAACTCTAATGCACGTTTTTTAAACCACATTTCCGTTATTTTGAGGTATAACGTAAGTATTATTATGATAAGGCGAGGCAGAAACTTTCAAACATCAAATGTAATGGGAACTTATTTTAAGCATGAAAAAAGTCGATCAAATCCAGTTTGTAAGAATACAGTTCTCGTTTCTGTCTTATTACTTTGATAATTTTAATGGATGTAGTTTAGCCCATTAATGCCTAGCGTCCACAAAATTAGACATAGGCAAAGAGTGCAGACCCAGTTCCAACGCCACAATATGCAGCGTCTGATCTGGGTCTACACTGTTTGCATAAAGGGATTTTTTCCCTAAATAGAATGAAATTGAAAATTTATACCAGAAACCCTTTTAATTGAGATTGGACTCGTCCAGCTAACAAGAATGGCACTATACATTAGGCATAAATGGGTTAGACCTCCAAACTAGAAAAAGTAGCAATAAGTAGTAAGTAACATCACATTATTAAAATATTTGAATTCATGAGTACATTATATTTCATCTGAGCAAATAGCTTCTTGCAATATACATAGCGGATTTTATTTTCTGGGATAGGAGATCAATAGAAATGTTAACTTTTCCCGTGGAGATAAATCAGTAAAACAAATGATTGTCAACAAATCACCGAATGTCAATCTTCTTTTGTCACAGTACAAATTATATACAAACATGAAATTCAGTTCATCCTTTAAAGCATTTTGTTTGTAAAATATGTATATATCGTTTGAATGGCGTTAAAGGGGCTGTGCTCCAGATGACAAAAAAAATGAAAGTTTTCTTGTATTATAAATTTCTTGTAATATTTATGACTAATGCTTAAAAAATAACTTACTGACAAAAAATAAGTCAAATAATTACATTATAAATTGATTTTTTCCCTCTCAAAGTGCTATACCGTAACGCGACGGTATAACTATATCGTGTAAGATTTAAAGTAAATATCTGTAATATGACATGCGGCGATGGTGGTGACAGTAAAAGCATTGGAAATATTTTGTTAACAAGAGGGTCCAGAGTTCAAATCAGGCTGGAGCGAAAATATTTTTTTTATTCTATTTTGACTTTTATAATCAGTTTTGAAGTAAAATATTATGTTGTTATAATCTCACGGCATCTAAATATATAATTTATGAAAATTTTTTTTATGTCAAATCTGGAGTACAGCCTCTTTAACACAAACTGAGCCGAACCATTCCTCAATTTCTCTCCTAGGAAGACGTTTGTTACGCTTGTGTGTGACAACAAGGCCACAACGCCAACTCTCAATGTTGAAGGGGAGAAGGAGACCACACAGTATGTACGTACTTCATCTGTGTTATTCTTTCATTAATATTCACACAGTAACGACTTCCACTTTCAGATGTTATCGGCATGCTATTCTTTTGAACTTACTTTTGAGAGGAAAGGGGATTGGGGTGGGGGGGGGGGGGGGAGTTGAGCCAGCAGAGTGCGCCTAAACAAAACATATTTATATGTAGTCGAAATAATTTGAGACTACCTATTGTATCCCTGATACATGCACAAATTTTTCACGAAAGTAAAATATTTTGTTTTTCATACCCAAGTTCGTAAAAGTGTTCCATTCTATTCACAACAAGCAAGTGTGGTAAATATAATTTGTCTGAAATTTGATAACGAATTTGATTAGATTACATCAGACAAACTGATAGAAAATGTGTTGTTTTTGTTGCTGTCATTATTATCATTATCATCATCATAATCACAACAACAACTACCTTTACTACTTTCTCTTCTTCTTCTTCTTCTTCTTCTTCTTCTTTTTCCGCTGTTGTTGTTGTTGTTGTTGTTGCTGCTGCTGATATTGTTACCGATGTTGTTTGTTTGTTTGTTTTTTGTTTGTTTTTTAGCTTCTGCTTCTTCTTCTTATACCCCTATCATCCATCTTTTAAAGATTTTTTTTTATTTTTAAGAACTACTCTGGCTTCTTTATATATTGTGTTATGCATACCCGCGGCATTCTTTTTTTCGTTCTAGTTTATGACAATGACGTCTGTCCAAGGTTGTGCCGTTCCATCACCATCACCTTACGATGAGTCAACTGGGGGACTAAGTGGTGGCTCTGTATTGTTGATAATGTATGAATATGTACACTCTATACTAGCATTCATTGTAATGAAGTATATGTAAATTTGTTTTGATACGTGTGTTCACATAAAAGCACAAGAGGTATAAAGTGCCTCCGTTTCTCACAGTGGCTGGTCGCGCAGAACCGTATCTGTACAGTGTTTAAACATGAATTTGCATTTAAATAATACTCCAAGGACGCTAGGGTGGCAAACCAGCGTGATATTAAATGTAATTTTAGTTAAGCCATATTGCAGTGCTATGTGTCAGTTTTATGGCATCTCATTTTCATACAGTAATTATTATGCAATAATATATAATCTACTTTTTCACGAAGGAAATGGTACTTGAACACTATAACTACAACATATACTTTAGTATATTCATGTTATAGCCGGATACGATACTAATAATCCTGTTATTGTCCAAAACTGTTTAACTAAGATATTGTGCATTTGCCCAGCTGCAGCTTAGCCTCAATTAAGGTCTAATTTATAAAAGAATAAAAGAAGGAAAAAACAAAATGGTAAAGAGGAAATGTTTTTTCCATGTACGCAGCTACAATAATTATAAAGAGAAATCCGCTGTGAAAACTTCAAACGTGTAGACTTTTTTGACTACCGGTCTTTCATTTTCATTATAAATTTGTTTGGTAGATTGAAAGATCCCCAGATTGTAGCGAGTATTAAGTCTTACGCATTAGGATTACACTTCATCTGTAAGGAGAAATAAATAGATTATAAACCTACTAACATGACTTTCGTCTTTGATCCGCATTTTTTACTTTCTCCTTTGCAGATTTTTTGTGTTGCTCTTTGTATATTTGGCAGCTGGTATAGCGTTCAACAAATTCAGACACGAGGCTAAAGGACTTGAGTTGCTACCAAATCTTGGTTTCTGGTCAAAACTTCCGGGACTTGTAAGGGTATGACAGTATTTGTTTATCTTAAGTAGGTTTTGTTCTTACTACAAATGTATGTACAGAGATACATGTTTGCTTTTCTTCAGTAAAATATTTCCCCAGAATAATGGACCTGTGACGTCATTTTGACCTAATTATCTTTAAATAAAGAAAGAAAACTGACACCATCTGTCCCAGTTTCTAGAGGTTTCGGCTGCTGACTTCAGCAGACATTTATATGATTATCTGCGAAAGAAAGGGGTTGTTAAAAGGTCGTTACTCGAACTAGTTCTGTCAATACACCATGCTTTATGACTAAGTGTGTAATTATTACTTGTAATATTATCTTTATCAATACATCATAGATAATTTCCAGACATGTAAGACGCATCAGAATTAAAGTTTTACGTCCTCGCGGCCACTAACATACTGCATCTTCTCAAATGTTATTGACTCTATAGAACGCATTTTTATGGCATCAGATATTAGCTTCTATGTCATAAAGGGTCTCCAGATCATAGGGAGAAATATCGTACCGAGGACAATGCTATTTAGCTGTACATTTTCTCATAAAATCAGTCGGAAGTGGTATATTAGATTTTGTAAGATGTCGCAAAATTTTTACAAATGTGTGTCATAAACCGTTAATATAATAAAATCCAACTAGCTATTACATTCCTTTCAAGATAATAATTTCCACCAGGCATGTCACGTGATTTTGGACGAAAGGAAATAAATAACAAATTGATTTTTAATTACATATTTACTTATTACAGTTAAAATCAATGATTTTTTTTAAAACAAAAGAAAGATAAACGAAAATAGTAATTTCTTTTGTTTTAAAATTTCATCTGTACAAATGGGCTTGCATGGTGCTAGGATGATTATTCTGGGTCAGCGTCAGAAACCTCGATACAGCTGACAAAATGTGGTATTATAGTCGTTTCATTATTAACATTATGATTTTGGACATGTTTTGATCATTAATGGCACAAGATTACAATCTTAGCACTGTGCAAGCCCCCATAGCTGTGAAGGGAGGTCACTGCGAAGATTTAGTTACTTCCCCTATGGATACAGATATTGTACTGGAAGGGAAGTAACCGCACCCTGTAACTTATTAAGGGAAGTAACTGCAGCGCAGGATTATGGAGGCAGGGGACAGTAGATGTTTCCTAATCACACAACGCGTTTAGCTGTCGTCTGAACCGGCACTCTCTTTCTAAGAATAAGAACCTGAATATCAAGTGAACCATACTTGACTGCATGTTCATTTATCTACAAATTCCAATATTTACCTGTCTGGAATCTCTCAACAACTCTAGTCTGCCAAGAATCAAGGTCGTGAAAACTTATGGTATCTGACCGTTTTTCTACCTGAATTAGAATGCAATAAAAATATTAGGGAAAACTTAAGGGTCGAAGGATACACTAAGCGACTCAGATGGGTCCATACCTGACTGCAAAAGGCACAACAATGTACGCCTTTCAGTATTCAATTTTTCAGAAAAGTCAGCTGTTTTAGGCCTCCCTCACTTTGAACTTGACAGTGTGACGGTGTTTTGGCATTATAACTTTTAATGTTACAATGCCATGACCAAGGTCAAAAAACGACTGTCTTTTAATTCAAGAATGTCAGTCGCAGTAATTGATTATCACTTAATAAATATTTTAAATGATATTGATTCTCTTCTCATTTCTTGGATTAGCCCTAAATTGTGATTTCAGACCCTGATCACAAGGCAAACAGAGCAAGCAACTGTCCCCTGACACCTGTAAGCTTGTATTCTCAGGCAATCTGCAGAATAAATGACCGAGCTTTGCTTATTAAATATTTTGCTAACGTTAGTTACTCTTTCTTGTGACATGATGATAACTTTGAAAAATGACATAACGTACGCTGACGGAGTGTCCGTCAGTAGCGTATCATATCCCAATATCTTGTTGTCGATGAGATGAATTTTCATCATGATGTTTTCTCTTTTCTCAAGGACGGATGTGCATACAGCATGGCAGTAGTTTGCAGAAAGCGCAGTGTCTACGTCTCAATGTGAAATGTGTGTACATATTTCCACACAGTTGTAGCCGAGATAT
Source organism: Cyclina sinensis (assembly GCA_012932295.1). Lineage (NCBI taxonomy): Eukaryota > Metazoa > Mollusca > Bivalvia > Venerida > Veneridae > Cyclina > Cyclina sinensis. Next base: position 30,732,297 of record JAAONU010000004.1, read on the forward strand.
AAAAAACTTGGACAGGAACGTTTGTCGCTGCTTGTGTCTGTGACACCTGAGATACTAGTAGACTGTTTTATCAGCTTTTCGCTTTTTAAAGATAACAAATGGAGACACAGTAAAATCATTAACATGTATTTCCTCTGGATAACTCGTCGCTTCACGGCTAACTTTACCAAAACCGAGCGACCGACGTTTTGTTTTTTGTTTTTTTAATAATGTACGGGATTTTTGCATTCTATGTTATTTCGTTTCACTGTTTGCTGAAATATTCTTTGAGAAACAAGAAATGTCCTATGAGTGTTATTTTAATATATAAATAATAAAAACGACACACTGGTAATTTATGTGCACCAAAGCACTGCTTCAGAAAGAAAGGTTTCGAGTTGTTGTAATTACAGTGGTATTAACGTCACATGACTTTGGGAAAGTTTAGAATAGTTTACAGTCATTTTAGTTAGAAAAGTTTGATGATAGAAAATACTAAATACCAAAGTATCTCCACTTTTATTTAAACATTTTGCCCTTTGCTAAAAGTTTTGTCATATATTCCCTTTAAATTGACAAGTTCAAAGCCCTTTTGAACTTTTACAAGAAAGGTTTACGTCACCATTATTCTATGTACAAAATTATATGATCAGATGTATACTAATAAATGTATTAAAATTTTATAGTTTTCCAATGACCTATCTTGCATACGGCAAAACTGCTTGAATCAGAATCTCCTTGAATCCGGCATTAAAATATTTTTGACCTATCAGTAAATCATAAGAATTCAGTAAGCTATTCATAAAATGACAGTGAAGCTGGCTGGCAGTATCTGTTGGCAGTTTTATAGATGGTAATTCAAACCCTTTCTATTTTCAAGAATGTATTAGTTTGAATTTAAAAATTTCAACTGGCAGTTAGACATTGACGAAACATGAATCATTTTCTACAAAAATTTAAATTAATTTAAAACCTAAAAAGTACTGTCATAGTCCCGCTCGAAACTCAGCAACTCGCTCAAATCCCTAATTCACTTCTAGAGGACAGCTGGTAAATCGCAGGTTGGAAAAATATATAACTAGTAAAATCTATATATAGAAAACCCAATCCGTTTAAACATAAATATAAATGAAGTTAATACCTCAACAAAGCTGTACCTCTCCACGCTGGGTTAATCAGATAAGTCAGGCGTTCAAATCCCAAACTACCTTCATGATGATGATGATGATGATTATTATTATTATTAATATGTTTTTGTCGTTTTCTAGGGTTCCTTACAAAAATATTATTCCTTTCAAGTGAGTAACGGATGCGGACAATCATTCTTTGGCAATCAAGAAACATTTGTTGGAAAGGATATAATTATACACAGTCTTCAGACCTATTACAAATAGACCTGCGTTTGTTTAAAGAGGCTTCATTCTCCTGTATGCATATTTTGAAACCATAAGGATTAAATTTCAAACACGATAGAGTGGCAGTAACCTCTTCTATTTAACATGTGCGGCGAATATGAGATTTTGATACGTCGTATGTCTTGAAAACAATGTTTTACTCGTTGATATCAAACGGAGATTTTCATTTCAGATATACATGTTTTTTAATAAAGTAAAGTGAAAGTAAAGTGCTTGTTTATTATAGTGTCAATCTTACTGAAAGGGCAAGCCTCCCGGGCTTATGAGACACCTCTAATAGTGTACACATTTACTCCCCGATTCCTTATACTATGTGCCAGGCGCCAGGCAGACAGGCAATCGGTAACCTTTCTTTAACTAGCTGGCGGTTCACCAACGGCCGCATCAAAACAAGCCCCCGACGGGACTCGAACCTTCGACCTCCCGCTCCGTAAGAGGACGCCTTCACCACTAGGCCACGGAGACGGTTTGAATTTGAAAAATGAATAGAAGCAAAGATTAACGATATATAATCAGCTGAATCATATATCTATATACATAGTTTGAAAATTTGTTTCAAAAGTCCATATTACCAACAACCTTTTGGGAGGTAGCTGGGATTTAGAGCGAATCGACAACTGGGTTACCTGATCATACCAGCAGGGCGAAGACAGTAATTGTTCTATAAAGATATTCACTTTATTTATATTTCTGTAGACACTGATTCATATTTCTCCAAACATACGTGGCAGTAATTATTGTAAATTTCGAATAAACAATTGCCTTCATGAGTGGTAGGGATTCGAATAACTAGCTTTCAACTGTCCATCACCTTGACAATCATATTAATGTAATATCGCTCTGCGATTCCACTGTCTCCAGAACATTTCTTCATAATAAATTGTATATTTTGGTCGTTAATTTGAAATACATTTTTTTCTTTATTGTTTTACAAAACAAATGTTCTCTTTCATATATTACAAGCAAGTTTTTCGTCTTAATTTAAAGTCATTCTCTAAAGTTCTTCTGACACCTTGCATTATCTCTTAAGCAAAGAAAACATGCGTCATATTGCAAAAAAATCTGTCTGAGGTCTGAGCTTCAAAAACCAATTTCTTTCAAATATGTGATACAGCGGTCATTTCACTTTGATCCAGAAGTATTCGCCTCACCAATCTGTGTCCTGTACCGACTGACCTCTATCCCTTCCCAGTGCTGATTCTTCAGTGGTTTCATATATCTAATAAGAGAAAATAATGTCAGTAAAAGATTACAAGTAGGTTTCACTTACAGCAGAATTTATTTTACGTAATGGAATGATTTATGAATACTTTGGTATATATGTCTCTGTGCAAACTCTTGCACTCATGTTTGCATCAAACAAAACGAGTAACTATTCCGGTGTAAGTTTATCTAATAACATTAGAATTAATAAAACTTTAATGACTAAAAATTAGTTTTGCTTGCTAACTTTCACTTTGTGTAGAGTACAAGTCATTGAACTGAGATCTTAGCTAAGATCAAGGTCACATACTTTTCCATGACGTCATCTAACACCTTCTGTTCGTTTAGCGTCAGAGGAGTTGCCATGGATTCAAGATTCTTCTGCATATTAGCCAAACTGAAAAAAAAGTGTTTTTTTTTTTTTCTCAAAATAAATGTTATACAATTAGTAAAAACGCTAGCACTTGTGCAAAACGAAAATAAACTGTACTACGGTTTGGAGATAACTTATATACTTTGTAGTGTGGTCATTAACACAAGCATTCTTCCTTTTATACATTCTTCCATACACTAAAGATACGACGCTTTACCCACGGGTATTGATAAAGGATATCAGATCTAAGAGCTTTGACTTAGTGGAAAACATGGCATTCTTAGATTCATATGAACATTAAAAGAATAGAAGTATCATATACTTCCTTGAATGATGACATCCATTTTCTCGACAGGTCTGTATGCATATATATGGTGTGCTCCTTAGAACTTGACGAAATGGGATGATTATAGAATTGACTGTATATAGAATGAGTACAAGAAAAGGGCGATGGTAAAAAGCCATGTTACCTTGCCGTGCTGACAAGCGTGGTGGCAACTCCAGGCTGACTCACGGTGAATTTAAGAGCTAAACGTGATATATCTATACCTCTTTCCTGCAAAAGAAGATTGGTGTCTTCAGCGTCTTCTGCCATTTAACAGTAGTTCTTGAATAGAATCTGCCACTTAAACTGTTCTATAAATGTTTCAAATAGAATTACGCTAAATACACAGGTATATCCTTTTTTGCAAACTGTTGGTCAGCTTGTTACCATATACATGTAATTCAATGTAAAACAATCGTATACAAGTCGTATAGAAAATCTTACCTGGCAGAAGGAGGCAGCATTTTTACATGCATCTTTTATGTTCTGCTGGGCCGGATGCCAGGCTGGAGGCCCTCGATTAGACAACAGCCCCATACTGATGGCCGAGGCATTTATGACACCTACTCCTTGTTCCTAGAAACATGAGTTTAAAATAGCTACAGCATACACAAAAATGTGGACTAGTTCATAGAACTGAAAAGAAATCGTTTAAGAAGATAAACAAAGAATGAGACATGAATTATTAGAGGGCAGCTAGACTTGTAAAATAGAGTCGTTCTTTTCAAACTCATTTTTTGTAAATCTACAACAGACAGAACAGTAAACAAACGGAATATAATATTTGTATGATTTCCATTTCTATGACTAACATGTTATTCAAAACATATATTAGGAGATGAGGGAAAACGGCCCTGAAACAACGTGGTCATTCACCTCACCGAACAATGTGTTCAGCCTTTCAATGAGGATTTATTATTCATACTAAAATCGAACCTTTTAATTAAGTAGCCGACTTTTTATCAAAACAAGAACTTTCTTTTTCAACATTTTACATTTCCCTGCTAATAAGCTGTCGTATCAATGATCATGCCCATCTTCCGTCAACTGCAAACCAAGCAGACTTACTTCCCTTATCGAAACTGCTTTCACAAATTAATGAGTACATGTATCAACTATTTGTACTGTATCCCTTTGTCTAATTGCCTTGAGCAAATCTTTTTATTTTAAGACATGACTTTAAACAATGAAAAAACAACTTGAATGAAGTTTAAAATTTGCTGTTATCGTCACAGGACATGCGTGAATGCAGCTGTAACTGTTCTGTGTGGGAAGTAACCACTGCGTGCAGTATGCAGTTACTGTTTAAACTACACGCAACAGGTACTTCCCTTTACTGATTCGTAGGGAGAAGTAACTCGGGGTAAATCTGGTAGGGAATACGCCCAAAAAAAAGTATTTGTACTGTATCCCTTTGTCTAATTGCCTTGAGCAAATCTTTTTATTTTAAGACATGACTTTAAACAATGAAAAAACAACTTGAATGAAGTTTAAAATTTGCTGTTATCGTCACAGGACATGCGTGAATGCAGCTGTAACTGTTCTGTGTGGGAAGTAACCACTGCGTGCAGTATGCAGTTACTGTTTAAACTACACGCAACAGGTACTTCCCTTTACTGATTCGTAGGGAGAAGTAACTCGGGGTAAATCTGGTAGGGAATACGCCAAAAAAAAAAGTATTTGTACTGTATCCCTTTGTCTAATTGCCTTGAGCAAATCTTTTTATTTTAAGACATGACTTTAAACAATGAAAAAACAACTTGAATGAAGTTTAAAATTTGCTGTTATCGTCACAGGACATGCGTGAATGCAGGTGTAACTGTTCTGTGTGGGAAGCAACCACTGCTTGCAGTATGCAGCTACTGTTTAAACTACACGCAACAGGTACTTCCCTTTACTGATTCGTAGGGAGAAGTAACTCGGGGTAAATCTGGTAGGGAATACGCCCAAAAACATCAGTAAAAGTGATTCGATAATTGAAAATAGATCAAACATAACGTCAGAGCGACTGGGAAATTGTCAGTAACTTACATTAAAGTAAGGCATATAGTCTTGAAGTGCGTTGTCATTCATACATCCACGGCAGTAAGTTAATATCGTATCTATCTTTACCTGGCTTCTTGTTAAAACTGTTCTGGAAGAAATAAAATGTGAAACTATGTTTCAAAATAACGCGTTGTCAGCACTAGTTAAAGTTAAAGTTAAACCGTTTTTCTTGAAAGACAGAGAACTCTTTACTTTTCTTCACATATGGACGGATACACGGTAGTTTCATATTAACAGAACACTTCTGAACAAAGAAAGGTGTAAAAAGAGTAAAATTGTTCAGAAAAGTTGGAACAAAAAGTGTATAATATACATGTACTATCTTATATGCATGCAGTTAAACTGAATATGTAATTCTCCCCACGGTCAGACCCACGTGTGAGTGTAGAGAGCCACGTGTGAGTGTAGACAGCTCCACGTGTGAGTGTAGAGAGCTCCACGTGTGAGTGTAGACAGTTCCACGTGTTAGTGTAGAGAGCCCCACGTGTGAGTGTAGAGAGCTCCACGTGTGAGTTTAGAGAGCTCCACGTGTGAGTGTAGAGAGCCACGTGCAACCTTCATAACATTTCTTTTAACCAGCTGTCAGTGACATTTATACAAAAGTTCAGTAATTGTCAGATTATACAAAATCATGTAAACGGTGCTGTTCTTTTAAAAACCGAACAGATAAATATTAAAAATGAACCTGTTTGAAATTCAAGTTACATTTCACCTACTTGAAATTTTCCAGAGGATACCCAGTGATACCGATAAACTTAGCTTTCCCCGCGTCCTTCACCTTCTGAAGTGCTGGTAAAGTTTCGTTAATGATCAGGTCAAGGTTTGATGCAAATTCCATATCATGAACCTATAACCAGGGAAAGGATAGAATATAAACATACTAAGTGACATAATGTCATTTGTTGCATGAATGGTCGGTGAACCAAGAACAAGTCTTAAACGCTCAGGGTAAAGGGAAAGAAAAGAGTTAATGGGAATGTTTGGATGACAACAACAGAGAAGAAACGTTGTAAGAGTAATGATGCTGTGGGGGAAAAACAGGCTAAAATGGTAGAGAAGAAGGAGGAAATAGTTTGTGTGAAAAATATAAAAACGCATACACACATATATGTGTGTATAACAGGTTGAATACTTTTTACATCTTTACACGTTGTTATTTATGTTAATTATAAACATCTGGACTAGGACTAGTTTATGAATAAAACAAAGATTAGGAAAAAACGTGCGGGAAAACACAGTGTGTGGGAAATTGATTTTTGTTATTTTTGTTTAGTAAACAAACCGCCTCATTGATGCAATCGTGGTGAACTAGCATTTCAACATTTCAATCATTGGAGCAAATATACTGTAGTGTACCTGAATAACGTCAACATAATCCAGCCCTAATCTTTGTAGACTCTCGTCTACACTGCGTATAACCCTCTCAGCCCGAAAATCGAACATTTCCATCGGATCCGGAAGATACCGACCAACTTTTGTCGTTAGATAGTAAGCAGACCGCGGGATATTTGCAAGCCCTTTTCCAAGAACGGTCTCCGATTTCCCATGTCCGTACCAAGGGGCGGTGTCTATTAAATTGATTCCGCTACGCACAGCGAGATCGAGAACTTGTAAACTTTCGCCGTCGTCCGTATCACGGAAAACACTACCAAAGGACGAAGCGCCTGTAACATTAGAATGATGTAGTTATTATGCATTTGATAAAAAAAATAGGTGTCAGCCTTACCAAAAAATAAAAGTGGTGACTTCTATAGCTTACCGATAGTGAAGATGATGGAATTAGAAACACATGGCTCTGACTGCATATGGTAATTTCAAAATTCTTCCAAAAATTATGCGGTAATGGAATTCAGTACTCTTCGGTATATAAATATGCCACTTGCGACTTGATGCTCCGAATGTGTGCTAAGATATGTATCAAGTTTGATTGATTGATTTATTTATTGATTTATTTATTTATTTCGTACGTCATTGTCTCCATCAAAGCCTCAGTTTACATTCAGTTTGATTTTATCCCTACCATCAAAACCCGTGCAGTACAGGATTTTAAACACAGGTCTATTACACTCACCTAAACTTAACGATGATACCGACATTCCCGTATTGCCCAGTTGGTTATATGTCACCTTGATAACAGCTGTGTCGTCATGGAAACCGGAAACATATGTCTTTTGATCCATCTTTCAAACGTGACGATAACACCTGATTACAAAATTACTATAACGTTTATTGTTTATGTTCATTAAGATAAAATAAGATAAGCTTTATTTAAAGTCGGCAAGACAGGAACAACATAACATAAGCTCTAATGAGCTTTTAAACCGACTATAAACCGACTATTTCCGTAGCTTTATCGAACATTTGCCTTGTAAAACATATTTCACAGGTGGTGAAAATAAAAGGTGTAAGTGGCTCCATTTCGGTGGTTTTCAAAGTGACTGTAAAGCGACAGCAAAGATTTTATCTAATATTATGTTATTTGAAATCAATTTAACGCTCGCATGGATGAAACGTACCTTTTAAACATTTGATGAGGTCAAGGTCAATATTATAGTCTTTGGTATTTAAACTGAAATACGCAGCTTTTTTGGAAAACTAGAAAAAAATCTGTTACGCTTTAACATTGGAAAGTATTTGCGTTCAGGTCAGTAATGTATGACATTTAGGAAAGATGCAAAGTTTAATCGTAGCTAGCAGTTAAATACCGTGAACACCTTGAACTGTTTGTGTAATTTGGTTAAACCAGGGACCTAAAATTTAGGTCTTAGGTTTAACACTCATTACAGAGATTCTTGTTCAAGTCATTTATGCTTAATGTAAAGTAAATAATATAAAACTTACTTAACACAGTACAAATATCCAAACTACCACGACACGTCATTCAGTCCGATAGGCATAGTAACAGTATAGATGTTATCAATAGAGGAACGATAAACTGGTGAAAAAAAAGAAAAGCATCCAATCCTTATATAACATTTACTTCTATTTTTGTTACTAATAGTAGCAATATATATAAAAAACTAAAGATACTTGGTACAAACCACAATAGAAACACTGTAATTTACATTTGGAAGAAATTAATTCGTTAGACGACAACGACTCCAGTCAAGGTATTCGTCGTGAATGAAAACAAATGGCGGCGCCCATGTTGCAAATGTCACAATAATAACCATGTTTTTGACATGTAAAATAGGCGTTTGAAAATGATTAGTTCAGCCATTTAAGAGAATATTCTTCAGTAGGTAAGAGAGATAGCTTTATTTCAATATTTATCTAGCAAACCCACGATCTTGGAAATAACATTCAGTAACAATAAACATATTTTTTTTAATTTTTCAAGACGGTGTCAAGATTCTTCTTTCAAAATGTGTAAAAATCACGAAGTATTCAAAATTATTCATTTTGTGGTGATTTAACTCTGATCAGGTAGAAGAGATAAACACGCTTTTTCTGGTGACCAAAATACATGTAGCTAAAGTCATTTCAACTGAACACAAATTAAACTGAAATTTTCCTTACCTTAGGCCACGTCAATAAGTTTGATAAGAAGTCAGCAAAAAATTGAAATATTATTCTCTGCCTTCAAGTTATTTTAGGCTCAAGAAAAATGGCACGGACTTTGGTGGAATGATGTGCAAAGTCGAAAGCCTGTTACTGAAATGTATAGCGATCACAGGCTGCAGATGTTTATCCAAAGCAGGGTTTTTCAAATAGCATTTCCAAAGTTACAGTGTATCTAACATTGTTTATTGTATCATTTGATTTTAACTGATGAACCATACTCATCATAACACAAACATACCTAAAAAATGACACCATGGTGGTTCGATCAATTAAATCAGTGATTTTTCTCCTGGTGTCAATTTTTTCTAGAAGAAGGTATTTTCAAACTGTACACTGAATATAAGGCTAATATTCATATATAATGTTTAATATACATTTAATGTTTAAAAAAGTGGGCAAATATATGATGCAGTTTCTGAAATTCTGGTAACCATTGTACCAAAATCTTTGGTTCTGGCTAGCTTTTATGGAATATAGCCTTGAAAATGCCTGGAAAATGTTTTCAAAGTGTCTGTAAAATACACGAGCATGACATCCACAAAGTGTAAAACTGCTATTATTTCAGCTATTTTGTAGATAGTCAGTTAGATTTATATGTATTCTGTATGCAGAGTTATAACCTAGATATTTATGTACAGTCTGTAGGCAATGTCATACCTTTAGTGTAAAAGATAAATGCTGGAAGGGTTTACTGACCATTATATGAAATATATTGATCAAAACTTGAACCAGTAGGAACACTTTTTTTTCTTTGTATTTCAGGTCAATACCATGGCTACCAGTTCTCCAAAAAAAGCTCAGCGGGTGAAGCCAAAGTCGTACTCCATCTGCTTGTTATACAATACTGCAGAGGCTCAGCACAAACTTTCTGGCTTAAAGTTGGCTTCCTGTAACCGAAGTTTAAAAACAAAAGCTGAAGATGTAGCTAATCAAGGTATACAAGGGTGCATCAATAAATTCGTAAACTAATTCAATAGCGGGGAAATAATTTAATTCAAGTACCTAAAATGATTACTCCTTCTCAAAGTAGCATCCCATGCACGATTTGCACTTGTCCCATCTCTCGACCCATGACTCGAACACGTGTTGTAGCCCATCACGTGACATCTCCTGCAGCTGTCTGTCCATGGCACACCTCAGTTCCTCTCTTGACTCAAATTTTGTACCACGAAGACTGTTTTTTAAAGTTGGAAACAGCTAAAAGTCACAAATTGCTAGGTCCGGGCTGTAGGGTGGGTGCGGTAACAGTTTGACGTCAAGTTTTTCTAGTGTATCCATGACAACGTGGCTTGAATGGCTCGGCGCGTTGTCGTGATGTAATATGAATCCGGACCTAAGTAGATGTGGGCCCTTTCTCCTTATTGCCGCCATGAGTTCCGTTCTAAGTAATGTTGCATAATAGTTCCCAGTGACTGTCGTTTTCGGAGGAACATAGTGGTTTAGCACTACACCATATGTATCACAGAATATAATGGCCATAACCTTCCCGGCTGACTTGGATATTATCTCTTTTGTAGGGGAAGGCGGGGAAGGATGCTTCCAGACAGAACTCTGACATTTGCTTTCAGGTTCAAAAAAGTGAATCCACGTTTCATCACATGTTATCACTCGATTTAGAAAGTAATCGCCTTCTTCACGATACCTCCTGTCGTACTGCTGACACATATTCACCCTTACCCCCATCTGCTCCGACGTCAACAAAAGAGGCATCCATCTTGCTGAAACGCGGCGCATTCCTAATCTATCAGTCATAATACCCTGAGCTGTACCATATGAAATAGCGAACTTATCTGCTACGTGCTCCACACTTACTCGTCTATCTCGGAGTATGTACTCCTGAATGGCCGCCACTGTTTCTTCATCTGTTACAGTCACTGGTCTACCTGCACGACTGTCGTCTTCAGTTGCCTCTCTACCGTCTTTAAACCGCTTCATTCACTTTGAAGTGGCACCTTTTGACAGAGCAGCCTCTCCGTAAACTTTTTACAAATCTTCAAGAATATCAGAAAAAGACTTTCCAAGTTTTGTGTAAAAGTTTATAACGATGCGCTGATCGTTGACCCTGTGTGATGCCATTTTCGAATGGACGCCCGTAACGTGACGTCGTTTACAGTTTATGACATCATAAGTGATGACGTCAAAATTTTGTACATAGTACGATTCATTTTGAAATAATCTGTTTTCACAGGATTTAAAGTTTCATTTTAAACGGACTAGTAGTTTTGACGCTATTGAATTAGTTTACGAATTTATTGATGCACCCTCGTAATTCTGTTCAACCTACATTATTCAGTAGCCTGTAAGTGTGTAGTTATGTTTCTTTGATTTTAAGCAGAGTTAATGCCCTTTAATGTTTTCAGTTTTACAATGACTAGTGCAGATGACTCCTCTGTCACCACCAGGTTGAATTCATCCAAATTTCACACACATGTTCACTGTCAAGCCTTATTTTTCTCTTATATGTTTTTAGTTGAGTTTAACCTTTTTTAATGGCTTTTCTAAATATCAGGCTTCTACAGAGGTATACTAAGTTATTCTTCTTTAAGCCATACAGTTTTAAAATAACATTCCAGCTATACAAATTTGTTTTCCTGTGATGTTTGGTAAGAAATACTTCAATTTGTGTAAATTTAATGTATTGAAAGACTTAAGATGTGACAGTCTTTTCGGTGGTGTTTGAATCTTTGCAAAGTCTGTACATAAATAAATGACTTTCATAGAATAAAAATTGATATAATATCAAAACATTCCTCAATGATAACAGTACTTCTTTCTATGACCTAAAGGTGTGATACTAAAACCAAAATAACTCTAGAGATCAGATCCTTTTTTGATTTGATGAATCACGTTTCAAATTGTGTAAGAATTTTGATTTTCAGAGCAGGAAGAGGGTACAGAACCAGAGCCTCTGCAGTTAGCTGTTTCTGACAAAATGTCGTGTAATTATTGCGATGCTGTGTTTGCCCATCGTCCGGAGCAGGTAACTCACAAGCTTTCATTCTCAGAGCCAAATTTAAAAATTTCTTCTAAAGTAACTGATTACAAGCATGTAAAGTTTTTGCCTGTACACATTCTAATCTCATTGGACTTGCATGTACTATGTTCCATATCGTGTGTAGTCCTTTAGATACACTTGTTGATAGTTACTCTTATGGGTTACAAATTGAAGCCAAATGCTTAAATGCCAAATACAGGCTTGAAAGGATTGCCTTTGTAATAGTTTAATTGGACATAGAGAAAAAAACCCGACAGAATGTTGTTGTTGTTGTTGTTGTTATATTTGTAGAAGAGGCATTATAGATCAGACTGGCACAGATACAATCTGAAGCAAAGACTGAAGGGTAAAGACAGGATAACAGAAGACCAGTTTGAGGACATATCAGGTAAGGCACATTTAGGCCTGATAGCTTCTTAATTCTATAATTCAGTATCCATTTTTAGCTTGATTATACAAAGTATATGGAGAGCTTTCCTAATCACCCTGGCATCTGGGTCCAGATTTCTGATAAAGTTTTTGTGCAGTAAAATATTTTTTACTATAACTTCTTTATTTCTTTAGGGATTAACTTCAGACTTCGAATATTTGTTCCTTATCATCACCCACATCATATATGGTAAGGTTCATATCTCTAGAACCCATATTTCCAGAATAATCTACCCTTTTAACTTAGAATATTCCTTAAAAATTGTAATATTTTAGTATAACTTCTTTATTTCTTGAGGGATTTACTTCAGACTTCAAATATTTGTTCCTTATCATCACCCACATCATATATAGTAAGGTTCATATCTCTAGAACCCATATTTCCAGAATTACCTCCCCTTAAACTTTACATTTTTTTCTGAAGAATTGTGATATTTTACTATAACTTCTTTATTTCTTGCGGGATCTTAGTGTTTTGATATTTTGTGTGTAGCATCGTTTAGAGGCCCTCTACCATGTTGGTTCAGGTCATGACCTCAGTGTCAATATTGGCTGCGCCCTGACATTAATATCCACAATCCCCCAAAAAACAAAAAAAGTAAATTTTTTAAAATAATTTTTTTGGGGGTGTTTTTTATGCATCTATACTTGATCTGATTTCTTTTTTTCTCTTGCTGCTTTTGTTCTGTTAGGCATAGGTACTCCCCCTACCACCAACTTCACCAAATCCCCATCCACCCCCCTAAAAAAAGAAGAAGAAAAAAAGAATTTATTTTACCCTTGCTGCTCCCCTTCCACCCCCACCCTTTAAGAAAAAAGGAATTCTTTATTTTTCTCTTTTTCTGGCATGTAGGTACTTGCAAAATTCTTTTTAACTCAGGGTTTTAATTAAGACCTGGGAGCTGGGTAAATTAACCGGCTGTTTCGACCATACTCTCGGCTATTTTGTGCTGTCTAGGTTTGTTTTTAAGAAAATAAGAAACAAAAATTTATTAAATGTTCAGAAGAAAGACAGAAAACTATTTATTAAACAATTGATGGTATTTACCATTATGAATGCCGACCCAAATGTACATTTGTACCTCGTGTGATTTGTATCAGCGATATAAGGTTACCTACAAACACCGCATTTTAAAAAGTGTTAGAGCATTCTTGAGTAGATTCTCTGCAAATATTCTCATGCTTCATCAGCAGTGATCCTTTTCTACAGATACCCACACATTGGGTATCAATGATCAGGTCGTGCAAAATAAAACTCTGATTTCCATCAGCATTGTTGATATAAAAATCCCCATAAAAATGTCAAAGATATTGAATATCCTATTCAGTAAACATTCTCGCAGAAAGTGTGGTGTTACTATTTAATTGTTTTTAGAAAATTAGGTTTGAATACATCAGATGTAGTTCCTGCTTGAAACAGCATGTGGTGTTAGGAGCTTGTAAAGTGACATAATGTGAATATCAGTAAGGAGAATTTTATGGAAAATTAATTTCGCTCAAAGTTAAAGGTCAAATCTTATATTTAGGAACCAATTAAAAATTGAGACCAAATATATATTGTGTGTACTGTATCATGAGCTCAACAAATGATATTGTGTATTTTTAAGTCAACTGTCAAACATGTTATGTATCAATATAAGGCATCCTAAAACATTAGGATAATCAGAGAAAGTAAAATCACTTTGGATGAAAAAGAACAGTTGAAAATTGCCAAAAGGTTTTGTTTTCAATAAAAAACAGTAATGTCAGTGAAACGTGTGCTTAATGCAGCAGTTCAAACAGAAGCTTTGACTGTTGACAGTGTGATTTCACCTGAAGAATTATCAAACACATATTAATGGATGAGGTTGTAGCTCATGACAAGGCCATTGGTCTTGAAGACCTTAGGAGTGGTTAAGATTCAGGTTATGAATAAATGCATGTGTAGTTTGTAAGTCTTGAGTAAAATTAAAAACATTTTTATGCCTTATTATACATCTAAAGACTACAAATTAGCCTACTGTTGTCCCTACAAGTCTCTTTCCAATGGGGCTTTGCCAGCCTAGACCCCCGCCTACTTTTAACAACTACTTTTCTACCAGTATTTTCAAACTTAATGAAACCCCTGTCATTTCCTTATTTTGATTTTTTTTTGGATGGGTAGGTACTTGCAAGTTGTTTCTGATAAATAAAACAGATGCGAGTTGGTGCCACTCCACAATGCTATCTCTTTCATAACTATCTGTTACTTAAATAGTCGAGTGTGCTGTTTCCTTTGACAGCTCTTGTTTTACTTATAATAATCCTTATGAAATAAATATTTAATGTTTGTACAGATGATGGCTCAGATAAGTTCAAAACTTATTTATCACTGAATCAAAATTTAGATCATTAGCCAAATTCATAGAAAAACCTAGTGAAATCTGCAGAGACCGATTTTTGGACATATATATAACACATGCCCTGAGTATAACTGAAACCCAGATCTGAGAAGAGAGCAAAGCCCATACTTAGCTAACAAGGTCCCCAAAAAGATGAAATTTATTGACTCAGGAAGAGTTACTTCCCTTTGCTTCATGTTTTTCCATCTATTTAACTGACATGTCTTGTATATTCCTAGGCAATATCTCCAGTCTGTCAGGCAGTGACACAGAAAGTGAGGGGGAAACAGACACTGACCAACAAACCAGACCAGGAAGTGGGAAAAAATTGCCTGGTTCCCCTCGTAGACTGGTAAACTCAGGCAACACTAGTACTGACAGTGAAAGTGAATCTGGAAACCAGGTATTACTTTTTGTATTTTCAGCCACAAAACCTTTTGACAGTAGATAATAAGCTCCTACCCAAAGAGAGTATGCTGTGTTGGCTGCAGTTATGATACTACCTCACCTAAATTGACCAGTAGTTTAAATCAGCTTTTGAGCTTGATGCTATTGTTAATTAGCTCATCTTAGCACTGCTCAGGGTGAGCTTTTGGGATCGTTGATTGTCTGGTGTGCGTAGGCATGCGTTGTGGGTTGTCAACAATTTGACTTGAATGACTTCTCCTCCTAAACCGCTAAGCCAACATTGACAAAACATGCCTGGGATATTCCTTGCATGAAGCTCAACCAAAGTTGTTCAAAGAATTCAATTCCATCAAGAACTATGGTTGCTATGCCAACTGAAAGGAAAAACTTTGAAAATCTTCTTGTCTGAAACCACAGGGCCCTGAGCCTTAAGATTTGGTATGTAGCATTGTCTAGTGGACCCCTACCAAGTTTGTTCAAATTATGCCCCAGGGGTCAAATTTGGCCCTGCCCTGGGGGTCAATTGATTTTACATAGGCTTATATAGGGAAAACTTTGAAAATCTTTTCTGAAACCACAAGGCCCTGAGCCTTAAGATTTGGTATGTAGCATAGTCTAGTGGACCTCAACCAATTTTATTCAATTTATACGTCTGGGGTCAAATTTGGCCCCACCCTGGGGTCATTGGTTTTACATAGGCTTATATAGTGAAAACTTTGAAAATCTTCTTGTCTTAAACCACAAGGCTCTGAGCCTTAAGATTTGGTATGTAGCATTGTCTAGTGGACCTCTTCCAGTTTCTTCAAATTATACCCCTGGGGTCAAATTTGGCCCTGTCCCATGGGTCAGTTGATTTTACATAGGCTTATATAAGGAAAACTTTGAAAATATTCTTGTCTGAAACCACAAAGCCCTGAGCCTTAAGATTTGGTATGTAGCATTGTCTAGTGGACCTCTACCAAATTTGTTCAAATTATGCCACTGGGGTCAAATTTGGCCCTGCCCTGTGTCAGTTGATGTTACTAAAAAAATTCAGTATCAATTTAAATTTAGATTCTAGATCCAAAAGTTTTGATTTTCGACTTGGAGACTCCATTATTATACATGCAGAAAATATAAACTGCTGCAAATACATGTACAGGTAGAGAGAAACAGTTACTCAAATCATTTATCGCTAAGTGGCGCATTTGTGTTCAACTGTTTACATTATAATTGTTTGCACAACAATTTGAGCGTTTACTCTTAATCATTTGAGCAACGATTGTTAACACCTTTCAGGCTGCTAAATATCTCGCTTAAAGGGACAGTTTAGCACTTAGTACCAGAAAAACACATTGTTAAATCCGAAATATCGCAGCATCTGATATCGTTACTTGTGGAGTGTAAACGTATAGAATAAAGAAGGCTCGAGTTGGGACCATGACAACAGCAACGTTATAAGCAGTATGTCATTACAAGCCATATCGTTATAAGTGGAGTTTACTGTATATGCAAGGGAAATACTATTCTAGAACATTTTTAACATTTTGTGTATATTTTTCTTTTTTAGTCTGAGGATATAGCCAGAAGACTTCCAAAAGTTTATTTTAAAAACGATGAGGGAGAGATAATGTCACTATACCGATGTGTTCTTTGTCATAAGAAGGTAGGATCTTACTGGTCTTAAATATCCCATCTTCCAGAGTTTCTAATGGCTTTATGGCATATCTGTTGAAACAACTTTGGGAGCAAGTTATCAGTCCTGTGATATTTATGGCCATTTTATTTGGGTATATCACTTTCACCTATGAGTGTCTGTACAACAACAGTGTTAGATACATCAAAGAATTGTTATCTGTACAGCTTGGTACAGCAGAGACACCTCATTTTCTGACAACTCTCTTTTGTTAAGGAGAAACTAAAGAAACCGCGACCTCTTTTATATCCTGAAGCTGTTTTGTTTCCATTGAAAGTATTCTTATGATTGATGTTTTGTTAGAAACATATCAGATCAGTTGTTTTAAGAATATATTTATCTTGGAAATCTGTGGTGTAGTTTACCTTTTATCAGTTTAGAAACATGTTTTTTAGAATTCAGCACTACTTTTATGTCCAAATAATTATTGAAATGGTCTTTGATTTAATTTTATAATATATATGCCCCACAAATAGACATATAACTTAGTTACTAGCATTTTTTCAGTCCCACCCCAGTGACCCGGAAGACCTTGTAACCTTGGCAACAAGCATCCCTGACCACATGAACTGGGCAGTTTTCATGGCAGCTGGAGGACATTTTGCTGGAGCTGTTTTCAACAAGTAGGTCTCTTTTTATAATGTTTGAAATGCAGATTGTTTTATAACAATAATTTTTCTACTCTGCTTCTTTTTCTTCCTATATCAGACACTTCAGGTTATGTTTGTTGCAGTCTTTCAATATTTTTTTTTTTTAATTAATCTGTTTTTGTTATACTTTTTTATCCCCTGCCAAAGGTGGAGGGATATAGATTTGGCATTGTCCGTCCAGCTGATCGTCTTTGGTTTTGTTTGGAACATAACTCTAAAATATTGAAGTTATGAACCTTAAACATCATATGTGATTAGATCTTATTGAGTAGAAGTGCAGTGTTTAGATATTGCCAATCTTCACTTGATGATTTTGGAGTTACTCCCCTTTGTAATTTTTTTGTTTATATTTAATTTTTGTTTGGACCATAACTCAATAGCCCATTAGCCTCAGACTATATTGAAATAGTACCATTTAGCTAAATGCCATTTTGTATTAAGAACCAGTTACTTGAACTTATTTTGAATGGTTAAACCCCAATTTCCCTAAAACAGTTTATGTTCGTAATGTTAGTAGTATGTTAGTGTTGTTAATGGCTATTATCCATTGTTAAAGGGAAATTACTCTATTTGACTGTATAAAAAGAGACCTGGAGTAAAACCTCTTCCACAACTTGCCACAGATTTTTACCAAGTTATATAAATGATGTTCATGATGAGTAATACAATTTGATGTGTTCCTCAAAATATTTAATATCAAATATATTTCCCACTGGTATCTAGATATTTTTAATCAGTACAAAGCAGGGTTTTAATCACCTTTTGTCAGAATGATAATTATATCTGAAACCAAAAGACAGGGGTAAAAGAAATATACTGAGGTTCTTATACAATTACAAGCTTTGTATTAACTGAAGAGTGTTCCAATTGTCAAAATTCTTTGATTAATAGGTCTTGTGTTGCGTGGACTTATGCATTGCAAAAGTTTAAGGTCGGATTATAGATTATATAGATGTATCAATGTAAACATTGTAAATTATGTCATTAATGGCCCAGCCCTGGGGTCACTTGATTTTACAAAGGCTTATATGAGGAAGACTTAAATAATCTTCTTGTCTGAAACCACAAGACCTAGAACTTAGACATTTTGCCTAGAGCATCAGCTACAGGTGCTCTACCAATTTGGTTCAAATTATGCCCCTGGGGTCAGAATTGACCCCACCCCAGGGTTCATTTTTTTTTACACAGGCTTACATAGGGAAAACCTTGTAAAGTGTTCTGGTCTAAAGCCACACAGCCTAGATGTTAGATATTTTGCATGGAGCTTCAGTTAGAGGTCTTCTACCAAATTTGTTCAAATTATGCCCCTTGGGTCAAAATTAGCTGTACCCTGGGGTTACTTGATTTTACAAGGACTTATATAAGGAAAACCTTAAAAAATCTTCTTGTCTGAAACCACAAAGCAAAGGGCTAAGATTTTTGCATGGAACATCAACTAGAAGTCCTCTACCAAGATTCTTCATACTAAGTCTCAATGGTCATTAATGGCCCGGCCCAAGGGGTCACTTGATTTTATAAAGGCTTATAAAAGGAAGGCTGAAAAAAACTTCTTGTCTGAAACCACAAGGCCTAGAACTTAGATATTTTGCATGGAGTTTCAGATGGAGGTCCTCTACCAAATTTATTCAAATTAGCCCCTTAGGTGAAAATTGTCTCAACCCTGGGTGTCACTTGAATTTATATAAATTTATATAGGGAGAACCTTAAAAAAAGCTTCTGATGTCTGCTCAACAGCAGACCCAAATGCAAAGTATTCAGGTGCATGGTCCAGGGCCATCATGGCCCACTTGTTGTATTTAGATGTTTTTAGAACATTAATTTAGGTGTACCTCTTAAGAAGTTTTTTTTTTCGCTTATAAGAGCTTATAACATGACCAGTGTTTCATATTACTGAATGGATAAGCATGAAAGGAATCAGTGCATAGATCCAGTTTATTTGAAAACTTAAGGCCACCAACACACGAACGAATAACTTAATAAGTTTTAAAGCAATTAATGAAATGTATACTATTTATATATTAACCAAAGGTATTTTTTGTATGTTGGAAAACCAGTTTGTTTCTATTTTTAGACTGATTTAGCAATGGCTACATTTTGTAGATCATTTAAACTGCAGTTATATGTTTTATTTCATATCTTTAAATTGTTTAAAACCACTACAGAATTATTTTTTAAATGAAACAAAATATATGAGAAAAATAGAATTTCTTTCTTACAAAAATGGTTGTATAAAATGTAAAGAAACAGGTTTATGGGTGTGCTATAGAATTGCCTGCCATATTCAGAAATCAAACTTGTTAAGTTGTCGCCTTGTAAAAGGTGCCTTATATAAGATACCATATCTATTGTCATAATTGAGTGGGCCGGAGGTAGGTTGGTTATCGAATATTGCTTATACCCCCCAGCTCCATCATTAGTCCACTCACTTTTTTCTTGCCAGTCTCTTAACATTATTTTTTAAGTGTTTGAATGTTATAATGAAGAGAATTTTAGTGTCATTTTTTTAAGTTGTATAGAAGGCATGCATGCTGCAGGTATTACTATCAGTGGCAGCCGAGTCAGCATTCAGGCTTGTCCAGCCTATAATTTTTGTTCTAATCTGTGTGCTATAAAACATCCTGACAGTGTTTATAGACATAATCTCTCACTCATATTCTTTTGTCAGGTGCCCAACCCTTCTAACACCAGAGAAATGTCTCTTTTCTTTTTACTTAAAAATACTTGGATTATCGCTTGTCCTGAAAATAGCTGGAAAAGTTATAATCATATAATCATAGAACTTGGTGACAGTGCTTAGGTCATTATGTGAATATGTCTTGGTCATATTCTTGTGTTAGATAAAGGACACCTTTTACACCAGTATTATGCCTCTTTCACCTAATGGAAAAGATTCATATGCACATGACCAGCTTATTCATACAATAGTTCACTTTGTTTGCTTAAAGCAAGACTTTCATATTAAAGTTTCTTTTCAAACCAATTTGCACTGCACTCAGGCTACACCTTCAATTTCTCTGAATTATAGTCTTATATTTTATAAAAATAGAGTTTCTGTTACTTCAGCTATCATACAGTGACATGTGAATTTGTTAATAATGTCTAACTTAAACATATGCCGTCTGTTTTATGTAAGAGTCATTCCTTCTAGAAAGGAGCCAGTTATTTACCTTCCCCTAAACCACTAACCCTTAATGCTTTGTTTTATTTTTCATCATCCAGCATCACTTTAAGTTTCACTACCACAGACACAATTCTTAAGATGACAGTACATTGCATTAATAATCAAGTTGTTTGGTCAAACAGTAAATATGTCACTGACAGATATTTTAGTTTTATTGGAAAAACCAGTTGGTCTCTAATTTTAGATTGTTTGTTAAGAAAATTATTAAACTTCAATAAAGAATTTTGAATCATATCTTTTAATTAATGAAAACTCATATAAGGTTTTTGAAAGGTCTATAAACATTTAGCAAAACTTAAGCTTTCAGTATTTTAGAAATGTAAGGAATACTTTTAACAGAAATAATGTTAATTTATTCAAACAAAAATGCTTACAATATTCAGGAATAAAGCTTGTCATTTTATCTAGATGTTAAATGTGGCCTATATAAGATACATTATCATGTATAATGTTTGAGTGGTCCGGAGGTAGGTTGGTTACCTTAATGTGGCTTATACCCCCCAGCTCCATAATTTGTCCGCTCACATTTTTGACTCGTGTAGGAAGGATGTTTCTGCAAGTGTTTTATTTATCTATTGGAATCTTTGTATAAAACGTTATTGCACATTAGTTCTAACCAGAACTGATATATTACCTGGATTATCAATAGCATATATTCTGTTTATTTTAATTTATTGACTTCTTTTATCAAATACTCTATAGTTAGTGATGCAGTTTAAACAGTATGACTATGAAAGAAATTATATATTTACTTTTTTTGGCAGAATCTTGAATTGGAATGCTTAAAAATATGAACTAAAGTAGGAGAATTTTTTTATTGAGAAGTTTTAGAAAATTAAGTAAGGTATATCTCTGAAGAATTTTTTAATCATTTGCATACATAGTCCAGTGTTTCAGATATGGAATGGATATGCATGAAATAAAGTTTATTTGAAAAATTTAGGGGTCTAACACATGGATGAATTACTTAATACACTTTAAAGCAATTAATGAAATGAATACTATTTTAATAGTTAGTGTTGGAAAACCAATTTGTTTCTAATTTTAGACTGCTTTAGCAATGGCTTCATTCTGTTATTCATTTGAACTGCAGTTATATTTTTTATTTCATATCTTTTAATTGTTAAGAACAGATGTCGGATTATTTCACAAGTGAAACAAAATATATGAGAAAAACAGAATTTCTTTCTTTGTAAAACAGCTGTATAAAATGTAAAGAAACAGGTTTATAGGTGTGCTAGAGAATTGCCTGCCATATTCAGAAATCAAACTTGTTAATTGTCGCCTTGTAAAAGGTGGCCTATATAAGATACCGTATCTGTTGTCATAATTGAGTGGACCGGAGGTAGGTTGGTTATCGAATTGCTTATACCCCCCCAGCTCCATCATTAGTCCACTCACATTTTTTCTTGCAAGTGTCTTAACTTTATTTTTTAGTGTTTGCATGTAATAACGAAGAGAATTTTAGTGTGATAGGCATGCATGCTACAGGTATTTCTTTTAGAAATTAGAGGCAGCAGAGTCAGCATTCAAGTTTTTTCAGACAATAACTTCTGTTTTGATCTGTGTGCTATAAAACAATCTGACAGTGTTTATAGATATTATCTCTCAGTCCTGTTCGTTTATCAAGGGGCCAACCCTTCTAACACCAGAGAAATGTCTCTTTTCTTTTTACTTAAAACCATTTGGTTTATTGCTTATTCAGACGATAACACAAAAAGATCATAGAAATGTGATAATAACTGGTGACAGTTATCATAGGCACAATCTCTCATTCAGCTTAGATTTTGAACCATTCTTTAAACATGTCACAGGGTTTTTTTCTCTTTTTCTTTCTGTATGTTTTGTCTTTGTAGTTTTTATTGTTTGGTTTGTTTTTCTTCTTATTGGTTTCTAAAGGTTGTTTTTATTATACTGAAAAGCCAAGAGATGTCCAGTTGTTGATTTCATTTATTTACAAGCAGTATGATCATGATTGTACAATGATAATAACAATATTATAATTATACAATAAAATACAATTTCTTTTATCAATTAATATCAAACTTGGGGAACACTCGCTTAAAGTGTAAGTGAGAGTACCGTATGAGGAAAACAAATATTATTTTACTCTAAATTATTAAAATATAAAACTGTATAAATTTACTTGCATCTAAACTAATGTCTATAAAACATAATATGTAACAATGTAATAGAATAAATGATCAAATAAATTCAAAATGCATATTTACATTAAATGCGTTACAGAATATTTCTGTGAAATATATAAATATTTTGATAGAAATAACTTAAGAAAACTTTACAATAATTTAACTGTTCAGAACAATGTATTTAAAGAATTCAGTCTAAGAAAAATGTACTTTAGGAAACAATTCAGAAAATGTAATAAGTCAAATAATTACACTTAACAAATGAGTAACAGAGATGATTCTTACCTGAAAAGCCAAGAGATGTCCAGTTGTTGATTTCATTTATTTACAAGCAGTATGATAAGGGTGCTAGAATTTGTTCTCTTATATACTGCTTAGTTGCCATAAAACACTGTTGTCCATGGCAGCCAACAACTGATCCATCTCTATGGTGCATGTTTTATTTTCCATATACAACAAAATTAATACTATTAACTGACTTAAAAATTAAGATGCATTGTATCTACTAAACAAGATGTGCTTGATGTTTTCATATGCTATATTAAAGTAGCTTAAAAGAGATTTATTTCACAGGAAAGTTCTAAAATAAAGGTAACAGAAACATACAAACAATCAAGTTATTAACAACAGTATTGGAAATATTGAAAATATATTCTTTTTTGAAACAACTATGTCAATAGTAAGAAGATAAGTATCATTTATAATCAAAGACTAACAAATATACAAAAGAAGGTTTATAAAAAGAAATTTAGTGACAAAAACTTTGTCACAACTTCCCCTGCCTCATAAAATCAATGCTCCTGCATTGAACAGAGGAGGTAAACCACATGAGTTAATACAATCATGAAAATCTCTGAAAAAATAAGAATATTTTGCTATGCAGAATAAATTAAAACACATTTACATGAAGCATGATAAACTGACAAATATTTATATACAATATATATTTTTACTGAGTAGGCCCCTTTTGTTGAACCTGTAAGGAATGTTGACCCTGACTACCTTAAAAGTGAAAATAAATCTTTATATGTAACTCAGACACATACTAAAATTTATGGCATATCTGAACAAGAGGCTGCAGCTGGTTTAAGTAAAACATGTTTTGCAATAATACTAAAAAGTGAACTTTTTACAAATTACATATTTGGTCGTCAAGTATTCTAAATTAGTCGCGACTAGCTATTCAACCTATTAGTGAACCTAGATTAGACTCTTAATTTGTAGTTTTAAAAATTAACATGAATGCATGTTTGTCATTTCTCAACTTACTGTTTTCAACAAAATTCTTCCATAGTCTAGCTTTGGCTGAAGCATTTTACTATTACCTACAAGCAAACAAATCATCAGCAGAGAAAGCAGCAAGATTACTGCAAGTAGAAGAAGAGTGAGACCTAGTAAAGATACCTAACCTTAGAGATGCCAATAACAAGTGTACACATTTTTATTGAAAGCACTGAATTTCATGAGCCTGCTCACTACTAAGAATTAACAACAGTTGGCATTCTATGGAAAAGGATCTAATTCCAAGAAACAGTTCATCAACTACCCCAATGCCTATTGATTATGATGCACATCAGTAAGATACAATCAACAGTAGAAATGCTAAAAAGGATCAAAGTGATCTTAATGTAAGCTTACAAAACTACAAACTTGAGTTACATGATCCCATTTATTTACATTTAAATTACTTGTCAGAGTTACAAATGTAGTAACAAGAATTACACTATGGCTTTTTGAAAACAGTCAACTTCTTTAAACGACGTCTACGATTTGTGCTGGTGAACTTAGAATGATATTCATCTCTCATTTTCTTTGGAACAGTATCCTCAAGTTCCCAGGTATTGTGACTGGCATCTAAGCCTAACCACTTGATTCTGTAGTAATTAATGCGATTTTGTCTCTTGTACTTAATAATCCTTTCAGGAGTCTTAGTATTTTGGTTTGCATCGGTCCTAGGATCAACATCATCACTTGCATCATAATCATCATCTTGAAAAGATTCATTACCATTAACAGCATTTTCACCATTAGCATGAACAATGTCATCCTGATCATTATCATGAACAATACCATCTTGATCATTATCGTTGACAATGCCATCCTGATAC
Source organism: Cyclina sinensis (assembly GCA_012932295.1). Taxonomy (NCBI): domain Eukaryota; kingdom Metazoa; phylum Mollusca; class Bivalvia; order Venerida; family Veneridae; genus Cyclina; species Cyclina sinensis. The sequence continues at coordinate 30,757,158 of JAAONU010000004.1, forward strand.
CCATGAACAACAGAGCTGTGGTACAGCTTCAACCTGTTTGCATTGATCAAAGACTTCATTAACTTCCCATTGTCAACTGACCTTAGCTTATATGTAAAGTTTGGTCCTAACTCTACTATCTCATAAGGACCTAGATACTTCTTAGAAAGTTTCCTTGAAAGACCTGGAGTGATACTTTCCTTACTGAGTAGAACCTTCTGTCCTACATGAAAAGAAGGTTTCTTGGCAGTTCTATCATAAAGAATCTTTTGCCTTACTTGCTGACCTGTACGATTAGCCTTTACTAGGAGCTCGGTCACTTTTATCTGCTGATTCAAGTGTGCGACATGTTGTTTAACATTTACAGGGAGATTCTCTCTAGGAACTAAAGACGTGTCAATGGGCAATCGCATTTGCCTGCCAAACAACACTTGATATGGTGTAAAGCCTGTGGTAGCTGAAACTGAGTTTCTGAAAGCCATCATGATTGCTGGAATTAAATCTGCCCAATTATCTTGATTTTCATTACACAGAGTCTTCATCGCCTGACCCAAATCAGAATTTACCCTTTCAACTACACTGTTACTTTGTGGATGGAAAGAAGAAGTATGATGCCGAGTTACCTAAAACCGCTCACAAACAGCTGTGACAAGTTTAGACAGAAAGTTTGAACCCCTATCTGTTACAATTACATCTGGAGCACCATATCTACAGAAAATTTCCTCAAAAAGAATTTTTGCTATTTCGCTGGCTTCCTGTGTTCTTAAAGGAAAAGACTCACACCAATGTAAAAAATGAATCAACTACCACTAGAATGTACTTGAACTTATCTTTAGTCAGAGGCAGTGGTCCAAGAATATCTAAATGAATCCTAGAGAAGCTATGAGATGCTACTGGAATTGGACACAAAGGGGCTTTACGTTTGCCATAGTGACGTTTAGACAACTGACAATCCTTACATTCCTTAAGATGTTTTTCTATATCAGCATACATCCTACGCCAGTGAAACTTAGATCTTATGGCAAAGTATGTTTTATCAAATCCTAAGTGAGCATGTCCTTCATGATAAGCCTTCATAACATCCTGACGCAAGCTGCATGGTACAGCAACCTGTGTGAATGGTTCAACTTGCCTATTGTTCTTTTTGCGTCTAGGTTCACAAATGTGATATAAGACGTTATCACGAACTAAATACTGATCTGTAAGATAGGACATTTCTTTTTTCAGCTTATGGTCTTCAGGTTCATTTACAAGAAAAGACAGTATAGGACCTAATTCAGGACAATTCCATTGTTCTTTACTTAAACTACTCTTATTATCCATGCTTGAGACTTTTACTGAATCAGTGTCATCATCATCATCATCAGCTATATCCATAGCAGCTAAAAGTGGTACTTCATCTGAAACCTTATCTGTAACATCATAGTTAATCTCAACTTGTAAATATTCGGAATGAACATTCTCAACACAACCAACATTAACACCGTTACTGTTCTTATTTTCAGACTCATAAGTTCTCCTACTTAAAGCATCTGCATTGCCATTTTTTAAGCCTGGCTTATGAATGATCTCAAAATCATAACTTTGAAGCTTCATTGCCCAACGTCCTTTCCTACCATTTAGATCTTTTAGACCTTGAATATATTTCATTCCAAGGTTATCTGTGAAAACAGTGAACTTAGAGTTTGCAAGGTATGGATGAAATTGCTTAATTGCCTCTATCAGTGCCAAACATTCCTTTTCATGAATACTCCACTTTGTCTCATTACCTCTAAGAGACCTACCACCATAAGCAATGACTCTTTCGCGCTTTTCATCATCAACTTGGCCTAACACAAACCCTACTGCAATATCAGAAGCATATGTTGACAAGATAAAGGGTTTAGACATATCAGGGAATACCAGGATAGGAGTGGAAGTTAACCTGTCCTTAAGCTGTCTGAAAGATTTCTCACATGCTTCACTCCATTCAAAATTCTTATCTTTCTTAAGCAAATCATTGAGTGGACCTGCTAACTCTGAAAACCCTGCGATAAACTTTCTGTAATAGTTGCACAGTCCTAAAAATGCTCGAACATTTTTTTGAGTTTTTGGTTTAGGAAATGACTTTACAGCTTCAATTTTATCAGGATTAACTTCAATATCTCTATCTGAGAAATAATGCCCTAAGTACTCAACACGGTCAGCAGCAAATTTACACTTTTTTGGTTGTAGCTTCAAGTCTGCTTCCCTGAGTCTATCAAAAACTATTTGCAAATGCTGTAAATGTTGATCAAAGTTAGATGAATGAATCATAATGTCATCGACATAGACAAGTGCAAACTTAAAGTTGATACCTCTCAAAACATGAGCCATTACTGTCTGAAAAGCAATTGGAGCATTACGAAGTCCATAGGGCAAGCGTTTGAAATTGAAACTGCCTTCATGAGTCACAAAAGTTGTCTTGTGTTTAGTCTCAGGGTCCAGTGGTATCTGATGGAAACCACTACGCAAATCTAAAACACTGAATATCTTGGAGTTATTCTCAGCAACTGAATCTACAACATCCTCAAATCTTGGGAGAGGGAAATTAATGGGCTTTGTTACAGCATTAAGACGACGGTAATCGATTGCCATTCTAAAAGTACCATCTTTTTTCTTACACATAATCACAGGCGATGACCACATAGAATCAGATGGTTCTATAATATCATTATTCAATAAATCTTTTGTATGATTTTCAATCTCTCTTTTTACTTGAGGCGAAGTTCTATATGGATTTTGCCTTTGTGGCGGCGCATCCCTAGTTTCAATGTTATGTGAATGAAAACTGGTACAGCCTAGCTGAGAGGTGTCTGTTGCAAACATGTCCTCATTCTTAACAATAAATTCTTTTAACTTAAGTTTTTGGGAAGTTGTCAATACACTGCTGTCAGCAGAAATACCAAGCCGATTAAGAACCTCATCACAATAAACTTCAGAGAGAGAATTTACACAAACATCAGAACCATCCTCTTTTCCATTGATTTCACTCATATCATCTTCACAAAATGCAAACTTCCTTATTGAAGATTCATCAACTGGAAGCAATTTTCCAACAACCATTCTAGACTTGAGTGTTACTTCAAAAGGCAATGGATTCAATAATTTGCAGGATGCTCTGCCATTATCAGATCTTACAACTGCTCTAGCCAAAGCAACATTTTTCTCAAAAAGAGACTGTATTGGTTCAACAATTCCTACCCCATCATGACCTATCCTAGATAACCTAACAGGCACCAAAGTTTCAGACAAGGGCTGTAATGTAACTGAACCTGTTCTCCTACCATAATATTCAAATTAACAGTACCTTTGACATGAATTGTTTTTCCACTTATTCCTCTTACTTGCTTGAATACAGAATTATCAATGGTCATGATACCAAACTTTTTCAAGAGGGATTTATTAATGCAACATAGATCAGATCCAGAATCAACAAGAGCCTTAACATCCAAATCATTTATTTTTACATTTATATAATTCTTTTCTAAAACTGTTGCTGAAGCAATTGGTGGTATATTGAATTTTTCTGATTTTGAATTTGAAGACAATCTTTTCTTTGATGACATTTGTAATTATCTGAAAGGCTTATCCTGTTTCACCTGTTTCCAAATTTTGTTATTATTTTGCCTATCCGATTGGCTCCCCCTTTTGCCAATGGCAGGCGAAGATCCCTATTGTCTACCAGTAATATTCTTATTACATGCAAGCTGAATGTGGCCAGTTTTGTTACAATGATAACAAGTCTTAGATTTTGCCCAACAATTCCTAATGTCATGACTTTCCCTTGGTTTAGCACAAGCACCACAAAGATCATATTTATCAGCATTGTTAAATCTTCTAGCAGCCTTAGCAGTTTGATAACTTCCCTTATTTGAATATTCCCTGAATTTGTTTTGAGGCCTATAAGTGTTTGAATCTCTGGTGGTGAAAGAATTGACAGATTTTTGATTTGCAGCCAAAGATTCTACCTGTTGTTTTAATTCAACCATATTTACACCTCCTATAGCATTTTTAATAATTTCTGTGAATGTTGCCTCAGAAAAATTAAGTTGTGGAGGATGTTCTGCATATGCACTTTCAGACTGTTCTGCAGTTTCAATTAACTCATCTAAGGTTTTTGGAGGATTACGTCTTAAATCTGCCCTTATATGAGATAATAATCCACTATTGATAGCACTTAAAACATTATCTTGATGAATATCAGCTTGTCGCGCCTTAGTTTGTACAGAATATACAAAGTCCCTTACTGATTGAGTTGTTTTCTGTTTCATTTGAAAAAGTTCAGAAGTAATTTGAATAGGGTCAATTCTCTTGGAAAATCTTTGAAGGAATTTTGCTTTAAGAAGTTCAAAATTCTGCTTAATTTCCGGATTTAAACAAGTAAACCAGTCAAATGCAGCACCCATTGATAAAAACATGCCAAAAAATTTAGCAAGAAGTTCAGCACTTGTTGCAGAGACTGAGCCAAAATATTCATATCTTGACAACCAACTACGGGCATCATCTTTACAAGGGTCGAATTTCCCTACTTGATCAATCTTAAAAAGAAGCCTACCTTGTGTTTCCGGAGCTTCTGCCATGGTCTGTTGATGGATTTTCGTCTGTGTTGACTGCTCTGTTGGTAAATGACTAGTAGCTAGCTGTTCGGTTGGTAATGACACTTGGTTGCCTGGGATTGTAGATCTGTTTGCACCACGTAGTTCCTGCTCAGATGACAATGTTTGGTTAGCAGGAATTTGTTCGATAGCTGTCAGTAGCTGTTCAGTTGTAAATGATTGTTGCGTTGATGACTGCTCAGCTGATTGATTGCAAGCTGATGATTTCAATCTGTATGTTGATACCAAAAGTTTGGTAATTAATGTTTCTGGTTGTTGTACTGGCACTGGGCCTTTAGAGCGAAGTTGGTATTCTGGTGTTGGTTGTTTTGTTGTTGTTTTCCTCATGAACCTACTCCACCACGTTGTCACAGGTTTTTTTTCTCTTTTTCTTTCTGTATGTTTTGTCTTTGTAGTTTTTATTGTTTGGTTTGTTTTTCTTCTTATTGGTTTCTAAAGGTTGTTTTTATTATACTGAAAAGCCAAGAGATGTCCAGTTGTTGATTTCATTTATTTACAAGCAGTATGATCATGATTGTACAATGATAATAACAATATTATAATTATACAATAAAATACAATTTCTTTTATCAATTAATATCAAACTTGGGGAACACTCGCTTAAAGTGTAAGTGAGAGTACCGTATGAGGAAAACAAATATTATTTTACTCTAAATTATTAAAATATAAAACTGTATAAATTTACTTGCATCTAAACTAATGTCTATAAAACATAATATGTAACAATGTAATAGAATAAATGATCAAATAAATTCAAAATGCATATTTACATTAAATGCGTTACAGAATATTTCTGTGAAATATATAAATATTTTGATAGAAATAACTTAAGAAAACTTTACAATAATTTAACTGTTCAGAACAATGTATTTAAAGAATTCAGTCTAAGAAAAATGTACTTTAGGAAACAATTCAGAAAATGTAATAAGTCAAATAATTACACTTAATAAATGAGTAACAGAGATGATTCTTACCTGAAAAGCCAAGAGATGTCCAGTTGTTGATTTCATTTATTTACAAGCAGTATGATAAGGGTGGTAGAATTTGTTCTCTTATATACTGCTTAGTTGCCATAAAACACTGTTGTCCATGGCAGCCAACAACTGATCCATCTCTATGGTGCATGTTTTATTTTCCATATACAACAAAATTAATACTATTAACTGACTTAAAAATTAAGATGCATTGTATCTACTAAACAAGATGTGCTTGATGTTTTCATATGCTATATTAAAGTAGCTTAAAAGAGATTTATTTCACAGGAAAGTTCTAAAATAAAGGTAACAGAAACATACAAACAATCAAGTTATTAACAACAGTATTGGAAATATTGAAAATATATTCTTTTTTGAAACAACTATGTCAATAGTAAGAAGATAAGTATCATTTATAATCAAAGACTAACAAATATACAAAAGAAGGTTTATAAAAAGAAATTTAGTGACAAAAACTTTGTCACAACTTCCCCTGCCTCATAAAATCAATGCTCCTGCATTGAACAGAGGAGGTAAACCACATGAGTTAATACAATCATGAAAATCTCTGAAAAAATAAGAATATTTTGCTATGCAGAATAAATTAAAACACATTTACATGAAGCATGATAAACTGACAAATATTTATATACAATATATATTTTTACTGAGTAGGCCCCTTTTGTTGAACCTGTAAGGAATGTTGACCCTGACTACCTTAAAAGTGAAAATAAATCTTTATATGTAACTCAGACACATACTAAAATTTATGGCATATCTGAACAAGAGGCTGCAGCTGGTTTAAGTAAAACATGTTTTGCAATAATACTAAAAAGTGAACTTTTTACAAATTACATATTTGGTCGTCAAGTATTCTAAATTTGTCGCGACTAGCTATTCAACCTATTAGTGAACCTAGATTAGACTCTTAATTTGTAGTTTTAAAAATTAACATGAATGCATGTTTGTCATTTCTCAACTTACTGTTTTCAACAAAATTCTTCCATAGTCTAGCTTTGGCTGAAGCATTTTACTATTACCTACAAGCAAACAAATCATCAGCAGAGAAAGCAGCAAGATTACTGCAAGTAGAAGAAGAGTGAGACCTAGTAAAGATACCTAACCTTAGAGATGCCAATAACAAGTGTACACATTTTTATTGAAAGCACTGAATTTCATGAGCCTGCTCACTACTAAGAATTAACAACAGTTGGCATTCTATGGAAAAGGATCTAATTCCAAGAAACAGTTCATCAACTACCCCAATGCCTATTGATTATGATGCACATCAGTAAGATACAATCAACAGTAGAAATGCTAAAAAGGATCAAAGTGATCTTAATGTAAGCTTACAAAACTACAAACTTGAGTTACATGATCCCATTTATTTACATTTAAATTACTTTTCAGAGTTACAAATGTAGTAACAAGAATTAGACTATGGCTTTTTGAAAACAGTCAACTTCTTTAAACGACGTCTACGATTTGTGCTGGTGAACTTAGAATGATATTCATCTCTCATTTTCTTTGGAACAGTATCCTCAAGTTCCCAGGTATTGTGACTGGCATCTAAGCCTAACCACTTGATTCTGTAGTAATTAATGCGATTTTGTCTCTTGTACTTAATAATCCTTTCAGGAGTCTTAGTATTTTGGTTTGCATCGGTCCTAGGATCAACATCATCACTTGCATCATAATCATCATCTTGAAAAGATTCATTACCATTAACAGCATTTTCACCATTAGCATGAACAATGTCATCCTGATCATTATCATGAACAATACCATCTTGATCATTATCGTTGACAATGCCATCCTGATACCCATGAACAACAGAGCTGTGGTACAGCTTCAACCTGTTTGCATTGATCAAAGACTTCATTAACTTCCCATTGTCAACTGACCTTAGCTTATATGTAAAGTTTGGTCCTAACTCTACTATCTCATAAGGACCTAGATACTTCTTAGAAAGTTTCCTTGAAAGACCTGGAGTGATACTTTCCTTGCTGAGTAGAACCTTCTGTCCTACATGAAAAGAAGGTTTCTTGGCAGTTCTATCATAAAGAATCTTTTGCCTTACTTGCTGACCTGTACGATTAGCCTTTACTAGGAGCTCGGTCACTTTTATCTGCTGATTCAAGTGTGCGACATGTTGTTTAACATTTACAGGGAGATTCTCTCTAGGAACTAAAGACGTGTCAATGGGCAATCGCATTTGCCTGCCAAACAACACTTGATATGGTGTAAAGCCTGTGGTAGCTGAAACTGAGTTTCTGAAAGCCATCATGATTGCTGGAATTAAATCTGCCCAATTATCTTGATTTTCATTACACAGAGTCTTCATCGCCTGACCCAAATCAGAATTTACCCTTTCAACTACACTGTTACTTTGTGGATGGAAAGAAGAAGTATGATGCCGAGTTACCTGAAACCGCTCACAAACAGCTGTGACAAGTTTAGACAGAAAGTTTGAACCCCTATCTGTTACAATTACATCTGGAGCACCATATCTACAGAAAATTTCCTCAAAAAGAATTTTTGCTATTTCGCTGGCTTCCTGTGTTCTTAAAGGAAAAGACTCACACCAATGTGAAAATGAATCAACTACCACTAGAATGTACTTGAACTTATCTTTAGTCAGAGGCAGTGGTCCAAGAATATCTAAATGAATCCTAGAGAAGCTATGAGATGCTACTGGAATTGGACACAAAGGGGCTTTACGTTTGCCATAGTGACGTTTAGACAACTGACAATCCTTACATTCCTTAAGATGTTTTTCTATATCAGCATACATCCTACGCCAGTGAAACTTAGATCTTATGGCAAAGTATGTTTTATCAAATCCTAAGTGAGCATGTCCTTCATGATAAGCCTTCATAACATCCTGACGCAAGCTGCATGGTACAGCAACCTGTGTGAATGGTTCAACTTGCCTATTGTTCTTTTTGCGTCTAGGTTCACAAATGTGATATAAGACGTTATCACGAACTAAATACTGATCTGTAAGATAGGACATTTCTTTTTTCAGCTTATGGTCTTCAGGTTCATTTACAAGAAAAGACAGTATAGGACCTAATTCAGGACAATTCCATTGTTCTTTACTTAAACTACTCTTATTATCCATGCTTGAGACTTTTACTGAATCAGTGTCATCATCATCATCATCAGCTATATCCATAGCAGCTAAAAGTGGTACTTCATCTGAAACCTTATCTGTAACATCATAGTTAATCTCAACTTGTAAATATTCGGAATGAACATTCTCAACACAACCAACATTAACACCGTTACTGTTCTTATTTTCAGACTCATAAGTTCTCCTACTTAAAGCATCTGCATTGCCATTTTTTAAGCCTGGCTTATGAATGATCTCAAAATCATAACTTTGAAGCTTCATTGCCCAACGTCCTTTCCTACCATTTAGATCTTTTAGACCTTGAATATATTTCATTCCAAGGTTATCTGTGAAAACAGTGAACTTAGAGTTTGCAAGGTATGGATGAAATTGCTTAATTGCCTCTATCAGTGCCAAACATTCCTTTTCATGAATACTCCACTTTGTCTCATTACCTCTAAGAGACCTACCACCATAAGCAATGACTCTTTCGCGCTTTTCATCATCAACTTGGCCTAACACAAACCCTACTGCAATATCAGAAGCATATGTTGACAAGATAAAGGGTTTAGACATATCAGGGAATACCAGGATAGGAGTGGAAGTTAACCTGTCCTTAAGCTGTCTGAAAGATTTCTCACATGCTTCACTCCATTCAAAATTCTTATCTTTCTTAAGCAAATCATTGAGTGGACCTGCTAACTCTGAAAACCCTGCGATAAACTTTCTGTAATAGTTGCACAGTCCTAAAAATGCTCGAACATTTTTTTGAGTTTTTGGTTTAGGAAATGACTTTACAGCTTCAATTTTATCAGGATTAACTTCAATATCTCTATCTGAGAAATAATGCCCTAAGTACTCAACACGGTCAGCAGCAAATTTACACTTTTTTGGTTGTAGCTTCAAGTCTGCTTCCCTGAGTCTATCAAAAACTATTTGCAAATGCTGTAAATGTTGATCAAAGTTAGATGAATGAATCATAATGTCATCGACATAGACAAGTGCAAACTTAAAGTTGATACCTCTCAAAACATGAGCCATTACTGTCTGAAAAGCAATTGGAGCATTACGAAGTCCATAGGGCAAGCGTTTGAAATTGAAACTGCCTTCATGAGTCACAAAAGTTGTCTTGTGTTTAGTCTCAGGGTCCAGTGGTATCTGATGGAAACCACTACGCAAATCTAAAACACTGAATATCTTGGAGTTATTCTCAGCAACTGAATCTACAACATCCTCAAATCTTGGGAGAGGGAAATTAATGGGCTTTGTTACAGCATTAAGACGACGGTAATCGATTGCCATTCTAAAAGTACCATCTTTTTTCTTACACATAATCACAGGCGATGACCACATAGAATCAGATGGTTCTATAATATCATTATTCAATAAATCTTTTGTATGATTTTCAATCTCTCTTTTTACTTGAGGCGAAGTTCTATATGGATTTTGCCTTTGTGGCGGCGCATCCCTAGTTTCAATGTTATGTGAATGAAAACTGGTACAGCCTAGCTGAGAGGTGTCTGTTGCAAACATGTCCTCATTCTTAACAATAAATTCTTTTAACTTAAGTTTTTGGGAAGTTGTCAATACACTGCTGTCAGCAGAAATACCAAGCCGATTAAGAACCTCATCACAATAAACTTCAGAGAGAGAATTTACACAAACATCAGAACCATCCTCTTTTCCATTGATTTCACTCATATCATCTTCACAAAATGCAAACTTCCTTATTGAAGATTCATCAACTGGAAGCAATTTTCCAACAACCATTCTAGACTTGAGTGTTACTTCAAAAGGCAATGGATTCAATAATTTGCAGGATGCTCTGCCATTATCAGATCTTACAACTGCTCTAGCCAAAGCAACATTTTTCTCAAAAAGAGACTGTATTGGTTCAACAATTCCTACCCCATCATGACCTATCCTAGATAACCTAACAGGCACCAAAGTTTCAGACAAGGGCTGTAATGTAACTGAACCTGTTCTCCTACCATAATATTCAAATTAACAGTACCTTTGACATGAATTGTTTTTCCACTTATTCCTCTTACTTGCTTGAATACAGAATTATCAATGGTCATGATACCAAACTTTTTCAAGAGGGATTTATTAATGCAACATAGATCAGATCCAGAATCAACAAGAGCCTTAACATCCAAATCATTTATTTTTACATTTATTAATTCTTTTCTAAAACTGTTGCTGAAGCAATTGGTGGTATATTGAATTTTTCTGATTTTGAATTTGAAGACAATCTTTTCTTTGATGACATTTGTAATTTTCTGAAAGGCTTATCCTGTTTCACCTGTTTCCAAATTTTGTTATTATTTTGCCTATCCGATTGGCTCCCCCTTTTGCCAATGGCAGGCGAAGATCCCTATTGTCTACCAGTAATATTCTTATTACATGCAAGCTGAATGTGGCCAGTTTTGTTACAATGATAACAAGTCTTAGATTTTGCCCAACAATTCCTAATGTCATGACTTTCCCTTGGTTTAGCACAAGCACCACAAAGATCATATTTATCAGCATTGTTAAATCTTCTAGCAGCCTTAGCAGTTTGATAACTTCCCTTATTTGAATATTCCCTGAATTTGTTTTGAGGCCTATAAGTGTTTGAATCTCTGGTGGTGAAAGAATTGACAGATTTTTGATTTGCAGCCAAAGATTCTACCTGTTGTTTTAATTCAACCATATTTACACCTCCTATAGCATTTTTAATAATTTCTGTGAATGTTGCCTCAGAAAAATTAAGTTGTGGAGGATGTTCTGCATATGCACTTTCAGACTGTTCTGCAGTTTCAATTAACTCATCTAAGGTTTTTGGAGGATTACGTCTTAAATCTGCCCTTATATGAGATAATAATCCACTATTGATAGCACTTAAAACATTATCTTGATGAATATCAGCTTGTCGCGCCTTAGTTTGTACAGAATATACAAAGTCCCTTACTGATTGAGTTGTTTTCTGTTTCATTTGAAAAAGTTCAGAAGTAATTTGAATAGGGTCAATTCTCTTGGAAAATCTTTGAAGGAATTTTGCTTTAAGAAGTTCAAAATTCTGCTTAATTTCCGGATTTAAACAAGTAAACCAGTCAAATGCAGCACCCATTGATAAAAACATGCCAAAAAATTTAGCAAGAAGTTCAGCACTTGTTGCAGAGACTGAGCCAAAATATTCATATCTTGACAACCAACTACGGGCATCATCTTTACAAGGGTCGAATTTCCCTACTTGATCAATCTTAAAAAGAGGCCTACCTTGTGTTTCCGGAGCTTCTGCCATGGTCTGTTGATGGATTTTCGTCTGTGTTGACTGCTCTGTTGGTAAATGACTAGTAGCTAGCTGTTCGGTTGGTAATGACACTTGGTTGCCTGGGATTGTAGATCTGTTTGCACCACGTAGTTCCTGCTCAGATGACAATGTTTGGTTAGCAGGAATTTGTTCGATAGCTGTCAGTAGCTGTTCAGTTGTAAATGATTGTTGCGTTGATGACTGCTCAGCTGATTGATTGCAAGCTGATGATTTCAATCTGTATGTTGATACCAAAAGTTTGGTAATTAATGTTTCTGGTTGTTGTACTGGCACTGGGCCTTTAGAGCGAAGTTGGTATTCTGGTGTTGGTTGTTTTGTTGTTGTTTTCCTCATGAACCTACTCCACCACGTTGTCACAGGTTTTTTTTCTCTTTTTCTTTCTGTATGTTTTGTCTTTGTAGTTTTTATTGTTTGGTTTGTTTTTCTTCTTATTGGTTTCTAAAGGTTGTTTTTATTATACTGAAAAGCCAAGAGATGTCCAGTTGTTGATTTCATTTATTTACAAGCAGTATGATCATGATTGTACAATGATAATAACAATATTATAATTATACAATAAAATACAATTTCTTTTATCAATTAATATCAAACTTGGGGAACACTCGCTTAAAGTGTAAGTGAGAGTACCGTATGAGGAAAACAAATATTATTTTACTCTAAATTATTAAAATATAAAACTGTATAAATTTACTTGCATCTAAACTAATGTCTATAAAACATAATATGTAACAATGTAATAGAATAAATGATCAAATAAATTCAAAATGCATATTTACATTAAATGCGTTACAGAATATTTCTGTGAAATATATAAATATTTTGATAGAAATAACTTAAGAAAACTTTACAATAATTTAACTGTTCAGAACAATGTATTTAAAGAATTCAGTCTAAGAAAAATGTACTTTAGGAAACAATTCAGAAAATGTAATAAGTCAAATAATTACACTTAATAAATGAGTAACAGAGATGATTCTTACCTGAAAAGCCAAGAGATGTCCAGTTGTTGATTTCATTTATTTACAAGCAGTATGATAAGGGTGCTAGAATTTGTTCTCTTATATACTGCTTAGTTGCCATAAAACACTGTTGTCCATGGCAGCCAACAACTGATCCATCTCTATGGTGCATGTTTTATTTTCCATATACAACAAAATTAATACTATTAACTGACTTAAAAATTAAGATGCATTGTATCTACTAAACAAGATGTGCTTGATGTTTTCATATGCTATATTAAAGTAGCTTAAAAGAGATTTATTTCACAGGAAAGTTCTAAAATAAAGGTAACAGAAACATACAAACAATCAAGTTATTAACAACAGTATTGGAAATATTGAAAATATATTCTTTTTTGAAACAACTATGTCAATAGTAAGAAGATAAGTATCATTTATAATCAAAGACTAACAAATATACAAAAGAAGGTTTATAAAAAGAAATTTAGTGACAAAAACTTTGTCACAACTTTCCCTGCCTCATAAAATCAATGCTCCTGCATTGAACAGAGGAGGTAAACCACATGAGTTAATACAATCATGAAAATCTCTGAAAAAATAAGAATATTTTGCTATGCAGAATAAATTAAAACACATTTACATGAAGCATGATAAACTGACAAATATTTATATACAATATATATTTTTACTGAGTAGGCCCCTTTTGTTGAACCTGTAAGGAATGTTGACCCTGACTACCTTAAAAGTGAAAATAAATCTTTATATGTAACTCAGACACATACTAAAATTTATGGCATATCTGAACAAGAGGCTGCAGCTGGTTTAAGTAAAACATGTTTTGCAATAATACTAAAAAGTGAACTTTTTACAAATTACATATTTGGTCGTCAAGTATTCTAAATTAGTCGCGACTAGCTATTCAACCTATTAGTGAACCTAGATTAGACTCTTAATTTGTAGTTTTAAAAATTAACATGAATGCATGTTTGTCATTTCTCAACTTACTGTTTTCAACAAAATTCTTCCATAGTCTAGCTTTGGCTGAAGCATTTTACTATTACCTACAAGCAAACAAATCATCAGCAGAGAAAGCAGCAAGATTACTGCAAGTAGAAGAAGAGTGAGACCTAGTAAAGATACCTAACCTTAGAGATGCCAATAACAAGTGTACACATTTTTATTGAAAGCACTGAATTTCATGAGCCTGCTCACTACTAAGAATTAACAACAGTTGGCATTCTATGGAAAAGGATCTAATTCCAAGAAACAGTTCATCAACTACCCCAATGCCTATTGATTATGATGCACATCAGTAAGATACAATCAACAGTAGAAATGCTAAAAAGGATCAAAGTGATCTTAATGTAAGCTTACAAAACTACAAACTTGAGTTACATGATCCCATTTATTTACATTTAAATTACTTTTCAGAGTTACAAATGTAGTAACAAGAATTACACAATGGCTTTTTGAAAACAGTCAACTTCTTTAAACGACGTCTACGATTTGTGCTGGTGAACTTAGAATGATATTCATCTCTCATTTTCTTTGGAACAGTATCCTCAAGTTCCCAGGTATTGTGACTGGCATCTAAGCCTAACCACTTGATTCTGTAGTAATTAATGCGATTTTGTCTCTTGTACTTAATAATCCTTTCAGGAGTCTTAGTATTTTGGTTTGCATCGGTCCTAGGATCAACATCATCACTTGCATCATAATCATCATCTTGAAAAGATTCATTACCATTAACAGCATTTTCACCATTAGCATGAACAATGTCATCCTGATCATTATCATGAACAATACCATCTTGATCATTATCGTTGACAATGCCATCCTGATACCCATGAACAACAGAGCTGTGGTACAGCTTCAACCTGTTTGCATTGATCAAAGACTTCATTAACTTCCCATTGTCAACTGACCTTAGCTTATATGTAAAGTTTGGTCCTAACTCTACTATCTCATAAGGACCTAGATACTTCTTAGAAAGTTTCCTTGAAAGACCTGGAGTGATACTTTCCTTGCTGAGTAGAACCTTCTGTCCTACATGAAAAGAAGGTTTCTTGGCAGTTCTATCATAAAGAATCTTTTGCCTTACTTGCTGACCTGTACGATTAGCCTTTACTAGGAGCTCGGTCACTTTTATCTGCTGATTCAAGTGTGCGACATGTTGTTTAACATTTACAGGGAGATTCTCTCTAGGAACTAAAGACGTGTCAATGGGCAATCGCATTTGCCTGCCAAACAACACTTGATATGGTGTAAAGCCTGTGGTAGCTGAAACTGAGTTTCTGAAAGCCATCATGATTGCTGGAATTAAATCTGCCCAATTATCTTGATTTTCATTACACAGAGTCTTCATCGCCTGACCCAAATCAGAATTTACCCTTTCAACTACACTGTTACTTTGTGGATGGAAAGAAGAAGTATGATGCCGAGTTACCTGAAACCGCTCACAAACAGCTGTGACAAGTTTAGACAGAAAGTTTGAACCCCTATCTGTTACAATTACATCTGGAGCACCATATCTACAGAAAATTTCCTCAAAAAGAATTTTTGCTATTTCGCTGGCTTCCTGTGTTCTTAAAGGAAAAGACTCACACCAATGTGAAAATGAATCAACTACCACTAGAATGTACTTGAACTTATCTTTAGTCAGAGGCAGTGGTCCAAGAATATCTAAATGAATCCTAGAGAAGCTATGAGATGCTACTGGAATTGGACACAAAGGGGCTTTACGTTTGCCATAGTGACGTTTAGACAACTGACAATCCTTACATTCCTTAAGATGTTTTTCTATATCAGCATACATCCTACGCCAGTGAAACTTAGATCTTATGGCAAAGTATGTTTTATCAAATCCTAAGTGAGCATGTCCTTCATGATAAGCCTTCATAACATCCTGACGCAAGCTGCATGGTACAGCAACCTGTGTGAATGGTTCAACTTGCCTATTGTTCTTTTTGCGTCTAGGTTCACAAATGTGATATAAGACGTTATCACGAACTAAATACTGATCTGTAAGATAGGACATTTCTTTTTTCAGCTTATGGTCTTCAGGTTCATTTACAAGAAAAGACAGTATAGGACCTAATTCAGGACAATTCCATTGTTCTTTACTTAAACTACTCTTATTATCCATGCTTGAGACTTTTACTGAATCAGTGTCATCATCATCATCATCAGCTATATCCATAGCAGCTAAAAGTGGTACTTCATCTGAAACCTTATCTGTAACATCATAGTTAATCTCAACTTGTAAATATTCGGAATGAACATTCTCAACACAACCAACATTAACACCGTTACTGTTCTTATTTTCAGACTCATAAGTTCTCCTACTTAAAGCATCTGCATTGCCATTTTTTAAGCCTGGCTTATGAATGATCTCAAAATCATAACTTTGAAGCTTCATTGCCCAACGTCCTTTCCTACCATTTAGATCTTTTAGACCTTGAATATATTTCATTCCAAGGTTATCTGTGAAAACAGTGAACTTAGAGTTTGCAAGGTATGGATGAAATTGCTTAATTGCCTCTATCAGTGCCAAACATTCCTTTTCATGAATACTCCACTTTGTCTCATTACCTCTAAGAGACCTACCACCATAAGCAATGACTCTTTCGCGCTTTTCATCATCAACTTGGCCTAACACAAACCCTACTGCAATATCAGAAGCATATGTTGACAAGATAAAGGGTTTAGACATATCAGGGAATACCAGGATAGGAGTGGAAGTTAACCTGTCCTTAAGCTGTCTGAAAGATTTCTCACATGCTTCACTCCATTCAAAATTCTTATCTTTCTTAAGCAAATCATTGAGTGGACCTGCTAACTCTGAAAACCCTGCGATAAACTTTCTGTAATAGTTGCACAGTCCTAAAAATGCTCGAACATTTTTTTGAGATTTGGTTTAGGAAATGACTTTACAGCTTCAATTTTATCAGGATTAACTTCAATACCTCTATCTGAGAAATAATGCCCTAAGTACTCAACACGGTCAGCAGCAAATTTACACTTTTTTGGTTGTAGCTTCAAGTCTGCTTCCCTGAGTCTATCAAAAACTATTTGCAAATGCTGTAAATGTTGATCAAAGTTAGATGAATGAATCATAATGTCATCGACATAGACAAGTGCAAACTTAAAGTTGATACCTCTCAAAACATGAGCCATTACTGTCTGAAAAGCAATTGGAGCATTACGAAGTCCATAGGGCAAGCGTTTGAAATTGAAACTGCCTTCATGAGTCACAAAAGTTGTCTTGTGTTTAGTCTCAGGGTCCAGTGGTATCTGATGGAAACCACTACGCAAATCTAAAACACTGAATATCTTGGAGTTATTCTCAGCAACTGAATCTACAACATCCTCAAATCTTGGGAGAGGGAAATTAATGGGCTTTGTTACAGCATTAAGACGACGGTAATCGATTGCCATTCTAAAAGTACCATCTTTTTTCTTACACATAATCACAGGCGATGACCACATAGAATCAGATGGTTCTATAATATCATTATTCAATAAATCTTTTGTATGATTTTCAATCTCTCTTTTTACTTGAGGCGAAGTTCTATATGGATTTTGCCTTTGTGGCGGCGCATCCCTAGTTTCAATGTTATGTGAATGAAAACTGGTACAGCCTAGCTGAGAGGTGTCTGTTGCAAACATGTCCTCATTCTTAACAATAAATTCTTTTAACTTAAGTTTTTGGGAAGTTGTCAATACACTGCTGTCAGCAGAAATACCAAGCCGATTAAGAACCTCATCACAATAAACTTCAGAGAGAGAATTTACACAAACATCAGAACCATCCTCTTTTCCATTGATTTCACTCATATCATCTTCACAAAATGCAAACTTCCTTATTGAAGATTCATCAACTGGAAGCAATTTTCCAACAACCATTCTAGACTTGAGTGTTACTTCAAAAGGCAATGGATTCAATAATTTGCAGGATGCTCTGCCATTATCAGATCTTACAACTGCTCTAGCCAAAGCAACATTTTTCTCAAAAAGAGACTGTATTGGTTCAACAATTCCTACCCCATCATGACCTATCCTAGATAACCTAACAGGCACCAAAGTTTCAGACAAGGGCTGTAATGTAACTGAACCTGTTCTCCTACCATAATATTCAAATTAACAGTACCTTTGACATGAATTGTTTTTCCACTTATTCCTCTTACTTGCTTGAATACAGAATTATCAATGGTCATGATACCAAACTTTTTCAAGAGGGATTTATTAATGCAACATAGATCAGATCCAGAATCAACAAGAGCCTTAACATCCAAATCATTTATTTTTACATTTATATAATTCTTTTCTAAAACTGTTGCTGAAGCAATTGGTGGTATATTGAATTTTTCTGATTTTGAATTTGAAGAAAATCTTTTCTTTGATGACATTTGTAATTTTCTGAAAGGCTTATCCTGTTTCACCTGTTTCCAAATTTTGTTATTATTTTGCCTATCCGATTGGCTCCCCCTTTTGCCAATGGCAGGCGAAGATCCCTATTGTCTACCAGTAATATTCTTATTACATGCAAGCTGAATGTGGCCAGTTTTGTTACAATGATAACAAGTCTTAGATTTTGCCCAACAATTCCTAATGTCATGACTTTCCCTTGGTTTAGCACAAGCACCACAAAGATCATATTTATCAGCATTGTTAAATCTTCTAGCAGCCTTAGCAGTTTGATAACTTCCCTTATTTGAATATTCCCTGAATTTGTTTTGAGGCCTATAAGTGTTTGAATCTCTGATGGTGAAAGAATTGACAGATTTTTGATTTGCAGCCAATGATTCTACCTGTTGTTTTAATTCAACCATATTTACACCTCCTATAGCATTTTTAATAATTTCTGTGAATGTTGCCTCAGAAAAATTAAGTTGTGGAGGATGTTCTGCATATGCACTTTCAGACTGTTCTGCAGTTTCAATTAACTCATCTAAGGTTTTTGGAGGATTACGTCTTAAATCTGCCCTTATATGAGATAATAATCCACTATTGATAGCACTTAAAACATTATCTTGATGAATATCAGCTTGTCGCGCCTTAGTTTGTACAGAATATACAAAGTCCCTTACTGATTGAGTTGTTTTCTGTTTCATTTGAAAAAGTTCAGAAGTAATTTGAATAGGGTCAATTCTCTTGGAAAATCTTTGAAGGAATTTTGCTTTAAGAAGTTCAAAATTCTGCTTAATTTCCGGATTTAAACAAGTAAACCAGTCAAATGCAGCACCCATTGATAAAAACATGCCAAAAAATTTAGCAAGAAGTTCAGCACTTGTTGCAGAGACTGAGCCAAAATATTCATATCTTGACAACCAACTACGGGCATCATCTTTACAAGGGTCGAATTTCCCTACTTGATCAATCTTGAAAAGAAGCCTACCTTGTGTTTCCGGAGCTTCTGCCATGGTCTGTTGATGGATTTTCGTCTGTGTTGACTGCTCTGTTGGTAAATGACTAGTAGCTAGCTGTTCGGTTGGTAATGACACTTGGTTGCCTGGGATTGTAGATCTGTTTGCACCACGTAGTTCCTGCTCAGATGACAATGTTTGGTTAGCAGGAATTTGTTCGATAGCTGTCAGTAGCTGTTCAGTTGTAAATGATTGTTGCGTTGATGACTGCTCAGCTGATTGATTGCAAGCTGATGATTTCAATCTGTATGTTGATACCAAAAGTTTGGTAATTAATGTTTCTGGTTGTTGTACTGGCACTGGGCCTTTAGAGCGAAGTTGGTATTCTGGTGTTGGTTGTTTTGTTGTTGTTTTCCTCATGAACCTACTCCACCACGTTGTCACAGGGTTTTTTTCTCTTTTTCTTTCTGTATGTTTTGTCTTTGTAGTTTTTATTGTTTGGTTTGTTTTTCTTCTTATTGGTTTCTAAAGGTTGTTTTTATTATACTGAAAAGCCAAGAGATGTCCAGTTGTTGATTTCATTTATTTACAAGCAGTATGATCATGATTGTACAATGATAATAACAATATTATAATTATACAATAAAATACAATTTCTTTTATCAATTAATATCAAACTTGGGGAACACTCGCTTAAAGTGTAAGTGAGAGTACCGTATGAGGAAAACAAATATTATTTTACTCTAAATTATTAAAATATAAAACTGTATAAATTTACTTGCATCTAAACTAATGTCTATAAAACATAATATGTAACAATGTAATAGAATAAATGATCAAATAAATTCAAAATGCATATTTACATTAAATGCGTTACAGAATATTTCTGTGAAATATATAAATATTTTGATAGAAATAACTTAAGAAAACTTTACAATAATTCAACTGTTCAGAACAATGTATTTAAAGAATTCAGTCTAAGAAAAATGTACTTTAGGAAACAATTCAGAAAATGTAATAAGTCAAATAATTACACTTAATAAATGAGTAACAGAGATGATTCTTACCTGAAAAGCCAAGAGATGTCCAGTTGTTGATTTCATTTATTTACAAGCAGTATGATAAGGGTGCTAGAATTTGTTCTCTTATATACTGCTTAGTTGCCATAAAACACTGTTGTCCATGGCAGCCAACAACTGATCCATCTCTATGGTGCATGTTTTATTTTCCATATACAACAAAATTAATACTATTAACTGACTTAAAAATTAAGATGCATTGTATCTACTAAACAAGATGTGCTTGATGTTTTCATATGCTATATTAAAGTAGCTTAAAAGAGATTTATTTCACAGGAAAGTTCTAAAATAAAGGTAACAGAAACATACAAACAATCAAGTTATTAACAACAGTATTGGAAATATTGAAAATATATTCTTTTTTGAAACAACTATGTCAATAGTAAGAAGATAAGTATCATTTATAATCAAAGACTAACAAATATACAAAAGAAGGTTTATAAAAAGAAATTTAGTGACAAAAACTTTGTCACAAACACTAAAGTTATGCTCCTTTTTACTATATCTTGTCCAGACTAAAATCCTATCAACATCAAACTTGGTGTCAGTGTAAATAGTCCCAGTTAAGTAGTCTTGTTCCATTGCCAGGTGAATTGACCACGTTTACTGGAAATGAGAAAATAAGAGGGGATTATTGCTTGTCCAGAAAATAGCTGGAAAAGTTATAATCATATAATCATAAAACTTGGTGACAGTGCTTCAGGTTATTATGTCTTAGTCATATTCTTGTGTTAGATAAAGGACACCTTTTACACCAGTATTATGCCTCTTTTACCATATGGAAAAGATTCGTATGCACATGACCAGCTTATTCATACAATAGTTCACTTTGGTTGCTTAAAGCAAGACTTTCATATTAAAGTTTCTTTTTCAAACCAATTTGCACTGCACTCAGGCTACACCTTCAATTTCTCTGAATTATAGTCTTATATTTTATAAAAATAGAGTTTCTGTTACTTCATTTATATTGTCCAACTTAAACATATGCCGTCTGTTTTATGTAAGAGTCATTCCTTCTAAAAAGGAGCCAGTTATTTACCTTCCCCTAAACCACTGACCCTTAATGCTTTGTTTTATTTTCCATCATCCAGCATCACTTTAAGTTTCACTACCACAGACACAATTCTTAAGATGACAGTACATTTCATTAATAATCAAGTTGTTTGGTCAAACAATAAATATGTCACTGACAGATATTTTAGTTTTATTGGAATAACCAGTTGGTCTCTAATTTTAGATTGTTTGTTAAGAAAATTATTAAACTTCAATAAAGAATTTTAAATCATATCTTTTAATTAATGAAAACTCATATAAGGTTTTTGGAAGGTCTATAAACATTTAGCAAAACTTAAGCTTTCAATATTATAGAAATGTAAAGAATACTTTATTAGAAATAATGTTAATCTATTCAAACAAAAATGCTTACAATATTCAGGAATGAAGCTTGTCATTTTATCTAGATGTTAAATGTGGCCTATATAAGATACATTATCATGTAATATGTTTGAGTGGTCTGGAGGTAGGTTGGTTACCTTAATGTGGCTTATACCCCCCAGCTCCATCATTTGTCCGCTCACATTTTTGACTCGTGTAGGAAGGACTTTCTGCAAGTGTTTTATTTCTGTATTGGAGTCTTTGTATGAAATGTTATTGCACATTAGTTCTAATCAGAACTGATATATTACCTGGATTATCAATAGCATATATTCTGTTTATATTAATTTATTGACATCTTTTATCAAATACTCTATAGTTAGTGATACATTTTAAACAGTATGACTATGAAAGAAATTATATATTTACTTTTTTTGGCAGAATCTTGAATCAGAATGCATAAAAATATGAACAAAAGTTGTAGAATTTTTTTATTGAGGAGTTTTTAGAAAATTAAGTAAGGTATATCTCTGAAGAATTTTTTAATCATTAGCATACATAATCCTTGTAGTCCAGTGTTTCAGATATGGAATGGATAAGCATGAAAGAAAGTTTATTTGAAAAATTAAGGGGTCCAACACATGGATGAATTACTTAATACATTTAAAAGCAATTAATGAAATGAATACTATTTTAATATTTAGTGTTGGAAAACCTATTTGTTTCTAATTTAAGACTGCTTTAGCAATGGCTTCATTCTGTTATTCATTTGAACTGCAGCTATATTTTTTATTTCATATCTTTTAATTGTTAAGAACAGATGTCGGATTATTTCACAAGCGTAGCAAAATTTATGAGAAAAACAGAATTTCTTTCTTAGTAAAACAGCTGTATAAAATGTAAAGAAACAGGTTTATGGGTGTGCTAGAGAATTGCCTGCCATATTCAGAAATCAAACCTGTTATGTTATAGCCTTGTAAAAGGTGCCTTATATAAGATACCATATCTATTGTCATAATTGAGTGGGCCGGAGGTAGGTTAGTTATCAAATATTGCTTATACCCCCCCAGCTCCATCATTAGTCCACTCACTTTTTTCTTGCCAGTCTCTCAACATTATTTTTTAAGTGTTTGAATGTTATAATGAAGAGGATTTTAGTGTCATTTTTTTAGTTGTATAGAAGGCATGCATGCTGCAGGTATTACTATCAGTGGCAGCAGAGTCAGCATTCAGACTTGTCCAGCCAATAATTTCTGTTCTAATCTGTGTGCTATAAAACATCCTGACAGTGTTTATAGACATAATCTCTCACTCATATTCTTTTGTCAGGTGCCCAACCCTTCTAACACCAGAGAAATGTCTCTTTTCTTTTTACTTAGAAATACTTGGATTATCGCTTGTCCTGAAAATAGCTGGAAAAGTTATAATCATATAATCATAAAACTTGGTGACAGTGCTTCAGGTCATTATGTCTTGGTCATATTCTTGCGTTAGATAAA
This sequence comes from Cyclina sinensis, assembly GCA_012932295.1. Lineage (NCBI taxonomy): Eukaryota > Metazoa > Mollusca > Bivalvia > Venerida > Veneridae > Cyclina > Cyclina sinensis. Next base: position 30,780,455 of record JAAONU010000004.1, read on the forward strand.
GGACACCTTTTACACCAGTATTATGCCTCTTTCACCTTATGGAAAAGATTCATATGCACATGACCAGCTTATTCATACAATAGTTCACTTTGTTTGCTTAAAGCAAGACTTTCATATTAAAGTTTCTTTTCAAACCAATTTGCACTGCACTCAGGCTACACCTTCAATTTCTCTGAATTATAGTCTTATATTTTATAAAAATAGAGTTTCTGTTACTTCAACTATCATACAGTGACATGTGAATTTGTTAATATTGTCCAACTTAAACATATGCCGTCTGTTTTATGTAAGAGTCATTCCTTCTATAAAGGAGCCAGTTATTTACCTTCCCCTAAACCACTGACTCTTAATGCTTTGTTTTGTTTTTCATCATCCAGCATCACTTTAAGTTTCACTACCACAGACACAATTCTTAAGATGACAGTACATTGCAATATTAATCAAGTTGTTTGGTCAAACAATAAATATGTCACTGACAGATATTTTAGTTTTATTGGAAAAACCAGTTGGTCTCTAATTTTAGATTGTTTGTTAAGAAAATTATTAAACTTCAATAAAGAATTTTAAATCATATCTTTTAATTAATGAAAACTCATATAAGGTTTTTGAAAGGTCTATAAACATTTAGCAAAACTTAAGCTTTCAATATTTTAGAAATGTAAGGAATACTTTTAACAGAAATAATGTTAATCTATTCAAACAAAAATGCTTACAATATTCAGGAATGAAGCTTGTCATTTTATCTAGATGTTAAATGTGGCCTATATAAGATACATTATCATGTATTATGTTTGAGTGGTCCGGAGGTAGGTTGGTTACCTTAATGTGGCTTATACCCCCCAGCTCCATAATTTGTCCGCTCACATTTTTGACTCGTGTAGGAAGAATGTTTCTGCAAGTGTTTTATTTCTCTATTGGAATCTTTGTATGAAATGTTATTGCACATTAGTTCTAACCAGAACTGATGTATTACCTGGATTATCAATAGCATATAATTATTCTGTTTACATTAGTTTATTGACATCTTTTATCAAATACTCTATAGTAAGTGATACAGTTTAAACTGTATGACTATGAAAGAAATTATATATTTACTTTTTTTGGCAGAATCTTGAATCGGAATGCTTAAAAAATATGAACTAAAGTAGGAGAATTTTTTTATTGAGAAGTTTTTAGAAAATTAAGTAAGGTATCTCTCAGAAGAATTTTTTAATCATAAGAAACATACATAGTCCAGTGTTTCAGATATGGAATGGATAAGCATGAAAGAAAGTTTATTTGAAAAATTAATGGATGAATTAGTTAATACATTTTAAACCAATACATGAAATGTATACTATTTTTATATTTAGTGTTGGAAAACCAATTTGTTTCTAATTTTAGACTGCTTTAGCAATGGCTTCATTCTGTTCTTCATTTGAACTGCAGCTATGTTTTTTATTTCATATCTTTTAATTGTTAAGAACAGATGTCGGATTATTTCACAAGTGAAACAAAATTAATGAGAAAAACAGAATTTCTTTCTTAGTAAAACAGCTGTATAAAATGTAAAGAAACAGGTTTATAGGTGTGCTAGAGAATTGCCTGCCATATTCAGAAATCAAACTTGTTAAGTTGTCGCCTTGTAAAAGATGGCCTATATAAGATACCGTATCTGTTGTCATAATTGAGTGGACCGGAGGTAGGTTGGTTATCGAAAATTGCTTATACCCCCCAGCTCCATCATTAGTCCTCTCACATTTTTTCTTGCAAGTGTCTTAACTTTATTTTTTAGTGTTTGCATGTAATAACGAAGAGAATTTTAGTGTGATAGGCATGCATGCTACAGGTATTTCTTTCAGAGGCAGCAGAGTCAGCATTCAAGTTTTTTCAGACAATAACTTCTGTTTTGATCTGTGTGCTATAAAACAACCTGACAGTGTTTTTAGATATTATCTCTCACTCATGTTCGTTTATCAAGGGGCCAACCCTTCTAACACTAGAGAAATGTCTCTTTTATTTTTACTTAAAAACATTTGGTTTATTGCTTATCCAGATGATAACACAAAAAGATCATAGAAATGTGATAAAACTGGTGACAGTTATCATAGGCACAATCTCTCATTCAGCTTAGATTTTGAACCATTCTTTAAACACTAAAGTTATGCTCCTCTTTACTATATCTTGTCCAGACTAAAATCCTGTCAACATCAAACTTGGCGACAGTGTAAATAGTCCCAGTTAAGTAGTCTTGTTCCATTGCCAGTTGGCTTGACCACTTCTACTGAAAATGAGAAAAGAAGAGGGGATTATTGCTTGTCCTGAAAATAGCTGGAAAAGTTATAATCATATAATCATAAAACTTGGTGACAGTGCTTCAGGTCATTATGTCTTGGCCATATTCTTGCGTTAGATAAAGGACACCTTTTACATGAGTATTATGCCTCTTTCACCTTATGGAAAAGATTCGTATGCACATGACCAGCTTATTCATACAATAGTTCACTTTGTTTGCTTAAAGCAAGACTTTCATATTAAAGTTTCTTTTCAAACCAATTTGCACTGCACTCAGGCTACACCTTCAATTTCTCTGAATTATAGTCTTATATTTTATAAAAATAGAGTTTCTGTTACTTCAACTATCATACAGTGACATGTGAATTTGTTAATATTGTCCAACTTAAACATATGCCGTCTGTTTTATGTAAGAGTCATTCCTTCTATAAAGGAGCCAGTTATTTACCTTCCCCTAAACCACTGACTCTTAATGCTTTGTTTTGTTTTTCGTCATCCAGCATCACTCTAAGTTTCACTACCACAGACACAATTCTTAAGATGACAGTATTTTGCAATATTAATCAAGTTGTTTAGTCAAACAATAAATATGTCACTGACAGATATTTTAGTTTTATTGGAAAAACCAGTTGGTCTCCAAGTTTAGATTGTTTGTTAAGAAAATTATTAAACTTCAATAAAGAATTTTAAATCATATCTTTTAATTAATGTAAACTCATATAAGGTTTTTGAAAGGTCTATAAACATTTAGCAAAACTTAAGCTCTTAATATTTTAGAAATGTAAGGAATACTTTTAACAGAAATAATGTTAATCTATTCAAACAAAAATGCTTACAATATTCAGGAATGAAGCTTGTCATTTTATCTACATGTTAAATGTGGCCTATATAAGATACATTATCATTTAATATGTTTGAGTGGTCCGGAGGTAGGTTGGTTACCTTAATGTGGCTTATACCCCCCAGCTCCATAATTTGTCCGCTCACATTTTTGACTCGTGTAGGAAGGATGTTTCTGCAAGTGTTTTATTTCTCTATTGGAATCTTTGTATGAAATGTTATTGCACATTAGTTCTAACCAGAACTGATGTATTACCTGGATTATCAATAGCATATAATTATTCTGTTTATATTAATTTATTGATTTCTTTTATCAAATACTGTATAGTTAGTGTTACAGTTTAAACAGTATGACTATGAAAGAAATTATATATTTACTTTTTTTGGCAGAATCTTGAATCAGAATGCATAAAAAAATATGAACTAAAGTAGGAGAATTTTTTTATTGAGAAGTTTTTAGAAAATTAAGTAAGGTATATCTCTGAGGAATTTTTTAATCATTAGCATACATAGTCCAGTGTTTCAGATATGGAATGGATAAGCATGAAAGAAAGTTTATTTGAAAAATTAATGGATGAATTAGTTAATACATTTTAAACCAATACATGAAATGTATACTATTTTTATATTTAGTGTTGGAAAACCAATTTGTTTCTAATTTTAGACTGTGAAACAAAATTTATGAGAAAAACAGAATTTCTTTCTTTGTAAAACAGCTGTATAAAATGTAAAGAAACAGGTTTATAGGTGTGCTAGAGAATTGCCTGCCATATTCAGAAATCAAACTTGTTAATTGTCGCCTTGTAAAAGATGGCCTATATAAGATACCGTATCTGTTGTCATAATTGAGTGGACCGGAGGTAGGTTGGTTATCGAAAATTGCTTATACCCCCCAGCTCCATCATTAGTCCACTCACATTTTTTCTTGCAAGTGTCTTAACTTTATTTTTTAGTGTTTGCATGTAATAACAAAGAGAATTTTAGTGTGATAGGCATGCATGCTACAGGTTTTTCTTTTAGAGGCAGCAGAGTCTGCATTCAGATTTTTTCAGACAATAACTTCTGTTTTGATCTGTGTGCTATAAAACAACCTGACAGTGTTCATAGACATAATCTCTCACTCATGTTTGTTTATCAAGGGGCCAACCCTTCTAACACCAGAGAAATGTCTCTTTTCTTTTTTCTTAAAACATTTGCTTTATTGCTTATCCAGATGATAACACAAAAAGATCATAGAAATGTGATAAAACTGGTGAAAGTTATCATAGGCACAATCTCTCATTAAGCTTAGATTTTGAACCATTCTTTAAACACATAAGTTATGTTCCTTTTTACTATATCTTGTCCAGACTAAAATCCTGTCAACATCAAACTTGGTGACAGTGTAAATAGTCCCTGCCAAGTAGTCTTGTTCAGTTGCCAGGTGAATTGACCACTTCTACTGGAAATTAGAAAAGAAGAGGGGGATTATTGCTTGTCCAGAAAATAGCTGGAAAAGTTATAATCATATAATCATAAAACTTGGTGACTTTGCTTCAGGTCATTATGTCTTGGTCATATTCTTGTGTTAGATAAAGGAAACCTTTTACACCAGTATTATGCCTCTTTCACCTTATGGAAAAGATTCGTATGCACATGACCAGCTTATTCATACAATAGTTCACTTTGTTGGCTTAAAGCAAGACTTTCATATTAAAGTTTCTTTTCAAACCAATTTGCACTGCACTCAGGCTACACATTCAATTTCTCTGAATTCTAGTCTCATATTTTATAAAAATATAGTCTCTGTTACTTCAACTGTCATACAGTGACATGTGAATTTGTTTATATTGTCTAACTTAAACATATGCTGTCTGTTTTATGTAAGAGTCATTCCTTCTAGAAAGGAGCCAGTTATTTAACTTCCCCTAAACCACTGACCCTTAATACTTTGTTTTGTTTTTCATCATCCAACATCACTTTAAGTTTCAGTACCACAGACACAATTCTTAAGATGCCAGTACATTGCATTAATAATCAAGTTGTTTGGTCAAACAATAAATATGTCACTGACAGATATTTTAGTTTTATTGGAAACACCAGTTGGTTTCTAATTTTAGATTGTTTTTCAAGAAAATTATTAAACTTCAATAAAGAATTTTAAATCATATCTTTTAATTAATGAAAACTCATGTAAGGTTTTTGAAAGGTCTATAAACATTTAGCAAAACTTAAGCTTTCAATATTTTAGAAATGTAAGGAATACTTTTAACAATAATAATGTTAATCTATTCAAACAAAAATTCTTACAATATTCAGGAATGAAGCTTGTCATTTTATCTACATGTTAAATGTGGCCTATATAAGATACATTATCATTTAATATGTTTGAGTGGTCCGGAGGTAGGTTGGTTACCTTAATGTGGCTTATACCCCCCAGCTCCATAATTTGTCCGCTCACATTTTTGACTCGTATAGGAAGGATGTTTCTGCAAGTGTTTTATTTATCTATCGGAATCTTTGTATGAAATGTTATTGCACATTAGTTCTAACCAGAACTGATATATTACCTGGATTATTAATAGCATATATTCTGTTTATATTTAATTTATTGACTTCTTTTATCAAATACTCTTTAGTTAGTGAGTTTTTATAGATATGAATGTTTATACACCTTTCAAAAGTCTTACATGAGTTTTCATTAATTAAAAGATATGATTGAAAATTTTAAATTGAAGTTTAATAATTGTTTTAACAGAATATGCAACCAATATACATGTAAACAATGTTATGGCCTGGATGCATGAGTGTATGTTACTAACAAAAGTACCTTCACCATTGCTATGACCAACATTGTGTAGATGGAGGGAACACACTTTGGTGTAGGTTTTGGATTAAACATTACCGCTAGTACAACATTTTTAACATTAAGATGACTACTTAAAAGAGCGATTCTAAAGTACTTTTTTGAGCTCACTGCAAGCTGGCACAATAGAAATTTAAGAAAGGAATTTTCCTTCTGATAAAGTCAACAGCATTGTATCATTTACTTTGTGCTTTTGCAAATATCTGCATAACAAATATTCATAGTTGTCAGGCGCGTAGCTACCAGTACGCAGAATACGCAGCTGCGTATACATTGGTCCAGAAAATCGAGTAAAATTGGTGAAAAAAATATGACTTATTTTATGCCAAAAACCTGCCAAAACGCTCCTGAGACGATCTACAGAAAAAAAATTTCCGGGGGAGCATGCCCCCAAACCCCCCTAGGATTCTGCATACACCTTCAAAAGCCCTGGCTACGCCCCTGGTTGTATTCAGATATGTTGCCATATACTGTATTACATTTATTTTGAATCTGACAATTACTGAACTGAGTTGAAAATATGCACAATAAAAATAAAAAGTAGGATTGGGCTAATTGTGGGTGCTGGGGTGTGTATGCAAATTCATAGATAACCAGCACTCTCCGGTCCAAATCCTGTCAGCTCACTGGAATAAGCTTATTATATAGTCAACCTTATTTAGAATCACAATTACCTGACTTCTGTTTCTGAATATTGTATAGTGACATAACCTGTGTAATTAAACATTTGCAAAGCAAACTGTATGATCCCTTAACAGTAAAAAAATGAAAATATTGTTTGAACTTTAAATACTAATTTTATTCAAAGTTATTCTTCAACAAAAGAATTAATAACTATGAAAAATAATGACTGTGCCTTTCTGCAACTGAATAGTAACAGTCTCATTCTAAATTAAGATTATTGTGGGTTTCCTACATAACCTAAAATATTAAGATCTGGCTAGAGAGAACAATGCAAAATATAATTTCTATTGATAAACCAGAGAATGTCAAAAATGGGAAATAATTTACAGCAAAGTCTGGATGACTTTCAAGTGAAATTCTTTTTCAGTATTTCATGTATAAAAATCTATTAATAGAACCTGAATTGGTATTTTATAGTGCAGCTGAAAATATCAATATCAAAGGTGAAGTTATTTTTAGAACTGCTAATTTTAACTATGTTTCAGATGTAAACATGCGCTACTTGATTTCATTTGCAGTCAAATTTTAAGTCAGTTATTGTATTTTCATCCTTTTCTGAGTTAAGAAACTGGCAGGATTTAAAGCCACTCACTCACAAAATTTTGCTGAAATTTTTTATTCTTTCAAATTTAAGAGGATTTAATATACTATGGAAAAATATAATATTATGCTTCTATACTCCATGAAAACTGAAAAATAAAGTTTTGACTTAACCAGGATTCGAACCCACGACCTTTCGGTCAGTAAAATATAAAGCGACGACTTAGACCACTGAGCCACGGCCTCACGTTATTAAACTGCCTCAAAATTAATGTTATAACTAAAGTATCTACCCCGTGACTAACGGGGTAAATTTTTTACCGATAAGAGTGTGTAAAACTTTATATTTTGATGTTTTTCTGTAACAAAAACTGAGTAAGTAACTTAGTTTAAATATGTTCTTCACGATTACAGCAAGAATTTTGATATGTATAAACATTTTCTTTTTATCATCGTCTGTGAGTCAGTTGCTTTAAGCTAAGAGGCATACACTGACAGGCAGATTTTGAAGATTTGTTTTGTGTAGGAGAATTTCATGGGAACCTTGAAGGGCTATCATTGACTTTCTACAACCCACCCTCAGAGCAAATACTGACCCCATTAAGCAATTTTGAGCAGGATAAATACAAGTTGCAAGTGACTGTATAGATATGTCCTTACAACTACAACCAGAATTTTTACATATATAAACATTTTCTTTTTTATGCATTGTCAACACATTAATATCAGTCAGTCACTTTTAGCAGAATCAGATAACTTGGATTTTCTGTACAAATGATAAGATTCTGATCAAAACAGTACACATTTATAACATGATTAAAATCTTTACATGAAGACAAAGATCACAGTCATTCAAAACATTCACAACGATTTTTTAAACTAAAAAAAAGCTATATCACTCTTAAAAATTTTGATTTCTGGCTTACTATAATTTAATATATTTTCCATGTTACATGGTCAGTTTATCATATATTGAAAGGTAATACATGAAAAAATCCAATTTACATTTAAAAAGTTTATTAGTGAACATCAGGCTGTGAGCCCAAGCAGTAACTGTTAAAATTCCATACAACTGATTGTTAAATACTATAAATACATTATTCAAAAGTATTTTTATATCATTGGGAAACCAGTGTGTTTCTAATTTAATTTAGAATGTTTATTTGAACGTGTTTATGTTTTATTTCATATCTTTTAATTTTTAAAAGCCAAGATGGGATAACTTAAAAAATTAGAATAAATAACTAAAAAATGCAGACTTTATTTCTCTAAAAAAAAGTTGTATGAAATATAGAGAAACAGGTTTATTTGTATATTATAGAACTACCTGCCATATTCAAAAAACAAACCTGTTTAGTTGTCACCTTTTAAAAGGTGGTTTATATAAGATACTGTATCCTTCAACATAATTGAGTGGGCCGGAGGTAGGTTGGTTATCATGTTTGCTTATACCCCCCAGCTCCATCATTAGTCCACTTACTTTTCTTTTCCAGTTCAGTTAATTAGCAAATTAGAGAATATTGGTGTCGTTTTTTTGTGTCTTTCACACGGCAACATAACACCTTTTCAGGAGAAATACCTTAAAACAAGAGATGTTTGTGGCATTTGTATGTCCCCCTTATGATGACCAATTAGTCATGTTAAATAGACTTCAACTCCTTTGACCTGCTGACCTCAAAATCAATAGGTGTCTATAGGTCATGACTAACTTCCCCCCAAAAAAATCTGAGGACTGTAGCCTAAGTGTTCTTAAGATACTGATCGGACATTTTTTTGTGGTCAAGGTTACAGTGACCCTGACCTTTGACCTACTTCTCTTAAAATCAATAGGTGTCATCCAACAAATCTGTGGACTGTAGGCTAAAGTGCCCTCTATTTACTGATCAGACAGTGTCTGGTCTATGGATGGATGGACAATTATGTGCAAAAAAATTTAACCCCGCTAATTAGGGGGCATAATAAGGGTAACCATCCTATGAAGCTTTTGGTCAAATAATACTGGAGTAAATGAGTGGAAACATCTTTCAAATTTAAGGTGTTCTTGATCTGGATCTTTTGCCTATTGACTCCTAAAATATTAGTGATTGTTGGGGATTTTATTATATATTTATTATATATAAAACATCAGTAGAGGTTGGGAATAAAACAACAGTTAGTCAATACAGCACCTATTGATTTTGAGGTCAGCAAGTCAAAGGAGTTGAAGTCTATTTAACATGACTAATTGGTCATCATAAGGGGGACAGACAAGTGTCACAAACATCTCTTGTTTTAAGGTATTTTCTTGTGAAAAGGTATCATGTTGCCATGTGAAACACACAAAAAATGACACCAAAACTCTCTATTTTTTTACATGCAAACACTGATTAAATTTAAGTTAAGAAACTGGTTATTAACTAAACTGGAAAAGAAAAAGTAAGTGGACAGGAACATCATTAGTTTGTATAAATCTGTAAACCTTCATCTGTACCAAGTTTTTCTACATACAATGATGGACTGTGACATGTGAATAGAGTTTGTACACTTGCTACAAAAAAGCATTCTTATAGTTTGTATAGGTACAAAATGTCCCACTTAAGCCAAACACTTCTGCAGACAATACCAAAAAATATTTATGCTTAGGAATTGCACACTGGCATGATAGTTGTTGTTGTTGTTGTTTTCTCTCTATTCTGAGTTCTTCATCAAAGGTGCAACTTACTTTATTTGTTCTGAATTCTTTTTCAAAAATGCATATTATGTACTCAAATATATGTATAGTTTATGTTGTCCCATCAGTGCTAAGATACTGGTTTTCTGTGTTCGTGCCAAAGAAATATTGTATTTTCCCATATTGAATTTTTTTTTAATTTGATGTTTCTGGAAACAGTCACTTGCAACTTGTATTAATCCTGCTCAAAATTGCTTCCTTAGGTCAGTACCAGCACTAAGGGTTGGTTGTAGAAAGTCAGTGATTGCCCTTAAGGGACCAATGAAATTTTCCTCCACTTTTTTAGTTTACGTTGTACAAATGAAATCTTCACAATGTACTTAGCAATGTATACCTCATGTCTTAATTCAGCCAGTTTCTGAATTCAGAAAAGAGGAAATGAAAATAAAATAGTTGACTTAAAATTTGACTGCTAGTACATGTAAAAATGAAATCAACCAACGATAAATCGGAATGATAATAATAATAACAACTTTACTCTGAGTTAAAAATAGCAGTTCTAAAAATAACTTCACCTTTGATATTGATATTTTTAGCTGCACTATAGAATACCAGTTCAGGTTCTATTTATAGATTTTTATAGATATGAAATACTGAAAAAGAATTTCACTTGAAATTCATTTAGACTTACAGACTCTGCAGTAAATTATTTTCCAATTTCTGACATTCACTGGTTTATAAGGGGTTATATTTTGCATTGTTCTGTCTAGCCAGATCTTAATACTTTGTGTTATGCAGGAAACCCACAATATATTCTTAATTTAGAATAAGACTGTTAATACTCAGTTGTAGAAAGTCACAGTCATTATTTTTCATACCTATTAATTCTTTTGCTTTAGGATAACTTTGACAAAGAAAAAGAAAAAGCAGTTTAAATATTTTTCAACTTTTTTTTCTGTGAAGACATCATAAAATTTTCTGAACAAACATTATATAAGAAAGGTTGTATCTCTAAATAATATTCAGAAAGAGGACTTGGGCAATTGTAATTCTTAATAAGATGGACTATATAAAATGCCTGTCTATGTGAGTTAGTAGGAACTGGACCGGAGGGTGTTGGTTATCTATGAATTACCTACAAAACCCCAGCACCCACAATTAGTCCATTCCTGTTTTTGTGTGTGTGCATATTTTCCAGCTTGAAAACTACCAGTACAGTGTGTTGCAAGGTATTTGTAACCAAGTATATAAGAACGTAAACTATGAATATATTTGTTTTGCAAATCATATGTTAGAGCCCAAGCTGAATAACACAAAGTTGTATTAGAAGGAAAACTTTCTTAAATTTCTTTGGAGCTAGCTTGCACTGATTTCAAAATAGTTGCAGGACTGGATTCAGAGTGGTAGGGGAATATGCCTAAAAAACACATGTGAGTCAAGAATGTACCTAAAAACTCACTTGAGGCAACAGTGTAGATTCCTAGAGAAACACAGTCATTTGAGTGAAGAGCATCCATGAAAACTCCTGTGAGTGAAGAGTATACTTAAAAATCTCCAATGAGTAAGACTTGCAAACTCTGTCAGTGAAAAGTATGCCTAAAAATCACATGTGGGAGATGAATATGCAAATAGATTCCTGTGATTCAGGAGTCAGCCTAAAACTTCAGAGAGTGTTGAATATTCCTAGAGAGAAACTCTGAGTGATGAGGATCTTTAAAATTCTTGTGAGAACAGAGTATGCACTTAAAATTCCTGCAGTGATGAATATGCTTTAAAATATCTGTGAGTGAAAGGTATTGCTTAAAATAATTCCTTAAACTCAAAAGTATGCCTTAAAACTCCTGTAAGTGATGATATACCTAAAAAGTTCCTAAAAATCTCCACTGAGTCAGGAATGCGCTTGAAAACAAGTGAGTGGTAAGAATACCCCCTGCCCCTTCAAAAAAATATACATGTATATATATAAGTGAAGTGTATGCCTTTTAAACTCCTAGCTGTGAGTGAAGTGTAAGCCTAAAAAGACTCCTGTGAGTGAAGAGTACATCTAAATAAACTCCAGTGAGTGAAGTTTATTCCTTAATAAACTCCAGTGAGTAAATAGAATGCTTAAAAAAACTCTAGTGAGCAAAGAGAATGCCTAAAAAAACCCAGTGAATGAAGAGAATGCCTAAAAAAAACAGTGAATGAAGAGAATGCCTAAAAAACTTCCAGTGAGTGAAGAGTATGAATAAAATAATCCCATGACTGATGAGTAAGTTTAGCTAAACACCTTCGAGTTAGAATATCATAAACCATGACTAAAAAAATAAATTCTACCTTTGAAAATCATGAAAAGAAAACATGTGCAGTCAGATCTTACTAAAATTTTATATTTATATTTTCATTGTGAACAGTGTTCTATAATTTGAAAAAAAAAATGTATGATAAATCAGTGCAAGTTAGTGTTTATGAAATGCTATTAATACAGAACAGGAAGGTATATAATTTTTGTGTTGTTGGGAAACCTACTGGTTTCTAATTTTAGACTGTCTTTAGCAGTGGCTTAATCAAAATATTTAACTCCAGCTATAAGTTTTATTTCATATGTATAAATTGTTTGTAGCCAACATAGGATTTCATAATGCTAAAACAGCATATTTAAGAAAACTCGATTTCATTTTTTCTAAAATTGCTGCATATTGTATAAAGAAACAGGTTTATTGATATGCTATAGAATTGCTTTCCATATTCAGAAATTTAACTTGTTATGTTGTAACCCTGAGAAAGATTACCTATATAATATACTTCATCCACCACTATTACTGAGTGGGCCGGAGGTAGGTTGGTTATCATGTTTGCTTATACCCCCCCAGCTCCATCATTAGTCCACTTACTTTTTCTTCTCCAGTATTCATTTCCAACGTAATGGTTGCATTCAGCAACATTCTGAAGTTAAATTTCTTTTTTTTTCACATCCCTCAGATAATTACATGTTATTTTGTACAAGGACAAATGCTTTAGCTTATGATAAACAGACATCAGTATGTTATTCTGTACAAGGACAATGCTTTCACTTATGATATTCAGACATGAAAATTTTATTCTGTACAAGGACAATGTGTTTAATGTATGATACTCAGACATCAACATGTTATTCTGTACAAGGACAATGCTTTAACTTATGATATTCAGATATCATTATGTTATTCTGTACAAGGACAATGCTTTAACTGGGCCGGCTATCTCAGTCTGTAGAGCATCGGATTGTCAATCTTGACTATCCCCGTTCAATCCCCATCAGGGCCAGCAAAGTTTCTCCATGATAATTGATCTCAAACAGGCCTTTGCAGGTCATTTGTCCCTCACCTCTTAAACAAGTGAGGAAGTAGTCAGTCACTTGTGTAGAAATTGGTTAGTAAACTGGTTGGATACCCAGGAACACCAGTTAGGTGAACTGACCGCCGGGATATGACCTTAGCAGTTAAAACTGGCGTTAAACCCCAATCAAACCAAATCAAACATCAATATTTTATTCTGTACAAGGACAAATGCTATAGCTTACGATTTTCAGACATCAATATGTTATTTTGTACAAGAATGCTTTAACTTAAGATATTCAGACATCAATATGTTATTCTGTACAAGGACAATGCTTTAACTTATGATATTCAGACATCAATATGTTATTCTGTACAAGGACAATGCTTTAGCTTATGATATTCAGACATCAAACCTTTTATTCTGAAACCCCCTTAAAATTGACTATATGGGGTAAATGATCCATTACTGAGAGGAATGATCATATATTGCTTATATCTCCCCCCATCCCCTTTTCTCCATCATTAGTCCACTTACATTTTTGTATTCTGGAGAGGGGGAGGGCTTTTTCCACGCAGTCCAGCTGTATGCATTGAATACTGCTGCACATAATTTTGAAACACAAAATTGATTTTATGATATTTTAGGGGCACAATAGGGGTTTGATGTTAATGCATAGGACTTGTTAAGGGGTTTTGAGTTTAATCCCAAGCCCAACCTCTTACACTACTAATTGTGTTATAGAACATCAGCACAAGGTCTCATTGGTACTATACACTGAGAATGTAAAAGCAGCCAAACCAGAATGGGATGCTTCCATATCTTACACTGTCACACAAAACTTAGAATAACTAACCCTTCAGGTGCATTATTTCTTCACTGAATGAGGTTAAGAATACAGTTGATCTGCTACAAATGAATCATGACAGAAAACAATTATGGTGTGCTTGCATCTCTGTCAAGTGACGAGAATAGTTTAACAAAGATTTGTTAAACTCCGATGTCCAAGTGATGATAGTCTAAGCAAAAGCCATCTTAACATATAATTGTAAAAGAGCCTTGATATTACACCAAAACAATTTGGTTTATGTTCAAAGTATTTGTTAAGACATAGTGTATGCAGTTATATAGTACAAGCTTTAACAAATATTTGTTAAAGACGCTATTTCTTTAAAAATTTGTTGAAATAAAAAAAATCTGAAAAAAGTTGTAGAAACTTACAACTTGATCACGTGGAAATAATCAAACACAATTGGAAGGTGTTATAAACTGGTTTATTGCTGATTAAAGGAACCCTTTTCATCATTATGTTTTCAGAAACCAGATGGTTGCTCACAAGACATTCCATAGGTATGTGGTAAGAGCCAAGAGAGGCACAGCACAGGGAAGCAGGGACAGTCAGGGCAATGCACCAAAGTCAGCGGGGGCCACGTTAAGGAGATATAATGAAGCAGCTCTCACACAGGTAGGTCTTTTAAAAGAAATAGATATATTCTATGTAAGTTATTCAGTAAGCGAGTTGGTTGAAAACATGTCCTGAAAGTATGATATGAACCAAACTATCATGTTTAGAAACCAGAAGTCAAGAAAAACTTTGAGTTAGCATAGAGCATCTCAGGTTTCCTTTTATGAGGCTGAAGGTTTGAATTCCAAGGGTGGAATTTGAGTGTGACTTTTATCTTAATACTGACCAGAACTCCACAGAACAGTCTTAGTTGGTAAATTGTTAAAATTGTAAAAATCTAGTCAATGTAAATTAGGCAAGATGAAACTGTTACAGAAATGTTAAATTTTGAGCTTGAATTGGCATGTTCAAATCCTGTCTTGAGAATTCTATCTAATGCATTTCTAGCCAGAATCTGAATATAGTCAATATGATTTGCTAAATTCATATTTTGCTGGTGAAATGAAAAGGAGAGAAAACACATCATTTCAATAGTATTGGTGTGACCCTACTGCTATGAATTGTCAGAATAACTGGCAAAATATCAAATGTAAAAGTAAATCAGTAATTTCAGACAATTTCTGCAAGCAGTCATCTTTTTTTTTCAGGAAATACAGGAACTGATAACCTCATGGAATGAACACATTCAGCAGTGTGACAGAATTTTTCTCCGAGCGCCCAGTTTTAACCGAAAGATATTCTTCTCTGGAAAGACTCCACCATTCAGTAAAGATGATGCAAGAATACGGCTGATACCATTTCAGACACGGCGACCTACTTTTAATGAAGTGCGGAGAGTATATGAGATGCTGGCATCCATTGAATGTTATGGTATGGTTTTGCTTCAGTTTAATATAGTTGTGTTATAGCATGAACATGAGGTGTATTGGTGATTAATACCATTTAAGCTCACCTAAGCTAAAGGTGAGCTTTTATGATCACTCTGTTGAGTCATGAATACTGCATCATGTGATGTGCATTGTCAGCTTTTTACTGTAGATGACCTCCT
This sequence comes from Cyclina sinensis, assembly GCA_012932295.1. Lineage (NCBI taxonomy): Eukaryota > Metazoa > Mollusca > Bivalvia > Venerida > Veneridae > Cyclina > Cyclina sinensis. Next base: position 30,796,038 of record JAAONU010000004.1, read on the forward strand.
GAACCACAAGGTGGAAGTTAATCAAACTTTGGAAGAATGTTCCTTGCTTAAAACCATAGCAAAGTTGTTCAGAAAATTCCGTTCCATAAAGAACATGGGCTGCTATGGCAACAAGAATGAAAAACTTTAAAAATCTTTTTGTCTAAAACTACTAGTTTCAAAAGTCTTTTCAAGTAGACCTTCCAGACTGCATAGAATGATTTGTATCCCTGTCAACATGATTCTGGGCATTTTTGGGGTCAGTATGTCAAAGGTCAAGGTCAACATGTCTTGAAAATACACAGTTTCATTTCAGTGTTACCTTGACACTCTTTCACAGATATCTTCAAGCATCGAAGGATTACTGACCTTGCTTTGAAAGACCCTAGTACTGTTAAGGGGAGGCTGGGGCATCTGTGGGTACAGGTTTTGTGACATAAACATTGCAGTCGTTTCAGATGCTATATAAGTCTTTTATCTATTTCCTGCCATGTTCTGATCATTTGCTGTTTGTTGCTGCATTGGGAAACATTTTTAGAAAATTTTAAATTTTGGTTAGCCTCATTCGCCCCCTTCAGTACTCCTGATGTGGCATTGCAGTGGAGGAGCATTGCAGATGAGGATACATTCAGTTTTGGGGTTTTCTTTTTCTTTTCTTTTTTACAAAAACATCTAGCAACATAGAAATAAAGAGGAAAATCTTTCAGGTTCCTCTTGTCTGAAACCACAAGGCCCAGAGTTCTGAAATCTGGCATGAAGCATTGTCTAGTGGACCCATATTAAAACTGTTTTAACTTTGTGGATGGAGTCATTTTTGGCTCTCTCCCGGGGATCAGATGTTTTATATTGACTTATATAGGCAGACTCTTTAAAAATCTTCTTGTCAGAAAGTGCAAGTCTGAGATTTCTGAAATTTGGTGTGTAGCATTATCTCACAGACCTCTGTCACGTTTGTTCAAATTATATCCCTGAGCTTACTGTTTGCCTTGCCTGAGAGGGGTCAAATGTTTTATACAGAAATATAGAGGAAAATCTTTAAAATCTTGAAAATTCTGCTAGTATGAAACCACAAGTCCCTTTGTCTAAAATTTTATGCAAAGCAATGACTTTTCTACTTCTGCAAAGATTATTCAAACTTTGTTACTAGGATTACTTTTTGCTCTGCCGCATGAGCATGTGTTTTACATGGACTTAAACAATCTCCTTGCAGTGATCTCACCTTCATTCTTCAGAAAAGATCTCTACCGGCATGCATTAACCTTAGCTGGTTATCATCCATGACATGCCTGCCAGCAGTGATTATTGTACTGAAAGGGAAGTAACTACTGCATTGAGTTTGGGACTTATATAGCCAAACTCTTAAAAGATCTTCTTGTCAGAAATTGCAGAACTGAGACTTCCGAAATTTGGTGTATAACATTATCTAGTTATACTGTATCAAGTTTGTTCAAATTACGTCAGTCAAGTAAAGATTGGTTTGGTGTGGTTTGGTTTATTGGGGTTTAACACCAGAAATAACAGGAAAGGTCATATCCTGGCAGTCAGTCCACCTAACCAGTGTTCCAGGGTATCCAAGCAGTTTACTAACCATTTTCTCAGTAAGTGACTGACTACTTCCTCACTTGCTTCAGAGGTGAGGGACAAATGACCTATTGCTCTGAGATCAGTTATCATGAAGAAATTTTGCCGGCCCTGATGGGGATCAAACCAGGATTGTCATGTTTGACAAGTAAAGATTGGTCCCTGGCAGATGGGACACATGTTTTACATAGTAATATATAAGAAGATCTTTATGATAAGGCTGAGACTTTTGAAATTTTGATTTGAAGCATTGCTTTGTGGACCTCTACCAATATTGTTCAAACATTGCCACTTGTTTAATTCTTTCTTTTTATGCCCCCACAACGTGGGAGCATATAGCTTTGCACTTGTCCGTCAGTCCGTACGACCGTACGATGATACGACCGTATGTACGTCCCGAAATTTGGTGAACGCAACTCCTCTTAAACCGGATGGCAGATTATGCTTAAATTAAGGGATGAACAACCTTAATGTGAAGATGATAGTAAAGGAAGGAATTTTTGCTTCGACCAAATTTAACGGAATTATGGCCCTTTGTTGATTTTTTCACTATATACCATATAGCCAAATAAATTTGTGAACGCAACTCCTCATAAACTGGATGGCAGATTTTGCTTAAACTTTCAGGAATGAACAACCTTAATGTGTAAATGATAGTAAAGGAAGGAATTTTTGCTGCGACCAAATTTAACGGAATTATGGCCCTTTGTTGATTTTTTCACTTTATACCAAAAAGAGAAATAAATTTGTGAACGCAATTCCTCATAAACCGGATGGCAGATTTTGCTTAAACTTTCAGGGATGAACAACCTTAATGTGTAGATGATCGTAAAGGAAGGGTAATGTTTTTTACGGGACCTGACACACCTGGGGTTTCTATACTTTAATCTGTAGTTAACTTTCATGTGTAACATTTTTTAAATTTTACCTGCTTACTTTAATATCAGCAACATGTAATTACTTGTGTGTCTCTTTCTTCGTCTTCGCTAATGTGATTCCTCATAGTACATAAATATTTACAACATTTTTATGTTGACTATTCAAAGAATAAGGAGGTCTATTGTACTTGCGGCGAAGCTATCGGGTAAAGTTTTAGGGCAAGCTTCTCATTTTCACTATTTCTTCCCTTTCTACTGCAGATATTTAGTTCAAACTTGGCCGTAGACTGTGTCATTCCATCAAGGCCCATAACTCTGTTAAGCATTTTTATTAGTTATTCCCCTTTTAAGACTTTGAAAAATCTTTAATTTCAGTCTTTTATTATACCTTCAAGCACTAAGAATAGTCAAGCGTGCTGTCCATCCGACAGCCCTTGTTTCAGTATAAAATATCTAATTTTGAAATAAATGGACAGCATTAATAATATACAAAACACCTCAATTCATTTGCAACTACAGAATTGTTCCCCACCTAAATCTTACATACAGAATATACATGCTCTTGTTTATGTGCACTTATGCTTAGTGGGGGCATCCGTGTCCTATGGACACAGTTCTAGTTTATTTTTATGATTAATACATTACATGACGTATATCTTTTTGGCAATGGTACTCAGGTGAGCATTTTAGGACCACCATGGCACTCTTTTTTAAACTTTTCTGGCAGTAGCAGTACAGGACTTTGTATATAGTTGACATCCAAGCCAAGAATGTCATATCAGTGTTTTATGAAGTGTAGGACAGAGCCGTTGAAATCCTAGACCAGTAATTACATTGTTTTTGAAGGCTTTTTAATGTCATAAAGAAAACTGCTTACATGTCAGATAGGTGACATACTTCCAGTAGGTTCCATCTTCTGACCTATTTACACACAAAAATTCAAGTCAAGCTTACAGTAAGAATGTGGATACTTATTTACTGGATATATAGTAAATGTGCTTTTTTGACAATAGCTAGTTAGATTAGTCACCATAAACTACTTCAGTAATGTAGTTTTAAATTCAACTCAACAAGTGCTTAAAATTCTCTTGAATTTATGTTTAAGAAACCAGGAATCATACATGAATCTTGAACTGAAAAAACTGTAGACAAATCTTCAACACCTTAAACCATATGCATGTGTGTACAAATGTTAATTCCTAGAACTTTTACCTTACTAGGTGATGAATCAGATATGCAGGACTTGGTTCCCATCTCACCACCACAAGTCTTCAATCCTGAAACAGGTCAGCTGACACCAAGAGATGAGAACCATCTAACTCCCCGGCAGCGAAGACTTCTCAGTAAGAAGATAGGAACCAGTCCATTGGCATTGGCTGAAAATAAAGCCTCTTGTGACTCAGAGAAAGCATCTATAGATGCAGATGGTAAGAAGATTACAGACATAGATGAAAGAAGAGAATCAAAGTCTGCTGTACCAGGTAAGTGAAAAAATATGAATAGAAACAGCTTTGCTAGAAGTCTGTAGTTGGTTCAGAAACTCTCACAGATTCATTCACTGTTGTTCTCTGTCTTACTAGTGAACTTTATAAACTTCTAAATATTCTGGAAATGAATATTTTCAAACTTAAACTAACTCTATAAAGAAGTATTTCACGAAACAGTTTGTTGATAATAAAGAAGATTCATGTTTGTTCCAGTGCTCTGTCACTTATGTTGTTAATGGTAATGGTCCTTATTCGGGTTGTAAGTGTGACAAATATCCCATGTTTTGATACTGTACATTACACATATATCATAACCAAGGATGTCATTTAAGCTTGGCTCCTTCTGTATTTAAAATAAGTCAACATGCGAGGAGACATGTCAACAATTGGTTACAACAAGAAATAACAAGTTCATCAATCATGTTGTTGTTATTATATAGGACATGTTTTGGAGGAGGAGAATATGTCGTCTGGTGGATCAACTGCAAGTGATACAGAACTGGTTGAAACAATGGCAACCATAAACCTCATGGAACTTAAAGGTAACTTTCCAGTTGTAACTTCTGTTTTTGCAAGCATGTCCTGTGTTTGCTTGTACTTGAATTTACAGTGGTTACATTAGGCAAAACTTACTAAAAATACCTCCTGAACTGACTGACCTTAGACATTACAGATCATCAGGCAAAAGATGGTGGAAAATAAAAAGCATTATTCGGAAGATCTGCTAATGCAGATCATGCTATCTCTAAAGTTAATTTTAGGATATGTTCTATCATGTCTGCATGATTTTGTGTACTTAATGTGACATTGCCTTAAAAAGATGTTACGGTCTTTTTTTATATGCCCGAAGGGGGCATATTATGTTATGGTAACTTGACAATCATTTGCTCTAGAGACTTCAAACTTTATATCATGATTGTACACATTGAGTGGATGAGCTCTATACATTTTGGGATCAGTATGTCAAAGGTCAGGGTCACAGTGACCTAAATGTTTAGAATAATTTACACTCTGTAACTCAACAACCATATGTCATAGAGACTTCAAAATTCATATAATGGTTGCACACATTGAGTGAATGACCCCTATTTGTTTTGGGGTCAGTAGGTCAAAGGTAAAAAAATTCAAAATTTAAAGCAAATTATTTAATTTTAAAGCCTAAGGTTTCTCTCTTATATCACAAATGCATCATACTTAGAAAAAACACCATTCGGGCATATAATACTCCATCCAGCAGTGCTCTTGTTCTTTTTTTGTGAGGGCTGTGCTTTAGAAAAGACATGTAAACTTCCTTTTGAAATGTCTGTCTGTACTCTGGTTGGGTGCTTTGGTACTGTTACATACTACTGCGTAATACTTATCATCAGTTATAAGCTTCAGCTGAGCAATGATAATCTTTATCCCCATATCTGAGAAAGTTGCCAGGACAGGATAATGCCTTAAAAACAAGATTATAACAAGATATTATTCCTTGCTGTAACAAGCAACAGCTACATGTTTTCAGATTTTGTCACCAGTCTGTTATTGCTGTCATACAGTTTGATATATACTTTTCACAGAGTTTGCCTGCTCAAAGAAGCCAAAAAGGAAGAAAAAGAGTGCAAGAAAAAGAAAGAATTCCCTAAAATGTCAGACAGAGCCAGAGACAAATGTTATGGGTAAAGAACTTATCATTTTCTTTGTTGCCAGGATTTCTGACACTGCTGTAATGCAGACTGCTTGTAATGCGTCATAAAGGTTGGGATGTGCACAATTTTGTTTTTGCTGCTTAGGAAACAAATTTTTACAACTTATATTAATCCCTTTCCATGTTGATAACTGCTTCCTGGATTCAAACCATTACTGGTGCTGAAAGTGTGAATTTGGACAGTCACTTCAGAATCTCTTCTTTGGTGGGATTAAAACTAGTGATCTCCAGAGCGGGAGAATGTTGCTTTAACCACTGCCCAGTCCTTAGTTGGACTGTCAGACCAACATTTCTGGTACCAATTCTCAGTGAAGAATACAATCACATGGCTAGCGTCAGAGAATTTTTCTAATTTTCAAATAAATAGCAGTAGATAAATTGGGATTAAACACTTGCAGAATCTGTTTTATAGTCAGTCGTACAGATTTTGAGATTCAGTTAACATGTTTGATTCTTTCAGAAGAAGAAAAGTACCATCTTAAGAACAGCCTGTATACAGCCTGTAAAATGGGGGATAAAGAGGCTCTTAAAAACCTTTTAGCTGTACTGTTTGCACCTTCTGTTACTAGCTCTGTGACCAGCACCGCAGTTGAAGGTCAAGAAGAATTAGGTCAAGGTCAGGGGTACCAGGAGGCCATATCTGGTGAATTTGGAGACATGAGTATAAATGATATTCAGGGACCAGCTAATAAAGATTTGTTTGATAAAATTTATAAAGAAAAGAATGAAGATATGTGTATGGATAGTACAAAAGCAAAAGATCCAAAGGAACTTGAAAAGAGTGAAGTAGCTATTTCTGATATTATTGTTAAAAGACTGGGTATAACTTGTACAGAAAATGATTTAACTAAAGATAAATATGACCAAAAAGAGACTATAACTAGTTCTGACCTTGCTAATAATATCTTAACTCAAAGCAATAACAACAGTATGAAGTCAGTAGCTGTAACAGGGACAGATGAACTTTCTGACACTTGTGTGAAGGCAGCTGTAGATGACTATACTGAAACTGTTGGTACTGAGCCTACCACTGAAAAAGAAAATGTTTCAAATGTTGACCCAAATACTGAAGAATTAAATACAAAGGTCTCAGACATAAACAAAAGTAATGATGCTCCTCCGTATGAATACAGTTCTAAATCTGCAGTTTATGCTGAAGTAGATATTGATAGAGATAAAGCTGATGTAGATTCTAATTCTGCAAAGTCTGCAGATGTCATGCATTCTGAAAGGGTTTCGTTAAACCTAATTACAAGCAGTAACACATCAAGTTTGACAGGGGCGTGGCCAGATTTCTCACCAGTTGTAAATCCAGGATTGTTAAGTGAACCCTTTGGAGACAACAACACAACATTCCTACATGTTGCAGCTAAAGAGGGTCATGGGACCATTGTAAAATTACTAATGGAAGCGGGTGCAAATCCCTCTATAAGGTACTTAACTTGTTAATTTTGTTCTACTTTTATTTGTAAATTAGTATGATAAAAAATGGCATTGAAGTCAAATGAATTACTGGATTATGATCAAAACTTGACAGAAATAATTCACAGAAAATGCAGACAATTTAATTTTTTGTTATATGCTTCTAGATGCAATTGCTAATTAACTTCCTCACTATTTCACAATAGATCATATTTCCATCAGAACTGATGCGTTTCATTCATGTATCAACTCCTTCAGCCATGTGGTTGAGGAGTCAAAGCTTCAATTATTCAGGCTCGGCTTATGCTTGTTACAGAATGATACCATATAACCTGCCAGATAGGATAGGAATCAGGGAGTAACAGTAAAATATATATGAATATAGGGGTATATAAGCTGGTGATGCTTATCGTTTCATAATAATAACGTATGACTGAGAAATTGCATGAACACTTATGTATAATGCTGTACTTGGTTTTGTGTTTACTGCCTATTTCTGTTGTAGTTTTGAATATTGTTAATCTCATATATTCTGTCTGTTGTTTTGATATAGAATTGTTAGTGGTATTAATGACTAGTGTATTTTTATTTCTAGGGACAAAGGTGGTTTGACACCATACATGGTATCTAAAGATAAGACCACTAGAAATGAGTTCAGAAGATTTATGGGGAAATGGCCAGAGAAATATGATTATGAAAAGGCACAGGTAAGACATGATTGTGAGTTACACTTGTACATTTCGTCAGTGTGGGAAGCCTAAAAAATTAGCCAGAAGTGTCAGCTGTCAAGTTGAAGAGTTATTCTGCAGGTTTAGTTGATATTCATGTATATTGTGTACCACTTCTGGCATGTTTATTATCAATAAAACCATTTATACGTACACTGATGTTGAAAACAATTTGGCAAACAATATTTCTTCACCAACAATAAGCTTAAAGCGACCGACTCCCAGATGGGTCAGCGATGCATAAAAAAGAAAATGTTTTTACATTGTTACAAACATGAAGGTCCGTAACAGAAAGATGCAATGCACCTTAGAATACACAATCCAGAGCGTGATTCGAACTCTGATCTTAGCGCATCGAAGGCCAACACTCTTACCACTGTGCCAAAGAATTGTCAGAGGTTGCATTTATACATTTATGGGAAGGTATGCACTAGACCGCAACAACATATAGAAAATCTAATTGTAATTGTGAAGAACATATCTAAACTAAGTTACTGTCTTTTCACTTGTTACAAATACTCATCATTGTAAAAGTTTTACACGATTTAAGTGGTAAAAATTTTAACTCGTTAGTCACTGAGTAGATACTTTATATTGTTTATTTTGCATTTTGGAAGTAACAAGGCTCTGTGGCTCAGTGGGTTAACTCGCAACTCTTTATTTTATTGACCAGAAGGGTATGTGTTCAAATCTGGTTAAAACCAAATTATTTTTTCTTCAGTTTTCATGACATATAGAAGCATAAAACTGTGTTTTTTTAATAATATATTAACTTCTAAATTTTAAAGAAAAAAACATTTTTAAGCTAAATTCTGTGAATCAGTCACTTGAAAGTATAACGAATAAAAAAAGAGACACAGAAAATAGGAAATATAAATTGGATGCAAAAGAAAAGAGAAAGAATGAATATTGATATATATATATATATATATATATATATATATATATATATATATATATATATATTACTGATAGTTACTGATGTTACTGATAGTTAAAGAACTGTCTGAAGACAGGTTTGAAACAGGATTAAGTAATGGTGCCAATATGTCATTTTTGAGGTCTTGTTTATAGATACCTGGACCACTGACTGAAGAAATGGAGAGTGAACGAAAGAAGAAGGAAGCAGAGAAAAAGAAAGCACAGAAAAAGTTGAAACAGGAACAGCAGAAAGTAAAGAGGGAACTTGAAGAAAAACAGAAAGCTGAAGAAAGGGAAAAACAGAGATTCCTGAATCTGTCGGACAGAGAAAAGGTAATTTATCAGAAAATATTGATAATGGAGAGTTTCACACAATTTCTAATTAAAGAAGATATCTCCACACTTCAAGTACTTATTTCAAAAGTTAGATAGAAAAACTGCTTGCATTTGAATAATTGATATACTGCAAAGAGAGCGAGTTACAATGTTATGTTTTTTAGATTAAATTGATACAATCTATTAAAGTTGCCTTGAGATTATTTTAGGTCAATGTTCTTAAGACATACTGTTATATTTTTACACACAACATGTAGAATATTTTTTAAAACATTCTAACTTTGCAAACACATTGCTTAAAGCTTTTCAAAGAAAATTTAATATTTACTGTCTAAATGGAAGTACCGTAAGATTTAATTAGGAAATTTAAACACTGTAGACATGCAATGTTACTGATAGTTAAAGAATTGTCTGAAGACAGGTTTGAAAAAGGATTAAGTAATTATGTCAGTGACATATTGTTTTTGTACTGTCTGTCTGTCTGTCTCTGTCTGTCTGTCTGTCTGTCTGTCTGAATTTTAATGGAACTTGCTATGATTTATTGGTACCTAGCTTAGTTGACCATATTGTCTGCATGTTCCAATTCATTGATTTTCAGCAAAGTTGTGGGCCTTGATTTGCCCAAATTTGAACACATATGAGCATATCTCCATCACTGCTTGTTGGATTTTGACAACACTTCACAGGAATGATTGTTAGCAAATGTAGTTAAACGTGTTATTAATTTGTTCCAATCGGCTGATTTTTAGTGGAGTTATAGGCCTTGATTGTCCTTTTTGAATACATTTAAGCATATATCCTTTATTGCTGATCAGATTTTGAGAAAACTTAACAGGAATGATTAAAAGTGAGAGGAGTTGTATATATTTTCATCTTGTTCCTGTCGGATGATTTTGAGCAAACTTATGGCCCTTGATTTGTCCAAATTTGAATAGAGTTGGTCTTATCTCCATTACTTCTAGCTAGATATTGAGAAAACTTCACAGCAATAATCATTAGGAAGTGTAGTAAGGTATGTTATTGGCTTATACTGGGCAGATGATTTTTAGCAGAGTTGCTGGCCTTGATTTATACAAATTTTAATACAGTTTAGCACATCTTCATAACTGTTTACAAAGTTTGTCTGAGTTTGTTCTCCATAACCGCTGGCTGGTTTTCAGCCTAGTTCAGCATTTCATAAGCACATTCCAGCTCAGTGTTTTTCAGTGAAGTTTTTGCCCTTCATTTGTCCAGATTATAACACATTTGGAGTTATCTCTATAACCACTGGTCAGACAGGAGTGATACCAGGCCATCATGGCCCTCTTGTTAATTCCACAGTTATGACATCTGTTCCTTGATTCTGCCCCTATTGGTATAACTAGTATTCTTCATGGTAAGTGACATGTGGGGGCAGACATATGTTTTTCTCGAAACAGTCTCTAGTTTCATTTGCTTTGATCTCATTGCATAGCATCTACTTGTTTTCAACATATATTATCATTTAGAAATGGAAATCAACTGCAAAAGAAATACCAACACTTGATGCTGTATTTGAAAGTTTCATTCATAGCTGATAATACATTTATCAAAGTCAGACTGTAAGATGTACAATGTAGTTGACCAGACTTGAAAATATGACCATATCTCCTTTCATTCTAGAGAGCACTAGCTGCAGAAAAGAGACTGGTTTCACAATTTACAAATCAAGGTGCAGAGAAACCAGTCTTACGGTAAGTAAATTAGTTTTAGAGAAGATTTTTGTTTACATGGTTCCAGTAGATCTTTTTGAAATGAATTGCATACAGTACTTCCTATATATTAAATCTTTACTGTTAAGTGTGAAATGTGATATGCAAATTGGACTTTCAGTAGAGGGGTTGTCTTTCTTGATCTGAAGTCTGTTGCATTATGAATTGTCGTTTTTTTCAATCCCTTTGAGACTTCTTATTCAAACTTTTATCCTTAGTGCCAAATTTCTCACAGTTTAAAAAATTTCAACATCTGTAATTTCTGTATATGATATCTAGAGGACATTTTTCAAAGTCTTCAAACACAATAAAGTTGAAAAAGCTGTTATTCTTTTATTGTAATATTTTATATAATATTGATTTTTTATTTATTTTCAGTCGATGTTTCCAGTGTGGTTCAGATATGACAGGCAAGGTGCCTTTCGAATATTGTAATAATAAATTCTGTACCTCCAAATGTCTTCAGATGCACAGAAAGTCACTGAAAAAGTCCTGAGGACCATCTAGCCTTTATTAGAATAAAGAAATCACTTACTCTTCAATAGCTAGAATATTTTTCAACGAGAAGTAAGTCAAAGTTAATAAAGTTTGCTCAAGGCTGATGTTAAAAAAATGAGAAAATGTATTTTGAAAGTATAACTTACACTTTTAATGGCCATTTCAAGGATATATTACATATTGCTTTTTCAGATTCAAACAACAATTTAGGTAATGCTCAAATAATTTATAATGCTTTACCTCCACTCTGAAGAGTACTTAATTCCATTTGTTTGTGTAAGTAAGATAACTTTTCCCTAAAGGGCAAGGGTTCAGATAATGGGTTTTGGTTTTAAAACATTAACTTCCATTGGAATAAGCTTTACGTTTTTCATTTGGGACATATTTCAATTGTTATATACAGTACGCGCCAGGAGGAACTCACATTTTCCGCTTTATTTCGCGGACGCGGAAAAAAAAATATCCGCCGCGACATCGAGGAAAAAAACGGATTTCCTCGATGTCTCGACATCGCGAAATATCTCGGCGATATTTGACGACCAGCGCGAAATTAATTAGAGTCATAACTCACCTGGATAAGCTGAACATTTAATGAAATGACCGTAATGAAACTGTGCAATTTAAGTCTGCCAATTATGTGACATTTGGTAAAATTAAAACCAAAATTTCTCATACATTTGCTGTGTTTCCGTCGTTGAAAACGCTCGTTATTGTACAGCAAAATCGATCAATAATTTTGTCAAGCGCATAGACGATACAGATGTCGCAGTAGGGTTTACATGTTGTATGTTTTCTTTAAATATAGCAAACTAGTTTTAACACGTGTAAATCGAAAACCAGTCAATTTATTTTCTGAAAATAGGGTCAGCTGTTCCGAGAAACGATTACTTTCGGTTTTGAATTGTCATTCCTTCCGTTAACAAATACGAGCATTCGTAAACAAATGAATCAGAATGAGAGTTTTATGAGAGTTTTATACATTTAAATGATATTTTAAAGCGTAAAATTCGCCTAAATGCGTGTTATCAGGAACTTTGTGAACCTCGATACGTCAATTCTTACCTGTGAAAAAGTTCGCGGAACCATTTAGCGGACGTCCGCCGCGATATTTGGTGACCATGTCCGCGGCGGTCGTCCTCGAAATGCGGCGGATTTGGTCGCGTTTTAAGGAATGGGTAGTCCGCGACGACCTCGAGGAAAACGAGAGTTCCTCCTGGCACGTACTGTAGCCTTTGAACATGGAAAATAAATGGAAATTTGATATCAGTTATTTCAGTTATTATTTTTTTCCAAATTTATGTGATAAAGCTCTTTGATGTGTTGCATAATTGTTCAAAACAGTTCAGGAATAAAAATAAATACAGCTTATTCAATATTCTATGATAGATGATTAAGCAAATTTTGATATCATTCCTTTATTAAGGTTGTTATTTCTAAAAATAGAAAGTAGACTTTCTGAGTAAGGTCAAGATCACTGTTATTTATGATAGAAAATAGGCAACTAGTTTTTGAGTAAGAACAGGATTACTTGTATTTTTAGGCCTTGAAATGAGAAATAAGAGAATTTATATGTTTAAGTAAGTTTTAATGTATTGTAAAAGTGTAATTTTGTAAATTCCAGTATGTACATGTATTAATATTCACTGGTATTGAGTGGTTGATCTTTCTTGTAGTCTCAACTAAATGTTGTTTGCTAGCCTTGTCTTTTTATGGCCCCCCAGCAAAGATGAAGGGGTATATTGTTTTGCAAAAGTAAGTTGGTCAGTAGACACTCCGTTTTCGATCAATATCTTAAAAACCCTTGGACCCACCTTCCTCAAACTTGGTTTATAAGTTGGTCATAACCAGTAGATGACCTCTATTTTTGGGGGGGTCATGATAACAGTGACTTTGAAAAGCATAACCTTTTCTGATAGATATCTAGAGAATCTTTGGGCCCAGGTTCTTCAAGCGTGGTATGTAAATTGGTCATGACTAGTAGATGACCCCTATAGTTTTTCAGTTCACTAGGTCAGAGGCCAATGTCACTGTGACCTTGAAAAGCAAAATGGTTTCCGATTAGTACCTATAGAATGCTTAGGCGAAGGCTTCCGAAAACTTCATAAGCAGATTGGTCATGACCAGTAGATGACCCCTTTACTTTTTTGGGTCATTAGGTCAAAGGTCAATGTCACAGTGACTTTGAAAAGCAAAACCTTCTCCAGTAAATATCTAGAGAATCCTCTGGCCCAGGTTCCTCTTACATGGTTTGTAGGTTGTTCATGACCAGTAGATGACCTCCATGTAGTTTTTTAGGCCACCAGGTCAAAGACATAGGTCACAGTGACCTTGAATAGCAAAATGGTTTCTGATCAAAAACTACAGACGCTTGGGCCCAGGCTTCCTAAAACTTCATAGGCAGGTTAGTCATGGCCGGTAGATGACCCCTTTTGTTTTAAGGGTCACTAGATCAAAGGTTAAGATCATAATGATTATTAACTGAAAAATGGTTTCTGATGAATAACTATAAAAGGCTTGGGCCTAGGGTCCTTAAACTTGCAATGCAGGTTTATAATGACATATAGATGACTCATATTGCTTTAGGGTCACTTGATCAAAGTATGAAGTCAGAGTGACCATTATCAGAAAAATGGTTTCCAGTCAGTAACTGGAGAACCCTTGGGTCTTGGCTCCTCAGACGTGCTGTGCAGGTTGGTCTGTTTAGGAGATGACCCCTATTGTTTTTGAGGTCACTAAAGGTCAAGGTCACAGCCATAAACCATAAAGAGGAAAACAGATTCTGATTGATAACTAGAGAACCCTTGGGCCTTGCTGCCTCAAAACTTCCTACCTACACACCTTCTGGCCTTCCTACCTACCTACCCATGCAGTTCCTGTACTCTTTCTGGTTCTCCAGTAATTGAACTTGATACATTTTATGAGCAAAGTGTCATTGACATAATCTACAGTTCCTCTCATTCATCTGTTTGCCATGGCCAATAGCTTTTGATATCAGAAGCCCCTGGCATCCTCCATTTAATGTACTGACACAAGTCCCTGTCCTTCTTCTACCTTCCTATACTTCTATGGCTGCCTATAGCGATAAGGCGCTAGGGGGGCATGTATGTTTTACAAACATCTCTTGTTCCGCTTGACTTTAAAAAACTGCTGAGTACTAAATGCCTTTATGATGTGAAAGATTCAAATGTGATCAGGTCAGTCACAGATCAGAGAATGTGTTTCTACTTATGTGTTTTGTTATGTATTTTATTGTGTAGACTTATTTATGTAGTTTTTTTGTGTACAACCTATTACAATAATTCTGATTGGTCAAATTTAGACACATGTTTCTGTTTAAATGTAATACAATGCTCATGCTAGATATACACTTATTGTTGAGGTAACCAGAGACCTAACCATGCTTCATATAGAATTTTTCTGTACTTTTTTCATTCACTGACCAGTAAAAAATATTCTCATCATTAGAGCATCTGGATGATATGTTTTACAGAATTATCATATAGAAAAAAAATAATTTTCTGGTAAGTTTAATTCTAATTTATTTTAACAATGTATCATGTTATATACCTAACTGGTTCATTAATGGTGCTGGTCATCCGTCCATGAGGTTGTTGGCACATTTTATCTACCATATAGTTTTGAATAAAAGTTGTTGATAAATAGATGTACATGTTTATCTTAATCATTTACTATAATCATGACTTCTGATTGGTCCTTCATTTGTCACATGATAATGTGTCATGAATACATATATACATGTACACTGCTTCAGGTTAATATTGTACTGGTAACATGTTTCACTGAAAGTCCAAGGGTCACAAGTTCTAATTTTTTGATTAAACACAGAAATAGTTGTAGCTCTTTAACCCTTTACCACATGGTTAAGTGTTAAATCCCATATGCGACCAGTGCAGATCCAGATCAGCCTGCACATCCGTGCAGTCTGATCTGGATCTCCACTGTTCGCTTTTCAGTCAGAAATACTTTTATGGATATAAAAGCGAACAGTGGAGATCCTGATCAGACTGCACGAATGTGCAGGCTGATCTGGATCTGCACTGGTCGCATATGTGTTAAAACACGTATCTATGGAGTAAAGGGTTAATGAAATCATAGACTGAGGAATCCTTTATTGATGCTACAGTCTACACACTAAGCATGTAAAAGAAGCATGGCATCTCATGATGTTATCAGCTACTCTGTCAGAATAAATAGACCTAATATGAAGAAATGTTTGTACTACTTTCAATGTACATATATTTTTACACAAGGTAATACTTGTATTATTACTTGCTGGTATATTGTTATGCCTTAGTGCCTGCCAGGTTATTGTCACAGAGAATGCATGCCTTACAAGCAATGTTACTGTCTAAGAGAAGCACCCCTAACTACCTGAGAAGGGAGTAATGGGCATCTCATAAGTGTATGACTAGATAGTACTCTCATTAATTACTAATATTTAAACTAGATTGGTACTGTATAAGGCTATTTTTGGACCAGTATCTTTGGGGTGTTTGGGGGCTGTGACATTTTCTGTATCATACAAATGATGAAAAAGGACTAGAAATTTCTGGGACTCTGTTATATTGGCAACAACCAAAAAGTTTTAATTAACTCAGATAAGCATACAATTTATTGTTGCTGTCATTTTACATTTGCTTGGTGTTAATAGGAAACTTCCTTGAGTGTACAATGTCATTCTTTATGGTTATTCTGAAAATATTGACACACTAAAAGTCATAAATCTGTTCATTTATGTTGTGTGGTAAAATGCATGCTACTGAGTACTCTGTATTTTTGTTTGTTTTCTTCCAGGATGCTTAATGAAGTGATAATGTTGTTATGATTATTGCCAATATTTATTAAGATGTTGTGAAATAAATTCAGTGAAGTATCATTATCTTCTAATTTTTCTTCGTTATTTATTCTTCACACATTTTTAGCTCTATTTACTGAGGTCAGGTGTAGCTTTTAGTATGCTGTTTTGTCCGTCGTCTGTCCATGCATGCTTCCTCCACAATTGACTTGAAACAACATCTCCTATACCACTGGGTCAGTTGCTATTAATCTTTACAGAAATGATCCTTGTATGGTCCTCTTTCAAAGTTATATGAAAAATGCAATTCCGTGCTGAACTCTGGTTGCCATGGCAACTGAAAGGAAAAACTTAAAAAATCTTCTCTGAAACCACAAGGTCTAGAGCTTACATATTTGGTTGATAGCATCATCTAATGGACCTCTATTATAGTTATATTATAAATCATGGCTGTAGGGTCAGAACTGACCCGAGCCCAGGGGTCACTGGATTTTACATAGACTTATATAGGAATAACTTAAAAAAAAATCTTGTCAGAAACCATAAGATATGTTTTCATTGTAGAACTGAAAAGAGCATTTGTTACTTCTTATTTACATAATTTTTTAACAGTCACTCAGTTTTTGGCGTTTATTTTTATTTTAAATCTTGGTCATTTAGAACACTTAGACTATTGTCACCTTAGTACAAGACCTCAATAAGTCCTATTTTCTGTCGCTCATATTGAGTTCTTGCACTAAGGTGACACTCTGCCACCACCAACTTAATCTAATATAAGTTACACAGGAATGAAATCAAAACAACAAAAATACATTTTTGAATTTTTATACATTGCTGAATTTTTTAGACCTATATATATTTTAAAAAAAAGCCTCACCAATGTCATCTGTCTTTTTTATTTATCGTAAGTACTGGTTACCCAAATGACCAACACTCTAGGGTGGGAATTTAGACTATGAAAAAGGAACAATGTAAAAATTATCCTGGGTCAGCCTGACTCCTCCCTGCGGCAAAACATTGATAGGTGCATAACTATTAATTGTCACTCTGTGGACAAACTAAGAACATTGTCTGTTAAAAAAACTGTCAGAGGAAATGAACCTCAGTGTTACTTCCAAAGCATTTTTAAGTTGTGAAGCATACATGTACATCTTTTATAACTTTTGTAGACACACTGGTCTTTTCTACACCCGTTCCCCCTGGGAAAATACTAAACAAAACATTTGTTTATTATTGTTTATAAACCATCCGGCTTATGTCTCAGGTCTAATAAAACAAGACCTTTAGTAATTCATGTGATTGTCCTGCAGGGGCCTCTATCTATGGATATGTGTCAAGTTCTGATTATCACAAATCACATACCTTAATGGTTATGTAATGTGTTACATGAAAAACATGAAATATTGTTAAAAAATTCGTAAGAGGTGAAAAAAACTAATAATGGCTTTCTTATAGGATTAAGACCTAGGATCTCTTTCAAAAATGAAAAAAAATTAAATATGATTTTGCACAAGCAATTTTGCTAATAACAATAGAGCTCTTACCAGTAAGTTCAACAAATAAAGCTGACAGTGATTATTATATGTAGTGCATGCTTCATCTAATGGCACAAAGGGTTAATGTTGAAAAATTCGTATGTGAGTGACTAGTGTTATATCGGCCTTAAAAGAAAGGATCTTGCAACATACGTTGCAATTATTTTTCAAAGACAGTCATGAGTTTGACGATGAAATTTAAACATTTTGCTTCACTGACATAGCTTTCTGGATTCAAACCATTTTTGCGCTACAAAAATAACTGGAATCTCTTACTCCTGGTTGGATTGAAAGCAGCAACTTTTGGATAGGGAGTCAAGTGATCTCACATCGACATATGAATAAGAAGACTGATTCCTTGAGTTCTGATGAGCACTTTCGCTATACCGGAGGCGTATAAAGCTCAAGGTCAAATTATACTTACTATGCATCAAATAAACAAGGCTGGAATGTCCTCAGAGTGAAATAAGTATACAGATTTTCTTAGATCAATAAAATTTTCTAAAATGGTGACAGAAATCTGCTGCCATTGCAACATGGATATTTTCAATGGTTCCTAAAAATTAGGTTCAGGTTTCAAAAATGTATCAACCTATAAAGTATGATTGTAATGCTAAAGAATTGAAGGGACATGCTCTAAAAGTAACATGATATATTGCATATGTATTTTATTGGCATATTCTCTGTAAAATGAAAAATAATTGATAATGTGAAGAAGACTATATATGTTCAAAAATGTCTCCTCAGGGCACCAAGACACTAATAAAGTGTTCATTTAAAACAATTGGCTATCTACCCAAGTATAGTACAACAAGTGCTCTATAGAAGGACTAGTATTAATGTTTTTAGTTAACCTCTTGTACTTCAAATCTTCGACTGACACCTTGACATCAGGTCAGCATTTGTTCAATATCATTAACCCTTTACTCCATAGATACGTGTTTTAACGCATATGCGACCAGTGCAGATCCAGATCAGCCTGCACATCCGTGCAGTCTGATCAGGATCTCCACTGTTCGCTTTTATATTCATAAAAGAATTTCTGACTGAAAAGCGAACAGTGGAGATCCTGATCAGATTGCACGGATGTGCAGGCTGATCTGGATCTGCACTGGTCGCATATGAGATTTAACACTTAAACATGTGGTAAAGGGTTAAGTTGTATATTGTTTGGAAAGAAATGGAAAGTTCTAAGTTTTAGGGTATGCGTCTTTAACTGTAGAATCGCTCTTAGTAGTGACGGACTATAAGAGTTTCCTAAAACATTTTTATTATGTCAATAATACGTTCCTGCTTGTTGAGAACAAAAATATATTCTTTGCATAATTATTCTGTTTTAAATAAAAGTGTTTTGCAAAAACGGTTTTGTTTAGAACTACAAAGGTTTGTGCAAATTTTGTACACATTTTTCACTTTTCCATCTTTATTTATTAATCTCCGCATACATAAAGCACATTACTGTCTTACCTTTCTAACCATTTTGCAAGATGTTCGAACTGAAGTATGATGCTACTGAAAATGCATTCTTGTGAATGAGGTCTTCTCATGCTGAAGATTTTCTGAGTTTTTTCTTGCTATTACACACTTGTTTGTCTGAATGAAAAAAGAAAACTTCGAAAAAAGTGTGTTACTAGCAAAAACGAGCCATCTCTTTATTTGAAAATCAAATATTCAAAATGTTTGAAAGAATATAATGTGATAGTATAACTGAGTATTCCAAAAAAAAAGATGAGAGAGAGATAAACAAGTGTCACCCATCAGGAGAGTAGCTAGGCCGAAATTAAGTGTACGCACAAACCCACACGGGGTCCAGGGTGGCCGCATGGGACCAACTTGCAGGTTCAGGGCAAAGCCCTGATGGGGGTCAAGAGGACAAAGCCCATGGAAGTTCCACATATTTCGTCATTTAGGGATTCTTTTGCATTAGAATAATTCTCTCTTTTTTACCCCCCCCCCCCCCCCCGGAACAAATTGTATGCACGTAAGTATTCGGCATATAGGCAACTACGCCACTGCCCATCTGTATATATAAACTTCACAAACATGTATATGAATATATATACTATACCTAAATATCTAGTGTAACATAGCATTTCATTATTTATCTCAATTGAATTTTAAGGATGGAGAGAAGTGTAAACAAAAATCTTTATGGTGTTAGTTTTCTACTTCTTCGTGAACATAAAATCTTGATTAAAATTTAGATTTTTAGTTTGACAGTTGTGATAGTAAAACCACGTGTACCGGATGTTTACATTTAGCGCGTTTTGTTTATGAATGAATCTAAGGGGAGTAACTCTAATCGTTTATTTAGAAGTGTTTTTCGATTTAACGAGTATTAAAAGGCTGTAAAACTAGATATTTCTATTTAAGAAGTGTTTGTTTCACAAAATCCTATCTTTCTGGAAAATTTGTTCTTGGTATCTTTGAAAAAATACAAAAAACTAGATAAAATGTCAATTTCAGGTCATGACATTAACCCTATATTTGCTCCAATCAAAATTTCAAGATTTAGTCACATGACATGTAAATGTAGAATTCTTGTTTAGTGGAAAAAGTTGTGCAGAAGTTGTTAGAGCGTCAGCTGCTTTCAAGGCGAAATACGCTAATAAGTTTGAAGGTCTGTGTGGTAAGATTTTAGCTAGTGCTGGATTAAAATTTAATTTCACAATATCTGGGATTATATTGGTTAATTATGTCTGGGCAAGGCCCTGGTTCGACGCACAAGATGCGACGAAATGTGTCCCCTCCGTCAAGACAGGGACCAATGAAGGCTGTGAAGCCCTTCATTCTTAAAAGCAGTCCTAGCAGGAGTCCTTCATCACCGACGCTGAGTAATCTAGCATTTCAGAGGAGATCACCAGTGACAGACAGTAGGCATTCCCCAGACAGAAGGTCTCCAAGTTCCCCAGGATTTAAAGGTGGGTAAAGTGAAAGCATGCACTGTGTATTTTGGCACACTGCCATGTCAACTTTGTTGCACAAGAAGCTTATTTTCTGTATGAAATTAGTGACATGTTAATGAAAAAAGTTATTTTCAGACTTTTTTTTAATGCCAGTCAGTAATCTTTATTTTGAAAGTTGTGCATGGCAATTTTCTTGTATTAACTTAGAAAGTTATATTTTCTTTCTAGCACTTATTAAAATTTAAGTTTGGCAGGAGTTACAGTCTTGGCCAATATTCTTAAAACATAAGGTCTGATTGCTGATAATTTCTATAATAAAAGACATAATTAGGTTAAGTATCACCTGCCTAGTAAAGTCAGTATTGACTTTTGGCAGTAATAAGTTGCAGTTGAGAGAGAGAGAGAGAAAGGGACTGCCTGCCTAGTATAGTCAGTATAGTTTTCTGGCAGTAAGTTGAAGTTCCGGGGTTGAAGTTGAAGATCAGACCAGTGGTAGCATCGTAACTTAATGAATTGGAATTATAGTATAAGTATTTTAAATTATAAAATTAATTTCGATTAACCTTATTGTAATGACAGTTTAAAACCACCTGCCCCTAAAACTTTGGTTTTTGAACCTGGTTAAATTGTTGGATCAGTCTGCATGGAGAATTTTGACTACATTTTATATAGTATCTTAACATTCTTTTTTCTAATGTTATTATCAGATAACTATTTCATTGCTTCTTTAGTTTAACAGGTGTGATAAAAAAAGCGTTTGTGTCAGAATGTCTTCAGTTTATGTATTTATCGTCAGTTCCAGTTTCCAGTATGATGAACACCCCAGAAGAGTTTAGTTTTTATAGACTAGGGACATTGCTAGATACAGAAAGCATCCTGTTACATCGATACCCCTGGTTCTTTTACATGCTAAATGTACAGCACAAACATAGGACTCTGGTTTAAAGTCTCATCCAGAAAACAATCACATGTAGTATTGTGAGTGGAGGAGTAGGGAATCAAACTCGTGACCCATGGATTACAAGCTGCATGAGTTACCACTTGACTACTGTCAACATACAGTACATTCATACTGTATACATAGATAGAATGAAGTCCTCCATGATAGAAAAAAAAGAGTTCCTAGATAGAAAAGATGAGACTGAATTGTTAAAAATTACAAAATATGTTCTTTCAAAAGATGAACTGAAATTTTAATTGCTTTCACAAAGTCTTAGAAATCCTATCAAGCCGCAGTTGAAGGAGAGAGCTTATATATTGTAAATTTAATTTGCAGAGGAATCCAGACAGTTGGGAGTTTGATAGTCTTTTTGATAATTTGATAGTGGGATCTCTTAGTATAATCCAGGAAATTTATTCAGCCCAGATTAAGTTTCCATTAGGGAGGATGGGATTAGATTAATTACATGTTAACATGTTAATTTGCTGTGGTTAATTTGCATCCTCCCCCTCGTCCCATGGTCATGCAAAATATTGATAAGTCCATTAGTCAGCTCATTAAAGAAGTTAAATGATTAAGCTACTAACTCTACATTGTATTTCAATGTATTTATTGAAAAGACAATGTTTATACAAGGTATAATGTAGAACATAAAGAAATTTCAATTGTATTTTTGAAATACACATCAGAACTTAGTTATTGGCTTACTTTTTGTCATGGAAACATCAGAATAAATAGTTTTCCATTTTTTTATCAATGAATGATATATATATTACCCCCAGTAGTCAAGGGGTAAAGACAATTTTCTTTACATACATGTACATCGTGTATTAATATGAAAAGGTTCTGTGGCGCAGTTACTTGTCACTCATAATTTTACTTAATCGAGTGTCACAGGTTTAAATCCTGCGAATGACAAATTTTTTTTCTCCATTTTCAAGCGGCATATAGCGCTTACAATTATTTTCTAATGGTATTTTGAATTACAGTACACGCAGCGCGGACTTTGACGTCGGGGGTCGGTATCGTCTCTGGGTGGCCAGTCGCGGTGGACTGAACACCCGAAATTTCCGGTGTTTGCTAAAATGACCAACGCGACAACTGGTGGTATGAACGCCGCGCGTCCCCGCGATGTTTCGACTTGGAGATTACTGCATTTAAACATACTGTGCATACAGTATTTGTATGTGGTTTTCATTTTACTCATAATTATTTTACTTACATCTATTTTGTGGCCAACTTCAGTTGGTCAAATTAAAACCAAATTTCAAATACATTTGCGGTGTTTGTTTATTGAGTACTTTCGTTTTTGGAATTTTTGGAAAACGCTTGTTATTATATAGCCAAATCGATCAATAATTTTGCCAAGGGGCTAGATGATACAGATGTTGAAAGCAGTTAAACACTTGTTGATACATTTTCTGAAAATATGATCAACTGTTTCCAAAAATAACTGCTTTGAATTGTCTTTTTTGTGTAAACAGATAGGAGCGTTTGTACACAAATGCATCAGAATTAGAGCGGATTTGTTCGAATTTTGACTGTTAAAATTAGGTGTATTAACTTTTCGCAGTTTGGTTATCAGAAATTTATTTGTGAGTGAATTAACGCAAACACGGCACCGATTGAAGACTTGAAAATATATTAATTGCAGCAATTAGGTGTGTAAATCTATTCATTATCGGCTGTTACTTTTCTACAAATACCCTCAATTATACAACCAAACACCGATCGTCAACAAACAAAAATTAAACCGGATTGGGTATTAAAAAGAAAAAGAAACAACTTCAACTGGTAATAATTACGTGTGCTTTGTAACTATTTTGGAAAAAAAAAACAAATTTTGGGAAAGTTAAATTGAGTTGTGGCTTCGTTTTTTCGGACACTGCCAACCCCACAATCTGACGCGGAGACACTGCGCAGTATTGAACACCGCGAATGGCCGCGCTGACCTCTGTGTTTTATTCGAATGAACACTCGACGCGGTGGTCATTTTAGACCTCAACGCGGACAGTAAAATCGCGGGGATGGGTGTTCGTTGTCAAAGTCCGCGTTGTGTGTACTGTAATTATCTTTATAAATGTTTAAGAAAAATATTTAAGCTAAAATCTGGAGGTTAGTAGCTTTAAGCTTTGTCAATATAGAGAAACACAAAACTTTTTTTAAATCTTGTAAACTAACATAGATATTGTTTTTGATTGAATATCATCGAAACTTGGTCAGCATAGCATCTATGTTGTATGATGATGAATACAGGTTATGGTCCTAAATATGATCTGCTTTACCCCTCTGTATGTTTACAGTTATGTATATTTGACTTCCAAAATCTTGTAGGTCATTTTTTTTTCCATTGTATTGAAAAAATGCACAATTAACAGGTCTTCCCCTATTGTTCAGCAGGAATATTTGACGGACTGTTTCCCTTTAAAAACTTTGAAGTATGAACAAAGAAGTGACTTAATGACTAAACATTGTCAGTAGAAAATCACTCTGCCGTTTAAAGGTAAATAAAGCAATTGGCAAACTTCCAATTCCTTTGGGTTATTGTCATAAAAAAGTAGCCGTTATATTTTTTTCAATTTAATGAATAATTACTTGAAACCAGGTTTTTTTTATACAAATTCAAAACTTCTTTACAGATGACAGAGAGACATGATGTATGGTTAAACTCATTTCACCCACAAATCTTTTATATGTTCACTGACTGCTTAAACAAGATAAATGATTCTTTTGAGAATTTTCATTCTCTTTTACAATTTTCATCATGATGATATTTAGACCCTATCATAATTTTCTCATTTATTGCTTCATAGCTGGAGTGATTTACACTCCATGGTTTGAGTCAGAAAACTTCTGACTCTGAGCCATTTTTTGAGTCACAAACTTGCAGAACACATTTTGAGTCACAATACCTTTTGAATATAAATACAATGCGGCACGAGCAAAAAGAGCAATTTGTGCACATTTTCATCATTAGAATATTTTTAGAAGGCATCGGGTTGTTTACATTAAAAATCTGGTGAACGTTTATCTTGAGAGATAAATTTAAAAGGAAAATGAAAGCATGTATTTAAGTGTTAATTTGAATTGGGTCTTTTTAGCCCTTTAATAGAGAGGGGACCAGCCTCAGTATGAGTTACATTCATCTTGGCCCCTCTTTGAAATTAAATACTCTATTGAAATCATCCTTGATATCATATTTTTTTTTCTTTTGATAAAGATTTGGATTGTAGTTTTTCAGTTGTATGTAAATGAATGGCAACGTGATGTTCAGTGTGATAAAAAAATGCATGTTAAAGTAACAAAAAGTGTTTTCTATTGGAGCTGAATATTGAAATTGCTTCTTTTTTCTAACCAAGCAGAAAGGTGCTTATTTTTGCCTCATTTAATGTTACTTGGCTAAGATGTAACTTAGAGCAATAATGCATAAATTACAGGCCATCTGCTTGCAAAAAAAAAAAATCTGTGATTTATTTTTTTTTTTAAATTTGGGACTTGAATAAATTGACAGTCCTCTTAGTATTTGTTCACATGAAATTCTTGCGATAAATTTTATTCCACGCTTTTATGAAAATGAAATTTAAGGACCTCCTGGTATTTGATTCTGATAGGAAATCAAAACAATTGTTAATTTTGATTGTTTTTATAGAAACTTAATTTAGATATTCAGGAATTCTTTATGACTAGCTTTTTTCATGCCGTTACCTATTATAAGGCTCTGTTTTCAACAGTTTAACAAATTGAAATAATTAAAAAAACTTGCTTTAACAGTAAGCAATTGTTTAAGTTTGGGTGTAAATTTGAAAATACCCCTTTATTACAGCCTGTAAGAGTAAGAATTTAGGAAATCTTTAATTTTATTACAAACTTTAATGACTTTAGCAGTGAATTATGTTTTTTGATGATCATTTATCAGGCAATGTTCAGATGTTTTTGTTATGTAGGGCTAAGTTTATCTGTATATAATTATACTACTGCATTTGAAATCTTACCAGATCTTAAGGCTGGACTAAAGTAACTAAAAAGCAAACAGACACAGATAAGGTGAATTTGGTTGTTCTAAATAAAGGGTACCTAGGATCTTTGGACTGACATAGAATCAACTTCATTTAACAAGAGAGAAGAAACATAGTGAGTGGTTCTCGTAGGTTGTTAATTGCCTTTTTTTTAAGGACTCCCCCTAACCACCTCCCCCTACCTCTCCTCCCTGTTTTAGTTCAGATGGAAATTAGATGGCCTAAGTATGAAACATATTACTACTGAATGATTTGATATATTGTAAATTTATTATTTCAGATGAACGATTCAAAACTGACTAACATTCTGTGTATAAAAAGTACTTGAAAAATATTGTTTAGTTTGCTTTGTCACAAGATTGTAATTCATATTAGTATCCTTTTCCTTATTAACTCAGTCAATAATTGGTGACCTCATTTCATGAGAAATCAATCAATGCTGATCAATAGCATATAAGCCAGCCTTACAGGTGAATTTTCTACCGGAATTAATTGACACTGAGGAATTCACTGACATCGCTGATTTGATCCGATATACGTGACACATTCATCACAGCATACAGATAATGAGACACTGGAAATCCCCAGTATTAAAACTATCGCAGATCTCATTTTTATTTGGCCACCTAATGGAAATTTCTTGTAAAGCTCATTTATACTTCGTGCATGTTTGTTTTTCTTTTAATTTTAAGACCCAATTTAAGAAAACTGTAACAGTTACTAAGAAAGAACTCTAGGTGTCACAGACTTGCTCAGTATTATGCTGAAATTACTATATAGACTATGAAATGGTACGATTGAAGTTAAGTCGTCTTGCCTAGCAATGATGTTTTTGAGATTCTGTCATCCCATCAGTTCTTTTCAAATGGAGTTACTTTGTTACAAGTCATGAAATTTATGTACAGTGCCTTTGTCTGCTAATACTTGTAATAGCCTAAAATCTTGTTTCAATGGAAGAGGTCCAGCATTTTTTGTGTCGCCTGCTACAAAGTCGTCTGTCTGTCCATCTGTCCGTCTGTCAAAAAACTTGTCCGGACTAATCCTCAGAAACTACTGGTGCAATTTCATCCAAACTTTACAGGAATGATCAGTACCAAGTCTAGTTGCGCATATTATCGGCATTTTCCAGTCCATTGATTTTTGTCAGAGTGATGGCCTTTTTATGATTTTTATTTTTAAAGTTTGTCCGGACTACTTCTCTTATACTACTAATGCAATTTGAATGAAATTTTACATGATTGATTAGTACCTCAAGTACTTGTGCATATCTAACGTTTTTTCCAGTTGAATGATTTTTGGCCGAGTTATGGCCCTTGAATGAAAAAAGGTGTTTTGGCCAAATAATGATTTTTTTGTTGCAGGCTTCACAGTAGCTGCAACATGCTGCAAAGTAGCCATGACATATAGGGATATTTTCTCCATCATCTGTCTGTCTGTATGCCGTCCGTCTGTCTGTCTGTTCATCACAAAACTTATCCGGACAACTCCTCAAAAACTACTGGTGTGATTTCATCCAAACTTTACAGGAATGATCAGTACCAAGTCTAGTTGTGCATATCATCAGTATTTTCATGTTCAGTGATTTTTGTCAGGGTGGCCCTTTAATGATTTTTATTTTTAAAGTTTGTCCGGACTACTTCTCTTATACTACTAAAGCAATTTAAATGAAATGTTACAGGATTGATCGGTACCTCAAGTACTTGCGCATGTCTAACAGGTTTTTCGGTTGAATGATTTTTTGCTGACTTATGGCCCTTGAATAAAAAAATGCATTTTAGCCTACATGTACAAACTGTCCAATCACCTCTCAATACTACTGTTTAATTGGCTATCATCAGGCAACACATGTGATCACTGATTGCCAGTGTGCTTATCAGTAAGTGGTTCTGTATCATACTTTGTGGTCACACAAGAAGACGAGCAGTCTCATTTGGTAGCTTTTTTCAGGCTTCAGTCATTGAGAAAAACACATATGTAAATATATTTGATGAAGATCCTTTATTTCACATAAATGTTTCAGTTGAGCGACCAAAGGCAATAAGAGTTAGTCCAGCTTCCTCGTCTCTGCGTCGAACGAGCTCCTTGGACACAATTGGTCCATACCTAAAGGGACAATGGCCAGTAGATATAGGGGGCTGCCATCACACAGTCACACAGTCGTCTGGTATGTTCGACAAAGGAACACAGGTTAGTTTTCTTTGAAAATGATAGTGATGTCATTTAAGTTAAGTTTGTAAGGCAGTATAAATACTTTTTGTGTCATATGAAGATGACCCCAGCTACAGTTTTTAGGAGGTCGACAAAAGAAGTGTGCAGATGCCTATCTAGGCTCAACACAACGTTAGTAATTTAGTGGTCACAAGTTTGGTAGCATGCACAACAGGAAAACATTTAAAATGTTTTTTTCAAGGTGGGTTTTGAACCCGAGAACTCATGTATACATGTAAGTGATCAACATTAAACTTTTTGAATTGTTGAAACTTGACTGTAAGTGTACCTTGCATTTAGCATGCAGTTTTCCCCTCACAGTTATGTCAGGGGGCATTGGTTGTCACATGGGCAACTAGTGCCATAGGTAAATAAACACAAAGAAAAAAAAGATTACAAAATTTTGATTAGGGAATTTTCTAATAGCATAATGGTATACTTATAGCTGAAGTAGATAATGAAAATTTAATTGCCCTTGTAAGCTTTTGAATACATTGTCCGTTGATTACAGTGCTAACATGGTAGATAAAATTACTTTGTCGGGCAGTCATTCATTATGAGAAAAGGTTTACAATTTCAAAAACATTGTACCATTCTCAAGTATTTCTACTACTTAATCTATTGCACTAGAGTTGTATTTTCCTGAAATCATGCCAGGTTTCTTTGGCAAGATACCACAACTTTAAGCTGTTATGAAAAATGTTCTTAACTTTAATATAAAACCTTTAATCATTGAGATCTGTTGAAATAGGCCAATTTCAAGCTGTGCATTATAGTACTCCTTTAGTGTTGCCAACATAATTTTTGTCCTCAGTTTTGTCATTGTTGGTCACAGATTTCCTGTTATTATATCCATTACTGATCTTAATTTGAACATCTGACCTTGCTTGTAATGTATAATTTGTATTGAAGGTTTTATAACCTGAAAAAAATGACAACTTAACAGAAGAGGCTCAATATTAAATGGCAATTTTTATGACTGACAGTATTTTTACTTTTTAATAAGAAACATACATTAGAAAGAAGAAAATACAACTCATGATGTGTTTTTTTTTAATTTGAAATAGAAAGTACAATAGATTGAGCATTATCCTATAGTAGTCATAGTTTTGTTTCTTTATGTGTATGCAAGGAACGTGTTCAAGAAAAGTCTTGTCAGTTTTATATTGTTAACTTTCATCACACAAGTTTTCTGAGTTTAAAGCACATACATGTAGGTTTGCATAGCTCAGAGATGACACCCTTTATTACAGCTTGACATTATCACCTCTCTTTCTATAAATACCGTATTAATTTGCCCCATCTATTGCCCAGAGCACTTAGAAAGTTTTGAAAGTAGAGCTTACTGTCTAGTTCAAGATGTTAGAAAAAATCGAAACCAGAAATTTATTTTTTCAAGACGATAGTAAAGTCTGTATGTGCTGTAACTAAACGGAAAAGAAACGGTGATGCAAAGACATGTTTATTTACAAATTTCCTATTGTAAGGAACAGGCGTTATTCATTTGCTGGTAAAAAAAACACATTGGGGCGCTTATAGGGGCTAGATGGGGCAAAGATGGTAAGGCATTGTGAAATAAGAGTAAGTTTTAAATAAATGACCTGTGTATTCCACATTTATACAGAGTAATGTTCACAGACCAGTGTTGATCCACATTTATACATCAGCATTCACAGACTTATGTTGATCCACATTTACACATCAGAATTTACAGACTTATATTGATCCACATTTACACATCAGAATTTACAGACTTATATTGATCCACATTTATACATCATCATTTACAGACTTATGTTAATCCACATTTACAGACTTACAGTACACGCAGTGCGGACTTTGACATTGTTTACATTGATGCAGGTGGGGGGGGCAGTATCTTCTCCGGGTGGCCAGTCGCGGTGGACTGAACTCCAAAAATTTCGGGTGTCCGCTAAAATGACCACCGCGACTACCGCCGAGGGGTATGATCACCACGTGTCGCAGTAACAGAAAGCCGCACGTCCCTGCAATGTTTTGAATTTGAGATTACTGCATTTAAACATTCTGTGCATACAGTACATGTGCGTGGTTTTCTTTTTACTCATAATTATTTTACTTACATGTATTTTGTGGCCAACTTCCGTTGGTCAAATTAAAACCAAATTTCAAATACAATTGCGATGTAGGTTTGTTGTGTACTTTTTTAAAAACGCTTGTTATTATATAGCAAAATCCATCAATAATTTTTGCCAAGCGCCTTGTCAATACAGATGTTGAATGTTAAACACCTGTTGATCGATTCATTTTCTGAAAATATGATCAGTTTTTCAGGAAGCAACTGCTTTGAATTGTCTTTTTTGCGTAAACAAATAGAAGCGTTCGTATGCAAATGCATCAAAATTAGAGCAGATTTGTTCAAATTTTGACTGTTTAAATTAGATCCATTAATTTTCGTAGTTTGATTTTCATTTGTTATTTATTTGCTGCAGATATAAGCAAATTTTGCGTGTAATTTATTTTTGGGAGTGGGTAAATGCAAGCGCTGCACCGATTGAAGACTTGAAAATATATTAATTGCAGCAGCTAAAGTTAATTAACAAGATGTCATGTAGGTGTGTAAATCTATTCAGAATCGGCTGTTTCTTTTCTACAAATATTGTACCCTCAGTCATACAACCAATCATCGAACGTCAACAAATAAAAGTTAAACCGGATGGGGTATTAAAAAAGAAAAAGAAACAACTTCAACTGGTAATAATTACGTGTACTTTGTAACTCATCTGAAAAAATGAACAAATTTTGGGAAAGTAAAATTGTGTTGTGACTTTTTTTTCAGACACCTCAAACCCCGTGATCCGACGCCCCAACACAGCGCGGTACTGAACACCACGAACAGCCGCGGTCATTTTGGTCCTCAACGCAGACAGTAAAATCACGGGGACAGTCCGCGCTGCGTGTACTGTATGTTGATCCACATTTACAGACTTTATGTTGACACACATTAATATACAGACTAATGTTCAGACTAATGTTGCATTTCAGACACCTGAAGACTGGCATGTGGAGGTGGCTGAGACTAAGGCAGAAAAGAAAAAAAAGAAACACCGTCGGTCAGCTTCTTTTGGACATGCTGATAAAAAATTAGCTGTAAGTAGACTAGAATATTTTATTTCTGCATGGTCTAGTAGTAGAGGTAGCTCAGTTTTAATCCACTTTTATCTTCCATTCATTGAGCCAGTGTATTTGGTATGGTTCGGTTCGTAACACAGACATATATATCACAGTCCACTCGATTTTGTTTACGGTATTTTCTGCTCTGTAGCTCAGTGTGTGGTTGACTGAGTGCAGAGTGTTTCTGACTTAATAAACCACAGAAACCTTTTGTTGAGTGTCAAGTTGTAAGCCATGGTAGTAATTCATTCAACTGATTTAGAACTGGGTCACTAGGTGCTTACTGACTCTGAGAAAGTTGATGGTTTTCTAAAAGAGAAAGGGACTCTTGTGCATGATCTTACCAAGAACAATATGAACTGTCTACCTATGGTATTGAAATAATTGAATAATTCAATTGAATTGAATAAATGTGAACAAAGTCACTTTGCTTCAGTAATAAATTGTTTTGCATATTATCATTTACACTTAGCTGCAACTTTCGTTATACATTGAACATACGGGATTCAAGTTAAACTGTTAATGTGTTATTTCAGCAGAAATAAAAAAAATACATTATACATTGAAATTTCAAATTGCGGTTTTGGGATGTGTTACCAATTAAACACCAAAAGCTGTTGAAGATTGCTGTACCATCCGTTTTAAATTTCAGCCAACTGAAAAGCTCTTTTGAAATCAGTTGTAAACACTGTTTTTCAAATATATTAGAAAAATGTCCCTGGTTTCACCGTTATACATCAAAGTTCTATTCACAGCCATTTATTTTGACTGTTTGCTTACTGAATGTGAGTTGCTTACTAAATCATCAGCGATGAAGGGATTAAATGGTTTATTTGCATAAGTCCTTATGTTTAAATTGAAAACATTTTAAACAGCTCAAATATTTATTTGTGTATTTTTTTCTTTTATGAGGTTGTGAAAGCAGATAAAAATGGGATACACAGTTATACATGCAGTCACGGCTAAATAACACGAAGAAAAAAATGCACTTGAAATCAAATGATATTGACTGAATAGAATAAAAAGCCGTATTTATGCAGATGAAGGCACTGAATAGGAAAACAAGATAATTTCCTTGTTTTGTACATCTATGAATTTGATATAAAATGCACGGAAAGATGGTTAAAGAAAAAAGAAGTGAGGCCAGATGTTTAACTTGGTCTTGTGTTTGAGCCCAGCTACCAACCATTACAGTTTATGTGAGAAAATTAGCAGTTTCTTATAGAGAATGGTGCTTCACAGTAACAATGGTTTGGCCATCTGTATGCCTGATATTAAACTCTATTAAACCAAACTGGATTCTTTACATCTGCAGGAGGGGGCTGTGTATATTTATTAATATAAGTTACCCCACCTTACGTTTTTATGTTTCGCCTGACTATAGTCAGGGGACACAGGTGTGAGTTGCTCTGGGTCAGTGTTGGTGGCGATGGCCCATTTTGCTTGTCCGGGGCAAAACTCGAAAAGAACTGGAGATATCAACTTGAAACTTCATAGGTGAGATCTCACTGTGGAGAGTTGCAGTACCCAAGAACCATAACTCTCTTTCGCATAATTTTTGGGTTATTGCCCTTTGTAATTTTTCATACTTAATTCTTGTCCAGGGCCTATAAATTCCCCATTCCATAGAAAAAAAGTTAAATAACCCATAAGCTATCGTCAGGCAACACATCTGACTTGCAGAGTTCTAGTTTTCAGTTTTCTTTGTTCAAAAACGTGTCAACTGACTTTTGTTATACATGTAGGACATGCATCAAGTTGTTATGATTATCTTGAGTTGATATGGAACTGTAAGACCCATAAATAAAGCCTTATTTATAGTCAAGTAATATATATTTATGGCACTACTAGTAAAACAAGGTGATGCCTTTATGTTTCAGTGAACCCCATGAACAAGTTCTTAATAGAATAAACTAAAAGAATATTGGAAAGTGCCTGATTAAAGATTGGGCAAAATCCAGCTTTTCAAGAATAAAGAGGCCCTTTTAATTTCATAATATTTAAATTGTAATTTAATTGCAGACATGTTTTCTTACTTGATTTGTTTTGTTTATTTTAGCTGAATAGTATTAGACAAAAACTACAGAAGACAAAGGACCAAGGAACAAAGCAACGTTCTAGCCCAATACCAGGGAATCACAATGCATTACTTCAGACAGCACCAGCCGTCTTGATGCGTACACCCGCCATTGGTATTCAACACATTCCTAAAACCTCTATACCACGGTACCAGCGTAACAGTGTGGAGGGACTAAATCCAGTAAGTATACGCAATTCTATATAAGTATCACAATTTCCAGATAGTTGATTTTTAAAAGAAAAAAAGAAATAATTGTAAGGTTTTGTTATCTAGTAGACTCTTTTTGGTTTGGCCTAAGTTTGGAGCTTTCTTTATGAGCAGAGTTGTGTTCACGTGATGCAAAATATCCCAAAATATATTTTAAATATTTTTCTTGCATTAAAACTTGTAGTACCAGCTTCTATTTAAGACCAGCAAGAATAAACAGTTCCCTAGATTGTAACAGAAAGCCAGGAAATTTTTCAAAGGTTTTAGTTCTAGCTAATTTTGCCAGTGGCCTGTTCTAAGTTTTTCTGATAATTATGCAAGAATGAGTTTTTCAGCGAAAGGAAAAATACACTAAAGTCAGATCAAAATGCAGTTCTAGGAAGAATGTAGAAATACTTGTACCTTTACTACTAACAGCTTGTGTAAACAAAGTTAATGATTTAAAGCTATTTATTTGCGTATGTGAGACAAAAATTTGAGTGTGTATGCAAAAATGGATTGTAAACTTTTCATCTGTGGTCAGTTTTGTGAATAATTTATGATTTTATTATACCTTGTTTATCTATGCTTAAAGTTAAACACTCCAAAACTGGTAAGATCAGTGAATGTTAAAGGTTGCTTGCTATTAAAAGCACACACCTGTTTAACAGCTGATGATTTAATACTTAACAAGAAAATAATCAGTGATTACCTAATTTTACAAACAAAATTGTGTAAATTTGATTGAACAAGTGGGGAAAGGTTTCATAAGAAAAGTTATTGAAATCTGGGTCATACAAAAGCTTCCCTGTGAAATGTTTGGTATAGTTTGCTTTGGGTAAACAAATTCCAATTTTTCTGTACAAAATTTTGAAAATTGTGAAAAAGCATTTTTGAATGAGAATTCTCAACAATAAGGGAATGATTGCTATGAGTATGTTGTAAAGAAACACATTATAATTCTTGAGTCTTCTGTGGCCATAGTAATAATTATAACATGTGCTGTATGTGAACTTGTTTGTACACTGTATACATGATAAGTACTAAACTCTTACAATGATATGCAGAACAACAACAACATATTCATAATAATAGTAACAGTAAACTGTTCCACAGGAATGACTTTTAACAGTCATATACTGTTTAAGCTTAAGTGATCTGGGAACATTCAACACAGACTAGCTGACGGAAATTCCTTATATTTGAATTAATGAAAGTTTTCTGATACTGTGCATGGAAAGTTGGGTATAATTTGAAAATTAATAGATAATGAATGACAGATTCATGAAATCAAGATGATTAACCCTTACCCTTCTGAAGGAAATTGACTCTCCCTCTGCAGCCAGGGTAGACCAAGATCAGTCTGCATTTCTGTGCAGTCTGATCATCACGGTCTGCACTATTAACCATCGGTCAATAAATTTTCAAAAAGCGCCCCCTTAAACAATGAATGGATCGGACTAAATTGAAAGATGGACAAGTACCTTTTAGATATTTAGCATGGTAAAGGTTAAAGAAAATAAAGAAGTACAGTAATCTAATGCTGTGAGTTTACCACTTGTTAATGCTTAAAATATTTTCCATTTAGCAGAATTGAAATTTTATGTTTCGACATTCCTTCACAGAAGCCAATGATTGAAATGTCATATATTATGTTTGAAAAGATCTCAATCGAAATTGTTTCAGTAATTGAAAAGACATATATTATTTTTTTTGCACTGTGGAGAAATATCTTGAAATAGTTTGTGTTTCTGCTTTGCATCTATGGCAATGGGTAATGTACGAGTGTTTTATTATCAACATGCATTGGATAGGGTACATGACCCTATCTGTTAAATCCACGTTTTACAGCTGTTGAGATTGATAAACTAGTGTTTGTTAAGAGATTTCGGCTATCAGCTGGCATGGTTACCATCATAAAATCGAGAAAATAAATCAACGGCGAACCTTGAAAAATAGGATTTCTAAAGTTTTTGTTTGCATGCAGATTTGAAGATTAAAAATTGCTTTGTAATACACAAAATCAACAAAAATCTTTTAAAGGATTTCATTAAATATACTGTATTATATTCTTACTTGGGGATAGAAAATTCTTTATTTTGTACTGAATAACATTTAAAGAAGAATTTTGTTGATATACATAGTGAATAAGTGGGGGATCATATTATGCCTGTAATTCATAAAAGCAACAAAAATGGCTGAAGACTTTTTGTTAAATTGCACAGCCTTTTCAATTTGTGACGAAAAAGCCTTTTTTTATACTCTGTTATAGACTGTATGAAGAAAGATTTATGATGAAAAAGCTCACGTTATCTCAGTTTTAAAGGGATATATCACCCCTTCTTCCATTGGTAGTTTGTTCTTGAACCATAGCATTGTGACAGGTTATCACATATCTGTTACCAGTTTAAGGGCTTTAAAAACCTGAGTTATGACAGCGTTTCACATAGTACAGTACAGTTATGCAGTTCCATTTTGTCACAATTGTTTTTTTTCCCCCTTTAATTTTAAACAGAATTTTAAATTGATAGGGTGGAATGTATAAGCTAATTATGTGTAGGCACACTTAAAACAGGAAATAACATTATGTATTGCATTTAAGCATGTTATCTATGGCATGGTATTAAAAAATGAATTAAGTAAAATCAGCGAATTTCGCTTGAAGTTATTCATTATCAGTAATTCCTGAGGAAGTTGGATTGCAATGAATTTTCAAGATGATGATTAATGCTTTCAAATGAAATCCAAATATCAACAAAAAATACTATAGCTCATTATTATTTCAGTATTTGTGCACATATAATTAATGCAAAAATAGCTTACTTTGTTGGTCAGCATTTTCCTCAGTAATAGTAGAACTGTTCAACCTTATTTAAAGTTATTTTCTTGTCTATAAAGCTGCTAAAGTGATAGATAATTAACAAGAGAGAGAACGTCAGTAATATTGGCTGTAAGTGTGATAATCTTATTTTCACTCTGAAAAGGTATATACACCACAGAAGCAGGGCTCCGGAAAAACAAAAAATTCAGCTTCCTGTACCGATTTTTATGTTCAAAGCTCCTTAAAAAATAGGTCTAAATATTTTTTTAAAAAAAGATTTCAGTTTAACTTTTTATAAGAATGCCAAACTTTCATTTCATACTCAAACCCAAATCAGACCCAAATGCAGTCCATCACACCACATAAATCATAAATCAATAAAATTGCAAGTGGCCCACAGCATTTATCACCAATTAACTGATTTACTGGTAAACATACGTCCTTGAGTCACCTGTATTGAAAAATTATAACCGTGAAAATTGGACTATTTCTATTTTAGCTCACCTGAGCACAACGTGCTTAAGGTGAGCTTTTGTTTAATCCCCGTCTTTCTGTCATCGTGCGGTGTGCATCGTGAACACACAAGTTCATAATTTCTTTAAACAACATCTCCTCTGAAGCCGATTACTGGATTTTGACCAAACTTCACAGGAATAATCCTTGGGTAGTTCACTATCAAAGTTGTTAAGATGGTTTTGGTTGGTTGCATTAGTAGGTCGCAGGGCCAAAAAAGGGGTTTCAAATATGCAAATTTCAAAAATCTTGTCTGAAACTACAGGGCCCAGAGCTTTGATGTGGTAAGTAACATCATCAAGAGGTCCTTTACTAAAGTTGTACAAATTATGCCTCTGCGGTTAAAAATTGGCCCTGCCAATTTTCCATATATGTATAAAGTAAAAACTTATGAAATTTTCTACTTTGAAACCCCAAGGGGTAAAGCTTAGATACATTGCATGAAAGATTGTCCAGTGGACCTGTACCAAGATTGTTCAAATTATGGTCCTCAGGTCAAAATTGACCCCGCCCTAGGGGTCATGGGTTTTTCTTATATGTATATAGTAAAAGCTTAAAAAATCTTCTTTGAAACTCCAAGGGCTAAAGCCATGAAAGATT
This sequence comes from Cyclina sinensis, assembly GCA_012932295.1. Taxonomy (NCBI): domain Eukaryota; kingdom Metazoa; phylum Mollusca; class Bivalvia; order Venerida; family Veneridae; genus Cyclina; species Cyclina sinensis. The sequence continues at coordinate 30,833,059 of JAAONU010000004.1, forward strand.
GTCCAGTAGACCTCTATCAAGATTGTTCAAATTATGGTCCTCGGTCAAAATTGACCCCGTCCTGGGACGTATGCGTTTGCCTTAGTAAAACCTTCAAAAAACTACCTCTCTGAAACCTCAAGTGCTAGAGCTTAGATATTTGGCATGAAACATCGTCTAGTGGAGCTCTACCAAGATTATTCTAATAATTGCCTTAGGGTCAAATTGGCCCTGCCGCGGGAGGTCATGGGTTTTCAGTATATGTGTTTAGTAAAACCTTAAAAAATCTTCCTTGAAACCCTAAGGGCTAGAGCTTTAATGTTTGACCTGAAACATTGTCCAGTTGACCTTTACCAAGATTGTTCAAATTATTGCTCTGGGTTGAAAATTGGCATTGCCTCGGGTGGTCATGGGTTTTACCTGTATGTATATATAGTAAATACTTTAAAAATCTTCTTCTCTGAAACCACAAGGGCTAGAGCTTAGATATTTGTCTTGAAAGATCATCCATTGGACCTTTACCAAGATTGTTCAAATTATGGTCCTGGGGTCAAAATTGACCCTGCCCCAGGGGTCATGGGTTTTCCTTATATGTATTTAGTAAAACCTTCACATTGTTAGCCCAACATTTTAAAAAACAACTCTTATGACAGACAAGTTGAATAATTCAGGTATGACCTAGACCTTAAAATGGCATTGACCATGAAGGTCAAGTTATTGTATTTTGCCGAAATTGTGATAACTTTATTACGGATTTGATTCATACTTAGACTAAACAAAACTAATCGAAACATGTTGAATTATTGATCTTTGCTATCAGTGGATGTATTGTCGTCATACTTGGACATAAGTACCCTTTGGACAATACCTTTAAGAAGGTTAAACTGAGCTTGACCTCGACCTTTATTTGACCTTGACCTTCAAGGTCAAATTATTAATTATTGCTAAAATTGGCCACAACACTTATCACAAAACCAAAATGTTGAATTACTCTATTTTGACCTTGACCTTTTTTTGACCTTGACTTTCAAAGTCAAATTTTTGAATATTGCTAAAATTGGCCATAACTTTGTTGTTAGTGGATGGATTTGATAATAATAATTTTAAGTGGTGTTGCCTTCGAAAACCCTTCACTACAGTGTGCTTCGTCCAATGTGTTTGCCTCTGGAAACACTTTCATAGATTACAGCATAATACACCAATTCCATTCTGTCCACAGGTGAGCGACCTGGGGCCGCCAATGGCCGCCTTGTTTACTTTCACTTAACAAAAGATTTTAAGCCTGTATTTTTCAATAAGAGGAAAGCTTCCAGAGCATATATTAGACATACTAATATTAACTTTGTTTTTGACCGATTAATTTCTTATTTGGGGTGGTTAGGGGTGGTTGCAGACCGATTGAAATTTGAAAATTTCCGGAGCCCTGCCTAGAAGTAATCTTTTGCAGTAACACATACTGTGTATGTATTGTACTGACTTATTCTCCCTAAAATGGAAAATGATTGAAAATGCAAGGAAGAATATATTATCAAAAATGTCTCCTTAGGGAATATCAAAGTAAGATTGTGTCCAGTATAATAAATTAGCTATCTACCCAAAAATTGTCCAACTACAACAACTCTCTGTGTAATATTGTACTTTGAATTTTGACAGGCACCTTGACATCTGGACATGTTCTTCCATATCATTCTGTTTTACATGATTATGTTCTAAATTTTAGTGAATATCTCTTTGATGAATATTATAATTAGTGCATTACAAAGTTAGAGATGTCAGCTAGACTTTTAAAAACAGAATGTGTATAAACTCCACATATATCTATCTGATACATAGCACATGTTGCTCTGACAAAAAAACAAACATAAGAGAGACCAATTTTGGGCAATATCAAAAAGACCAGTCTGTCTGTTTTTTGGAAAGTGTATTTAAGTGACTATAATTAACAAGAAATTTGACTAGTGGCATGTTTTTCAACCCTGATCTGTGTTTCCTTTTGTTTTCTAAGGGCATGTGTAACAAAAAGTGATGATCATTATTATGTTTTGACCTTCAGCAGGATAACATTATTTCAAAGAGCAACAGTTCAAGACCCTGTTGCTTTAATCTTTTATTACTGTAGGGAATGATTTATGTCTCTCTGGTGACATTAAGACACTCACTCACTGTGGACAGGAAATACACATATCAGTGCTAGAGGCAGTTGCACTAAATGTGATTGTAGCATTCTGCATGGAAAATAATAGTTTTCTTTTCATTTTGTTGTGCTCAATGTTATCAGATAGGTTGTGCTAATCTTATTTGTAACTCAGTTTTATCGAAACAGCATTTCAAGCAGTTGATTACGGAAAAGTGCTGTCTGCCTCTTTATTTTTATAGCACTTAAAAGTCTTGCATTCACCTCTCGATTTTTTTTCTTTAAATGATTTACAACTATAATGCTGTTTGCTAGTCAAATAAGAAAATGTGAAACAACTTGGTAAATGATTAAAGTATGAAACACTCACTGCGATGACAAGTGTTATATTTATATCTAAGACTCATTGTGGTCTACAATGGAGAAGTGATTATACTTTAATTGTAGACTTACTATGATTTACACTGATTTTATCTAAAGGCTACTAGTTTTCAGTACACAACTGAGGTGCTTCTGTGATCACTTGGCTAAGGGTGCTGACTCCACTCACTGAACTAGTTTGAGCCCCGTTACCAACAGTGATCATATGAGAAAGTTGACGGTTTATTACAGAGGTTTGTTATCTAAAACTGATAATGTTTGGTGGTCCTTCCCAAGAACGATGGTTTGGTCAAAAACTGCTGTCTGATGGGACCTTGATTGTTAGAGGGTGTAAAACTCAACTGCACCCAGCCATACATAACACAATTGAGATAACAATGATTTCTGTCTTTTCAATCTCCTTTGTGCAGGTTTAAAAATAACCGGAATATTCTTCATAATTGGCAGATTTGAAGAAAAGAATTAATCAGATAGTTTTCAGATTACCATAAAATGCAGTTGTTGTGGCAATTTATAAAATTTGTTATTATCAGCACCTTTGGTGGCAAACTGTAATTGATATACAGATAAGTAAGAGACAGCCCTAAAAGCAAACAACCTGTGCCAGCTATTGATGGGCCAATCTATAACAGTGTCATTTTTCAGAGATAATGAAGATTGAAGGTAGAAAATTCCCTACAGTTGGCCAGAAAAATCATTGAACCGGTCATGTCAGCAGTAGTGTTCGTTGAATCTATAAGTGCAGTCTTTTACAAGTCTTGAACATTTTTGTTGAATGGTACTTATTTTTTTATGCTTTACAAGACTTTTTTTGTTAGCTAAAATATTATTATCACTGAATTAATCCACTTGGTAGAATTTTAGTAACGATCAAAGCTTTGTTAAAGGATTTCATTTAGTATGTAATCAATATGCATCATAAAAATGCAGTGTGTGTCCGGCCTACTTTTCTCAGCTTATGTTCAGGTCAAGGTCAAAGATATAGGGCAGGTTCATCTGACAGAACACTGTATTGTCTTAGCCTGAGATGACTGATTTCTCTTAAACTGAAAATAAATGTACAGCAGTAGTATCAATATCAACAATTTAACTAAAAGGTTATGGTCAGTTTGGCTAACATGATAACTTTGTATATTGTTTGAAATCTGAAAAATTTGTATTTAGGCATTATTCATTTTACTGGTCTTGCATGCAAGCTTAGTGTTTAATTTGCTTAAACACTTTTTCAAGTATAATCTAAATGTTTCCATGTTCTGCGTCTGTGGCTTCAATTTTGTCAATGAATTAAAATGTCTGCCCAAAGGTTGCTTGAAGAATCTAAATGAAAAACCCAGTTTGCATCAGTTCTAACATCAGCTAATTAAAAGTTTCCTGCATGTCTGAGGGAAAATTGTTGTCTGAAACTGGTTAGTGCATCCTTTAAAAGAACAAAAAAGTTAAAATCAATGAGGCATCCATTTGTTTTCATTTTGCAATTTCCACCCTGTGGCTGTATCAGTTATTTCCAAATGCGTTTATATTCATGTGTCTCACAGCATGCTTCAGGCTGATCCAGATTAAATGAAGCAGACGACAAAAGGACAATTGCACTTGCATTTTACCAGTTATTTTTCTCTTGTCCAGAAAAGATATGTGTTAGGCAAAACAATTGCTTTACAAATTCATTGAAAAAGAAATGTCTTTCCACAACACATTTGTTATATTTAGAATTCCTGATGCTGTAAAAAAAAAAAAAATGTCTTTGTTCCATGGCTTAATTATTGCAAATGTTTTCTTGCGAGGGAAAAGAAAAAAACAGTAAGAACTATCAACATTGACTCAGTATAGAGCATAAATTATTGCAGTTTGCCCATGTATAAATACGACTTAAACTGCAAATTGAGGCCTCAGAAAGCTGTAAAAGTTGCATGATTTTCCAGACAGATTTTGTGTTAAAAATGACAAATGCAGTGGCCAATCTCCTTGGGGAATAGACTTTAATAAGCATATTTTTACTGTCATATTTCTTACTTACAGTCTGTCTGTGTAAGACAGGAAAGATTCAGATGCAGACAAAATGGATTATACCTTGTGTGCCACCATTATGTATGATACAGTGATGTCATGACACTATTTTGACGGCACTAATGGGAGTGCAGATCCTGCCATTAGCAGGTTCCTGCACTGTCTGCGACATTGCCTTAACATATGCCTAAATATATAGAAGGAGTTAGCAGACGGTCCTAACTGTTGTATCAGCATGTAAATAAAGTAGGCAATACAATCTTTTTATACTCAGCCGTCAAAATTATTTATTACACGTTGCATTTTGGTACACAAACTAAACGCTGTCAAACTCAGATCAAGAAAAAATTAAGCATCTGATACATCATGTATCATTGTGAAATTGGTTATGTTGGCAAATCCTCAGCTAGTGAAAGCGTAACACATTTAAGTCTGCATTTAATTGTTCTTGTGAGAATATATATTTTCTTTCTTTAATGAGTAAACACAGCACAGAAAATTCCCCCAACTTTTCCAGCAAGAAGACAAAAACTTAAACATTTTTGCTGTCTTGCATAATGCCTGCAATTTCACTGCAAGAACAAAAACAGTGTATGAGTCATTCATACACAGATAACTATCTAATAACTTTTATGTTTAGTTTTTTATCTGAAGTGATTTTTCTGGCGGGAAAAAAAGTATCGGGGATTTCTGTAAAAATTATGTCTATGCATATAATTATTGGTGGTACATTTCCACAGCAGTGAATAACAGCAATATATAACAGGAATAGCAATGGATGTATGCCTATATGTGCTGTGAACATGAAGAGAAGAATAATTTAATACCAGATATACTAAACAGAAGCTGGCCTTGCTATCTCGGTAGAATTTGGATTGTAGATCCCTGGGTTCTGAGTTCGTTCTACATAAGAGCTGGCAAAATCTCAGTGATCTCACACGATTCCCAGTGATCTCACACGATTCCCAGTGATCTCACACTATTCCACTGCAGGTCATTTGTCCCTTACCTCTGAATCATGTGAGGAAGTAGTCAGTCACCATTGTAGAGATTGGTTGGTAAAACTGGTTAGATACCTACGAACACTTTTTTGGTGGACTGATATGAACACATCTGTTGAAACTGGCGTTAAAGCCCAAAAAAACAAGACATTTAGCAGAATTATTTATGATATTAGACCTACCAGAATAATATGGGAGGTCTTATGATGAAAAAGAAGAAAATTATTGAGGCATAGAATTGATATTATACATGCTGTTGTTATGCCAAGTGGCTGATATAAATTATAGGTTATTGATCTCTTCTCACCAGATCAACACCAGGAGCAACATCTCAGTAAATTCCTGTTTAAAGGTATTTTCTTTTAGTAAGTAGATTCAATTATAACAGTCATGACATCATTTTTAAGCATTTCAGTGGTAATGGTAATCAGTAAGAACAATGTTGTTGATGTATTAGGAATGATTGAAAGGAATCTATTTATAGCACTGTGGTCATTATTGCTCCATATAAAAGAATAATATGATCATTTTGTGCTACATGCAGTCTGCATTTTAAATAATTCTTCAAAGAGCTTATCCGTAGTCCAAGATCTATTGCCACAGGCCTGAATAATAAAAACTTGAGTTTTGAAGCTGAGTTTTGAAGCTTAGTTCTTTTGCGTCCATTTCGCCTGTGGTCAGGGAAAGTTTAAAAACCTGACCAGATTTTCACAAGCTAAGGGTCTCGAACTTATTTCACTGACTGTAAATTAACTGCAACTTACACTTGCTGAGGTCCACTAAGACATTTAGCTTAAAAATGCGACATGGTAGTAATCTATTTATGGAAAGAAGCGTATTCTTAATGTAGAATATTATGTGCAGTATTTCCTGTCAGGAAATTGTTGAAGTCATTGTAAATGAGTCAAACCCAAATAATATCTGCTGAACTTACATTTATATTTTGTTCAATATTGCAGTTTTCAGTTTTGAAGTACAAATAATATTGCTTAATTTATATCTTTTTGTTGAAGTTTAACTTAACAAGTTTTTTCGACATGGAAACACAGCTGTACAGAAACCATGCATAATGTTCCCAGTCACTCACCAAAGTGTCGAAATTTCATAATACAGAGAGTGAACATTTTCACCATTCAGGCATATTTTATACTTTCCTAATACAGAGGGTCAGAGAAACATTTTTTCCATGCATATTTTATATTTTCCTAATACAGAGGGTTAAAGGAACATTTTCACCATTCAGGCATATTTTATACATTCCTAATACCGAGTGTTAAAGGAACATTTTCACCATACAGGCATATTTTATACTTACCTAATACAGAGGGTCAGAGGAACGTATTTTCCATGCATATTTTATACATATTGATCAGTTTCTTTGTACATTATTAAATTTTGTGCATCATTATACTTCATACTTCAGCTCTAACAGATGTTTTTTGTTCAAAGCTTTGAAAAATCAGTGCCCCATCAATTACACAAGACAGTCCCTTACCGAAACCTTACAAAAAAAAACACTACCACATAAAGATACTGTGCTGGCTCTAGTCAATTAACTGAGTATGACACGGACATCTTTTCTGACTGGAGGATCAGAGTACACAGTTAATTTTCACAATGCTTGGACATTTAAAATCAGTAAGTCAGTGTAACCTAAGATGTGGATGAGTGTGAAAACCTTGAATTGATGATTTTACTATCTTCCCTGGCTCTTACTGACACCCTTGATACAAAAGAAGAAAATCTGAATCAGCAAGCAAATGAAGCTGCCATTATATTTCTTAATACATGTATATTTGTTTGTTTTCAGGAGATTGAGAAGATGATGCAATTGACCATCTCAGGTACAGATGAAGAAATGGAAAGGGTAGGTCAAATTTTGTGTCACCTTTCAGTGTTAATAGTGACCTGTTTGTTCATTAGTTCTCTGTTGCGATAAAAGTTCTTCCCACTTTATATAAAGCTTTTGAGACACCCTGCGTAATTAAAGCATTCTCTTTTTAGAGATTATGGTGTCTTAGACAGCAGTTTTCATCCCAGTCGTAATCTCTGTGCACTGAGGCTGTGTTGATGTTATCTCCCACTCTAGCAAATGTTAGAATACACTGTGTCTTGACCTAGACTTAAGACAGATCTCTTTAGGGCCATTTGATCAGTTGTATCCTTTGATTCATTTATTAATGGTTAATGTTGTCTCCTGGATACTGCCACTATATTTCTGAACAGTACTGTCACTTTATTTTAGTGTCTGATTTGAACTGTTGACCATGCAACTAGATGCACTTACCGGTATTTTCTTTAATTTAGTTACTTCATTACTTTATAGTAGCAGTTTTGCTCTACAGATGTTGATGTACAAAATGTCAACAAAACAGTAGACTGTTGCAATTTTCACGCCAGTTTTCACCATCTATTTACTAAATACCAATGATTTTTATTCTAACGTCTGAGTAATAGACATTTCAGCATTACTGGCAGTTTTGGAAAAGTGTTTATCCAACTAGCCCATAAACATTTCCAGATGCTTAGTGCAGGAAGGATTTAAGTCTTTAGGTTGATTAAGAGTTTGTTTGTTTTTTCAAAAACCTCCTGAAGTTAACGAAAAATCATAAAAAATATTTGGCAGACTTGGAAATGAGGCAAGTGTTTTTCAGCAAAAAAAAAATTACGGGAACAGATTAGCATGAAAGATAAATAATGAATTATCTGGAATGCTTTTTGTAGGAGGCTGTTGAAACAGCAGTCGTTCTGTGTGTCAGAATGCACACACACGCCAGCGTGGGAACTGCGAGTTTTCAGCTGGATGAGTTCCAAATTATCATAAAATGAGAGACAAACGACTGCTGTTATAGTAAATGATTTTTTGTAAGTGTGCAGCGATTAAGAAATATGCTGAAAGTTCTCGTTCTTTTTATTTTTTAAACTTCTCTGAAATACCGGAATGTTTTTAGGGGCCTAGCTAGGGCTAAATTCCAAGTACTCCCACAGGTGGAAGTCATACACAGCCTGTACCCCCCATAGACTTCAGTTTGTCATTATTTTTAGGCCATTTAAAAATTGCATTTTTCATAATCGATGTACTTGTGTGAGTATGGGAATAAGCCCGTCTATGCACCTGGTTTTGATATAGGGTGTTAATGATGTGTTTGATTTACCTTAATATCAGATTGGTTTATTTATCACCTTAGTACATGTATATTGTTTTGAAACCTTTGAGATTGTAAATTTGAGATTGTAAATTTGAACTGCCTACTTTTTAAATTTCATATTAAAGATAAAAGAGTAATATTTTGGCAGTATTTGTTGTACACTTAAAGAATTGCATTTTGTTTTATTATAAGGCCTGTTATTACTGGACATGAATGTAAAATTGTTTTGCACTGAAAAGAACTTTAATAACAGTCATTTATTATGCATTCTCTCCAATGACTAGTTTTGCCGGAAACAATATTGATCATTCTAAAGGTACAGGAGGCATGTTATAAGGATACAAAGAAAAAAAGACAGAAGTAACAGTGTGAAAAAAGATATATTATATCTGAATTTTTGTTCTGCAGTTTGAAGTTTGGTTTTGAAAGAGAGAGACAAATTTAAATATGTGAAGCATAGTACTCCTAACCCTTACAATTCTACATATCTAAAATGGACTTGTCCATCTTTCAGTTTGGAAGGATCCATTAATTGTTTTATGGGGGTGCTCATTGAAAATTTACAGGCTGAATGGAGGATAGTGCAGACCATGATCAGATTGCACGGGTGGGCAGGCTTATATTGGTCTGCACTGATCGCAAAGACAGAGACAATTGCCACTAGTGAGCAAAGGGTTTAAGCAGTTGTTACTTTTATAAAAGTCAGGCAAACATATTAAAAATCAATCAGACTGTTTTTATAAAAGATGTTAAATTACACATAAGTCTAGAAGAAAATAATTCCGCACTTTTAATATTCAGAGCTTTTCAATGCTATTTTGTCTGCAAAAGATATTCTTTGCCACAGCAGTTGTAATCTTTTGAAGAGCATTCAAACTTAAAGATAAGAATCTAATGAGAAATTCAAGCCTTACAGTCTTGTAAGTGTTTTACTTGTTATAATGAACCAAGTGACATTTCATTAACAATAAGGTTGATAAATTCAGTATAAACTTTATATTTATTGGACATTCAATAAAGCTCTTCTTCACCCAGTCAATATAATGACCTAGAATTATGATTATTACTCACTGTCACTTCCTGTATAACACTAATTGCAATTGGTTCTGCCGGCCATAAACAATTTTCAGCAACTGTTTCTCAGATTTTAATAATACTTTGCAAGATTCATAAGTACCAAGCTTATATATAGTTGTGCATATTGTTGTCACATCCCACTGAGTTATAATCAAACTTCTTTAATACTTAGCCAGTTGAGTTCTGCTGATATTTTTACTTTGCAGGATTGTTAAGTCGTATGTGTTTATCCATATTGTTGACTTAAACTGCCGAGTTAACTTCCGCATAACTTTAAGTTGGGAATTTTTAAGCCAGATATTTTTATATTACAGCAGACAAACTATAAATGTAGACATTACTGCGTCAGTGCGGTATCTGGGGGCATTATCACCTTTAGTGATAGATCTTGTTTTATCCCGCAACTTGCAACTGACTTTCATTAGTGCTGTAGTTGCTGGTGTGCTAATAAACAACAATATTTAAGGCGTGTGTAGATATAAACACAGAACTGCTTTAATGATCTATGAACTAAAATATTATCTGATCCTAAATCTTGCTGGAGAGGAAATATTAACATTCTTTATGAAGCCTTCAGGCAATAATTCTTGATATTACTTCAGTGAAACTCATTCGTTAAGCATAAATACTACTTGTGAATCACTTGCTCATTTTTTTTGTCTCCAGAGTTTTTATTTGGTTTCTTTATCAGCAGTGAGAGTCTTTTATGGGAATAGTTAAAGAATGTTCAGTGTTTGTTCATTGTAAATCACACATAAATCACAAAATTTGACATGCTTGATCTTAAATGCATATAAAGGTCATGGCCTTAACCTTTTATCATTTGACCTTTATTGGAAATACTAGGAGAGACTAAAATGAATCATTTTATTCCTTTGACAATAAATCATACAGTCCATTTTTAAGAAAATTGTAAAAAAACAATAGCCTGATTCCCAACAATGAGAAGGTCATGTAAAACAACTTATTATTTATTTGTTCTACTTCTGTTTCTAAGATTTCTTTGTTTTGTTACAGTCCATCGAGATACCTGATGGTCATCGAGCACCTATACCAGAAATCCGACACAGTGGGACCCGAAGTATCGATACCCAGACTCCTTCAGGCACCCTCGATGATAGAAGTTCTGGGAGCCCCGCTAGTCCAGCAAGCCGTCCACACTCCATTAGCCCAGCCATTCCAATAATGCCGGGTAACTTGGAGAATTCACCGAGACCGTCCAGTAACTATGACTCCTCAGGAAGTACTCCACGTGATAAGTCAGACAAAGACACAGGTTAGTTTTAATCTTTCAGGTACATAAACTTCTTGAATTTAATCCTTCCCATGCTGGCCCACCATTGTGTTTGCCTTTGTGACCATTGCAGACCAAGATCAGTTGGTAAATTTTCAATCAGCACCCCTGTAAAAAATGAATGGATCTATCCAAATTGAAAGATGAACAAGTCTGTTTAAGATATTAAGCAAGTTAAGAGTTAATGCTTTATAGAACATGATTCAAAGAAAAATGGTTAACCCTTAAACTGGAAGTTCTTGAATACAGATTAAACGAGTAACTTGAGAGTTCAGAATAAAACTACAGTGTGTTTCACTTTTTTGCAACCATCATAGTTTTTCATCAGGCCTTTGAAATCATATTCAATTAGTTTTGACATTAAACCACTCTAAGCCAAGCCAGCTTAAGAAGCAATGCTTAGAAACGGGTATCCAGTTGAAAGCAACTTACTTTTTTTGCTTTAAAATTTAAGAGAAGTTAATATACTATGGGAAAAAAACTGTAATATTATGCTTCTATACACCATGAAAACTGGAAAAAATATTTAGATCTTACCAGGATTCGAACACAGCTAGAATTTCTAGATGTATAAACATTTTCTTTTTTTCATCATCGTCGACCCATCTGTGAGTCAGTCGCTTTAAGACAACAGTCATGACAAAGCCAGATCACATTCTGTTCTGAATGCTAGTGCAGAATCACTTGATAGAAGTGGGGAAAGAGTTGATATTTTTATGTTTTATATTTCCAGGTGACAGTGATAGTCCAGATGTTTGCCTGAAGAAAACTGCGAGTCCTAAGCCTAACAAAATAGTGAGGGAGCCACCTGATGGTTGTGAAATTGTCAAGGTTTATGATGAAGACAGGTATAAACTTTCTGCTGTTGGTAGATGCTCTTAATTGTAGTTTGTACTTGGTCCAGAAAAGCACAGATTAAGGTCTCTGTTTGAGTAGCTTATAAAGATTCTTTTTCTTTCCCAATAATGAAGATGTTTTTAATTATGCCCCCAAAGGGAGGCATATAGTTTTGAACTGTCCGTCTGTCAGTCTGGCCGTCCGAAAACTATAACATTGGCCATAACTTTCTTATTAGTAAGTGGATTTACTTAATACATGGACACAACACCCCTTTGGACAAGACCTTTCCACTGACCTATATTTATTTGACCATTGCCCCGCAGTGACCTTCACCTTGAAGATCCAATTGTCCAAAAACTTTAACATTGGCCATAACTTCCTTATTAGTGAGTGGATTTACTTCATACTTGGACACAACTCACCTCTAGACAAAACCTTCCCACTGACCATTTGTCCAAAAACTTAAACTTTGGCCATAACTTCCTTATTAGTAAGTGGATATACTTCATACTTGGACACAAAACCCCTTTGGACAAGACCTTTCCATTGACCCGAATTTATTTGACCTTGACCCCTGAATGACTGGTCAGCCCTAAGGTCAAAGCACCACTTTGTGGGCATTGTCATCTTACAGTGACAATTCTTGTTCAGTGAATAATTAGACTTTAGAGATTTGTAAATTATATGGCATGTTGAGTTTTTCAGTCAAAGTCAGTGTTTGTTCAATCAGGGTTCAAGGCCAGATAGTTCCAGATTTTTCTACTCAGTAATTTGAAAGAGAAAATACATCAGTGCCTGTTTTAAATCATTTTGTTCTCCTGCAGGAAGTGATTCTCTTGAAATAAAATTTATGACTGATTCTAATCAAACTTCCCCAGCATGATAACAGTGCACCATAATGAGACTGAGTAAACGTATGATCAAAAACATCACCGACTTATCTGATTCAAACTAAAGCACCATTGCAGACTTTCCCAGATGCAGTATTGTTCCAGTTTAATTGGACCACTGGCAAAAATTAATAGTAGTTCTGCAATAAATCCTTCGGAAAACTCTTCACTGTTAATTAGTTATAATGAAAACCATTTGTTTATAAAGCTTTTTTTTAGCAAGTTCATAAACTTAAAATGAGAAGGAAAGATGTTTAAAAGCTTCAAATACTTGCTTTGAAGCACTTATACTTGGAGCCTTATATAATTGAATATATCTTTACCTTGAGTATTCTTAGACACAACATGGTTTAATTATATCTTGCAAGAAAAGTCATGTCATGTGACTGTCATATTACTGTATTCACCCAATCTAGCGCCCATGCCCCTATAAGCACCCGTACATGATTTTTGACCTGCAATAGAAAATTCATTAAAAAAAAACATGTTTTTGCATCATTGTTTTGTTTAGGTTTGGTTATGATACTTACAGCTTTTACTAATGTCTGGCAAAATAAACTTCAGGTTTCGATTCTTACAAACTTTTTTTTTTTTTTTAACTAGACAGTAGGCTTTATACTAGTTCCGCTCTAAGTGTGCCCCCCCCCCCCCCCCTCCTCCTGTTTAGCTCATCTGAGCACAAAGTGCTAAGGGTGAGCTTTTCTGATCGGTCTTTGTCCGTCGTCCGTCCGTCGTCAACTTTTCATTCAATTGACATCTCCTCTGAAACCAAATTGGGGCAAATTTAATTAAACTTGCCTGGGATGTTCCTTGCATGAAGCTCTACCAAGATTGTTCAAATGGTTCTGGTCCATTGCATTTCTGGTTCACTGGAGCTAAAAATAGATTTTATAAGTTGGATCTTTAAAAATCTTCTCCGAAACCACAAGGCCTGGAGCTTTGATATTTGGTATGAAGCATCATCTAGTAGACCTCTACCAAGTTTGTTCAAATTATGTCCCTGGAGTTAAAACTGACCCCACCCCAGTGGTCAGTTGATTTTACATAGAGTTATATAGGGAAAACTTGAAAATCTTCTTGTCAGAAACAAGAAGGCCTAGAGTTAAGATATTTGGTATGTAGCATTGTCTAGTGGACCTCTACCAAGTTTGTTCAAATCATGGCCTCTGGGTCAAAAATGGCCCCGCCCCAGGGGTCACTTGTTTACATAGAGTTATATAGGAAAATCTTAAAAAAAATCTTTTTGTCAGAAACCGTAAGGCATAGAGCTTAGATATTTGGTGTGTAGCATTGTCTAGTGGATCTCTACCAAGTTTGTTCAAATCATGGCCTCTGGGTCAAAAATGGCCCCGCCCCAATGGTCACTTGTTTTACATAGAGTTATATAGGAAAATCTTAAAAAATCTTCTTGTCAGAAACCGTAAGGCATAGAGCTTAGATATTTGGTGTGTAGCATTGTCTAGTGGACCTCTACCAAGTTTATTCAAATCATGGCCTCTGGGTCAAAAATGGCCCCGCCCCAGGGGTCACTTGTTTTACATAGAGTTATATAGGAAAATCTTAAAAAATCTTCTTGTCAGAAACCGTAAGGCATAGAGCTTAGATATTTGGTGTGAAGCATTGTCTAGTGGACCTCTACCAAGTTTATTCAAAACATGGCCTCTGGGTCAAAAATGGCCCCGCCCCAGGGGTCACTTGTTTTACATAGAGTTATATAGGAAAATCTTTTAAAAAATCTTCTTGTCTTCTTGTTAGTTATAGAGCTTAGATATTTGGTGTGTAGCATTGTTAAGTGGACCTCTACTAAGTTTGTTCAAATCATAGCCACTGGGTCAAAATAGGCCCAGCCCTGGGGGTCACTTTTTTACATAGGAAAAGGTTTTAAAAATCTTCACAGAAGAAACCATAAGGCTTAGAGTTAAGATATTTTGTATGAAGAATTGTCTAGAGGACCTCTACCAAGTTTGTTCAAGTCATGGACCCTAGATCAAAAATAGCCCTGCCCCAGTGGTCACATGTTTTACAGAGAGTTATATAGGAAAAACTTTAAAAATCTTTTTGTCATAAACAACAAGGCCTAGAGTTAAAATATTTGGTGTGCAGCATTATCTCATGGACCTCTATCAAGTTTGTTCAAATCATGGGACCTTGGTCAAAATAGCCCCCGCCCTAGGGTTACATGTTTTACATAGAATTATATAGGAAAAACTTGAAAAATCTTCTTGTCAGAAACCACAAGGCCTAGAATTTTAAAATTTTGCATGAAGCAAGCTTTATCAAGCTTTTTCAAATTATTAGATTAGGTTAAAGGTCACGGAGGCTAAAAGTAGATTTATCTACTGTACCTTATAGAGCCTTCATTTATAGACCAATATCTTTGATATTCAGTATAGAGGTTCCTTGCATGGACCTCTACCCATGGGTAGGGTTTGAGGTCACTGGGTCAAGGTCAAGGTCACCGTAGCTTATAATAGATATTTCTACTTTCTGTCATAGAGCATTTATTTATTGACTGATATTTTACGTATTTGGTGTGTAGGCACTTACATATTTTCAATTAAAAAATGAAATACTGCTTAACACCAAAGTACCCAGGTGAGCGATCCAGGGCCATCATGGCCCTCTTGTTTCTCTTGAATTAGGTGAATACGTTATGTGTACTGAACAACTTATTAACTTGATGGTTCTTTTAAAGTGTTTCTCAGTTTTTTCCTCAGTATACTTCAAGCAGTGTTTTTGTCAGACTTATCAAACTTTCGACATGTATACACATTACTATTGTATTGTTTATGTCATACAGATCTAAAATTTACTTAATGAATATTCACTTATTATTATGTCTTCAGTTTGATATTATAAAACTGAAGACAGAAAAAATAACAGTTAAGATTGAATAGATTGATTCTTATAAAGCTTCTAATTAAAGGAATTTTTGTCTATTACTGAGAACTTAAATTTTTACTTGTAAGAGAACTTACTGGTACCCTTTCTGGAAAGGACAAGAAATTAGAAACTTTTTGCCACAGTATTTGCTGTACAGTAATGTCATTTTGAGATGTTGTACTGAATTAATTTTGTTTTATTTCACAGGAGTGGTAAACCACCTTCTATTAAAGAGCCACTGTTATTTTGCCCAATCCAGGGTCAGGGTCAGTTTGTATTGAAGCCGAGCATCAGTTCTGCCTTCTGTCCTCTCAAGAAAATGTACTCTTCTCAGGGAACCAGCTTCTCACAGACCACACCCAACAGCTTCTCACAAACTACACCCACCAACTTTTCACAGACCCCACCCACCGGCTTTTCTCAGACCGCGCCAACCAGCATAGAAGGACATTAGGGGCAGCTATATATATTGACTAGACATATGTTGGTTATTTTAAGTTTGTACGTTTTGAACTATTACCTAAATTATAATTTTAAAATTTTATGGTCATACACTTGGAACTGTATACTGGTGTAAATAATTTTAGAATATACGTTTGAACTTGTACTGATGATAGTACTTTTAAGATTTCTGTTTTAAACTATGAATCTACTTTTAGTAGTTTCAGAAGGTCAGAGTGCTGAAATCTTTGTCGTATTAAGGCTATTTATAAACCATTCCTTTTTTTGACAAACCCTGATTGTTCAAGAGAAAAAAATGCCGAGTTAGAAAACTTGTTAAATGGTCGTTAGTTGTGCATAAAAATGGCTAGGTAATAGGGAAGTGAATTGGGAGACATAGTGAATACTGTGATTACATTACCAAAAAATGACAGGGCTAGTTTATGACAAGATACGTTAATCCCAGGTTTGTGAAAATTTTTCAGAATGAAAGTGAATTCTTTTTTGGATAATTTTTAAATTCATTTGTGCTGTTTTAAACATCTGTAGAGAAAAGTTAAAAAACAACAACAACAAGGTTAGTGCTCATTGTATAATGAGGAATATGTTGAGTAAACACAAAAAAATTCCTTCTAATGAGCATTTTTCATCCAGTTTCTAGAGGGTAGAAGGGGCTAAACAAAATGGGGGAGGGGGATAGTGGATGGAAGGCAGATGCATTTTCCTCAGTCAGTTCGGAGGTGAGTATGAAAGCAAGCCAAAGTGACTGTTGAACAATTTATGGAAACTAGTTATCAGAAATAATTTACCAGATCTGTGATAAAAATGTTGCTTTTCATTATTGGTAAATCAGTATGTAAAATGCGCACATGCTACAGTGTAAAGAAAAATTGAAATTTTTTTTCAATAACATAACCTGTTATTTTTCTCTCAGCTGTTGCAAGTTATTTCGCAATTTCATTTGAAACGATATTATTTCAACATTTTTTTTCCAAGAACACAGGTTGAACTATTTGAATGAATACTGGCTGTCTATGAAATGCTATTTAATTTTCTTTTGATGGTTTTAATGATATCAGAGAAAAGATTTTAGATTGCTGAAAGGTGTCAGAATTTCATTTCTGCTTAAGTCACATCAACATAAAGATGGCAATTAGATACCCATGAGTTGGCATCTTGCCATATTTTCAAAAGCTCATTGCAAGATATTTAAGTATCGTGTTCAAATGATTTAGTTTCAGAAACTATAATATTTAGAGATTTCTTTCCTGTTCCTTCTTTTTTCAGAAGTTATGATTTCGGGGTTATTTACTGTAATATTTTTTGAAAGATGAAAGTCTGATCCAAAAATGCCAATTTTTTGTTCTATGTTTTGATGATATGTTTTTTTCTTCTAAAAGCGTAACAAGAATTTGTAATGAAGTATTTTTATGAAAGTGACATCAAAACTTGTGCAACTCTTCCTTCTCTTAGTATTTGTACAGAATTATTCTGTTTTAAGCTTGTAATTGATACCCACTTGACATGCACACTTTCTAAGCAGGCCATTACATCTTGACAGGAAAAGATTATGTCTACTTAAGAATGGTTAATTGCCATCTCTTATGATGCAATTTCCGCTGTAGTCTCAGCAGATTTCTGGTGACCTGTATAAATGCCCTGCATTAAGAGCCTAAGTTATATCCTTCATATCGAGGTAATAGTCTGGCTGCAGGAAATTTTCCTTGATGATATATGGTGATCATTTCACGACAGTGTCTGTAAATGGCAGTTTTCTGATATGTGGCTGTAAAAAAGGGATGACTCACCGAGAAGAAATCTTCAGACATTCTTTTAAAAGAGTTAGAGGAAAATGTGTTCATGATTCTTGATTTACATGCATATGTAGTGAAGAAAAAGTAAGGAAAGAAACAGCTAAAAAATCCTCTTCTCCCTGCCCCCCCTCCCCCACAAACCTCACCCCAAATGAGTCATCAGGTGTCCCTTATTCCAGAATCTAGAAAGCATGTTCTTGTTAGCTTAAGTGTTTTGTCTATGTAACCTAATTCAATGTTAAAGGGCCTATAGTCTTTACGAGCCAATGATTTTAAATTTATCTTAAATGAATCATAAGATTTTATTACTAATGTAAAATCTATCGTTGCTATAGGGAAATGAAAGTAGGAAAAGTGTTTAAAGGTCTTCTTAAAAAAAAATGGGATAAAAAAACAAATTGTCCCAAAAGCCTAGCACTGAATGACTGTGGAAAATGTAAGAATATGAAAAAAAAGTCTTATCAGGTAGTTGTAAAAGTCGCTTTTTGTTTTCTGTGTGTCGACCTTACCATTCAAAATGAAACGGACTAAAGTTCTGACTACGTGACAAGCTTATTTGGCTTTTTGCCAATAAGTCAGTTAACATGACTGTATAAGTCCTTTAAATTGTGTGTTCGGACAGTGACAGTGTTTGTCACATCCTGATGAAACTGTTGGCTTAATCATGGAAAATTTGTGTACATATTTGTTAAATTATTTTTATAAGCTTATCATTTTTGACTTTACTGTTCTTGCATGGTGTTAAAACTGTTATAAGATATATTTGTACTGTTATTTGTGTATTTTGAACTCTAAGAAATATTATTAGACTTAAATGGCATAACAAGTTAAAGTGGAATTGCAAACAGACTGTAGTAATGTAAACATACTGACTGGAGAAGTGTAAATAATTCTTCTACAAATTATGTCTCCCCCCAAAAATGGGGGAGACATATTGTTTTTCCCCTGGTTGTCCGTCCGTCCGTCTGTCCATCACAAAATCGTGTCCGCTCTGTATCTTCCAAAGCCCTTAAAAGATTTTTATGAAACTTGGGTCAGATGTTCACCTCATCAAGGCGACGTGCAGAACCCACTTTGCGAGTGTGGTGTCTCAAGGTCAAGGTCACACTTGGAGGTTAAATGTCAAATGCCACAAAATCGTGTCCGCTCTGTATCTTCCAAAGCCCTTGAAGGATTTCTATGAAACTTGGGTCAGATGTTCACCTCATCAAGGCGACGTGCAGAACCCACTTTGCGGGTGTGGTGTCTCAAGGTCAAGGTCACACTTTGAGGTTAAATGTCAAATGCCACAAAATCATGTCCACTCTGTATCTTCCAAAGCCCTTGAAGGAATTCTATGAAACTTGGGTCAGATGTTCACCTCATCAAGGCGACATGCAGAACCCACTTTGCGGGTGTGGTGTCTCAAGGTCAAGGTCACACTTGGAGGTTAAATGTCAATTGCCACAAAATCTTGTCCACTCTGTATCTTCAAAAGCCCTTGAAGGATTTTTATGAAACTTGGGTCAGATGTTCACCTCATCAAGGCGACATGCTGAAACCACTTTGCGGGTGTGGTGTCTCAAGGTCAAGGTCACACTTGGAGGTTAAATGTCAAATTTTACAATCGTCTGACTCAGTACTGCCTGCAGCAACTGGCTGGGGGGAGACATATGTTTTTGTTCAATCAAAAACCCATTTCTAGTTGTTTTTGATAACGTGTTTATTTGCAAAGGGAGGTAATCCTGTGAGTACAGGTTGTGCTCTGTTCATTCATTGAACATATTACTTTTTAATTCGACCATATGGTAGGCTTTTTATGATATTAGGAGAAATTTGGCCTATACAGTGTAGTTGCAAAATCTTGAGTGCAGAAAAAATTCCTGTATTTCCTGGGTGTTTTTTTTTTTCATTCATATATTTTAGTTATTCCTAATGCATGAATTTTAATAAGTGCAAAAAAAAACTTTTAGATTTACAAAGATTAATTTTGTATTTTATTGGTTGTAACAAATATCTATAAATTACTACAGTCTGTTTGCAAAGTAACTGTTGTAAAAAAGATATAAGGGCCTAGTATTTTTATACTGTTAACAATTTTACAAATTCTGTAGAATGTATAGACCACCTTACTGCCCTAGAGATTTTGTGTTAATTATTGCTGGTTGTTTACCTGGGGTGGTTAGAATGTTTGTATTAATTCTACAGTGTTTTGTAGGCAGAATTAGGTTAGATGTTGCGTTGATAAGAGTAATTAAAATAATAAAGCTATCTGTATGTTATCTAATTGTTGTAAATCAGTACAAGATCAAATTGTTAAGTGTTTAAGATAGAGGAAAACTGCCAGATAACACTGATTAGTTCAAATAGAGTAATATGGTGTTAGTGAAAATGTATTAAGAATTTTGACGTCTTTCACATTTTAACTATTATAAGAGTTCTGCATCAAATTGTTAACTATTTCAGAAGAGTAAAAAAAAAAAAAAACAGAAGAAATGAATCTTTTTATTAAGAAGTGACATTTAGTAGGAAGCAAGAATATGTACCTATGGGTTATATATATTTATATATGGCCTGTGGGTAGTCTTAAAATAACACCTGTAATTAGCATAATGTAACTTAAGCTTTACCTTTTCACCATCAGTGTAAGTATTCTATATTCTCTCATTACAGCAATAAAGCAATGCAACTACATTAATCTTAATTCATCTGAGTGGATGAATT
This sequence comes from Cyclina sinensis, assembly GCA_012932295.1. NCBI lineage: Eukaryota > Metazoa > Mollusca > Bivalvia > Venerida > Veneridae > Cyclina > Cyclina sinensis. The sequence goes on from JAAONU010000004.1 coordinate 30,853,649, forward strand.
TTTAGACGTTTTTTTTCTTACAGTTTCTAAAATTCTGATGAATCTCGTATAACAGATAATTTTCTCAGTCATAAATCTACAAAGAAGAGTTATTTTAGTGAAAAGAAATATTTCTGACAAAGATTGTCAAGCTGTCATTAATTATTGAGAAATTCAGGAAGAGGCTTCATTAACATTGTGTAATTTATTGGGATCAAAATTGTTTTGTTTACCTTTCTTACACAATTACTTTGTTTGTAGCATTTCGCGTTTCGGCTCTTTCATGAAATTCATATGCACAGTTAGCTGATAACTTCATGTATGTGTTTCGAATGAACATGACATGTCGGAAACATTTTTTTTAAAGAATTTACTTTGGATTATATTGTGCTGGAGATAGTATCTTAATGAATTTGCTTCAAACCTTAAGTTTCTTTTATCGATTCATTGCTTTTTTGACAGTTCAGGAAAGTCCGTCCCATTTTTTATTACATTGTACCTATGTTGCGCTTGTATTTTTTTCATATATTTTTCTTCATTCAACTAGGTTATAAAATTTTCATACTGTTCATTCATTTTTTGGAGAATATAAAAGCTTTCATCTACATTTGTTAGCAATGTTTTTTTTCATGTGGAATATCATTTTCTTTCTTTTTGGTCATTGCCCATGTAAGTGGTATTGAAGTTATCGAAACGTTAACTAGATGATTTCTTTGAACTTTTAATATAAGGGTGGTAATAAAGATTGTCAGAGAAACTGAAATGACAGTATTTTTATCCAGTGCTATGAGAAAATTGGATCGAACCATTGTCTGCAGAGTTGTTTTTTGGGGGGTGGGGATGGGGTCAGTGAAACCACCTGCATGTATAAGTAAGCATCATGTGATACATACAGATCATAACTGTCATTCATTTTATCAGGCAGTTCATTTGAGAACATTTTCACATTTGTTGATGATCATCTTGACCAATGCAACATTAAGCTGCCTTTTTTGCTTGCATATTTGATGCCTGTATTTTGTAATGTATTCTATAAATTTGTGGGAACAAAATTTGGAAAACAGAAAAATTCAATTTGTTTTCTTCTTTCCATAGTTTAGATTTTATCAAAATCTTGACTGGATACTTGTCAATAGTCAAAGATTTAACCTAACAATAGAAGTAAATTAAACTGTTTAAGGTAATATGTATTAAGTGATAAAACTGCTTCTATTTTTCACTGTATAGGAAGAGAAGTTGATACCAGTTTTGTAATAATAAGCAGGGAAAATAACGATTTTTCAGTTTTATATTGTGATTATTTGTCTAGGAGAAGCTTAGTTATTTTTTGGTGTGACTGGGATGTGGGTAAATGCACGTTTCTTGACAGATTTGTTTGTTTTGTTTACTTGTTTAAACGTAGTACTATCAAGGAACTGTTAATGGGAATTGCTACATTTGTGTTCACAGATCATCCTGAACAAATTGTTCTAATCTATCGGCATGTCTTCTGTTTGCAAATTGATGTCGTAAGAACAAGCTGCCCATTAGTTGGGTGTTCTGTTGTTGTTTTTTTGTCAAAAGATAATAAAAATAGCTGTTCTGTAGCCTGCAGAAACATGCTTGCTGCCACATCACATTTGAAAACCATTGACACCGAAAGCTTAGAAATGTTCTCAGTTTCTAGAATGTATTTTCTGTATACATGTAACATGCACAAGTTTGACATTATCTAAAAAAGCAAAACTAAACAATCTCATATAGCAGCTCCTTTTTTCTCTTTTAATTAGTGCTAACTTAAAAACCTCACTTGAGTTTCACTGACAAATGATACTTCAAACAAACAAAAAATGCATTAGATTGAGTTGTGATACCATTTCTGTAGTTTCATAGCCAAGGAAGGCATTTAAAATGTTTTCATATAGTTTTATTCCTATGCATATTTCTTAACATTGCTTGGTTTTTGACTTGGCTGAGTTTAATGAGAATGTCAGTGAAATTATAAGTAAGGTAAATCAGAAATACCAGAAAGTATTATTTTTCGTTTACAAACACCTTGAACACTTCTTGCAGGATGTGAATATTTTGGTGCTTTTTCTTGCGGTTTGGTCCCCAGTTTTTTAAAGTGGAGGTTATGTTTCTGATAACATACTGTGAAACCAGTCTTTGGTAAAGTGGCATGTGATTGGCTAGAAAGGAGGCCAGATTTTTAAATTCACCAATCAGAAGATTGCTCTTTTTAAATGAAATCAGCAACATGCTTTTTTATTTTATTTTACAGAATGCTTTGTTAGATAAACATCTCTTGTAAGAAGTACATTGATAAGTTTAAGTAAACTATTGACAATGAGCTATAAGCACCTTTCACATAGTTGAAGTGGTCACAAAAAAGGTGTTGAAAAGACATCTCCAATTCAGTATTTGATTTTAACTTTTCAGTAGATTTTTTTTCTCTCTTTTTTTTGTTTACTGCTAATACATTTCAAGATGCTTAGCACATCTGTATTACAACTGTTTTCCCTTCACAGAAAGTTTCTGTCACCAAGCTACTGTAAATCAGCATAATAGATAGATATTTATTTCTTTATTTCAGTAGTAATATTTTTTTTTCATCGCACCTGTTTTTGCACACACAAAAAACCAACAAATATGACAAACCATGATCTAAAGTCCAACAAGTGAATGTTTTATAGCATGTTGAGAATTTTGTTTAGTGGTGCCATAGAAGAATAGCAATTACTTACCATAATTTACAGCTGTGGAGAAATTACCTTTGAAGAACACTTCATGCAATGATCAACTTGTTTTTATAAATTGTTATGATAAGAATGTCATTTTTGTCTGCTACAGAATGAAATTTGATTTTTAAAAATGACAAAAAAAGATGTGACTTGGTTGTAAGTCCATGTTCTGCCTTCAGATGAAATCCTCTTTTAGGACAATAGGACTTCAGAATTTCCTTAAGTAATCATAAAATCAACTTGTGAGGTGTAACTTTTAAGCTTACTAATAAGTTTTGAGAAATGCTTAATTTGTTTTACAAAAATCATTAGGTTGATTTTTATGTGCTGTTTATTTCTGTTTAGATTTTAAGGCATATTGGTAGTAAAGTTTGGAATGCAAGGTTTATAAATTTCTCAGCAAACCAGTCTGACATATCTGCAGTCTAATTGGGTATCTTTTAATTCATTTTCAAAACTGACCAATCTTTGGCTTGAGTTGTAAGACTGGTTTAACTGGAAAAGAAGTATTAGGAAGCTTTGTGCTGGATTAATATTGTAATTTGGATCTGAAAGTAGTTTTTATTTCAATTTCTGAAATGGAAAGTGGTCAGTAATTGTTATTTGATTCTCGTCATTAAAATACACATCTAAGGTGGTTGATATGCAAGTACAGTGTGTTATATTTGATTGTTATATTTACCAGTGTTAATGTTCTATTGTTTTTACCTTAAGACCATGTTTCTATTAATGTTTTTAACTTGAGAATTGAAACCAGTTGTTGTTATTCCTTGGCTCTTATGAAGAGATATACTTGTTCAAAGTGCTTTATGAACATTGGTCATTCACTGTATAAGTCAGTATTTTGTTTGTTTGGCTAATATACAACTTAATGTTTGTGATGGTTAGTCATTGAGGCTTACGGTAATTTAAAATCATTTCAGTTTCAACATACTTGAAGGTTTTGCTTGTTAAATTTCTAGATTTAAGATCATATTTCTTGACCATGGTGAATTTTTAGAATTTCTTGTAATTTCTTGTTAATTTCTGTTGAAAGTAGTCAGTACCTGTTCAACTGCCAAGAGATATTCCTGCTATATGGCTTTAAGTCTACTTGAGTAAATAGCTTCTGCGTTTTATCATATTCATTTGATGTGCAAATAGAAAATCTCCATTGAAGAAGAGCTTTTATGAGATATTTCTGTCTGGAACATTTAATCAGAATAGCAAGTACTTACTGGTATTATCACAAAGTTTTTGTTCTTGTCACATCTTTCTGTGAATTTCATTGTTGAAGGAAATGTTTGCATGAAATAACTTTGTACTGTTTTATAGTTTTGTAAATCTCCAATACAGTGTAAAGTGCCTGATTAGAAATGGTCCACAAGGGTTGTGAAATAGTTGATATTTTTTCTCTTTTTGCCATACTAACATTTGGTACATGTATTAAAAGTTTTGTACTAGAAATGAACTTGTTTAATAATGAGACAGTTTCAGTGTGAAGGAAATGGTCTGTTAACCCTGAACATGCTGAAATTTTGTAATGGATTTGCCCAGCTTTGAATTTGGAACAGTCCATTCAAGTTTAAGGGATTTCAATATCAAAATACTAAAATGGAGCTACCAACAGTATAGAGCCTGGTCAGACTGCACGGATGTGCAGGCTGGCCTGGCTCTATACTGGTGGCAAAGGCTAATCACTTTTGGTTCCAGCAGGTTAAGGGTTAAGACTCTTGAAAAAAAGAACTAATAATAATTTTATTCTTTAGTTTATCAATCTTAATATGCATCGAAATAATAATCTTATCTCAGTTAAGAATAATCTCCAATTTATATTTTTAAAGAAAGTGTGAATTTAATCACCATTTTCCCTTTTTTTACAGTTGTCCTACAGACTTATGTTTCTTTAAGAATTGTTAGTTATTGAAATCTTGTACTGTAAATATTGAAGATTTTTTTTCTATTTCTGCTCACTGATAGAAATAAAATTTGTTATTTTCTACCTTATGTTTTGTTTGTTGTATCAAGAATTTCTTTGGTAGAATCTGTGACTGCTATAGAGAAATTGTGCAGAGCTGGTTCCCTTGTGTAGTAGTGGTTCCTTAGTGTAGTACTGGTTTCCTTGTGTAGAACTGGTCCTTCGCAGGAACGACGGTTAGATGAACTTCCCATCTGGTATGACTAAGTATTAGATGACAAAAAACCTAATTAAACCAAAACAAATGTTCCCATATGACCATTAGTTCCAGCTGTATTGCAGATGTCTGAAAAAAAACCATGCCACTTTATCAAGTCTAGAACCTATGCATGGACTTAGGGTTCAAGACGACCTGAAAGTGCACCTATTTGTTAAAACTCGATTTACACTAGCCCTCTGCTCAACATGGATGAGTTATCAACGTTTTATATCTATCATTGCAACCAATGTTTTCAATCTTAAAGATGAAATGTCACAATGCAGTGAAACATTTCCAGGGAATACAACGACTTTTATTAACAATGACCTTGACATTCCTTCTTGGAATTCCACAGTCCCAAGCTTTGTCACTTTGGAAGGTACATACTGAGCAAGCTTCATTGATACAGGTCGATTCAAACTCAAATTACCAGTATGCAACGAAAACCCTTTTGTTTTAGTGTTTAGAAGCACTGACCCAGAAACATCCCAGTGATTTGGAAAGTAATCCAAACCAATACCATCTGCCTATGCACCAGCTTTCACGTCATTAACTCTCTAAAAGTTATTGAGCAGAAACCATTTCCCTTTGATCTAAGCAGGCAAGCATTACCATGATTCTTCTGACCTTCGTCTTCTTATGATCTGCCTATTCACTTTATCCATTTCAATATCACCTTAAAAATTAAAGTAATTGAGCATAAACTGTTTTAAATTGTCCTCAACACTATGACCTTGCCATTGACTTATGACCTTGACCTAACCCCGAAAGGCAAGCCATGCTTTTATCCTCATACTACCTTCCTACACACCACTTTTATTTAATTTTCTATTACTTGATGTTCTTGAGGGGAAACAGTTTCCCTTTATTCAAAGCTGCTGCCCATGTCCTTGAACCTTCATCCTTGATAACCCAGGTTATTTATCATACCTGACCAGATAAAATACACTACTAAACAATCCCAACTTGTAACTTCATACCATCTGTTAACCTGCTTTCATCTCATCTTTTTGCTAACTAAATTAATTAAAGCAGAAACGGTTTACATTTGACCCCAGCTGGTGTTAGTGACCTTGAACCTACTGACCTGTAAGGAAATCATTCTTTTCTAACTAAATCGTTAGAGCAGAAATTGTTTTCCTTTGATTTGTGCTGTTGTCCTTAATCTTAAATGAAATGACCCAAAAGCAATATATATGCTATATACATGTATCTTCTAGCAGTTCTTACAGATTGCCTTTGGGTCATTGCGCAAGTCTTTACAGGTCTGTTATTTAGAGGTTAACTTGAGTGTGTTCTAGACCAGACACACGTAGCTTCACTCGGCTTAGCTTCAGATGATTACCATGTCAGCTTCTGAAATACCTCGGTAATTGTTTCGTCACTGGAATCAAGTGCAATTAATTCTGTATAGCTTAGTCTTGTTGATAAACTTGGTTAACCAAAAACATGAGGTTCACCTTCTTAACTACCAACTTTAGGACTACAAGAACTGACAGGGGGCATTTAGAAGTGCAAGGGTCAAATTAAAAGCTTTATTTTTTTTTTCTCTAGAATGTTGAAGACCACAGAGGGCTATTGCACAGGAGTATATGATGATAGCAGTTCCCCTATTTCAGTTGTGTTTTTTCCAATTTATCAACAAGCTAGACGTAATAGGGTTGCCGGCAATCAATGAACCCACAGCAAAAATCGTCATGTAGCTCTTCGTAAGTTCTCGTTGTGTTTTGAAGTCAATATTAACAGACGAACTGCCAGCGTTAGACAGCGTTCCTTTTGGTCAAAACTGCAGTATACCACTCATATAAGTGTATATTTCTGCCTTTCGTATTCAATCATGTGTTCAAAATTCCACTCGTCGTACCAGCGACAGCTTCCGTGTTCATATTCGTCACATGATACTCGGGCTTGTCCGGGCTTCCTGTCCGGAAGTGGAGGCTCAGGAGGTCGTTTACCAAGCGAGTAGAAACTCTTGTAGTAATACCTGAAAACGTTGCAAATACTCTGTTTTATTTCACTGGAGAATATGAATCATGATTTTGTGCACGTAACATTTAAATGCTTAGTTACATTTGCACTATTGTATACTCTTGCACACAAATACATAGCATGTCTAAAGAGAGACCGTAAGGGTTTTTTTAATAAACCGACTTTGTGAATTATTGAAAAGATACGCAAATAAACTATTTAAAACAAATTTTTACTTAAACTGATTATCTAACTACTAATTTTGTTTGATAACTATTTGGAACACAACAACAGCAAGAAAAAAAAGACGATATGAATGAATCTCTAATGTTAGCCGCCAAAAAGACACAATTTAAGTTAACCGTCAAACAGACATAACTTAAATCACTTTAATGTATACTTTACCATCGTTGAAGGATATATTTATGTCCATCAATGACCTTGTTAGCTTTATGTATAGATAATGGTTCGCAATCACCTTCTGGACTCATGTTGTTCCACAAAAGTGCTCTCCCCTTTCTTGGCCGCGCCCATACACCCAGCTCTGTAATGAATTGAATCGTAAAAAAACGTACATCGCTATTTATTTGACAAAACCATAACTTATTCGACAAGACTTTATCATCGTGAATCGACAGCGAGACTGCCAATGATGTCTTATGAAACATTTTAAAGGACTTTTAGATGTGTACACTGTACTCAAACAGAAGACGTACACGGAAACAAATACGCATTTTTTGCCGTAATATTTGACAGTTCTTTTAAGCACAGCTTAAAGGCACTATGTCCTTGTCGTAGAAGGAAACATAACATTTAGAATCTACGCTTATTTGGAAGCACATGACAGCTTCAGGCACATTTTCAACAGCTGTACACCTATTTGGAAACACCTGAAGGATTCAGACACATTTCCATGAGCTGTACGCTTATTTGGAAGAACTTGCACGTTTCAGACACACATCTCACAGTAGTTTGCTTATTTGGAAACTGCGACTTGAAAGTTTTTAACAAACTTCTAAGATCTGTATGCTCAACTAGACGCACGACGTTACAGACACATTTCTTAGAGCTGTACGCTTATCTGGAAGCACGACGTTACAGACACATTTCTAAGAGCTGTTCGCTCATTTGGAAGCCCTTGACGGTTTCAAACATTTTCTTAGAGCTCTTCGCTTATCTGGAAGCATTTGAAGGTTTCAGACACATTTCTAAGACCTGTACGCTTATATGAAAGCACCTGAACGTTTCAGACATATTTCTTAGAGCAAACTTCAGTTTTTCAGCGAAAATAGAGATAGGCTTTTGAAGTCTACGACACATTAGGGCCTTAATTGAGGCCCTGGACACATATACGTTACCTGTAAACTCTGTTTCGCCGCCCTCAGACACGGTGTCGAGGTACACAAGCACCGTGGCCATTCTGTCCCGCTTGTCATTCGAGTTCTCCGTACAATCAGTGTGGGCTTTGTAACCTAAAAAGTAAGGTTCATTACCCCCACTAGTTTAATTAGTTTATTTGTGTCACAAACACTTATTTCAACCTGACTAATTACTGTTAGATTTAGACAGAACATGTTCACGTTCTTTACTCTTACAGGCGACGTCCTGTCAGAATTCCTTTATGGACACTTATTTCAACCTGACTAATTACTGTTAGATTTAGACAGAACATGTTCACGTTCTTTACTCTTACAGGCGACGTCTTGTCAGAATTCCTTTATGGTTTCTGCTTGAAGAAGTAATAGCTTCTCCAGCAAATATCGAAATATAAATGTCAAACTTTCTACTGATAAAAGGTATTAACTGTCTCCAAAACATTGATTTTATCGTGTCTTTTCTTTTTCCATTCAAAGACAAAAACAAAGCCTCTCTTATAAAATCAGGAACATTTCAGACTGTCATAACAAGGACTACCTTGTTTTTGATGCAAAATTTTGACATGTACATACCAATGCCTTGTGGATAAGATGTGATCTGAAATTTCCCGCCGTTTTCAGGTTTCAGGCCCATGGCCTGTTTGACAAGTTGTTCGAAGATGGAAGCAAAGCGACTCTCCCCGGGATAAAAGGCTGTACTGTAGCTCCAGTTACCTTTCAACCACTGCTTCAATTGTCTAGAGAAACTAGCGTTCACACATGTTGTACCTGTAGGATATGTAACCATTTGCTTAAATAAAGTTTAAATCAAATAGTGAATGAAATTTTTAAGTTCCCTCAGTACAATTTCACGACTGAAATCAATTTCATTTTTGTTTGTTGTTGTTGTTGTAATTGTTTTCAAAGAAGAATTATTGTCAATTACAAGCTTCATGTACGTTATTTTGAGACTACAGTGTTTGACCATAAAAACGTAAGCATGATACTTAAACAGACAGAAGTAATATTTTACAGGCTTCAGAATAGCCTGTCAAACACGTTGAGTTTAATAAGAGTTGTCCTCCTCTAGGCTTTGGCGGGTTTCAAAGTTTGTTATGAGAAAATTTAAATGTAAATACATAATAGCAATCGTCTTTTCACAAACAAGCTTTCACTTGCATCTATACAACATTCTACTTTACTAAGGTTTGTCTGTTCATGTGCTCCCCTAGATAAGATATTTGCGCCATGATTGTCAAATACAATGTATGTTGTATCAAGCCAAAAACAGTTTTGTCTTGGTGATTCGGGAAAACACTATTCAAACAAGACGAGTCAAAAGCGAACTGTAGTATTCTAGCATGAGAATTACTACAGCTATATCTGTATGTTTCAATATTGCAGCACAAACCTGTAGTGAAATCATTCGGCGTCACTTGTACATGTTTCTTCACACTTTTCAAGTGTTTTCGCAGGGTACCTATGCTATCAAAGCAAAGGATCGGGTCTTCCTTGGACTGCTCCTGCACGTGTTTATCGTGCACTCTTCTCAAACCGTCACACTCTTCCTCGGACAAGAACTCCTCGAACAACCAAACCCTGTGGACAGAAATCATTAACATGACGACCCAAAATGGCGATTATCTAAAGTTCACTTTAATGAACTAAAAATCGCTGGACTTCGACTTCTAACCTTTTGCAACAAAGTTAAGTTCATATTAGTTTTAAACAGGATACCAAGTTAAACAACTGCCTTGAAACACTCCAATGAGACATATAATCTTTCTTTTAATTAGGCTAAATAATGAAAAAACAGTCAAAACTTTAAGAATACCAGTAAAAAAAGATGACAAGTTTTTTTGTTTTCTGGTTCTCGGTCGCAATTTAATTCTCGGTTTGGTACACATAGTCAATATGCATACAGATAAATAAAAATAGCTGTTCTAGGTATAACATGTACTTAACTTACTTCACACTGCTGTTGTTAGGTTTTTGTGGTAAAAGTTCCATCGGTGGAATTCGTCTTCCATCAATAAATACTTTCTTTGGAGTCAGTTCTTTCAGGTAAGCTGGTTTGAAGTCTCTGATTTCTTTTGGTATTTTCTCATCTACTTTCGATATTGAATCTTTCTTTTTATTTTTGTTGCTTGACTTTGTTTGCACTTTCGATTCCTTCCCCTTTTTACTCTTACTTGACGTTTGAGAATTCTTCGTCGAGTCACTAATTTGTTTGTTTGCTTTCAGGTTGTCTGATTCTTTGTTTGCCACTTTTGGAATGTCGTCTATAGTACCACTGAAAAGTTCTACTCTTTTTACATCTTCCTTGTCGTCTGCATTAAGATTATTATTATCTCCGCTGTAAGGAGAAAATGAAATGGGCATTGATTTAGTATTACTGTCCTCATATTCTTCCATCATTAGGTCTTCAACTCTCTCATGCTTGGGGTTATACTCTTCACTTCTCGACGAAACAGAGTCCGTGTCCCGTTTTACATTCCCAGTTTCCTCGCTTTGTTTATTTTCTTTACCATTAAATTTGTCTCCAGTCTTTGTTTGTGCGTCGTGTTGTTTCGGTTCTTCATTGACATCTTTTTGAAAACTTCCGCTGTCATTTGACCTTTTATATATTTCGCTATATTTGCTTAGGTTTGCCTGGTTTTCATCGAGCGTTATAGTTTCTTCGGCTTCTTCTAATTCATCTATCTGTTCTATATTGTAACCGTTGTTGACATTCTTGGCAGGTATTTTATTTGGAGATTGGACGGCTGCAGTGTTCATTGATGAAGAAATTCTAGGATAGATTAAAACGGTTAAAACAACTCCCATTAAAAAGAAAAACACAAATTTATACACGTCCGTGTCGCCAGTTGTGTGCGCATTTTCCAAACGTTGCAGTCTTGCTTCTAATTCATTCTTTACTGCTTCAAGATTAGGCGTGTCATTCTCACGCGTTACACCGTTACATTTTACCTCTTTGTCAGCCAGTACATTTTTACGTCCGTTTGAATTTTTCTTCATGTTTCTCCCCACGAACACTGTTTTCATGAAATAATGCTACTGTTTTGACTGAAAAACTTGAAAATAAGATAGACAAATCTATTGTAAAAATAAGTAAAATTTATATCAGTAGTAAGATGTTCGGACATGTCAGAGATTGCTCCTCTCTTGATATGTTATCTGGACTTCAGTATCATCTACAGATTGTATCACCAGGCGACATAGATAATACAATGTGAAAGATATCACTGGTTATGAAAAGCTTGGATACTAGCGATGTTATTTGGTTTAAACCTCGAGTGGATTAACATATGCTTTTATTAGAGCTAGCTCGATTGGAAAGTTGTTTGTAACTTCACCTCCCCGCATCATCACAGAACCTCTAAATAAAGGAAGAACAAAGAATTTTTTATCAAATGTACAAGTTAACAGCGGTGTTTATTATTGCCTTTCGACCTGACGAATTTGAATCAGGGACCAACTGTACCTGTTAGTACCCCTGACCGTGACGCTTGCAACGTCCGTACGAGTGCTAACAATAAAAATACCTTCACACGATTTCTACTGATACACTCAAACAGTATCTACGAATTGATCGTAAAAGTTTTATTCCGTTTTATTACGTTTATTCCTAGATTCTCTTTTCTATCAAACAGGCGTCAGGCGATCGAGTAGCTTGTAACTCACAAAATGGTCTCACAAAGAAAAAAGCGCCCGTGGGTATCGAATATTTGAACTCCAGATGCCGTAAGCCTGAACAACTAGGTCAGTGTGACGTACATTAATCTATGAACGTCAATTTGGTAGGTAGTTGGTAGTTGGCAGTTGGATATTTCAATAATCAACCACCAACTAGTTGGTGGTTGGTAATTCGTAATATCCAAATATTTAATAGCTGTAGCAGATAATTAAATCCAACATGTTCTAACATACCGTACTCTTTTCTGAAAAGAGAATGAAGCAGGCGACTTAGTAATTTATTCGTGTGAATCCCCAACTACCTACCAGAGGGCATTTGGTTATTCAGACTTTGCATGTATTCCCATCAAAATACGACACTAATGTAACTGTAACAAACAAATATATAACTAGCATTATGGGACTCATATGCATTATGGGACTCAGTTGGTTATTCGCTTGAATCCCCAACTTCCTTCCAGTTGGTAGTTGGTTATACAGAAAAATATATTAAAATCAACGAAGCTCATGCGACTTTGAAATGGACCTTAAAGTTTGTGTTTATACCGAATACAGAGACTTTCCAACTGTTAGTTCATGAGAAAAAGCGTTTCTATGTTCTAATTATTTTCAGCTCTCCTGATCAGACAACTGGTCAGGCATTCGGAACACCTCGGGCGACTTCAATAAGTCTTTAAACGAAGTTGTCGGAAAAGGCCGAGTTGTAACGATTGCTGATCAGGCTGAGTTCTAGTGATAAGTATGAATCCTTCGTCATCATTTATCACGTGAACTACCAAGAGGGGCAGTTACTAGTTTCATCCTATTTATATTACATCGATTAGTAAATAAATTGTTGCAATGTACATTGAACCCACTCGATGAATGTTTCCTCGGTTCAAACCATTAACAGTAAAATGTTTGAGGCAGAAACCCGATTGGAGAATTTCAACCCCTTGTGGGATTATAACCAGTGACTTCATATAGAATCAGAAGTTACTCGCAGAAACTGTGTGTCCATTCTAGAAGTTATTTTTTTATGGAATTTTCATGAAACTTGACTAGACTGGTCGTCTCCATTTTCAATTTAAGATACGTAAATGTCATTCTAAATCGCCAAAGTTGAACAAAGAAAATAAACTGTTAATATTTTGACCAGGTCATCAAGACTAGCATGGAATTAATATAGTCCTCCTGATTTTGTCAGTGTAAAAATTAAGTCCCTCTGAGAAATAGGTCACATGATTACTTTAAAGGAAACCCTTTCGAACATTCAAGCGACCTTATTTTGACAAAATTGTAGGGCAGCTTTCTCAGGTTATCAAATTTGAATTTAGATCACTGGGTTCAAAACCTGCCACCAAAATGATAAAAACAAATGTATTGTATTCAGGTGAGCAATATAGGAACGTTATCCATCTATTTGAGCTTATTTATTGTCAGTACCTGTTGCCCATATGACCGACGCCCCCTGCAGAGATTAGTTATTTTATGTTGGGGATAGTGCAAGAAACAGAAAGCATACCATTCCAGAGACACCCTTGGTTCTTTTGCATGCTCAATGTACAGCACTGATACATGGGACCTCAGTTTAACGTCTCATCCGAAAGACAATTAGTAATGTTAGTGGAGAAGCGGAGGATCAATCTCGGGAATTTGGATCACTGTGTTTAAAACCTGTCATCAAAATGAAGGCAAATGTATTGTATTCAGGTGAGCAATATAGGAACGTTATCTATAGGAACGTTATGGCCTTCTGCTAGCTTTTTATACCCCCACCACGAATGTGTGTGTGTGTGTGGGGGGGGGGGGGGGGGGGGGGGGAGGGGGGTATACTGGAATCGCTTTGTCGCGTCGGTCGGTCCGTCTCCACCTTTTCCACTCAATAAATCATATACTAATGGAAGCATTTTCTTCAAACTTGGCTTTGTTGTTTACCTCAACATGGGAATGTGCAGAACCCATGTTGCCTTTGTGTCAGATCTAGGTCAAGGTCACACTGGAATGTCAGATAATTTTTGTGTCCGCTCTGTAAATCCTATACCCCTTGAAGGATTTTCTTCATACTTGACTCAAATGTTCATCTCATGATAGCGATGTGCAGAACCTATGCTGACCTTGTACCAGCTCAAGGTCAAGGTCACACTTGTCAAATTTTAACAATGAATTATAAGACAAGGATTTTCTTCTAACTTTGCTCAAATGTTCATCTCAACAAGGCAATGTGCATAACCCATATTGCCCTTGTGTCAGCTCAAGGTCAAGGTCACGCTGGAAGGTCAAATATCTGACAACTTAAAAAAAGATAATGTGTATTGTTTCCTCTATAAATTCTTTACCCCTTGAAGGATTTTGTTCTTACTTGGCTAAAATATTCAACTCAACAAGGCAATATGAAGAACCCATGTTGCCTTGTTTCAGGTCAAGGTCAAGGTCACACAGGAAGGTCAGATAATTTCCGTGTCCGCTCTGTAAATGCTATACCCCTTGAAGTATTTTCTTCAAACTTGACTCAAAAGTTCACCTCATGATAGTAATGTGCAGAGCCCATGTTGACCTTGTTCCAGCTCAAGGTCAATGTCACACTTGAAGGTCAAATTATAAGACAAGGATTTTCTTCTAACTTTGCTCAAATGTTCATCTCAACAAGGCAATGTGCATAACCCATATTGCTCTTGTGTCAGCTCAAGATCAAGGTCACACTGTAAGGTCAAATATCTGACAGTTAAAAAAAGACAATGTGTCTTGTTTCCTCTGTAAATTCTTTACCCTTGAAGGATTTTTTTCTTACTTGGCTCAAATATTCAACTCAACAAGGCAATGTGCAGAACCCATGTTGCCTTGTATCAGGTCAAGGTCACATTGGAAGGTCAGACAATTTTTATGTCCTCTCTGTAAATTTCATACGAAGGGTTTTCTTCAAACTTAGCTCAAATGTTCACCTCATGATAGCAATATGCAGAGCCCATGTTGACCTTGTTCCAGCTCAGGGTCAATGTCACACTTGAAGGTCAGATTTTTAACAATGAATTATAAGACAAGGATTTTCTTCTAACTTTGCTCAAATGTTCACCTCAACAAGGCAGTGTCCATAACTCATAATGCCCTTGTGTCAGCTCAAGGCCAAGGTCACACTGGAAGGTTAAATATATGAAAATGTAAAAAAAGACAATGTGTATTGTTTCCTCTGTAAATTCTTTACCCCTTGGAGGATTTTGTTCTTACTTGGCTCAAATATTCAACTCATCAATGCTATGTTGCCTTGTGTCAGGTCAAGGTTGAGGTCACATTGGAAGGTCAAACAATTTTCATGTCTGCTCCGTAAATTTTATACCCTTTGAAGGATTTTCTTCAAACTTGGCTTAAATGTTCACCTCATGACAGCAATGTGCAGAACCCATGTTAACCTTGTACTAGTTCAAGGTTAAGGTCACACTGAAAGATCAAATATTTGACAATGAATTATAAGACAAGGATTTTCTTCCAGCTTTGACCAAATGTTGATCTCGACAAGGCAATGTGCATAACCCATATTGCCCTTGTGTCAGCTCAAAGTCAAGGTCACACTGGAAAGTCAGACAATTTGTTTGTCTGCTCTTTAAATCCTATATATACCTCTTGAATAATTTTACTCAAACTTAGCTCAAATATTTCCCTGATGAAGAGGATATGCAGAACTGGTGTTGAACTTGTGATGCCTTTGTACTAGCTCATAGTCAAGGTCACACTTGAAAGTCAAATATTAGACAATTAAATTAAGATGAGGACTTTTTTCTTATTTAGCTGAATACATAATATTCTTTATTTTAGCTTATAATTTTTGTTTTTGTAAATTTGCAAAATCAAGGTTATTCCTGATTTGATCATTCAAAATTTAGTCATTACTATTATCTGTGAAGTGTTGTCTTTTTTTCCATCAAACACAACTATTTTATATCACAAAAGTTATTCCCTTTTCCATATATTCAAATATTCAAGTCACCTTCTATCAATGACATTGGTGGGGGTATGAATCACATTCAGCCATAGTTCTAGTTATTCTATAGAATGCACTGAACTGGAACCAGCTCGAGCTATTAAGGAGTACCAGAAGATGATTTCTTATAGTTCACGAAATCTAATTTATAACAGTGCTAAGGGATGAACAGGCCTGCACTACATAATAAAGCAACCCAAATCTAATTAAATGCCATTTCTCTTGAATTTGCCAGTCTCTGCTGTTCTTGCAGGAAGAAAATCAGGAAAAAAATCTTTAATCCAGTAAAAAACAAGCAACAAGTTTTCATGTTTTGAAGGCATAGGATTTTTTTTATTTACACATAAAATTTTTTTCACAAGATGATCATGATTCACATTTATAATTATACTCACAGTATAAAATCTGATAATGACTATGGGTTTATATATAAGATTCTCTCATATTTGTTGAGCTCTATATACAATATCAAAAATGCAAAAACAAACAACAACATATTTATAGTAATATGACATGGAGTTTTCTAGAGCGAGGTATGCCCAACAGATGGACTGTGTAAAAATAAGGGGCCATTGTTTTGGATAACCGCATGTGGTAATGCCTAGCACTTTAAACCAATTCCAAGTCCAAACAGGTTCAGCTTCCAACTCAAGATTTTTCAAACAGTGAAAGATCTGGAAATTAATTCCAATGTTCTGTTTTTAAGTCTCACTTTTTATTCTTATTTCATAAGTTCTGGTCAAGATATTTCTAGGAGGCAGGGTTGGGCTGGGGAGAAAAATTTTGATTTTATTAACTAAGCCGAGTAAGTTCTTTATTCTCCTGTGAACATAGGATGGCTGAATAGAACCATAAAATTTATGTATCATTGGAGATCAATTAGAGAAAACATTGCTGTACTCTGACTTTTGACAGTATGTGCTATGTAGGTGATGTAAATCAACTTTATATTAAATAATAACTGGCCTCATTTGACTATAGAAAACTTGGTATCATTTCACCTTGTTTTTACATAGTCTAACCTACAGCAATTCATGATATATATATATAGATGGACTGACAGACAGACAAAAACAAACACATATCAAAATAAATACACTATTGAGATATAACAAGTTGTTTCAAGTAATATATGCACAAGATGCCTAACTATAGTAAAATATTCAAGAGATGCCTAACTATAGAATAATATTTAGGAAGCGCCTAACTGTAATAAATCATTGTTAAGCGCCCACTTATCAAAATTTGGATCACTACCAACTTAATAATACTTAAAGTTGTGCTCAAGAAACAAACATACATAAAATGACACAGGAGTCTTTCTATACTTAACAGACTTACATGTAGACAATCCCTGAATTTGTACCATTATTTCAAACTTGAGAAAAAAAAATCACTTGTTTCAACTTCAACACTAAGAAACATAAAGTATACCCAAAACAGACATAATTTATATAGATTATGAAAACATGAAGGGTAAAATTATGAAAATGAAAATATTTGGACACTGCAATGGTGGAAAGAATCTATATAATATTGTTAATATTTCTACATTTTAATCTTCTGTTATAAGTATAATCTATGAAGTCTGAAAAAAAAGCAGCAACAATGACAACAGAATATGCTGAACATGTTCAAATGTACATTTTTCGCCCGATAAAAATACACAAAAAAAACAACAAAAAACAATCTTAACACTTTAATTTAAGTTTGCAACTGCAAAAAATGACTTACAGGTATACACAAATACAATTTTCCTATTTTTACCCTTCAAATTTTTTTAATCAGTTAACAGGTATACACAAATGATATACAAACAGGCGAAAGTTGAAGCAAATTATAACAATGCTTAACAAAGTATAACCTCCCCCTGTACAAAACTGGGTAATAAATTAATTTCTCACAATATATATAACACACCACTTTGAGTATAACAAATAAATTACTTGAGCTTTAAGTCTTGTGTGAACAAAATAATAACTGCTTCAAAGAAAATCTTCCCAGTTTTATGATTAAATATGTCTTAACAAATTGTCTGCCATTGTATATACATGACTACAGTACCATTCTTACTTGTATATAAATAGAATCAAGACTATTTTCCCAAAATCAATCAGCGTATTTCTTATAAAGAAGATAAGTATAAATAAATATAAAACACATAGAAGAATCTATAAATAGACAGATACAAAAAAATTTCATCCAAATTTAATTGAAGAAGATAGTGTCTGTGCACTGCTTAGTCTAAGAAAATACATTAATAAAAAATGTTTTCCAAAATCGCGTATAAAACTATCATCAGACTTCATTTGCTGAAATAAAGGGCAACTGAATTTCAGAAAACACCACGTTATTTTGCCTATTTCATTAAAAAAAGACCTGCTGATAAATTCATTTGAACAATACACTGATTTTTCAATGTATGGAAGACCTCAGAAATCAAGATTGTTCAATATTTAGGATTACGGGGGATGTCAACTTGTAGAATAACACCAAGGACAGGAAGTAACTGCTACTACTATCATGTCTGCCTTGTGAGTCAATTATGATGAAAAAATTGCTGAAAATAAGGTCAAACTATGCAACAAGTTTTCTAAACACAGGTGGTCTCTGTCTTCAGGGAGGTCACGTTTCAGTTACTTTTACCAATGCTTTTAAACATTATACAATCTTGCTATCAAAAATAATTTGTAATGCTTGCTGGCAATGTAGGAAAAGTTGTACATCTTTCTATAATAAATGCTAAATATAGATACTGACTTTTGGTAACAGATTCCTCGTGAAATTATCAAAAAACTGAAAAAAAATCCATTACCTTTTAAATTCTTGAAAAAGCAACATGAATCAAAAACAGGTGAAATACACATTTATATATTATGTGATAACGAAAAATGAAAAAATGGCTCGATGAAGTAAGTTTTAGGGTAAAGAGAATATATTCCCATGTCATTATTTTACTTACATTGCTAAATATATAAAATGGACAGATCCATCAATTGTTTATGGGGGAGCTTATTGAAAATTTACTGACAAAGGCAAATAGTGTAGACCATGATCAGACTGCACAGATGTGCAGGCTGATCTTGGTCTGCACTGGTTGCAAAGGCAGTCAGTTGCCTCCAGCAATGTAAGGGTTAAGGAAACAGTAAACACAACATCTCTTCCTGTATAGCAGACAGGTCTTTAAGCTTCAAAGTGAGAAGACATATAAAGGATGTAAGCACCTTCACCCTCTGATCCTCATTTATAATCACATACCCCATAGTAAAGGAAGCCGTTATTTTGTTTACTAACAATTTGAATCACCATACTGGATTTGAAAACCTGATTGTTAAATATATAACAATATTCCTAGGTGGAAAATTCCCCCGGGAAAATTCCCTAACACAGAAGCTGCAAAGACCATTTCAGCTAGCCCTAGCAAAAACTTTCTTTTCCTGACATAATCTTCTTTACATAGGCAGAGGGCAACATAAATGCATTTTTTTCACTTACAACCATTTTGTGCTTTGTTCCCATTTTCATTGTGAAAATGTCTGATGGCACATTCAAGTCCAGAATCATTGCTTGTTTCTTTAAAACTGCATATACATTCACTGGTAAAATAAACTGATTCCAATACAACAGCACTTCATACAGCAGTTCATTACCCCTTTATAAACATCCAACCTACATCTTAAGTCTATTCTTGCATCCATGAAAAGTGTAAAACACATGTCTAGATGGTAAAAACCCCATCTGTTACCTCTACACTTACACAATATGTGATTTAATAAGTAAAAGCCATTTCAAAGGTGCCGTAGGGCATCAGTACAGTTTGACACATTTTTTCTTACCAGCTATCACTGAAGCACCTAACATATGTCACCAAGTTAAACAACCTTTCATTCACTGACTGTTGTTCTTCTTACAAGAGTAGATAAAACAATAGAAAATACCAAAGATTCAGTAATATTAAATGGTTTAAACTGTTGCTTATTTTTTTCCTTTCAAGTAATTTTTGTTGTATTTTCAGTGTCTTTGATTTTGAAAAACAAGAGACAGATATTCATTTCCTTTTCTTTAACTTTCTCTCACTTAACAAATGTCTTAAATGATGAATAACAACATTTAATTTTAATTGCAAGGTGTTGGTCAAATGAAGCCCAGAATAAAAATAAAACTTACAAAAAAAAAAAACCCAATGTAGAATCACTAATATGCCATGAGGTGGTGCATAAGACTAGATTATAAGCTTAAGACATTTGAATAAAATCTGAGTTCAACATTCAACCTGCCACAAATCTTTTTTTTTTCCTCTAGAAAACTGAGCAAACATTTCAAAATAGTCCACTGATCTTAAGAAATGACGTTTGAAAATATATGCTGTAGTAATATGGCCGTGTCAAACACTGGTGTCTTAATCTACGTTTGAAAATATATGCTGTAGTAATATGGCCGTGTCAAACACTGGTGTTTTAAACTCCAATACCTGAACAGTGTTTTTGTTGCATAATATCTAAACCATAAAAAAGCTTAAGTCACTTGAAATTGCATATTCATTTTTTCTCCTTAAAGCGACTGACTCACAAAATTTTGCTGAAATCTTTTATTCTTTCAAATTTAAGAGGATTTAATATACTATGGAAAAAATATAATATTATGCTTCTATACACCATGAAAACTGAAAAAAAAAGTTTTGACTTTATCAGGATTCGAACCCACGACCTTTCGGTCAGTAAAATATAGAGCAACGACTTAGACCACTGAGCCACGGCATCTAGTTAACAGATTGCCTCAAAATTAATCTTATAAGTAAAGTATTTACCCCGTGACTAACGGGGTAAATTTTTTACCGATAAAAGTGTGTAAAACTTTATATTTTGATGTTTTTCTGTCACAAAAACTGAGTCAATAACTTAGTTTAAATATGTTCTTCACGATTACAGCAAGAATTTCAAGATGTATAAACATTTTCTTTTTATCATCGTCTGTGAGTCAGTCGCTTTAAGGTTTTGCTATCAAAAGTTTATTGCTAAACTTAATCTACATTCTGTCTTCATTAACTTTTATTTCAAACCAAAAGACACTCATTTCCCAAGTCAGATTGATAAAATAAGAAACTTTCTGTCACTAGCAAAAACCAGTTTGTTTTTTTCTTAACACCAAATGAAGAATAGTAATAACACAATTATTTCTTCTTAAAAGCAGTTTTTCTGAAAATTTTATTCAAGGGACATTACTCTAATAAAAGCATCACATACATTCACTGCAAGAGTACATTCCCTTTACTACTTTTGATTATTTTTTTGCAGATCTTAGCATGATAATCTCATGAAACAATGCATTACATTCCAATATCAAAGTTCTAGCAAGATTTATCAATAAGCAAATCAGACTTGACAAGAAATGATCATCAGGTGCCATTATATCATAAAATGAAGACTCTGATATGAGCAACTTCTTTTTCAGCCATTCTACATTCAGGTACAACTTGTGATTATCAACCTTATTGTACATGTACCTCATGAAAACAAATGTGCATTTATTGTAAAAAGCTTAATGAAGTTTCAGATCAGCTTCTTAAAAACAGAAAAGTTGAAGATGTAACAGTTATCAAAACAAACTTAAGGAATCAATGATTTTTCATGCTTATCACTGATCAATGTATCAACCTGTTAGAGGAGAGAAATGATTGTACTGGGTACCCCACCATTAGCCCTTAAAATAATAAAGATTCAACTGAAAGTTTTAAAGAGTATTAAACTAAAATGTATGCATTTCAGAAATTTGTGCTATAGTTATCTGATATAAGTTCTCATTCAATTTTATATTTTACAAATTTTTAACAAAGCGATTTCACACAGTTTAAAAATTCATGAAGTAACCTAACTGTAACATATTTAATAAAATATAGGCTTTACTAGGGTTATATTGCAAGTAACATTCAAGTATGTTAAGTTTAAATCTCAGAATCCCAAAGCTGCATCCATTAGGTCATCCTCGAGAGCCTCTGGCGAGTTGGCACTTGAACCAAGACTCGAACTCTCCTTGCCAGAAGGTGAGCATGCAGGAGAGCCTTTGAACTTAGACTTCACACCTGGTGACTTCAGAAAATTTGGAGAAGTTCTATTTTCTACAAAAGAATCTGTTACTGGGTTGCACTGTGGTGAATTGGTTTTATTTTGCAAATGTCTTGGCGATGAGGGAAAGTCAATAATTAGCCCATTTTCTGGACTACTTGCAGGGCTACTCGGATCAGACATTGTTTTCGACACGGAACTCTGTCTACAATTGCGATGCCCACCCAAGTTTTCGATGTCTTCAGAATTTTCTTGGGGTTTTGCTGTGGGTGTTTTAAACACTTTATCTTTGGCTTTAGTAACATTCACAGAGAGATCTCCTTGAGAATTGCTATACAACTTACTGGTAATATCGTTTGAAACACTTGCAGGTTTGCTGTTGTGATCTTCAATCTCACCATTTTGTTTTTCTACACTATTCACTAATTCCACACTGCTCTGTCTTGCAGCATATTTCTTGTTCACAGGGGAATTTCTATGAGGACTTGGTTTATCTTTGAAAGAATTTAATGGAATGATTTTCGGTGAAGAAACATCTGAATGTTGGGAAGCAAAAACCTTTTTACGTTCACAATTATTCAACTTACTTCCGATTTGTTCACTACTGTAATTTTCAATATCACTCACGCTTTCTGGTTCATTTTCTAATGGAATACTAACAATCTCTCTTGCACTATTAATCCGATTTCTTGGAGCACTATTAACACAATTTTCTGGCTCAGGACTAGCCGGAGCTTCAAATATCACAACTTTGCTGCTCTCCTCCTGCACTACTGGAATAGAGTTCTCCATTTCAGGACTTGCTGGAGACTCATTCACTATCACCTGATCTACCTTCAGAGACGAATTAGTGGTTGGAACAGAGGCTTTACACGTCAGCTTGTCAATCACTGCAGAAAGGGATCCTTTACGACCCCTTACTGCTGCCGCAGAATTTACACTCGAACTACCTGTTTTTCCTTTTTCATTTGACTGCTGACGCAGTAATGGGGGGCCAGGACCTTTGGGAGCATTTGGTACAGAGTTACTGCCCTTGGAATTTGAATTATTATTACTACTATTGCTCACTGAATGAGTTTTAGTGAAAGCACCATCCTTGTTTCCACTTTGAGCTGGACTTCCTCTAAATCCTGAAGAATTTAAATTGCTTGAATTATTTGTCTTATGAGAATTAACATTTCCTTGGTTATTTGCCCAGTTTGAATGCGAGGCTGCATTATGCAAGCCTGAATTTCTATTTTGAGAATTATTTCCACTACTGTAAGTACTCCTATATCCAGAGTTAGAATTATTTGAATTGTTCTGGTTATTTCCCTTGTTATATGAATTGTTGCTTCCCTTATCATGTTTATGTGTGAAGCTCTGGGGAGAGTTACCACTGTTTCGATTTGAATTTGCTGTATTGGTAACAGGTTGATTTTGTGATCTAGAATTCAAGTTCCCACTACTTCCTTTATTATGCAAGTAATGATTTTTCAAACTGTTTGAACTTGATATGCTAGAATTAGACTTAGATGAATTTACAACAGTACTGGATGAATTACCCTTAGCAACACTAGACACTGGGTTGCTTCCCTTGGCAAACTTTGAATTTGTTGTTGTTGTAGAACTGTATGTTGGAGCCGTACTTGTAGAAACTATTGGATTGTTTGTTGATGTAGGTGTTGACACTTTCTGACTGCCTGCTGTTGAACTAAGCTTTGGTATTGGCGGAAGTTTTGCGATTTTATTTGGATTTAAGAACGAGAGCACAGAAGCTGCCGTTTCTTGCGTTATAACTGTTGTTGTGGGTACGTTAGCTTTACTGCTTGAGGTAGACTTTTCTCTGTCACGTCCACTTGAGCTCGAACTTCTGGAACTCGACTTGGATTTTTCTTTTTCAGAATGTGGGGAAGAAGTCCTTAGAGAAGAAGAAGACACTGACTTTGCCTTATCTAACTTTACAGAGTTAGTGCCCATGTTTAACGTTGAAGAACTTAAGCTACGGGAATGTCCCGATTTACTGTTCTGAGGAATGGGTGAATTCTTACCACTCGGTCCTTGAATTTGTAAGTTTTTCTGCATGCCACTACTAGATTTAGATGACAAAGAAGATCCCGATGATGACTTCGCAGCAGCAGATTTGTTGCCAGACCCCAAGCCCTGTGGACTTTTACTATTAGAAGGTGTAAGTTGCTTTTGGGATCCTGATGTAGCCAAGGAGACTGCACCAATTTTGCCAATTGTTGCTGAGGTAGGTGACTGAGTAATAGTCTTTGGGGTTGAGGGTGTACCCGGGTTTGAAGAATTCCGTGAAACAGTCAGTCCAGAACTACTCGATGGCACGACAATTGGTTTCAGTTTGATTGTTGGAGTTCGTGACATTTTTGACTCTGACTTCGAAGATGAACCAGAGCGTTGTGATTTGTGAGATTTCACAGATTTGGAGGAACTTGATTTTTTAATAGCACTATCATGAGAAAGATTCTTCTCTGCAGGACTGTTTGAAGCACTATCACTTTTACTCAAATTTTCCGATTTCATTGCATTTATTCTATCAAAGATACCTTCATCTGATGTGGATGGAGTTCTGGTAAGAGGAGCACATATTTTATCTTTATCTACATTCTTTTCTCTCTGTTTTGTGACTTTGTCTTTAGAATATTTCATCTCTTTATCATTTTCCTCTCTATTCAAAGATTTTTCCATTTTCTCAAGTTTCACAATGGCTTCTTTTTCTGCTCTGTCAACCTTCTCAGGTTTGCTGACAGCTTTTTCATCCCTAGTTTGTAAAACAGAATTCTCTATTGACATTTTCACTCCTTTTTTTGTTATTTTCAATTTTGGTAGATGATCATTTTCATTACCCACGTCTACACCTACTGTCATTGACTTATAAACAGCCATTTCATTCTCAATTGCATATGAACTATTCGTCACTTTTTTCTTCTTACGTACTTTTTTATTTTCCTCTTTTTCTCTCTTTCTTTTCCCTGAATCAACAGATAAAGTAATCTTTAATTCACTCTCTCTCTGTTTTCTCTTATATTTTTCACTTTTGTTAAATCTATTAAAACTTGCGAGTGTGCTCTTGTTTGAGATCTGAAGTCTTGTAGGTGAAGCGGACACAACCGTCATTTTTTCAACCATCGGCAAAGTAAAATCCTCATCGTCACTATGAAAATCAAAAGTACTTGATCGTTTACTAGTATCACTATCAGCAGGTGAAACATTGTCATACTGTTTCATATTTGTCAATTTTAATTTCATCAGCGGTGGCTGAGAATTACTTGAACTGTTTGAATTCTCCTCTTTAAACACATCGCGTTCCTGAGATATTGCACTGCTGCTCTGCTTCATGTCATTTCTCATGTCTAATTGAGCCTTCATCATTGACAGACTAGGTTTACCACTTGAGGTAACGTGCATGTTACTTAATCTAGAAGCGCTTATGGAAGTCTGAGATCCTAAAATCCCTGCTTTGGAGTCACTTGGCTCATTTTTTATAGAAACATTGTGTAAGCTTGATGATGTCACTGTTGGTGCATGACTAGGAGACATCTGTGGAAACATTCCGGGAGAAACAATGTAATTTGGTGAACATATTTGAAACTGACCCGGCGAGGCTAATGGATGATGACTGGGGGAGGTCATCAGAGGGGAGAAAACATCAGGGCTTACTCCCCCGCTAGCACTATCAACACTGTTTCTATTTATAGAATTCTGACGTTTAAAGCTTGGACGACGCTGTTGTGAGTTGCGTCGTGAATGAGCCAAGTTTGGGCCTTCGATCTCTCTACCTCCTGGCCCTAAGAGCAGTTCCTCATGAGAGGTAGAGGCTTTCTCGTTTTTTGGCACGACTCCATGGTGTGGTGAATTACGGGAAGTTGGAGTGGGTGGGGTTTGTCTTGATGGCCACTGTGGTGGAGGGAAATCGCCACTTCCATCCCCCATTAACTGATTTGGGTTTTGTCCATGGTGAAAATCCCCTGGGTAAATGTCTAAAACATCAAGTCCACTTATTTGGCTATTTAGTGGATGTCCCATACCCATTGCTCCACTCCTTGGTGATTCTTTACCCATAATACTGTCTAAACTGTTTTCTAACTTTTTCACATGTGATTCACCAATATCTGTCAAATCTATAACAGAGCCAGTAGACTGGCCACCAACACTTCCAACACTACTAACACTTGAGGGACGCCCTAGTTCCTCATATGAACCTCCACTGGAATCTAAGTCTATATGTTTTTCACCTATACCCTGCCCATGTCTTTCACTACTTACTCTTTCACTGTAAGGCCGTTCAGCAATTTCAGAATCAGAAACTCTATATTTTGGGCTTTTACCCGCAATGTCTTTGGACGATTTTCTTTTAGTCAATCGTTTACGTGGATTTGGATTAGGGGCTGGGAATGGATTTGAAGCAACTGAAGTATTTTCCTCTAAAAGTTTTGATAACATGGGACTTTCATTAACAACAGGCGCTGGATGTTGTTCTACTGGAACTGGTGATCCTGCATCCAGTAACGTTGCGAGCAAAGGGTTAGCTGCCGGGCGCTGTTCATGAAATTCCTCTGGAGCTTGAACACTAGGCTCCGCGAATGGCGTCTGGTTCAAATGTAAAGTATATTTATGCATTTCAATTTGCTGGTTTTGTTTCCAACTCTCAGAGTTCTGATATGGAGGAGGGTTCGGAAAGTTGGACACCATATTTTGTGTTGGCACTATAGTGTTTGTATTCACTGATTTTTTCACGGTACTTGGCCGAGTCCATGTCCAGCGGGATTTTACCACAGGTTTTACAACCGGTTCTGGTGGCACTAAACGCTTGATCTGTTCATTCACTTTGTGTATAACTGAGCGTAGCGTCACTGGTATTGAAAAACTCCTGGAATACAAAATGACATCAATGAGCCACTGTTTCAGTGTAACTAAGCACATAAGCACATGATAATTGTACTTCAAGGTAAAACAGTGAGAAAGTCAATTTTATGTAACCAAAAACATGTTTACTTATCCATAAGAGATCTGGCTTTTCTCTGTTACACCGGTGTGTAGTTTGCATTTGTCATAACTTATCAACACAAAAAATAAAAACTATCAATAAAATAAGAACACCGCTAAGTTGCACCAACGTTTGTCTGTTTCATATAGTGGAAAAGGGGGCTTATTAATAGATTTTAATTTTGAACTGAATGGGTGTTATTATACATTAGGAAAACGGTAAGTAAACAGGAAAAAACTATGAATATCATGGATGTAAAACATCCTACTGAATGAAATCAATACAGGGCCATGATGGCCCTGGGTTGCTCACAAGAAAAACAGATTTTCAAACAAAGCAGGGGAGAGGGAGGTTAGTCATTCCAACTAAGGCATGTGTCCAATGGCAGATTGTGATAAAACAACTTAAGTTTTAGTTGGCTAGTACCTACCCATCCAATAAATAGTTAAGTTCTAGGCTTTGTGCTTTCCCATAAGTTTTTTTTCCCTATATAAGTCTATGCAAAACCAAATGACCCCTGGGGTGGGGCTTATTTTGACCCCAGGGTCATAACATGAACAATCTTGGTAGATGTCTACTACAGGATACCTCACACCAAATTGCAAAGCTCTGTGTAAAGTGGTTTTAGATAAAAAGATTTTTAAATGTTTTGCCTATAAAAGTATATGTAAAATCAAGTGACCCCAGGGCAGGGCTAACATTGACCCCTGGGGTCATGATCTGAACCAACTTAAGGTCCACTAGACAATGCTACCAAATATCTAAATTTAAAGCCATATGTTTTATGAGTAATCAGCTACACAAAAGTTTTTGCAGGACGCCAATGATCACAACCCAGTGATCAAAATACCTCAACATTTTTTTCTTCGAAAACAGACAAGCTAGTGTTATTTCTTAAAAGTGAAAAACTGCAAGAAATGTATGACATTATCAATTTTCTTTTTTAATTAAAGACAAGTGCATCATATCATGAAAATGTATCTAACATTGAACATTTCTGAAAGGAAACAGAGATCAAAGAATTCATAATCTGGATAGGGAAGACTCTTGATCAGAAGCTTAGAAATATAAGCATTTAAACAATTACCTCTGGAAGGCTTTAGAGACAAAATCATCTGTACATATGTTCTCATCCTTGTTATTCAAATTAACATTGCACTGTACACTGGTGAGGTCACTTAGGTCAAATTCAACTGAAACACAGAGAAGTTAAAACAGCTTTATATCTGAGACAAATACACAAATGTACTTCTAAAGTTTCATTCTTTTAAACTTAACACTTGAGGAACACTTAACACTTGAGGAAATTCTCAACATATAATCTACAAGAAATAGAAGAAACAGCTTACTCTCTTAGATAGCATGTAGACTTAATCCTGTTCCCCTAATTCTAATATGAGTTTACAGTGGTAATAAAAGCCATAATTCTATGGGAGGTTACAGTGATTCTATGACAAAATAGTGATTTACTGCCACAATTCTGTGACAAATCACAGTGATTTACTGCCACAATTCTATGAGAGATAACAGTGACACCATCTCAGTGACACATCTCCTAAAATCAAGAGAAGCAAAATCTAGTAAAAAGAGTGAATGTATTTTAAGATGCAGGAAGTCAGGTACCAGTGATCATGGAGTGATGCAGTGGATGCTCAAACATCAGACTGAGATAGTGTAGAGAAACAGCCATCAACTCAAACACCACACCTGACCTGTACTCTGTAAACAGACATAAGACAGTAATATTAGTATACATAGTGTAAGGCAATAAGACTTCGCTTCTTAGACATTACAGTCATTTCTGTATTTCTGTTATTACAGGTTCAAATAAACAAAGATGAAACTCTGTTTTCCTTCATATTTCTATTTTTAATGTTCACTTATGAACTTTGAAAATATAGCTTCTGTTGAAGTAGAATCAGGCAACGTATTCAACCATTTAAAACTTTTGCTGGCAAGACAATTTCCTTAAAAAGGGGGAGTAATTTGCAACATAAGCGAGACTGTTTTTCCCAATATTCAAAAGAATGACAAATATCAGTAGTAGAATTACAATTAGCTAAATTAGCCAATGGCTATTAAAATTTCTTAAACTATTTCTAAATGACCCTGTTTTCACAATAAAATATAGATTTATGTTAAACTTATTAAACTTATCCTATTTTTTTGATTAAATGGACAATTTAGCCACTAAATTTCATTCCTAAGTGACAAACCTAACTAATTCATTGGAATAATTCCTCATCTTTCTCTAAGTTGATGTTAGATGTTTAGTTTACCCTATGATATCCAAACATACCTCTTTTTGAGTTAGGTCTGATCAGGCTGTGCATGACAGAGTTGAACATGAGTTGTTGTCGTAGAAGGTTTAGCACTTTTGGAACACACGTTGGAAGGGTGAATGGGATTTTACTGACTAGAGCTCCTGGTTGTCCCAGACAACCATCTTCAGTGTTGTTAAAAAAATATACATGTTGTTGATCAGGTAATGTCTGAAATAGGTAACTTTCTATTACTGTAAGCATTCATAAACAACATTAGTATTTCAATACAAATAAAAGGAATGTCAAAGTATGATACTTGGAATTCATCCACTAATGGAAGAAGAACATTTAAACACTTACTATCTAAATTTGATTCCGTAACGTGAGAGAAGAAGGAAATTTAAATATCAAAGTTTACAATTAAATCTCATATCTTTAAATATGGTGGTCAATAATAAATACTGTTTAGGATAATTCCAGTAATAAGTGTATGGGGGGAGGGGACGGTACTTTTTTTGAAGACGCCCACCACCCATAAATATAAATAAATTATCAGACTCATCACCATGGGGGCAAGTTAGAAATCCTGAACTTTTAGTTGGTGCCCAGGGGGGCCACCAGGGCCCCTGGTGGGTCCAGGGCAATGCCCAGCCAGGGATCCAGGGGTCCAGAGGCCACCAGAAGCACTTGCATTATAGCATATTTTACGGCCTAAAATGCTACTTCCTGAGACAAAAAGTTACTATATCAGACAAGCAGAATTTTCATAATTTACATAAGCAATGCCCTTACAGTGTTCGATTTTCGATATCTTTAATATTACTCACTTCGGGTAGGAACTTCATTTTGACTAACAAATAATCCAATCAATATCTGTTTATCAAGGCATCCATCTTTGAACCAAAGCCGAGATCGATAAAAAAGCCCTTTTTTCATTGGATGAAATTTGTTAGTGAGTCAATCTAAACCACTGTTATAAATTCATGGTTAAAGTTAAAGCTGGGATTGACCATGCCCATATTTGTAAATATCCATATTTACTCCTAAATCCTCATAAATATTGGCAGTTTTCTTGAATAAGTGTTGTATGTTTAAAACAGATGCTTTGAGAACAACTGTTAGCATTTGTTATGTTAGACATTGTTCTCGTCTATGAACTCTAGATTTTGATAAACAGATGAATTCTATTATCAGTTTGTAGAAGTAGACTCACCCCCTATCCTCCTCCAAATATCTCAATGGATTTACGCAATTTGGAAAAATGATCCATCTGGCACCTGGAACTTCTGGCACATGCCAGGAAACTTACACCCATGCATCACCCAGCTTGATGCATTTTCTTGAAACTCCATAACCCACAATTATGAATTTTACAATCTATCCACATACCCAGTCTTTATTTTTTTGTGAAAACCCCACTGGGCATATTAATTTCTTTAAAGAAAGAAGGCTGCTTATCTTTCCAGCATTAAAATATTGTGGTTTTAGCATGCTGAGTTTATGTCCGAAAACTGACAAGTCCAAACACAAGTACAGTTATAGAAGACCATGGACTTCCATAGTACCATGTAGCTTGATTATTCTGTCTGATATATATCAACAGGAAAAATGTTTTACCTCTTAGTTTTGCCTCAAGATACCCAAAGCCAATGGCATGTAGCCATTTCATGACGTCATCTATCGACCACGTTTTCCACAATTTTATGTCCGCCATGGTAGTTGCGAACAAAAGGGAGGCAACTTATGAATGTTGTTTATGACTAATCTCTGCAAGTGTCCTTAATGCCCAGCAGGCAAAACTAACACCAATATTGCTATTTTTCATTAATCTAATTATCAAATTAACTTAAATTATCTATGGACCCCACCCCTCCTCAATAATTTTTGTACTTGACAAGGACCCTTGACCCATAATTACAATTTTTAAAGGAACCCCAGCATGCCTAATTTATAATTTCCAGTTCACCCCATCACCCAAAATCAAAATTTTCAGGTGCTGTCCCCTCCTCCCATGCACTTATTACTGGAATTGCCCTAAAATATTACAAGTTATCGTAGACACAACTGCAAGTGACTTACCACAAATAATTCATTTTTGTTGATTAGTTTTGTATCAGAGTTGTGTTTTAGAAGGACAGACAAGAGAGGCATTTCTCCATCACATACAACACCTAAACCTGTAAAATATTCATCACAAATAGTGTAATAATCAAAACACATAAACACCTTTTGCTCCCATTCAAATGCCCTAAAGTGTCATGCATTTAGCCGAGTTTAATTCTTAACTCTGAAATGTCCTCTCTCAAAAATATGACACACAGAAAAAAAAAAAAAAAAAAAAAATTACCAGGATTTACACATTTGTTACAACTATACTTCTTAGAAAATTCCCCTAATTCAAACAGTTAAACATAACTCTATTTTTACAAATCTGCAGAATACACTGTTTTACTAGCCTGATGACACATCAACTAAATGCAAATTAGCTACGATCACATGGGAAGTCACATGACTCTAGATAGATCTATATTTATCACAAATGTCATGAATGTTCAGCGTCTGTCATGTATTTAGATAGTCGTTCGAATAGTTGTAACATATAAATCCTATTATTCTAATATATCTTATCTTTCCAAATGAAACTGGATCATTAAGTATGTTTGATTAATTGAAAAATATTATCTTGTATTCACGAATGCATTTCTACTGCATGGTTGTTGCAATCTAGTTTATTTATTGCCCATCTTCTTTAAAAATATTTCTGCACATCCAGATAATTGTTCCGTAATTCAAGAAACAAGAAACATGGCAATGCCACGAAACCAGGTTTTCAAAAATGTTGTTCTGATTCTATACTATAGTATGAATTTTGGAATGAAGATTGCTATGAATATTCAAAAGATTATAACATGACATGAAGGAAAAGATAATATTCATGAGAATACATGATAATGAGTAGGATGTAAATTTCGGCTAACAATACTGTCTGCAAGGAGTATACTTAATAATGAGACAACAATTTCTGCACGTCATCTTGATGTGGTAAACATTTGTCTGAAGTTTTATCAAAATTCTTCAAAGGGTTGAAGAGTTACAGAGCGGACAGGATTTTCAATGTTAATGTCACTGTGACCTTGACCTTGGAGCCAGCCATGCGGAACATGCGTTCTGCACGTCATCTTGATGTGGTAAACATTTGTCTGAAGTTTCATCAAAATTCTTCAAAGGGTTGAAGAGTTACAGAGCGGACAGGATTTTCAATGTTAATGTCACTGTGACCTTGACCTTGGAGCCAGCCATGCGGAACATGCGTTCTGCACGTCATCTTGATGTGGTAAACATTTGTCTGAAGTTTCATCAAAATTCTTCAAAGGGTTGAAGAGTTACAGAGCGGACACAATTTCGTTTGACGCCCGCCCATCCGCCCATCCGCCCGCCATACCCCAATCTAATAACCAGGATTTTCAAAATTGAAAACCTGGTTAATAAATGAACATTTGAAAACAACCAGCAGCAATAACCTTGTTAGATGTTTAATGTGTCTGTTTCAGAATTCTCTCACTTTTTAACCCTTTAGATGTATTCTCTATTTTGTTACTCTCATCTCATCTTACAATATGGACTATGACTTACCAGTGATATCTTCTATGGCATCTATGACACATTTTGCTACAGGTATAGGCTGGGGTAAAACAAGAACAAAGCTGGCTGATAAACTATAGCTGTTGATGTTATTTACATTTTGAAAGGAGGGTAAACTGAAAGTAGAAAATGTGTAAACCATTTTGAAATGAAGACAAACTGGAAGTAGAAAATACATCTGATAATGTGTAACATGTATTTAAACAGAAATATTTGACTGGAGATATTGTACAATCTTAAGATCTTACTGTGTAGGAAAGAAATGTAACTATTTGAAAAACAGATCTTGTAGTGATTGTCAGAAAACCCAAGGGAAACTCCACTAAAGTAGACAAACAGGCATGTACTGCACCACTTCTTATAAGTTTTACACATATACCTTTTTTTCCCTGTCAGCAGCTTTTACCCACTTTGCTACATAAATTCTTGGAGCAAATTAATATTGTTAATTTTCTACTCTGCCTTCAGGTTGCAAAGGGAGGTAATAAGAAAAGTGCAAATTTAAACTCTTTAAGTTGCATGAAATCCTAAGCCAAAATTCCACCAATATTTCTCACCATACAACAATATTCATCGCTTAAACCTGCTGCTCACTAACAAATCTGCAAGAATAGCCTTTGTTTAGTTCATTTCTTTACCTTTTACCATCCTGATTCATTCTGACAGTCATCAGAGGGATGGTTTGAAGTTTGTTTATATGAGAGCAGGGTTCTAGACTAACTGTTACACTATGTCCCAGACCATTCTCTGTGATAGCTGCAAGTAACAAAGATACAATTACTTTTAAGACATTCTAGGAAATAGCCTAACTGCGATCAGAAGATGTAATGATAAATCTCAAGTTTCAAGCTATTATTATATTTGTTCTGTGAACATCAGATTTATAACGATTGCCTTTAGATATATGGACTATGCTGTAATAGCATCAACAAGCCTGAAAAAGCTGTAAAGATTCAATTACCGATTTAGCATTTTCAAATGAATACATTGTATGTCAAGGCAAGTTAAAACTACTGTTTTTTGCACACCATACCAAAACAGCTGTCTCAGAAATGTAATATTTTTATGAAAATGTACATCAAGGAAAGTTTATGTTACTGTTTTTGCATAACATACCAAAACATTAGTTTCAGAAAATAAAAAATACTTAGGAAAATTAAGTCAAGGCAAGTTTATACAATTGTTTTTGCATAACATACCAAACACTTGTTTAAGAAATGTAATATACTTATGAAAATGTATGTCACGGCAAGATTATGCTAATGTTTTTGCATAACATACCATAACTGCTTTTTCAGAAATGTGATATACCTATGAAGATGTATGTCATGGCAAGATTATGCTAATGTTTTTGCAAAACATACCATAATAGCTGTTTTAGAAATGTAATGTACTAATGAAGATGTATGTCATGGCAAGATTATGCTAATGTTTTTGCAAAACATACCTTAATAGCTGTTTTAAAAATGTAATGTAATAATGAAGATGTATGTCACGGCAAGATTATGCTAATGTTTTTGCAAAACATACCTTAATAGCTGTTTTAGAAATGTAATGTACTAATGAAGATGTATCTTACGGCAAGATTATGCTAATGTTTTTGCATAACAAACCATAATAGCCATTTCAGTAATGTGATATACTTATGAAAATGTATGTCACGGCAAGATTATGCTATTTTGCATAAAATACCAAAACTGCTTTTTCAGAAATGTGATATACCTATGAAAATGTCTGTCAAGGCAAGATTATGCTTATATTTTTGCATAACATACTAAAACAGCTGTTTCAGAAATGTGACACACTTATAAAAATGTACATCAAGGCATGTTTCTTTTTTCATTTTCCATGATTTGAGCACAGCTTCCTTTCAGCATAAATTTTTAATTATGGATATGGCACCATCCCTCCACTTATAGCCATTCCTTCCCCACCATTTCAAAATCTAAGTGCTTGGTTAAGTCTGATTAAAAAAAAAAAAAATGTTCATATTCATGACTTTAAAATCAATTATAAAAAAATATGAAAATCCTGTATCTTGCTTTACATTTAAGAGATAATTTGTAGTGCAATGTTTTATAAATAAAACTTTAA
Source organism: Cyclina sinensis (assembly GCA_012932295.1). Lineage (NCBI taxonomy): Eukaryota > Metazoa > Mollusca > Bivalvia > Venerida > Veneridae > Cyclina > Cyclina sinensis. The sequence continues at coordinate 30,888,527 of JAAONU010000004.1, forward strand.
TGGCCTACAATTAAGATTCATACAATATTTACTTCAGATCGAGATAGTAAGAAAGGAATATTATAACTGACGCCTTAAAAATGTCAAAACTTTTATAAATTATCCTATTCCTAAATTTCTTAGAAGTACTTTGACAACTGCAATAAGAATGTGAGCTTGAGCTCTGGGGCAATGGTTGCTCAATTCCATTTTAGCTTCTCTCAGTTGCTAAAATTCCTTTCCAAACAAACCCTCTATGTGTAATATAGCAAAAAAAAAAAAAAATTGGTAGCTTTAGATAAGTTTCAAACCCCTGTTTTGTGATCCCGCAAGTTATTATATCTATCTGAAGAATTACGGTATCCATTTTTGTAAATTTCTTGGAAAGAGGGAGAGAGCTATAATACATTCAGAAGTCTTTACAAATGGAATACTCCAATAGAAGAAAAACATGGTATGACAGGACATGCCTTTATATTTTAACAAAGAACCTTTGACAAAAAATGTTTTCTTATAACAAAACAGCTTATGCTATTATTTCTTTTAAATAAATAGCTTAGAATAAATAATAATTTTTGAAATAGGAACTTGGAAATCACTTTTTAGTGACTTAACAATACAGGTCCGAAAAATGTGTTGTTACACAGAACAGTATTAAGAAGGTCTTACAAGTTATCAATGAAGAGAAACTACCAGTAGCCACAGCTGTTAACCTTACTGATTTCAAATTATATTATTTCCTCTTAACTTTTTCAAAATTCCATGATTTTCCATGATTCATATTTTCAAAATTCCATGACTTTTCCAGGTTTTCCTAAAAATAATCAAATTTCATGATTTTTCCATGCATGGAATCCATTTTGTCCATTTTCCAGGTTTTTCCATAATGATGGGAACCCTGCTAATAATCACAGGAAAACCCTAACAGATCTTACCTTCCACAGTCATCGGATAAGATGACCGAGTTCTCTTACACAGCAAGTCGTACGGTGACACAAAGTATATCAGTTTCATAGGATGCCCTGGTGATAGAAAACAAAATTCAAGTCAATAAATAGAATTGATATCTTGCACAAATATATACTTCCTGATCTGTCAAAATATGCTCAATAATTTTATATTAACTAAAATAAAAGCCCCTGAAACAGCAAGAATTTACTAAGTTAGTGTTACTGTAAAAGAAAATCTGGAATTACCTTCGAACAAAACTTACAGTAAGACAAAAATATAAGCTCTTCCAGAAGGCAAAAACCCTTTCTAAAATTTAATCAATGAACCTTGAATTCAGCCTACATAACCCTCAGCCTTTACTCTGATAATATATTCCTATAAACAAGTTTCATCAGGATCTGTTACAAATAAAATTTGTAGTGATAACAAAACCAGTGTATGTAAACGCAATGTCGCACAAGCCTTATACAGTAAAGTTATTGAAACCACTCAATATTTATTTCGAAATCACACAGTAGTTCACACTTTTAAGGACCCAAAGTTAAAAAAAATTTAGAACTAGAACTGTGTCCATAGGACACGGATGCCCCCACTATGCATAAGTGCTCATAAACAAGAGCATGTATATCCTGTATGTAAGATTTTTTCTGTACATATACCTAAAATGACCTACAGGTAACCTTATGTACATGTTAAATTAAATTACAAATGTAAAATTTATATGTTCAATTATTTATATGGTATATAGTGAAAAAATCAACAAAGGGCCATAATTCAGTTAAATCTGGTCGCAGCAAAAATTCCTTTCTTTACTACCATCTACACATTAAGGTTGTTCATCGCTGGAAGTTTAAGCAAAATCTGCCATCCGGTTTAAGAGTAATTGCGTTCACAAAATTTCTACATAGTATATAGTGAAATAAATCAACAAAGGGCCATAATTCAGTTAAATCTGGTCGCAGCAAAAATTCCTTCCTTTACTACCATCTACACATTAAGGTTGTTCATCCCTAGAAGTTTAAGCAAAATCTGCCATCCGGTTTAAGAGGAGTTGCGTTCACAAGATTTCGGGACGTACGTACGGACGGACGGACAAGTGCAACGCTATATGCTCCCCACTTTGTGGGGGCATAACAAAAAAGGTCCACTATTAGGAATGCTTGATAATTAAGACCACTTTTTGACTGTTCTAGTAAGTGGAACTTTACTGTATATTTCTGTGCTGAGATAAGCTAATTCACATTGCCTACCTCCTCGTCTAGGTAACAAAATCCCCAATGGTGACTTGTGGATATAGTTTGCCACGCCATTAATGGAACTGAAATTTACAAAAACAAATGAAATGGTCACTAAATCAAATACATTCTTAACTTCTTATGACAAAAAAAAAAATGTAATTAAAATGAATACATTTAAGTCATTAAAAGAAGAAAATTACTCACTGTGTTCAAACTAAAACAGACAACACTTTTTACAATTTGAACAGAATCATTAGGTATTCAATTGCTTATTGTGAATAAAAATAATTTTTCACTATATTATTTCATTTCTTAAAAACGCACATGAACCAAAGCCATTCTTCAACAGATTATTTATCCGTTTCCTTCGAGTTTGGCATTACTTTTCTGTCATCTCAACCGTTAAACGACAAACATTTTATCCACTGTGGACTGAACAGATTAAAATGTCTAAACTGAATTTTTATAAAAACTCTTTTAACAAAATATATCAACCAATCAGCGAAGACAACCATCCCTGTTTGTTAAAGCACTAGGACACTCACCTTTGTAACTGGGCTAGCTGATTGAGATCATATTCCAGTGATGACAGAGCCAGGTAACCTTTGTTCTTTTGTTTCCTGTAAAATATGAATGTACTAGAAGCATACTATCTTTACTATCTTCAATATGATAAAACAACTTAGTTCTGCATATGTTACAAATTGCTTACTTATCAAAACAAACCTATTTCATATTGCCACATTTTCATCAGGGATGGGGTAATCGTAATCAGTAATCGTAATTAATTGTAATCAACTACATTTTGTCCATTTATCAAAAGTAATCAATAATTGAGGGCACTTTCAATTACATGTAATCGTAATATAATTGATTACAGGCCTTGAAATAGGTATAATCGTTGTTCACATTTTCAATTACTTTCGATTACATCCAGACAAAGTACACACTTACGTGTTATGTATCAAACATAATGAAAATACATAAATCTTAATTCAAATGTTTCATATCTGAAATAATTTATGGGTATATGGTATCTATCAGTTGAAGTATACTGAAGAAACTTATTATGATTAAATTCAGTTCTCAAAAAAACAAAAAATCTAAACTCGTATGTTTGTATATAAACGATGGAGTTATCATTCAGCAGTTGTGTGATGTACTTCATATAAAGTTTTGAAACAAGCTGACTGAAAGAGGTAAAAAGGAAATTTTTATCATCATCAAGGCTAATAAACCACCAAAAAACACCATACCTATCTTAAATATCTATGCTGAGTCCAATTCACCACCAAACTTCATCTTTGAAACATGTGCTTTTCACCTTTAACTGTGCTTTCGGAAAACAAACCTTACAACCTTAACCTTCAAAAGTTATCTTTTAAACAACAAAATAAGAACTGAAACCCTATTTCCTACTATTACATAAACTTATAAATTCAGCAGATCAATATTCATTGTTATTAAGAAATTTTTTCTTAAAAAACATTTCTGCCGTGTGAAAGTTAAATAAATCACTGAAACACTTAAGTTACAATATACATAATGATTACAGATACTTTAAAACTTCAGACTTTGCCTGCTGTATGCAAATCAACTGTCTGGAATTTAAACTGATATTAGGCTAATTTCTGCAAATTTTCCATTCAAGATTCAGTTATGAATATAAAATGACACCTATAAAAAATTTCAGTACCTAAGTTTATACAGAAACATTTTAAACCACCTTTCAGTTGGATCTTTCGGATAGTGTGGTGAAGGGAAAACTAAACCTGTTAGTTTCAAACCATTTTTTAGTCTAAACACTTCAAAAACTATACAGTAAGTCTAGACTTTTTTGAGCAAACAGGGAGATAAACAGGTACTGTGTCTCCATGGAGTTATGTCTCATAGACACTCATACAATAATAACCAACATTCCCACAAAAGCTGGAGGAAAGATTTGTAAAAATCTATTGAAGCTGCTGATACAATGTGACAGTATTATTTCTACAAACTCTTACCTAGTTCAATTGAGCAGGGGTTTCATTAAGTTTTTCAGTTGGAGGGAGTCCATGTGAAGTAGGTGGGTGATTGGCTGCCAGTTTGGTATAAATTAAGCCTGATTTTAAGAAAAGTAGCTGGGTGAAGATCTCAAAATAGCAGGGGAAAATACCCGCCTTCTGCCTCTTAATGAAAGCCCTGACAGAGTTGAACTTTACAATCATGCACTCAAGGCAGACTCATTTATAATTTACAGGAGTATTAAAACCAAATTTATGACTATAAGCCCTTATTATAGTGCACAAATGAGTAGGAAAATCATGGGTCTTAGCTGGTTCATAAAGCAGATATATACTGGGGGTAAGATATAAGACCAGACCAACTACAATACCTTTTTTTTTTTTTTTTTTTTTTTTTTTTTTTTGGGGGGGGGGGGGGTTAATATAAACACTTAAAGCCCTATTTTACAAGACACACAGAAGAACAAAGGTTCATAGCTGGAAACTTCATTCAGTAAAACTGCTCTTGCTGTTCGAACTGCACTTATTTTCTTCTATGAAGGTTTAAGCCTAGTAAACAGATATGGATGTACATATTTCTACTTAATTTATCCTTAACAGTAACCATATATACTATTTATTCCACAAAAGACTATCTGTACTATAAAAAGCTTTCAAAAAATCCTGTGTCTTGGCAGTAGTTCCTTTAGATTTTCTTTAAACACACTCTATGATAAAAATTTCTCAAACAAGACATGTTCACAGTAGCTTCCCAACTGATTAAATACTGTAGTAACAGTTGGACCTAGAAACAGGAATCTACTTGAATAAACAACATGATGCAATCGATTTCTGGCTTTCGATAAGCTCTGCCCTAATAGAGAAGTGACAGCAGTGAGCTGAAAAGGTCAACCAATCACGACTCTAGTTAAAATTTACTATGGATATTGATTATATTTTGTAAATCTGTGTCGGTATCATGTGACTTTAAAATAATTCAAGCAAGTAAATGTCTTAACAAATTCATTGAATGCTTAATTCCAAAAGCAAAAGGTTCCACATCAAAGCTTTGCCTATGTCATTGTAAAATTTTAGACAAGGCCACAAAAAGAGCAAAAATTCATTATGGCATTTTTGTTTTAATTATTGGATTTATCTATAAGGAAAAGTAAAGTAGATTTAAGACAAGCTTAACAAAATGAAGGCAACAAATTCTAGCATATATCTATTTCATTAAACATGAAGCAGCGAGTGAAAATCTCGGATAAATTCCATATGTCATATATTTCCACGACCCCGTCGTATTAATTATTTATAAAAAAACAGTGTCTTGGACACTTCTTGCAAGGCAAACTTACAACATTCAATTGACTGATTAAGATAAGTGGTCATGATTTTATTATAGTACCAGTTTTTTCTTTTTCAAGGAAAAATGTTCCTTTTCTCTAAGACTTGAATATTTCTGTCATATTTACTTTTGAAAGCAACAATTAGAATGAATCAACATACTTTACATCTTAAAAATTTTGCAACTTGTTCAAATAAAATTCTGGTGAAACTGGAAACACATCCCCTAGGTAACCAGACATTCCACCAAAAAGTCACTGAATTTCAATGCGAGAAGTTCATTAGTTTAAAACAGTAAGTTGAATAACAACCAATCCACATATTTGCTGTCTTAGTCTTTTAAAGTAAACTCAATTTCTGTGGAGAAGTTTGGGGTATTTTTCAAATATCTATGAAAAAATCTTTCATTTTAAAAGTGTTTCTAATTCTTTTCTAAATTTACTTTGTAAAATAACTAGAGCTATCACAAAATGTGATTAATACCCCCAAAACACCGCTACAGAACAGAGGAAGTTATCAATTTAGTAACAGAATACTTCGTAAAAAAATTGAAAAAGAGTTATGGTTGTGGGCAATTAAAGATAGTTGTGGTTCGTGTACATTGCATTTACCCTCACTGCGCTTGACCATTGTATGAAGTTGCACTGAATTTCAAAAAAATAGTTTTCAAGTTATTCTCCAGACAAAGAAAACTAACAAAGGACAATAACTGTGCAAACAGTGAAGACAGAGTTATAGCTCTTGTACATTGCACATCCACTCAATGTGCTTGACCATTGTATGAAGTTGCATTGAATTCCAACCACGAGTTTCCAAATTATATTCTGGAAAAGGAAATCCAAGGAAGGGCAATAACTCTGCAAATAGTGAAGATGGAGTTATAGCTCTTATACAATGCACTTTCTCTCATTGTGCTTGATCATTGTATGAAGTTGCACTGAATTCCAACCAGTAGTTTTCAAGCTATGCTCCAAATAAAGAAAACAAAGGGTAATAACTCTGCAAATAGAGAAGATGGAGTTATGATTCTTGGACACTGCACTTCCTCTCATTGTGCTTGAACATTGTATGAAGTTGCATTGAATTCCAACCAGTAGTTTTTAAGTTATCCTCCATACAAAGGAAAACCAACAAAGATCAATAACTCTGCAAATAGTGAACATGCAGGTATGACTCTTGGACGCTGCGCTTCCTCTCATTGTGCTTGACCATTGTATGTAGTTGCAATGAATTCCAAACAGTAGTTTTCAAGTTATGCTCCAAACAAGGAAAACCAATTAGGGCAATAACTCTGAAAATAGTGAAGATGGAGTTATGTTTCTTGGACACTGCATATCCACTCATTGTGCTTGACAATTGTATGTAGTTGCATTGAATTCCAACCAGTAGTTTTCAAGTTATGCTCCGGACAAAAAAAAACCAATAAAGGGCAATAACTCTAAAATAGTGAAGATGGAGTTATGATTCTTGGACACTGCACTTCCTCTCATTGTGATTGACCATTGTGTGAAGTTGCACTGAATTCCAACCAGTAGTTTTCAAGTTTTGCTCCATACAAAGGAAAACCATTTAAGGGCAATAACTCTGCAAATAGTGAACATGGAGTTATGATTCTTGGACACTGCACTTCCTCTTATTGTGCTTGACCACTGTATGAAGTTGCACTGAATTCCAACTAGTAGTTTTCAAGTTATGCTCCGGACAAGGAAAACCAATAAAGGGCAATTACTCTGAAAATAGTGAAGATGGAGTTATGATTCTTGGAAACTGTTCTTCTTCTTATTGTGCTTGACAATTGTATGAAGTTGCACTGAATTCCAACCAGTAGTTTTCAAGTTATGCTCCGGACAAAAAAAACAAAACAATAAAGGGCAATAACTCTGCAAATAGAAAAGATGGAGTTATGATTCTTGGACACTGGACTTTCTCTCATTGTGCTTGAACATTGTATGAAGTTGCATTGAATTCCAACCAGTAGTTTTCAAGTTATCCTCCATACAAAGGAAAACCAACAAAGGGCAATAACTCTGAAAATAGTGAAGATGGAGTAATGATTCTTGGACACTGTACTTCCTTTCATTGTGATTGACCATTGTGTGAAGTTGCAATGAATTCCAACCAATAGTTTTCAAGTTTTGCTCCATACAAAGGAAAACCATTTAAGGGCAATAACTCTGCAAAAAGTAAACATGGAGTTATGAGTCTTGGAAACTGCACTTCCTCTCATTGTGCTTGACCACTGTATGAAGTTGCATTGAATTCAAACCAGTAGTTTTAAAGTTATGCTCCGAACAAGGAAAACCAATAAAGGGCAATAACTCTGAAAATAGTGAAGACGGAGTTATGATTCTTGGAAACTGCACTTCCTCTCATTGTGCTTGACAATTGTATGTAGTTGCATTGAATTCCAACCAGTAGTTTTTAGGCTATGCTCCGGTCAAGGTAAACCAATAAAGGGCAATAAAATTACTCTGAAAATAGTGAAGATGGAGTTTTGATTCTTGAACACTATATTTCCTCTCATTGTGCTTGCCCATTGTATGAAGTTGCATTGAATTCCAACCAGTAGTTTTCAAGTTCTGCTCCGGACAAAAAAAAACAAAACAATAAAGGGCAATTACTCTGAAATAGTGAACATGCAGTTATGATTCTTGGACAATGCACTTCCTCTCATTGTGCTTGACCATTGTATGTAGTTGCATTGAATTCCAACCAGTAGTTTTTAAGTTATGCTCCAGACAAGGAAAACCAATAAAGGGCAATTTCTCTGAAAACAGTGAAGACGGAGTTATGATTCTTGGACACTGCACTTCCTCTCATTGTGTTTGACCATTGTATGTAGTTGCATTGAATTCCAACCAGTAGTTTTCAAGTTATGCTCCGGACAAGGTAAACCCTGACCGACCAACCACCGGGTGACTCCTATATACCCCACCAAACTTCGTTTTGGGGGTATAAAAAGCCCAAATAACTAATAATGCTTATTGAAAACATTATACTTGTCACCCTGACTTCTGACTTTGTTTTTGGAAGAACTCTTTTTGCCATAGTCAGTTGTCCTGGACAACTCAATTTCAAAGAAATTTATAGAGCCCTGATGGAACCTGTGAGTCAATCTGTGCTGAGTCATCATCCAACTGAACAAGAGCAGGAAACCAGATGTGAACATGAACAGGGAACCAGTAGCAAATATTTACCTGTCTCCATGGATACTGTAGATGGCAAGCAACCCTTGTAAATGGACAACAAACTCCTCAAAGTTTCCTTTGCTGCAATAAACATAAAGTATGCCTTATATCAGCAGACCTACCTTTATGTTCGCGTTTCAGTTATGCTAAATGAATCTATATTAACAAATACATCTGCAGTATTTCTTGGATTTTTCTCTTACACATGTAAAACTGTATGTGAACATTGCCTTGTTCATGAACAGACCATGCCTTTTAATATTACTTTAATAGTGAACTAAATTTCTTACTGTTCTCTTTTTCCAATAATTAAAATCACATTATTATGGCCAGTGACAATTTTACCAGCACATGACAAGTGTTATATCTTACTTAGAGATTACAAATGATAACAGATGCTATTATTCTAATGGTTACAGCTTGAGCAAACAGCTTGAAATCTAACAGTTCAATTTTGAAAGAAACCAGATTTTTGACAAATACAGTCTATCTTTATATAAACTGTTGTACAACACTTACCTTAGCACCTCAACCAATTCTTCACAACTCTGTAAAAACAAAAATAGTTTTAATTTCCTTTTGCTTGTTATTAATCCAATAACTTATTTCAATAAACTAACATAATAAAATAACATAAAATAATATTTTCTCTCTCTTGTTTTACAAATTCAGTTACTTTGAAACAAGTTACACATACAATTAATACTATTCAACATTTTGGGGAATTATACAAGAAAAAGATGTCCCCATTTGCACTTGTAACTACTTGAAAAACAAGATACAGATTTTCACTTTGAACAACTAGTGAATCAAACCTATGACCCATGTGTTATCAGCCAAGTACATTACCACCAGGACATGAATCAGCTCCTATTTAAAACTTCTCAGTTTTAAGTAGCTGCCTATGCACCAGTGTATATATGAACTATGATGCTTGTCACTCTTTTGAGAAAATTATATTTTAAGTGCACTGACACTTGAAATGAGTTTGTTCTCAAAGGACTGCAGTTAATTGTGAAATTTTATTTTACAAGAAATATATACATATATGTTATGTGATCTTGTTTAGCAAACTCTTTGGATTAAGCTGTTTAAGAAAACGGGGTGGGTGTTGGGGTAGGTGGAAGAAGTGATTCACAAATAAGGCCCACTGACACCAACTCAAATTGTTCAATCCTTTAAATGAGGATGCACTTTCCTTTCCAAGAATTTAAAGTATAAAGTTTTAACAGTTTGTACTTATTAAAACCACACATGATATTACTCATATAATAAAATATCTCCCACAAGTGATAAATTTAAAACAAATAGTTTTCAATGTAATTGTACAAAAAAATCTTCAAGGTCACATTACATTTCCCTCCAACCCCTTACCCCATCCCTTAAATCTGACACGGTTTACAAAATCAGTATACAGATATTTACACAGGGAAACAGACACTTGATATTTGATCTAACTCCCCCTCCCTTAAACACAATCTAAAACAGATCAAACATTTTTTTTCAATAACCAGTCGACTGGAAGCTTTCAATTTTCACAGTTTGACATCCATTTACATCAGTTCCACTGTCATCTTAATAACTGTTAGGACTTGTTGTACTTGTTTCCAACAATATTCCCTCTATGTGACAAGAGTCAGTTCATTTCATGAGCAGTTCAGACTGTAAACAAATAAATGCCAGGCCTTTGAAACGGATGATAGAACTTAAGGCGTAAGACTTAAACTTGCACGGCTATCTCAAACTGATTTTTCTGAGTGTGCACACATTATTAATATGGCATGTTAATGTCTATGTCAAATTTTTCATTAGTTCAGGCGAGCAATTTCAATAATCTCTATCCCTAAGAAGGACCAGTATGACCATCATACTTTTAAAGACACAACCAACTTTCTCCCATTCAGTCATACAGATTGGCTAGGAGCTAGAACCCTTATTTTGCCAGTCAAAAGATACCAGTAATCTAATTAATGACCATCAATAACTATGACCAGTAGACCATGAAGGCACTAAATCTTCTTGCCATCTATTAATAGCTGTAACAGTATGATAATGGTAGTACTATCTTATATAATCTCTGTCGAATGTTACCTCAGATTTTATGTTTCTATACAATCCGGACAAGTTCAGGTTTATAAACAATAATGTACATTTGTACATGTAAGCCATTACCAAGACCTCAGATTGATTTCTTTTCTTCACAAGACAGCTGTTTCACAGGCTTGTTAAATTTTCAAAAAATATCATAGTCTTCCTACAAAAGAGGACACAGTGTGTTAACAATACTTCCCCGACATTATCTGTATAGTATACAATCATTATATCATGATCAGGTGAATATCCCAGTTTATGGACCTAGCAAATGTGACATTTACCAAGGCTGAGGAAAAATGGAAACTTAATGATTTCTCACCAGTGCCCAGACTCCCTCCCAAAAAATGCACAGGGACAAAAGATATACTTTAGTACAGTTTACTTACAACAGGAGGTTCTTGATGGCCAACCTTGACATCTTTGATACCACTTTGGCCCTCAAGCAAAACGACGACCTTGAACATCTCAGAACTCAAAATGATCTGGTTATCTGAGTGAGATGGTGGTGTAAATATCATACCAAGCTGTCGTGAGATCAGATCAAGACGTTCTATAAGCGACTGTTGGTTTGTAACTGAAATAGTAATATGAAAAGAGTTTTATTAACAGTATAATACTCTTCTCCAACTTCAAAACAATTAAAATGTTCTACAACAATTGAAAGCCCCTATATCTCTCAGAAACAATCATTTTGAGTACATAAAAAGTGTAGTCGTATTGTGTCCTGACTTGATCTAAGAAATTTAAATTACTTGTACAACTTAAATCCTTTTCTCTTTCACCACTGATCAGTTTTCAAACTTCTGTAATTTTATTTTTGTTTATTTCTGACATTTCCAACGCGTAATGATTGCTGCCATATAAAGAATCTTAATTTCTGCATAGAAAAGTGTGTAGGCAATATACGATGACGCATTTACAGATGTCAGAAAACTTACTCGTCATTCTGAAGTTATATCTGATGACATCATTATTTTATACACAGCACCGATGTCTAGCAGATCATCGTCAGAAATGCTCATGGATTAAAAATGTAAACAAATTTAGTATTTGAACATCCATTTGAAATACTAAATCTGTTTTTAGATCACATATTTTAAATCAACAGTAAGTTAAGTGAGGACTAGACATAAGGTATCTGAGTATTATGTATTTTTGTTTTACAGTTTGACAAAACTGTGAGGCAAGTTTTGAACTTGAGAATATTACTTCACAAACCACTGTAACCTTCAATCGAACACTGAAGACCAATTTAATTAGTTAATACTGCTTCCTTATTTGATAATCAAAAGGTGTTAACCTAAACAAAATTAATGGAAACAGTCAATTTCATTTAAATAGGCCTCAAAATAAAGTAATAAGGGCAAGTAGTCTATAGGCAAAGAGCAGGTACATGGAATTTCTAATAATCAACCTGTTTGATCTCTCACAGATGCTATCATTAACTTAACTTTTCTTTAGAGAACAAAAAACCAACTTGTCTATCAAATTTCCTGATCTTTAGCAGAACTGAACCCCTAGACCTTTGCCCTTAATAATATTACATAGGACATAGTACACATTAGACAGTCAAAATTACTATAACATACTTTTCATTGCTCTGTGTAGTTTATCGAGGCAGCTCTGTAAAGAGGACTTCTCAAGAGCGTCTGCTTGTAATCGCTTGTCCTGCAACATACAACAACACATGTCAGACACTTCTATATTTACAATAAACTTCCAAATAAGTACAAAAGAGTCTGTTTCATTTCACAATGCCATTGAAAATACTCCTTATCAAACTTAAGCAGAATTCCTGTTCACCTGGACCATTCTGCCTGTTGGTAAGTGACATTTGTTAATATTTTGTTCTAAATTATTACACATTACATGAACTACTTGAAACTATGAAAAACAGAAAATCCCATACTACTTGTACATTTTAAAGCTAATCACAACGGATTGTTTTCTGTGATACATGTAGATTATGTATACTGTTATTTTCAATATGACTGTGGGTGTTTACTTATACTTATGTAACTCTACAACAAACAAATCTATTATCTTTCATAGAAATATGAAACAATAAACCATTGACTATTACCGCTTACTAATTCTCCAGATAATTACATTGTTTATAGCTGATTTGTTTTCAACTGTAAGATCTTTGCACTGTCTCTACATGCAGTTTACCAGTATTCAGGGATCACTTTTCTAGGCGACTATGGCAAAATAGTCGCCTTATCTCTCTCCATTCTCTCCATTGCTTAGAAAAGTGAAAACAAAGTCGCCCCATTTGGTTATACACTGTAATTTTTTTTGAAGTGTCAAAATCGTCCACGCTCCACCTATTTCTAAACAGTCTGTTAAACCTATTTTCTCTGGTCAGTTTAATTGGTTAACCAATGAAATGTGGTGAGAAAATTTTGCAAGTGATGGAGGTTAATGGAAGACATGATGGGATATTGTCAAATCCCAACTAATTATCAATAAAAAACAATTTAACACATTAGCCTCGATTCATTTCAGTTAGGACCAATTACGGGCATACTTATTGGATACATTAGTTGGGAAGTCTTGTGATCGAGTTCACACATTTTCACTTTACAAAAGCGTGTCGCCGACAATGCTGATCACATTTTGATGATTACAATTCTTCGATAACTGGCGAATAAAAAGGATAGATAATGAGTTTCTATTAACAATGTTAGTGGTGATATATCCCATGATCATTTAAAAAATGAACTTTACTGATGATGGTTACATATGAAAAAGAGAATAAAAATCACTGCGATCTCTTGCTAGTTGGTTAATGGGAGAGGGCAAGATGGCTGGTTATAAACGTAAAGCAAATGGTAATCCAAGAAAAAATTTTCTAAGGAAATGTCACAAGATAGTTTTAATTGGTAAGACGATTCTTGGAAATGGCATTGCACTCAGTGCAGAAGTGCTCAATTTAAAAATGGAACATTAACACTCCATTCACAGAAGTTGTACCCACTTCTCCATGTTTCTAAAAACTTCTCCCTATTTTCTCTGGAGGGAGAAGTCACTTCTCCCTAAAAATCTGGGCTGGCGTGATCCCTGGTATTTGATCTGACTTTTTTTGTACAAAAAATGCCTACTTTGCAAATTTTTATCAATTCTAGGCATTCATGTCTAGCTAGTTCTTCACAATCATGAATTCTTACAAGTTTCTTTGAGTTAATCTCTCAATTTTGTAGGCCCTACTGCAGAACAACCAAATTCTTAAGATTTTTTTTTTTACTTCTAAGCATGACTGCAATTTACATTTTTTCCTTTTGCATCTTGTCAATAAAGTTTGTTCTCCCTTACCAAACTGCTTACAAAGTTCCTTCACATTTTCCACCCTAACTTTTATGAGGATACAAGTTGAAAACTACAAGAACAAACTTGCAACAATTTTTCTTTTTTTTCATTTTTCTTTGGTTAGTTAATGTTCTATGCATTTATGACTTCTTTTACCTACCAACTTGTGAATACTGTCATTTGCCAAGCGATTTTTCTTTAAATATACAAGACAATTGCTGTATTGGCAACTGGAGTCACTGAAGAATAACTTTTTGCTTATTTTATACATATAAAACTATTGTATTTATAGACAAATGCAGTGTATTTAAAGAATGCTGTCAAGCAAGTCCCTTTAAAGAGACCAGACAAATGCCTACTTCATTTGCAATATCTGCATGATGTATTTTAATTACCTGACAACTAATTAATATGTAATAAAATGTGATGGCTTTATAACAAGTAATGAACACAGCTGATCAACTTTTCAAACATGACTGGTATCTGATTTAAAACTAAGAATGAAATGTTTGCCAACACTTTGAGATTATTAGTTATTAAGTGATCAAGTTGTTTGCAAATGTTTCGGGACTTTCATTTTGTTTGAAGCAGACATGAAAAAAAACTTAAACTGCCAGAGTCTAGTATAGTACAGTCTAGAGAAGTATTGACTCACCCCAACACTGTACTGGGCCCCTGTAACAGGGTAACAATGGTTCCTTACACATCTTACTTACCATTCAAACCAGGCCAATCTACTTTTATTGATGTACAAAATGTTTCTTACCCAGCTCTTTCACGTTCTCTGGTTTTGGGGCAGCGGGGATTGTGGTTTGGAAGAACAGAAATGAAAACAACTGTATTCAATAAATGCCAAGTTGCATAATTTTGTAGTCCTCAGTAGTTCAAAAACTGATCTGCAAAGGGCAAAGCTACTTACATTTGCTATAGCCATACGGATAGCTTTGACGCTGTCTGTCCATGACTTGTGTTGATTACAGCGACTCCTTAGACGCTCCATTAGGCCAGAACGTGGTGCACGCTTCTCCAGAACTTTGTCTGAAATAATGAATAAATATTTGTTTTTATTCATACATAGAACTCTTCTCAGTGTCTATTCTAGAAATTCAGAAATAGGGGTGAATTTCCCCCCTCACTTCAAAAAATAGGGGGGATTTTCAAAAACATGGGGGGACCAAACACCATTGTTTAAGCATTTCACATGTTGAATGTAAACACTAGTATTTTCGTTCGGTTAAACACCTTGTGTCTATTTTATTGGGTGTTGGTCGTTTCGTCAAACCGTCGTTTCGTCAAACTTATTTTTCTGTACAAAACAGGTAGTTTGTTCGTCAAACTTAATTTTTAGAGTAGATAACTACCGATTTTACCGAAGTGTCAAACAGATGCAATCACATGCAAACAGACTATTAACGTTAAAGCTGTTCACATTAAACGTCGCGCAAAGGTACCGCTGATTAATTGTTTGTCTTACCGGTAATTATACAAATTAGATTATTATCCCGCTATTTAGGTTGCCGATTGCACATTCATTTTAATGAATCACAAACACACTTCAGCAATCAGTTATAATTTGATTTCAATAGGTGTGAATTACTATATATTATTAATCTGACGAAACGACTTTTTGCTTGCTATATAAAATAAGTTTGACGAAACGACGGTTTGACGAAACGACCATAATTCATTTTATTTAGCTTCGGATTACCCCCCTTTGTTTTCCGGTGTTCATGTAAATTAATCCCCGACTAGGAATTCCGGCAGTTTTTGTGCAAGTTTACCGATTTGGATGCGCGATATTCGCGCACATGTTTCAAAAATGTGCGCGATCTTTGAAAAAATAGCGTGAATCCCGCAATCGCGCGTCCTAGAATAGACACTGTCTTCTTGAAATAAAAAAACAAACAAACAAACAAACTAAATGGCTTCCACTCTTGGTCCCTTATGTTATGATATTACCCTTACTAGTCTAAGTCTAGAACTGCCCTTTTTTCAAGTCCATGTATAACTTTATATAACTTTTAGATATAACTACATGCACATACAGGCCATTTATCATAATTTGCCCAGCTCCAATTGCAAAAAAATCATTTTACACCAGAACTTAATATTTCAGAAATATCAAAATAGTACAATAGATTTAATAGAGTTTTAAATGTTTCCAGTCATGTTTTATGCTGGAACCAGTTGCCTCCCTTGGCTGACTTAGTACCTATAAATAGAATGACCAAAGCTGACCACAAGGCCAATGAACTTTGTCTCACCTACGTTCTGCAAGTTGTCATGGCTAAATGAATCCTTTAAAATTTACATTTCAAGACATAAAAGCTATGTGACCAAAAAAGGCTAAAATCAATACTTCCTGGAAAAGACAAAAACTTACATTATTCCTTGAAATAAAGTATTTCATGTGTTTGTACTTAAGCAGCATGATACAAGTTTTTTTTTCTTATAATATTTATTCTGTTCATTGTATAATACAATGAAAATAATATCTACCGTACAATATGTATTTACTTTGCAGTCTGTGTACTGAAAAAGGTTATTTACTGTTTAGTTCGGTCAACGCAGGTCAAGTTAAAATTTGGTATGTTTAGGACCTAGACAGCTTTTTCAGCACAGGGTAATCTGCTTTGTGCTTATATTGTGAATAAAATTTCTGAAATATTTCTAAAAACTCATTATTTTAGTAAAAATTAAACAGATTTCAACAGCCTTTTCTCAGAAAAATTCAGAAAGACCACAGGAATGTCCCAAAATAAGAAATTCACCTGTAATTCCTTCCTCCTATGACACTGTTATTAGATTCTCTTCTCTTGACCAAACACAGAAAACAAACACACACAATTACCATGTTTGTCAATAAAATATTCTCACCAAGAAAATTTAAAACAGTAAGTTTTGTTTACAAAGCAACAGTAACTTTGTTAATGCAATTTCCTAACGAAAATTTCGTAAATATTTTCTCCTTCGAAAAACGTGTTGGAAGGAGGCAGTCGAGTATTGATCAGAACTAATGAACATTCAGGGTCTAATTAGTGGCTACAACATGATAGGGAGAGCTAACGCTGCTGTTTCGCGAGACACATACTGTCACAGAGAGTATTGGATTTTTCTCTCTGAATGAAAACACACTAAACAGAGGGCAGATTTGTAAACAAACTTGGCTTTCACTGACCTATATAGTGACAAACCACATCTCGTAACAGTTGGATCAGAACATTTTTTTCCCTTCCAACAAATATTTCATTTTGTCTGAGCATTTTAATTAGCATATATGACAGACAGTACAGCTACCATAAATATCATTATTTTAAATAAAAGTCACTGAGCAGTGAGCCTCAAAAGGGCTTCAGAATATGTACAGTTATCTACCAAAATTTATTTTGGCTATTTTCCACACACACCCTAATATCTTGAAGTCATGCATTTTTCAAAACTTGTGAAATTCTATGAAAGGAAAAACCTTCCCTGGGATTTGATTTAATAAGAAACCCTCAAAAACTAGAAAATTTTCAATGTGATACTGTTGCATTCAAATTTAGCAGATGCATGGGGTTCGCACAAAACCATTGCATCTCTCTCTTGTTTAATAAGTTGTTACAATATGTCTGTGCTGACCCTAGTAGTCAAAATACTGTATCTCTTGATATAACTGGAAGAAAAAGGACACATAGAAAAAATTTTCCTAGATGAGACAAACTCAAACTTGGGACCTCAAACATCTTAGCAAACTGAGAGAATTTCTCTTGGACATGCTGTTATGTAGTAAGCATTGATTCTCCATGGCCCTTGTAAAAACACTTCATTAAACACCAAAATTTCCAGGAAAATAATAACTTAAAATGCTCATTTTTTTCTTTTTCTAAAAAGATGTCTAAAAATAGTGCTTAAAGATACACAACCCTGATATTAAGAGTATTCCAGTTTGAGTATTTTCATTTTGTAAATGGGAATAATGCTGACTGAAACATAACCCAAAGTCAAGTTGAGAGTGCAAAAAATCTAAGTACAGCAGGTAAACTGGATATATTAACACCACTCTTAATATAGAAAGTTGTTGTACCATTTTTGGGTGGAAAGCCATTTATTCCAATACAATACCGTATACAGTGTTTTTTTCCCTTCTTTAGGCAGACCCAGTTAAGGGACCCATTCCAAATTGCTAGAAATTCTATTTTTTCCAAAATTCACAATGACAAATTGTCCATCTTCTAGTTAGATTCCATTCTGAATAATAGAGCTCTTTGAAGCCCAGAGACAGAGCTGATATTGTTTTATTATTTGTTGTTCATTTAACAAATATATTATATATATGTATTAGGGTATGTCCTTTTAAAACCAAATCTCTCTAAAAATAGACTGTGAGCAAATAATTTACAAAATAGGCACTGGAAATAACTTCCTTGTCCTAAATACTGACCTTTACAACAGTATGCTCATCTTACTATCTCTGCAACTTTTTCCAAGGAACCATAGTGTAACTAATGCCTTTGGTTAACTAGCCTGAATAAATCATGTTCAGCAAACTCTGAATACAAAATGTCTCTCACCCATTAAGATTAATGTAGTTCAACTGTACTAAGTAAAGGGAAGTAACTCAAAAGATTTAACATCAGTAAAATTTCAATCATTTATACCAAAACCTAAGCAACCTGCCAAAATGTTTGTTTCTATAAAAAACAACTTAAAGCTTGTAAAAAGATTGAGGACACTGAAAAGCTGAGACCTCAGTGTGTCCACAAATGTCCTAATGAAACCATACCAGTCATAATGTAGACTACATTGCAACATGTTGAAACCTTGAGTCAGAACTATGGAATTATCAGGTATCAAAACTTAAATGTCCTTCCAATGGTTGTGTTCTTTCAATAAACCTTCCAATTGCAGGGCCTTCCCCAGAGAATTTTCCAAGCGCAACTGTGAGGGGGTGGGTGCGGGAGGGGGTAATCCCCCTTCCCGCATGTCGAAATTTTTTTAATCCTTCCAATGAAATGAATCATTTTGGGGTAAGTTTAATGGGAGTTTATAAACAAACAAAAGGTGTTCAGTATTAACATATTTTTAACATCGTTCACCATCTTTAATAAATAATCATAAATAGGTGCATAATAATATAATCAAAAGGTCTACAAATTTTTCTGAGTATGAGTTTGGGACAACTGACCATGGCAAAACAGAGTTGTCCCAAAATCAGTTTTTGAGTGAGAATTATAAATAAATAGTTTTAGTTTTTTTCATCATATTTAAAAAAAAAAAAGAAACAAAAATATACAGATACATGTATTCAGAAGGAAGGAAACCTTTATGGTCTTATGAAAACTTTCAACAGAAACTGCCTAGTATAGTCAATAAGTTGAAGTTGAACTGTGTACATCTTTTGAAGGCAATGAATGACAGCAATTTTCAAGAGGAAAAGAAACTTTCTCAATGACAAAGAAAAATAACTGGTACAAATGACCAAATCTTGACCATTCATCTTAATCAAAAAATTTAATTTTGTAAGGTTGCTGCGTCTCCAGGACACAGTTTTCTCTAAACAAAAAGTAAAAATACGTCGGGGTCGCGAAAACAGGTGACAAACGGATTATCCGAGACATTTTCACTCACATGGTGCCTATGGAATGTCAGAATTAATTTCAACATGGTTAGAAATAGACTGTTTATTAGAGTGGGCTTTTGTTTTTGGACAGTTGACCTATATTTCTGACTGTCAAAATGAGAGTTGTCCAGGGCAAAAATTTTGTTTACAGTCGGTTGTCCGAGAAAAATTGTCCCCAGCGTCGGACTATATAACTTAATATAAGCTCAAACAACCGATTTTCAATCAAGAGCAATTAATGCCACGTGATCATTAAACATATTTCTTTAAATTACTTCTTCAAAATATGGCCCATTATTAGCAGTTACATGTTTATCCATACATCCTTTCATTACACGGGATTTATTGATCAACGGCTTCTGTGTATATTAAGTAACAATTCAGTGATACTCAGTCGTCTGCTGCTCTAAAAATTCAAGCGCCCCGCTTCTAAAATCAACGTGCAAGCCGAAATTCAAGCGCCCCGGTAACTTGGATCATGAAAATCAAGCGCCCCGCTGCCGGGGCGCTAAAACGGCCTGGGGAATGCCCTGCAATTGGATATTTATTTTTTTGACATAACATCCGAGAAATGATTATTGCTGCCATGGACAAACACTGATACTTTCTAAAACACTGCATTACACAGATTTTGTTCTTACTTAAAAAAATGTTCTATATATTCACTTTTTTTTAGTAACACATTACTTCCCTGTAAACATATGTCTATTAAGGGAAACCTTATCATTTACAATTCCTGGTTTACTATACTGTACTTTTTGTTTTTTCTTTGGTAAGCATTCCTTTGTATCTGCAATCTACAGTACACGCCAGGAGGAACTCTCGTTTTCCTCGAAGACGTCGCAGACTACCTGTTTCGTAAAACGCGACCAAGTCCACCACATTTCAAGGACCCCCGCCACATACGTGGTCACCAAATATCGTTGCGGACATAAGCTTAATAGTTCCGCGAACTTTTTCACAGGTAATTATTGATATTGAGGCCCACATAGTTCCTGATTACATACATTTTGATGAATTTAACACTCTAAAAAATATTAACTGAATGTATAAAAAACTCTCATTCTGATGCATTTGTTTACGAATGCTCCTATTTGTTAATGCAAAGAATGACAATTCAAAGCAATTGCTTCTCAAACAGCTGACCATATTTTCAGAAAATGAACTGATTGGTTTCTGATTGAAACATGTTATAACTGCTTTCCTATTTAAAGAAAACATGAACCCTGCTGCGACATCTGTATCGTCTAGGAGCTTGGCAAAAAATATTGATCAACTTAGCTATATAATAACTAGCGTTTTCAAAATTTCAAGAACAAAATTACACAATAAACCTACACAGCAAATGTATTTGAAAGTATTTATGTATTTAATTTTACCAAAAGTCTGCGACAACCTTGAGGAAAACAAGGGCTCCTCCTGGCGTGTACTGTATTGAAAAAAAAAGGAAAGTCATTTACTTATGTTAATTGTGATCAACTTGATGTTCTCCATGAAAGAAAGAAATTTATCCAAGGGAAAGCCCGGTCACACATGTAGCATGTTAAAATCAAAATTCATCAATAGATATTGGACCTATACTAGAAGTACTGAAAATTAATGTTGGTGCCGGAAAATAATACTGATAGCCCAGAATGAAAACAGTGTACTCAATTTGTATTTTATTTCTGATAAATCATGATAAACTGAGCTCAGTAATCATATTCTTTGCAAGAAAGTGGAATGTAAATCAATCAATCAGACAACCACCAGCATCTGAACATGATGACATTTGTGTTGGTTAGATCAGATGACATTTCCAAAATGAAACAATACTTTTGAATACTAACTGTATACTTTTATTGTTACTTGATAAATAAATTTACTGTATCAAAACTAAATTACACAAAACTGATATGAAATTAAATTTGATACAGTGTTGTTTTCTTAAATAATGATAAACAGTAGATAATTGGTGCCGTTTGGTTTGCCAGTTTCATATTTACTGACATATATTTCTTTTGTGAGATCTTTCAGCGAAAACTTCCTTTCGACTTAATCTGCTTACTATTCTCAAATCTTAACGAAGATTTGTGTAATGAATATCGATTGCCAAACTATGTCAAAAAGTGACCCAGTAATTTCGCTTCATTCATCCGTACACAGCTCTAAACCGAACACTGACATATACAGGGTCAATACATTTCGGTGGAACAAAAATTCTTGACTGTATATTACCGAAAGAAAATATCAAATACTTCAATTACCTGGAGGAAAGGCCTCCGTTTCTAAGATTTCTGGGGAAAGCCCCATTTCGGCAGCCATCTTTGATTCTACATCAGCAAGCGGCCTCTAGTGTCAGTCCCAAATTTGCAAAATTTCTACACATTATGGACACATTCTGCAAGTAATTAGCTAAGATAAGGATCACTTTACATGTCTGTATATTGATATGTTTGTGTATTTGCAAATACTAAGATATATCCATTGAAATCGGGTACGGAAAATCACTGCCCGTCAAAATGAAAACAAGTACTGATCAGCACAATCTGCTACAATTGGTCAAATCACCTTTTACGTCACTTCCGATATGTTAATAAAAATGCATTTTAGACGAATTTTTTTTCGATCGCAGAAATATTCAATTTAGTTAACCAACGACCCGTAAAGTCTTAAAACCAGTAAACAAAAAACAAAACGTATTTTGAGTTTGTATGTTATACATAAAATTGCATAACCGCTGTATCGCTATTGAACGAAATACTAAAATATTTAGGATTTTCTGTCAAGATTTGATACATTTAAGCCACTTTTTCCTTCATAAGTTATTATAAAGCGTTTTTTGGTTGACTTCATGGTAAAAAATGGGTTTCAGTTAAGATTTATAGAATGAATGAGGTTTGTATCTCAGAATTGAAATATAATCCCTTGTTATATTTTTTATCATCGCAGTTTAGATACATCTCTCTAAGTCATTAACATTTTTAAAGACTGATATTACAGGTAATTGTAGTAAATCCATGTGTTGGATATCTATATTAATTAAAAGAGAGACTACTCAGTCCATATCCTCCTTTTCATTTAATCTTTTACACGGTTGTACTTATTCTTATACTAATAAGTTTTAGCTCTTTTGCAGTTCAAGTAATTCAAACTTGATTAATAGCGCTATTTAGATATGACGAACGATGAAGTCAAACTCTTACAAAAGAAACCATATAATTTTAGTGATGGTGCAGCTGGACTGACCACAGATACTTTGAGAATGGTTAATGCATGCTGTCTTGAGGAATCCCTGAAAAAGTATATCATTAGCCCTTCCGTTCTTGTCTGAGAGCATATCCTATAACATGTACTTTGTCATTCTCGCATCATAATGTCGTCAGTCCTTATAACAAAAACACAACCGTGTAAGCTGTGCCCTTCTAAGAATGCCCATACTTCTTCATGTACTAATAATGGTCTCAACATTAATAATGAAATTTCTTTTGATAAATTAAATGTTGCTGAAAAATTTATTAACTTTTATGTAAATGTAGCATCAAAACTCGTAGAGAAACTCCCTACGCCTGTTTATAAATTTGGTAAAAATTTTGTTCAAAGTTTCTATTTATCTAAAGGAGTTATACCCGATAGTTTTTCTTTTAGCATTGTTTCTGAAAACAAAGTTTTAAAATATTTGAACAATTTAAGTGCAAAAAAGGCCACTGGTTTAGACGGTATACATTCTCGTTTTGTCAAGGACAGCTCTCCTATTATAGCTGGTCCCCTTACCCATGTTATTAATCTGTCCTTGATACAAGGTGTTGTTCCTGATGACCTAAAGTCAGCCCGAGTAGTTCCCCTTTATAAAAAGAAGGATAAAACAGAAGTTGGCAATTATCGCCCAGTGTCTATCCTTAGTATTATCTCTAAGATTTATGAAAAAGTAGTGTATGATCAGGTTGAAGGGTATCTTTGTAACAATGATTTATTATATAAGTTTCAGTCTGGTTTTAGACGAGGTTTCTCAACTGATACATGTCTTGTTCATTTGTCAGATTTTATTAGATTTCAAATGGATCAAGGCAATCTTGTCGGTATGATCCTTTTGGACCTTCAAAAGGCATTTGATACTGTAGACCACAGTATACTTTTAATGAAAATGGAAGCATTAGGTCTTGGTACCAACATCTTAAGGTGGTTCAAGTCGTATCTTACGGAACGACAGCAACTGGTTGATGTTTCAGGAACTTTTTCCTCTTACTCCAGTATTTCTTGTGGTGTTCCCCAAGGTTCAATCTTAGGACCCCTTTTGTTTTTAATCTATGTAAATGATATGTCAGCTGCTGTTAGAAATAAACTGTTGCTCTATGCAGATGACTCGGGTATTTTGGTTACTGGTAAAAACAGGTCCGAAATTGAACATGCTTTAAATGAGGACATGGAGATTGTTAGCAAATGGCTCATTGATAATAAGTTGTCATTACATTTAGGTAAAACTGAGTCTATTCTTTTCGGCTCCAAGCCCAAACTTAGGTTAAATCCAAATTTAAATGTATCCTGTAATGGTCATTGAGCCAACCTCATCAGTTAATTATCTTGGTGCCACACTGGATCAAAATTTATCTTGCGATGCAATGGCTTCATCAGTTATTGGTTAAAAATCAAGAAAAATGTTAATTCGCCGATTTTTGATACATATATGGATCAATTTTATAACATAACAGGGAAGTGTTGGGCACAGCAATTACATAACATACTAAATGATATTGGTGTTTCATATCTTATAAATGTTGACAATAGCACAATAGATTTTTCTTATCATTTTTCATTGTTAAAACAGCGATTAAGAGATAAATATCTACAAGACTGGCATAGTATTATAAACACATACCCTAAATTGGATTACTATAAACAATTTAAATCAGTCTTTGGTTATGAACAATACTTGTCTGTTATATTGAACGATGAACATCGCAAACAAATGTCCCGTTTTAGACTAGGTTCACATCTGTTAGAAATTGAAACTGGAAGATACCACGGGGTTATTAGAGAAAATAGAACGTGTAAGCTTTGTAACATGAATGCTGTTGAGTCTGAATATCACTTTCTACTTTGTTGTCCATTTTATAATATTATAAGAAAGAAATACATAAAACATGCATCTTTTCCTACAGTAAATAAATTTGTGAATTTAATGTCATCCAATAAAAAGACTGTTTTGTTAAATATAAGTAAATTAATGTATTATGCATCTGAATATCGAAACAAATCACTAGAAGATTTAGATAATGATTAGTTTGCTTTTTTATGTCGTACGAATACAAGCTTGTCTAATTTATAGCACGATATTCTTTTCTGTTTTTTTCTTCTTTTTTACAATCTTGATGTATATAGATATGCCATGATGATTATATGTTTGCCATATTTCATGTAAATATGATGAAATGTATTGCCAAAGGCAGGACATCTGCCGATTTTGCAAATAAAGATTGAATTGAATTGAATTAAAAAGGCCAACTCAAGGTTAAAATTTCTGTATAGGAAACGTGAATATCTCACGCAACATACTAAAAAGCTGTTGGTTATGTCTCTTATTCAGTGTCATTTTGACTGTGCCTGTTCCTTTTGGTATTATGGTTTAAATAAGTTGTGGATGAATAAGTTACAGGTAACTCAAAATAAGTTGATAAGGTTTGTCTTGAACCTGGACCCAAGATCTCATATTGGTCATGAAGAATTTAATTCTTTAAACTGGTTACCCGTGTCAAAACGAGTCGATCAAATTATTCTGACTCATGTTTTTAAAATTGTAGCAGGCACAGCCCCTGATTATATGGGTGAACATTTTATTCCAACCAAGGATATCCACAGTCACAATACTAGGTTTCGTGAAAAAAGGTCTTTTGCAATCCCAAAAGTCAATGGTTTCGGTAAAAAATCCTTCGCTTATATTAGTTGTAAACTATGGAACGGGTTACCATCTTCAATAACTAGTATTTCACAGTCCCATATGTTTAAGGTTGCTGTCAAAAACCATTTTTTAAGTCAAGTTTTATAATCTTTTTATTTAAGTAATCGGTATCATGTGTGTATCTTTTTAAATGCATTCCACTTACCGGTATCTTCACCTGTTTTTTATTTAAATGCTAGTAAGAAATGGTGCTTTTTCATATAATTTTTTATCATGTACTTGTGATAATTTTTTACTGGATAATTTTTTTTTTACTCTCATGTCATAAATTATTAATATGTGCTAAATACTTGTGATATTCAAATATTATTTTTAAGCCAGGTCATTTTAATATTCTGAGATTCCATGATAATTTCTCCACGAAGACATTTAATATATTTTATAGTATGTGATTGCTTAAATCTGTGATATTCTGTAATTCATGTCTCTCTATGTCATGCCGCCAGTAACAAGGACCACAATGGAAATAAGGGATCACTCTCTTTTTTGTGCTATCCTTGGTACTGTGTTGCATGACATGGTTCATACTCATGCTTGTATCTTATTTAATCAGTTAATTATTTTATTGATACAACATGTTTGTGCATAACCATTGTATGCACTGTGATACCGAAATAAATCTATCTATCTATCTATCTTATTTGGTTTTCTTATTTGGTTACCTAATCTGGGACTTGCTCAACGGTTAAAGTTAATGTACGGTCCCTGCTCTAATATTGGAATAAATCATATATTCGAAAACAATTATAGTTACCTAACTATGGTAATTTCGAAACAAAGAATGTGCCGATAAAAATTAAATGAAGTGGATATCATTTCGCATTTCAGAGGCTCCGTAATAAAACAACTGTGGCAATTTGCTTTCATTCTTTAGATCGAATGGAAACAAAATCTATCATCCAGAAGTAACTGATTTTACTCCACAAAATACTCTCCATGGCCGCCATTGTCCGCACGAGCTTATCACGACATTTATCAGACAAGTTGCTATTTTTTCTCGTTCTCAACCCTCTTACATACACAAAACTTGTATATTGAAATATTGTGACTTGATACTTAAATCCTCTAGTTCTGTAATTAATTTCTACCCGCCCTTAATTTGAGGTGAATCTGTAATAATTTCTTGAAGATTCTAAACACAATTGACAGTCCACTACTATGCTGCTGACGAATATTCACGATTTTGAAACAACTGATGAAGAAGAGCAGACCAGAAAAGGACAGAATTGTTATGAGTACATTGTCTATATACACATGCAATCAACATAGAAGTATATACTAATAGTTATTAGCCTGTAGGTCCAAAATGACCGAAATATATTCCACAAGCGCTTTGGTCTTCCTGGGATATTTCCGGATGATTTTTTTCAATGTAAAAATTAATCTAAAATGGCGTTCTATGTAAGGTTTTAGATGGATTAAAACATTTGACTTCTGAAAGATTGCTTTTGCTGTCTAGGTGGTGTTACCAAATTATTTTAATAACTTTTGAATGAATACGCTCAAATATTTTGCAGATACACCTGAAGAATTTATCAATGAATGTTCTAAGGATATAAATAGTCCCCATTTTGTCCCCTTTTGATGTGGTCACATGATCAATGTATAATCTTTTAATAACTTCAAAAACGAAATATCTGTTAGCTAACCCCTGGAAAGTTGATAACAGCTGGGTCTCACAGAAATTTGTTTTTGCAAAGCCATACTGAACATCAGTTTGAATAGAGTTTCTATCAATATAAATTAAAATGGTACAGCTGACTATTTTTATTTCAGGTGTTTTACAAGTCACAGAGGTCCGTCTAGCCGGTTTATAATTATCGGTCGTTGATGAGTTAGTGTTGCAGCAAATAGAAATACCCTGCTTGCTAGTAATCCACACAGACCGAAAGCTGTATGAGGTTCCAATGAAGAAAGGAGTTTAATTACATAGCCTAATAGTAGTAAATGATGTTTATTTCAGTGTTCTGAGGACTTGGCCTTACGTCTGCAATTGTCGTTACATGTTTATCCGGAGAACTTTACAAAATTCACAGATGACTCGGATCAGTACATTAGTAAGGTCTTGTCCTGACAGCAGTTGTCTGTTTAAAGATTTGCCATTTAACTCAACACTACAAGCAAACTTGAATACAACTCTGATTTTTTTCCAATTTTTTTTTTTAAGTGAAAAATTCCATGCGGAACGTCTCACTCATTGAGAATTTTGGTTTGGGTTGTCTACGTTTACTTTACCAATCCTTGCTGTCAAGTGAGCATCGTACATTGCGTGTCTACTTTTTATGCAACCATATTATAATGAACATGTTAAATCTGTTCGAGTTTGCTATATATAGAGTCAAACTCGCCTATATCATTGTTACCAAAATAGATCAATACGTGGTCGAAAAGGTCCACATATTCCCTATAAAAATACTGAGAAGTGCCGCTAGGACGGGTGCTCGGCCATATGGCTTAGGCAGGTGCCGAGGCTAAACAACCCCCTCATCATCATCATCGCTAGGACGGTTACACTGAATACCGGAACAGACTTTTTTACCGGAATATACAAGGATTATCTTAGTAGAGGCAAACCTACAGAGACAGAAATTTAGTAGTGTCTCGCCTAAAATTGTTACAGTTGTTTCCCTTGAAGTAGAAGAAAATAAGGTGGTTTGATAAGGAAATTCGAAAATATACGATTATTTGAACAGCTTTTAGAAATGGACACAAAACGTAGACATGTAAGTGCAATGTCTGGTTAAAAATGGAAAAATGTATCTATATTCATCAATTTTATTGAATTTGTTTTCAGTTTTCGCGATTTCAAGTTTCAGTGACTTTTTTATGTCAAGTTTTTTTTTTTCACACGCTGGCGTTTATCCCCAGACATGTCACCTCCTTCCCATTTCACCCCTGACCATTTCAACACCTATTTCAATATACTGGTTTAGTATATGTGGATTTTTCTATTGTAATTTTGTTCTATGTAATTGCTGAAGGTGCTGTGCAACTATAGTATTCGACTTCAACTTATAACTGCCAAAAGTCATTACTGTCAGGCAGGCACATCAGGAACATTAAACTTATTAAAGATGATAACAAAGAAAACAAGATTTGACTAAAGATCTTACTCAGCTTCAACTTATTACTGCCAAAATCAATACTGACTATACTAGGCAGGCGCGTGTGGCACGCCAATTGTCCAGTTATTACGTGAACCTATGTTTACGCTTGTAAAACTAGCATTTATGGTCGATAATCTAGGTTTTTCAAACGTAAAACCTGGTTTTTCGATTTTTAACCTCTATTTTTGAGCTTAAACATAGGATAACGGCAGTAAACCGTAGTTTATGCTCGTGATCTTATTTTTACGTTCGATAAACTAAGTTTCTCAAATAATATTAGAATTTCGGTCGTTATCCTAAGATTACCACCGTAAACTTGGGTTTGCGACCGTTAACATAGGTTTACGACTGTAAACTATGGTTCACGACCGTTATCCTACGTTTTTGTCCGAGAACACTGGATAAATTCCGTAAAAATATATTTCAAGGGAAGTCAACTGTCCAAAATAATGTGTACCTATGTTTACGCCCGTTAATCTAGGATTTACCATTGATAAAACAGGTTTTTCAATCGTAAAACCTGGTTTTTCGAATTTTATCCTATATTTTTGAGCGTAAATATAGAATAACCATCGTAAACCCTAGATTACACTCTTGAACCTATATTTACGTTCGATAAACTAGGTTTTTCAATTAAACAATGGATTTCAACTGTTATCCTATGTTTACGGACACTGTCTTATTGTTACGCTCGTGAACCCCTGTTTACGCTCGTAAAGCATAGTTTACAAACGTAACCTATATTTTCGACCGTAAACTTGTGTTTTTTTAAACGTGATCTATGGTTTACGAGCGTAAACTACAGTTTACGACATTAACCCATGATTTCGCTTCATTCATTTCGCTTCAGAAACATTAAAATTATAAAAGATAATAACAAAGAAAACAAGATTTGACTGAAGATCTTACTTAAACATTTATTTTAAATACTTAAAATGGAACCCGGCTGATTCAGACCTTGACTGATTCGGCCCACGCTGATTCGGACCCTCCTTGGCTGATTCGGACCACTTTTTTGGCCGATTTGGACTACTTTGATGGCTGATTCGTACCATGTTACTGAAAAAATATTCCTCATCTTTAACATTTTTTAAAGAGAGTAACTTCTTATTTTTCATACTTATCTGGCTTAATTTGATTGTATTAGGGCCATGATGCTAGTAACGCTGAAAATTTGTGGTCATATTAATTGCGTTCATTTCGTTATATTCACAATAATAATAATAATAATATCTACATGGAGGACAATATACAATTAAAAATGGAAGTCATCAAAATAAAAGAAAAGTTGTAAAAACGAGTTTGTGAAAAACTAATTAGCTATATGCACTTTAATCAACACATTATAAAGTAAGTGTAAATGCTCGACTTTAATCTGGCCGTCGTTTAATCACATTAATACTGTACAAAATTAATATGTTATATGCACTTTAATCAACACATTATAAAGTAAGTGTAAATGCTCGACTTTGATCGGGCCGTTGTTTAATCACGTTAATAGTGTAAAAAATTAATTATTTATATGCACTTTAATCAACACATTATAAAGCGTAAATGCTTGACTTTGATCCAGCCTGCCGTTAAATAACGGTAATAGTTTGATAAATACAATTTTAGAATTGTGAGACTACATAGAAGATATCTTCATATTTGTGATGAACATACCATTTAAAATAAAAGTGAACAAAAAGTCAAAAACAATTCTCTATCTTTCAGATTTTCAGCGTAACCCGCATTATATACAATCAAATCAAGCCAGATAAGTATAAAAATAGGAAGTTACTAACTTAAAAAATGTTAGAGATGAGGGATATTTTTCAGTTACGTGGTCCGAATCAGACAAGAAAGTGGTCCGAATCGGCCAAGAAAGTGGTCCGAATCAGCCAAAGAAGGTTCGAATCAGCCAGGGTCCGAATCAGCCGGTATTCACTTAAAATCTATAGAACTTGTTTAGTCCACTGATAAAAGCTGGCACAGTTGGGGTAGCCTTAATCTCAGTCGGTAATTCGTTCCATAGTCATATAGTCCTTGGGAAGAATGAGTTCATGTGATGTTGTGTTTTTGATTGTGGGATGAGGAATTTGTTGTTTCTTGTGTTTGTAAGGTGATTGTGATCGACATTGACCTGTTTGTTTTTTATTTTGTGTAGCTTGACCAGGCTGGCATGGTTTCGCATTTGTTGACCATTTTAGTTTCTTGATCATGTTTGTTACACTGCTTGTATAGTGGTAATCATTATAGACGTACCTTGCAGCTGACCCCTGGACCATTTCTATTCTGTGAGTCAGTTATTTTTGCCATGGATGCCATATGGTTGAGCAGTATTCAACCTGTGGTCTTACATATGTTTTGTATGCTGCTTCTTTGAGTTGTTTGTTTTGTGTTTTGACATTTCGTCTGATGAACCTTAAGCTGTTTTTTGCTTTGTTTGTGATATTGTTTATATGGGATGACCAGTTTAGGTTGCTACTTATTGTAACTCCTAAGTATTTGCATTTTCTGTGGTTTTCAGTATAGTGTTATGTAGGGTGTGGGGAAAGATGACCGGTTTCTTTTTCCTGTGTATTCTGAGTACTTCACACTTGTGAATGTTTAAAATCTATTAAACTTGTTCAGCCCACTGATAAAAGCTGGTACAGTTGGGGTAGCCTTAATCTCTAGTCAAAATAATTCAAGTGACATCTTGAGCAAATTCGGAGATATTTTTGTTTTAGGTCAGAATCTCGCTATATTGGAGGCGAGATATTGACCCATACAAAAAATTACACAATATCTCTGTTTGCGTACAATTAGTTGGACTACCTTAATCTCGGTAGGTAATTCGTTCCAGAGCCGTATAGTCCTTGGGAAGAATGAGTTCTTGTGATGTTGTGTTTGTAATTTGTAATCAAATATATCAATAGCACAAACTTACTTAGATTCATTGTGAAATGTTCTACTGTTATATCAATAGCACAAACTTACTTAGATTCATTGTGAAATGTTCTACTGTTATATCAATAGCACAAACTTACTTAGATTCATTGTGAAATGTTCTACTGTTATATCGTTTAATTTGATTGCTGAAGGTGGTATGCAATAAAAATATAAAAAAAGATGAATATTCCACGTGGCACTTCAAATATAAATAATTTGAATACATCACAGTGTCTTTTAATTGCCTAGCCTGTAGGTACCGTCTTTTGAACGGTACCTTCTCTGGAACAAAATTATCACTTTCATTTCTTTTTAATCATATTAGTGTGACATATGACAGGCAAGTTTAATAAGGTGACAACCACTCACTTTCGTATTGTTTTGGTTCAAAAACTAAAGCCTTGCTCAGAAGCTTTTAGCAGAAGCGAAATTCCAATAACATAGCGACAATATTTAACAAGTGGAGTTGTGGCTTTGTTGAGGAGGAGTGAATACTTTAGTGACTGTGTTCAAACAATAAAATTAATAAAAACTCTGCTGCTGTTGTTGTTGTTTTAAAATCACAATACATTTGTTAATTAATTTTTCTTGTTGAAATATTAAATGCCCTAACTTTCATGATACTTTTACTTGACATTTGGCATTTTTCGATAGTTGGTAGCAACAGGTCAAAATGTTTTACTAATAAAGCACCCCTTTAAGTTCATGAGAGCCATTTACAAACTGTCAACATGATGTTTGTAAATGGCTCTCATGTTGACAGTTTGTAAGTAGTTAAAAAGGCATGTCATATGTTTCTCTACAATCATGGTCTTGACTAATTTTGCTAGATTGAAACACCAAATAAATATTTTTAATTAACTGAACATATTGTTCGAGAATTGTTCCCAAGAAGCTAATTAATTAATGACTCAAAGCTTATGAAAACTAAGCATTCTGCTATGAAAGAGATGAACTCACTTTATTAAGTATAAAACTTATAAACCAAATAGAAATTCTTATATATTAACATCCAAATATGGCAATGAAATTTCAGTAGATAGATTTATCATCAGAGAACAAAATAATACAAACAATTCATACTTTACCATAATTTGAATTCAAAGACACCCACAGATTTTGATAGTTTGATGCAAGGGGAAATTTTGCCATCAAAATGAGCTCAGTATTCCCAAGAATCATTTACATAAGCTTGACTTACATATTTCTCAACCCATTATTTTGCCACTGATGATAACTAATTAATTTTCATTGACAAAATTACTTATACACTAATTATTCTATTGCATATTTTAAGAACTGACCACAAACTGGCATGTATCATGCTAAGTAAATCAGATTTCTCTGTAATTAAATAAAATGGCAAGTTCCCTTCAGAAACCAGCAGATGCCCAACAGATATACTTAGGTTACTCCAGCTTAAACTGTTAGGTAGAGAATTTCTCTTTTGTGTTTTGATTTTCTTTTATGGCCTGTTTACTAGTTTTCACTATAGTTTTTCCTCATATCAGGTTTATTGGCATTAACCCTGAACATGCTGAAATTTTGTAATGGATTTGCCCAGCTTTGAATTTGGAACAGTCCATTCAAAGTTTAAGGGATTTCAATATCAAAATACAAAAATGGAGCTTCCAACAGTATAGAGCCTGGTCAGACTGCACGGATGTGCAGGCTGACCTGGCTCTATACTGGTGGCAAAGGCTAATCACTTTCGTTTCAAGCACACTAAGGGTTAAGATTAGGGTAGTCAGTGGTCAGTACACTTTCCTTCACTTGTCAGTCTTATGCAATCTGGGTTCATTTCCTCGCCTGAAACTGTGAATTATTGTTTGTAACTAGTTCAGATGAATTGCTTTAATCTGATCCGTAGTGTATGTTCCTAATACCAAATATAATTGTTGTACAGAGCTTATGTCAAAAGTTCTTTGTATTTTGCTCTTTTTAAATGAACTGATAAATCATTTGTTGAATTATTTGATAAGGAACAGTAGTTTTAATAATTCATTTGCTTCTTTACTGAAATTTTAAAGGAAGTATAAGTTAACCTTACTAATATTTTTTTATATTTTCTGTACTAGTTGTTTGAGTATTGAATCATTGCAGTTGTATATCACAGTTGATTTGATTAATGTATGAGTGTGATTTTACAATTATTTTGTAGTCATTTATTTTTCCCTCATCTTTTCCCTTATATAAAGGTTTTTTTATGTGTGTTTATTTCAGTTTCAGGAACAAAAAGTCCTTGAAGAGGAACTTAAGTCACTGCCAAAGGGAGCTGTAAGAATGATGAAATTTTGAATATCAATAATCAGCAAATAGTTGTTTTAACCATTTGCAATTATATAAGCACTGTGTTGTAACCATAACATTTTTTTGTCCCACAAAAGGATTCAAAATGAACTATGCAGAAACTGCAGAACTTATCACGCTCTTCTCGTCTGGCAATATCTGTATTCTGAAATACTGTTTTATTTTTTATTAATAACCTTAACCATGCTAGCAGCTACTGTTTTTGCCTTTCATTCTCAAGTGATCATGTTTTGCTCTATTTGATGTCCAATCAGTCAGTTTCAGTTCAATACTCATTTTAGGTGTTAAATTCTG
The DNA here is from genome assembly GCA_012932295.1 of Cyclina sinensis. NCBI lineage: Eukaryota > Metazoa > Mollusca > Bivalvia > Venerida > Veneridae > Cyclina > Cyclina sinensis. Next base: position 30,922,779 of record JAAONU010000004.1, read on the forward strand.
CTTACAATTCAGAATGGTTCAGTAAGATGCATCATTTTTAAGTAATGAAGTAATTTCTTGCAGATCTTAATGATTTAAGACGAAAATTTGCACATGTCTAATGCATGGTTTTAAGAAGAAGATTTTAAGTCAGATTCATTTCAGTTGATTTACTGTTTGTTCCATGACTGTCGAGTCTCATTCAGCGTGTGTTAAGTATTACTTATTGTTAAAAAATTCCTTTATTTCAGAAAGTATACAAACAACAGCAGAACAGTCAGGTTTTCTTCAGAACTAGCAAAGACAAAGCCTTTGAGGAATGCAAGAGTAAGTACCTTGCAATTTTACGTGTTTAACTGTCTAAAGTTTGATTTTAACCCTGAACATGCTGAAATTTTGTAATGGATTTGCCCAGCTTTGAATTTGGAACAGTCCATTCAAAGTTTAAGGGATTTCAATATCAAAATACAAAAATTGAGCTACCAATAGTATAGAGCCTGGTCAGACTGCACGGATGTGCAGGCTGGCCTGGCTCTATACTGGTGGCAAAGGCTAATAACTCGGTTCCAGCAGGTTAAGGGTTAAGACAGTTAAGACTGTGAAAAACAAAACTACAGAACTGACAAATTTATTCATTTTGCAGGCATTTAGAATTATTGTAAGAGCAGAAATTTATATGATGCACACATCAACATTTAGAATTATCTTCTAGAACATAAGGTTTAAACTACTCACTACAAACAGAGTATTAGAGGCAGCTATGTCTTTGTAAAAACATTTTTTTTTATAAATATTTTGTGCAGATTCTATCCTGTAGCCTGGAAAGTTGATTTATCTTCCCTTGTTATACAAACATAGTATGTATTTTATTTTCAGGGACATTAGACAGTTTGGTACAAGAGTACAAAGATGCAGAAACACCACCAGAACACACAGACATCGATCACAGTTGACCTTCTGCGGCTTCTGCTGACCTTTTGTCGAGTTTTAACTCTTGTACATCGACTGCTGAATTCAAGGTCAGTCTCTTTAGTGCAGTGCAGACTCTTCTGAATTCAGTTTCATGTGTTCCATTTCTTGAATTTATTGTATGCTACATCCTCACCAAAGTCAACACATCAGAAGTTTGGAACTCATTGAAAATGGACGCTTGAAACTTATTAAATGGCAAAAGCTGCTAATGAACAGGAGCACAAAACCTGCTTGTAAGTGATTGCCAGATGGATCCATATCTTTTGGGACAGTGGAAGCCTAAAGAGGGAACCCAGATTTAAGTATTGAAGATCAAGACTGCCAGTTCTCAGCCTAAAAAAATCTGGGTTTTTTTGTGTAAGTTATTATGAACAGTACGAAATATGTGGTATCAATATGATATATTATATTTTGTACATTGTTTGATGAAAGTTAACTTGGATTCATATACGAAAATGATAGCTTAAGTTTGCGTTTAATTACATAAAATTCATACAGAAAATGTATTACTGGGCTATGAATGTGCCAGTTGTGTTTAATATTGAAAGGGTTGTTAGAATGTGATCAGTCATAAAATTTTAGCAGGTAACAATATTTTTTGACTTTATCTCTGTTGAAAAATACAGGTGTTTAGTGTTATTTACTGAACTAAAACATAATCCTGATCTCCTAGCATGTTAAATTTTGTTTAATGAAATAATTGGTCTTAGCACACAGTGGCTAGTAACTGTGTGTAGATAAGTATTTTATAACTTTATATTTAGGAAATAGATTTTATGTTTGAGTGATATACCGTCTGATATATCATGGTGTCGAGTTCAGATGCGTAGTAATTTTATCACGAAGGCCGTAGGCCTGAGTGATTAAATAATTACGCATATGAACGAGAAACCGTGATATATACGACGGTAGATCATGAAAATGTTAAAATCTATTTCCATTCTAACACGTACGTATATTTATAAGGGGCGTAAGTATGTGCACTATTAACAGTGGTGTTCTCAGTGACGTCAGCGGGCGCGCGCTTGTATTCAGCGTGCTATATTGCATATATTACGCTCAATTCCTTCTTTGTTTATTGTCGGCAAATTGCGGATAGTGTTAGAATGTTTGTTAGATTATGAGAAAGCATATCTTTTGTCAAAAGGTATTTTTTATAATGCATGATTTTTTAATTGCTTTGCTGAGTTATGAATAACTGTTTTGGATGTTCATCCTGATATTTCAACCGTTTTGGGAATTATAGGTATCATTAAAGCAATTTTATCATTAGTCTTTTTGTTCCAAGAATTCCCTGAAGTTGCTACCAGTACTTGCAGTCTTTTGTGGTTTTCAAGTATTGAATAATTTTCAGAAAGAGGTGGAGAGATGTTATATTGTTGCTATTTTGTCAGTACTGTTTACTACACAATTGCACATTATTTTTTGTGCATTTGCTGTTACATGTTTTTACTTTGTGATTTATCATATTCAAGAAAACCTTTTACGAGCTTTGGAGTAATCGCTATGGATGTGTGTATAATTTCGCTTCGAAATGAAAACTGAAAAACCATGTTTCTTATTCTCTCTACCCTATCTTCTCATACTAATGTTATAAAAGATTGTATAAGTGCCTCATGTTTTAATTGTTGAGTAAAATTCAATTTCACTAGCAGCATGGGAGGAAAATCATGCTGATTATAAATTAGTTGTGGTTTTGAATATTAAAAATTGTTATCTCGTGTATCTCTAAATTAATGAATAGAAATTCTATTTCGACAACGTTTTTTGTTTCTTTATTTCCCTCTTCAAAAGCGTGTACCTTCATCAAAGCTGCTAAATTTGCTATTTCCTTTCAAAAAACATTTTCCGTATTTGTAATACGACTTAATTATTCAGCTTTGTCACGAGATCATACATGTATATGTATTGTAAAATGTAATGTTGTACTATAAAAGTAAAGTAAAGTGATTGTCACCCCTACTGAAAGGGCCAGCCTCCCGGGCTAATGAGACACCTCTAGTAGTATATTCATTTACTCCCTGATTCCTTATACTATGTGCCAGATGAACAGGCAATCAGTAACCATTCTTTAACTAGCTGGCAGCTCACCAACCGGCCACATCAGAACAAGCCCCTGACCGGACTCAAACCTTCGACCTCCCGCTCCGTAAGCCAATGTCTGAACCACTAGGTCACGGAGACTATATGTACAAGTTACAAAAATAAACTTATTCTTCATGTCTTTCCATTTTCATGATTGTAATGTCCATTTTATCTATCGATAGAGGTTTCCCTTTCCAAAAAGGTCTCAGAATAGTTCTGTTGTCTCCGTTGTTACAAGAAGTATTGAGGTACTGAAACATGAAATAAATGAAAAATGTTTTAAACGGATAGGCACAGTAGTGAAAATTAAATGATTTCATTTTTCTCAGAGACAAAATCTGTTAACATGAATTGTAAACAAACAGTTTTATTAAGTCTAAACATCAAAATACAATGAATAATTATACAAGTAAACTATCACAAATGAAATATTTTAACCATCCTATAAACAATAATTGATTCATCCTGAAGACAACCAGTTAAGGATACTGCTAAAACTGAAGTGTCTAAAAAGTTAAACGGAATAAATACAAAGATTATGCATGATTATCGTATTCATTTAACTGCATCGATAATTCGGTACTTCCTCAAACAACACAAGATCACCCTGAAGTACTTTTTATTATTCCAACAGTCTGGAGATCATCTCACAAAAAGAATCTTTATTTTAGCACCCTGTAACTTCTGAAGGCACGCTGTTTCATTCTCTTCTGCTGACGGTCAAACTTTGGCTGATTCAAAAGGCTCGTACAACTCGTTTTCAACTATACAAATGTCCTCGTCAGAATCAGACTCACTGGTCACGGATTCCTTTTTCAGCTTACTTCCCGCTTCTTTTCCTGAACCATTGGTCTTTTCTTCACAGTCTGCGTAAAGAATATGTTGACCGGTCAATTTATCCGTCACACGACATTTCTTAGACAGGTTTGCTTTATCCTTCGAGTCTTTGGTAAACTTTTGGTGAGGTACATATTCTGAATCGTCAGCTTTCTTGTGTGACATATCCATGTAAGTTTTGTCTTTCTCAAGTTTAGTAACATCTTGGCATTCGTCATATATATTACTTGCATTTGATAATTTCTTCTTATAAATGTAATCAGGTTCTATTGTCTTCTGATTTTTCTTATTTTTAGACAGAACAGACTTTTCAGTTTCAACATCTTTCTCGTCTGCATCTTCTATTTCTGAATATATTGACGTCTGCGCTTCGTCTGGTTTTGCCGGTAGTTTTCGTTTTGAATTATCCACTGACCGTTTGTTGACCAAAGGAAGCTTTGGTTTCATTCCTGTTTCACTGTATTCCTCTATCTCTGCATATGTTGGTGTCAAACCAGCTTGACTCGTTTGCCTTGGTATCTCGTCTGCTACACTGCTGTAACTTTGTTGTAACATAGGTGCATCTTGAGCATCGCCTGAATACAAATAGAGGGAGTTAAATGCTGACGATTACTAGAAAAATTCAAACTTACTAGCCTCCCCTTAACAAACGACAGCCATTTGTACTATCATTATTAGCCCCAAATTCAAACCATTATTTACTCATATGATTCGCAAACTTGAGTAAAGATACTGCATTTAAACGGAGTTGTATAAAAATGAGAGGTTACAATATGAAAAACAAGTTGAGTGAGAATGTAAATATCTTGAAAAAAAAGTTGCAAAGTATGAGATACATAATATTATACTATGGAATAAATTACTCTTTTGATGAGATGGACCACTAGAAAAAGTTACCACTGATATCTAAACAGGCCGATAACAGCGACAGTTCAAAGCCCTGTACATACTGGACTTACTTAGGCTAGTTTGTGTATCGGGTAACGGTCGTTTCTGGATCTCGCTGCAATTTGTCTGAGAGTTAGAGTTAGATAGATTACCCTTATTCTCCAAGCTCTGAACGGCACTGAGGTATCTACACCTTGAAATAAATATGACAACATGAAATTAGCAATATTGTTAACATATTTTGGTCTACGGTTTATGTACGTACTCATTTGAAAACAGCGAGTTTGAGACCCACTTTTCGTCATTCAAGGAATATAATTATTATTTTTTGATCAAGTCATTTTACGGACACGCATATGGAAATTGCTTTTTTCATTTCCAAATACAGATTGTGCCTGACTTTTGAAGGTCAGCAAGTAAGCAGAATCAAGATAATTTTTATTAATATAATACAGGTATACATAGCAGTGAGTAGATTCTCTCCCTTTAATGCTCTTCTGATTTTTTTTTTCAGAAAAGCAGAAGAGATTTTTCTCTGCATATTGTACTATGATACATTTTCACTTATTAATTTGAATAACATCACTTATAACATCACTTATTTGGTAAAGCAGTGTCAGACGTACCTGATATATATTATAACTATCACGATTATAACAATTATAACCAGAATACCAACTGCAAGTCCAATGTACATAACTGAAATATAAAAAAAAATATATATATATGTGGAAAGTTATGTACATTTTAATTCTAGCACACATTACACTTCAGAAGGTAGAAAGTTTTCCATAAATTTAAATAAGTCATTTCACCTTAGTATACTTACATCTATTATTTTTAATTGCTATTCAAATAATGATTTGCTTATAATTTTCCTGCAAAATTTGAATAAATTTGCTACCCATAAAGTTATTTTATTTCGTGTGTGTGTGACTCGCAAGTGCATATAAAAAAGGAAATCGTTCAGTCTATGTAGGGTTTGAAACTGTTATACCCCCTAACTTGCAAGCTGATTTCCAAATACTCTTCTGTCGTGGAGATAAGACAAGTTGTGAGAAAAAAAGTCAGTCAAACTCCACGCGTCCTCCTATCCCTTACTGTCTACTGATGAGATATGGGCAGTAACCCTGCATGGTTACACATTGTTTTTCTTACCATAATCCACACCATCATCCGAAACTTTCATTGAACTATTCACATTCGTTGTGGTGTTTGGTGAGACAGCGTCAAAGGATTCTGAAAAAAGTAATATATAACATGATAACCTATCTGGGTTAACCAGCAGGTATCTACCTGGATTAGATCTTTTTTTGAGCAACTGCGGTTGAAGTTTATTTATCAGATCGATTGCCAGTGTTGTCTGATGTCCCCAGGGCTCAGTCATTGGACCCTGTCTGTTTCTGGCATACATAAATGACTTGCCAGATACTGTCAAAAGTAAGACAAGGTTATTTACGGATGACACTATAGTTTACCAGACAATCAAAGGACAGACTGACACAGACAGATTACCATAAGACCTACAAAAATAGATCTTTGAGAACGGGACGGGGCTTTGGAGCTCAACCCGGGCAAATGCGGGGTGCTTAGGATCACCCGGAAAAAGAACCCTACCATCTTCTCATACACCCTCCATAATAAAATACTAAAATCAGCGAACTGCCAAGTACCTTGGAGTTACTATCTCTAAAGACCTAAACTGGACCCCCATATTAATAACATCAGCTCCAAGGCAAAAAAACTCTTTGATATTTATTCAGAGAGACATCAAAACCCAACATAGGAAAGTCAAAACATCAGCATACGTAACCTATGTAAGACCACAACTAGAATATTCTCAATAATTTTGCACTCTTGGCAGAAACACCTTACTTATAAAGTTGAAAGTGTACAAAGAGCTGCGGCTAGATATGTCTGTAATAATTACGATTTCCAAATTAGTGTCTCAGAAATTTTGTACAATCTTGGCTTGCCCTCCCTAGAAAGCCGCAGACTCCATTCCTCACTTATATTTCTCTATAAAGTGTAGCACAATCTTGTACACGTTGATCACAACCATCTCATCCCAACTAGAAACTTGAACTTCCTGATCCTGCCGTCCCGTACCCAGTACCACCTTAACTCGCAGTTCCCTAGAACATTACGGTATTGGAGTAGTCCCCCATACCAGGTCAAATCCAGTGCCAGCCTGAATATCTTCAAGAATAGGCTGGTGAAAGCTCCCTTTTAGTCCCCCACCGGAATGTTTTTAACCTTGCACTCTTTTAGCTTCAAACTTTTATCCTTTATCGAAGCACTTAACACTTTTTAACACAGTTTTCCTGACAAGCGCCTCCCAGTTATAGTCAGTACTGACTGGTCGGGAGTAACCTGTAGATGTAGATGTAGAGGTTACTCATAGCTTACTTGAGTATATACCACTTGACGTATATACATTTTATAGTTGATATGTGGAATTACCACTTATAAAATCAGTGAAGCACTTGCAATAAGTACGTATTGAATTTAGCCTTCTCACTACGGATAGCTTTTGTTTATCAACCTGCAGGAGTCAAAATTTCTATACAGCTTATCTTCAAAGAAAGGAAAGAAAACTTAATGTCGGAACACATCTTACAATATTTGTGAACAATGCAACGGACCTGTAATTTCCATAAGTCAAAGTTGTCTTGTAATTTTGCTTTCTATGTCATTTTGAAACCTACTACTTCATGACCTATTCGTGCTATGATCAGAGTTTTGTTGGTTCAAATGGAGTGTAAGCATTTAGATTTTTTCCAGTCCGTCTCTTATTGAAGCGGCCAACAAGTGCAGAACACAGTCTAATAGTAATCTCTAATAATCTCTAATCTCGTATTTAATAGGTTTGAATCTGGAAAAAAATGAATATGCATTTGGCAACCATTAAGGCCAACTTGTTCACTTTATTCAAATAACTCTCCTACCTACCTGTATTATTGTGTGATTGGTCAATAATTGTGTCAGGAGAACGGTAGATAAACTCATCTTTAGGTATAACGTTACACGTTATGTCGATATTGTACAGGGACACGTGACGGAGGTAGGGTACTTTAACAACTGAAATAAAAAAAAAGAGATCCCATTTTTTTAGAACGTTTACCCTACATACTCAATATCTGTGTATCGTAAAAACGTGTTGCCATCAACAGCATGTTACAGACAAAGTTATAGCCCATTGCGGCCATGATCTAAAATATATACGTTTTTTTAAAATTAGTGGCACATTCTTTTTCTGCGAAATTCAACCTTGAGCTTTAAAACGGGGCCCTGAAGTTTATGTGCGACACATCGCTAATGTCTGGGCAACTTTTATGCCAGATTATTTCAAAATCCCTTAATGCATAATAACGATACAGAGCGGTCACGAAACAGGGAACACTTCTTCTCAACACCTGGGAGTTGTATGCCATACACCGACTCAATGTGATAAACGGTTTTGCCAAAATCCCTTCATGCATGACAAATTCATAGACTATGACTCATAATATACACATATAAGTAGTAGTATTTACCTTTTCTGCAAAGTATGACCTTGACCTTTAATACAGGGACCTGCAATGTTAGTTCAACCGGGGTCTTTTAAATAGAATGGTATAGAGGCGCGTTATATGAGTCCTTATCGATGCGATTTATCATGTCACGCTATTGATTTTTTTACCTATGAGTGATTATCATATTCGTGTAGATAATATGGTGCTACACATACTGGACGATGCTGTGTAAGATTTGCACGGTACATTTGAAGCTTTTCAAAACTACAAACAACAGCAAATCCTGAAATTCTAAATACATGGTAGGCTTTAAAATTATCATTAATAACTTAAGGTAAAAAAAGTAAAGAATTTTAGACGTTAGTTAAAAGTATATCTAAGGCTGAAATTAGCCTCGAAATCATTACGCTTTCCTAAAAAAATCAATTTAAAAATGCTCAAATTCAGCTATAAATATTTCTTAACTAGAATAAATATTAAAAAGAAAATTGCACAGCATCGTGTTAAAATTATCTTTTCACCTGAAATTTATCTCGAATAAATAACAAAATACTTAATTACTTAAAAGAAGTGTATGAAACAAGCCCTATTTTTTGCTAAAGTAAATGTAGTATGTAAACGGGGTAGATTTTTGTACCCCGACACCGCAAATACAAAAACACGAAATTTATCGAAAATCAATCAGATAATAAATTTCATTCCTAAATAGCATGAAAATATAGTATTTACCGTTTCTATTCAATAATTATTCTGTCTATGGAACGATTAGTTTTAAAATCATTTGAACATTTTTACGAAGTCGCCTTGTATCGGAGTCACGTGATCAGCCGAGATATTCGTCTGTTTTCAGACCATTCTATTTGAATGTTCAACACATCTTAATTTTGTAGGCAACATTTGTATCAAATTAATTCAAAATCCCTTGACGCAAGATAAATTTACAGAGCGAACGAAATATGGACGACCTCTAAGTGTGACCTTGACCTTTGAGATACACAGCTAGGAGTTGCATCCGACACATGGTTTCAATGTGCCAACGTATTTCGAAATCTGTTTATGCATGACAAAGTTATAGCCAGGACACGAAGTGGACCGACCGAACTTCCGATATGGTTATTCATATATACTCCCACAAACTTCATATACCAACCCATCTAGATTAAGTTAACCAATGCAGTGCAATAGACTTGTTTTCATGAAATCACCTGCAGAACATTTTGTCAATGAGTGTTGCTGTAAATAAACCTTTGTAAATGCACACTACCTTAAATAGTATATCAAATACTCTGGGTTTAGGCTTGAAAAATGCAATGTGTTCTAACTGCTTTTTTGTGTGCAAAATCCAAATTGGAACACGTGTATACATATTTATCAATGCCTATGCATTCAAAAGTTCAAATCGAAGAGCCATAAAAACCCGACCTTTCAGTTTAGACTGCAATGTTTCTTTTATTTTTCAGAAAATTCTAGATATCTGAATATAAAACGCAAACTATTCAGTGAAAAAAAATTTTTGTTGTACCTAAACGCCTAACCTTATGGCAGATGCTTCATCTCTTGTGCCAAATATTCAAAACAAAACTCTTAACTACAGCCTAAACAATTTTGCTGCAACTGTGCAGGGCCTGGAAAACTTTCCCCGTCAAATAAATCAAACCTATTGTCATTGAACAGCTGTTAAAATTGCAAAATGCAATTTGAAGATGTAAGAAGATGCACTTATCTGATAGAATTGTTATTGTCTTCACACACTTCTTGTAAAAATGATTAACGCACTAATTAGTACAAAAGAATAGTCTATGAGCGCTGCCAAGAAACCGGAAGGTTGATGATTTCCGGTTTGGCGGATAATTGGATTACCTTTGAGATTTTTGGCCACACGCGTACGAACTGATTTGAGAGAGAATCGCGAAGCTATTTGTAAATATTTAGATGAGCATTAACGAGAAAAGATACTGAATATTTCTCCGAGAAGGATTTCGATAGCTTGATATTTGCTCTTGCCTACTGCATTAACATTTTTTCTAGAATATCACACGAAAAACAAACGCATTATATTCATGAATGGGAACAACAACAACAGGAGCAATTTTTGTTTCATTTCGTATCACTCATACATAAATTTCGTTCATAAGCTCTCAGTGCTGTGACTTTTTCAATGGGGGTCAGATACTGTTTTAGCGATTTTCAAATAATGTGTTAATAGCTTGCTTAAGTACATAACTTGTCAACACCAGGTATTAAAAAGTGACCCTACTTATTTTAAGCTTCTAACCCTACTGGCATTGTTCCATTTCCGACAGAATATTTTAACATGTTAGTTAACTGCAGAAGAAAAAAAGCTTTCAGTTTGTAAAAAGCAGTATAACTTTATTTCCAGCATTATTTGGCTTTAATGAAGCTTCATAAAAAGAAAACGAGAAATTAAAGTTTAATATGCAAAGAAGTTTAGGTTAGCAAGAAAATGCTGTTTTCACAAATATATAAGCGAAAAAAACATTTAAAATCCCTATCTCTTCTTCATAGAAATTTCGAGATGCAGGTCCCGCCTTCCCGAAACATACATTTTATTTTAGGCTATATAAATTTTGTCTTACCATGATATGACAGCCAAAATCTCATATTATGGCCGGACCAGGGAAGCCAAATCTCTGTCGTGCTACAAGCAGATATAATATAGTCCATGCTTGATTCACTACAGATTGAATAAGTCGGGAAACGGTTTTCTGAAAACAAATAAGCAGAATTCTTCAAGATGAAAAAGTATTTGAAAAAAGTATATGTACGAAAGTAATACGTAATTAAATCGTTTGAAGAAAGTTTTTCTTATTGGATGAATTTTTGAAACATCGTTTTTAACTATTACTATATTCTACTGTCATTATATTCAGCTACGTCTCACATTTGATTCAAAACATGAGGGAGAAAATGTCAGAAAATAGATTCAAATATTTTTAAGCAAGATGTGCTTGTTCTGAAATCGGCTAAACTCTTTAATATTTGACGAATTAACTAAAGTACTCAGTCGTAATGGCCTACTATTCTTTTTTTCTTTTTTTTCTTTTTTTGTATTCACTGCGTACCAGGGTCTTGAAAAAAACTGAGCGCATACAAATGAGTATACCGCAGCTGACAAAATAGTGCACAGAACTTAACAATGCTGTACAAAACGCGTAACTATTCTGTTATCTCCTTTGTGGTATACTATTTGTTATCTCGTACTGTAGCTGCAGCAAACATTCAATTGTTAAATCATATACATCTTAGTGATATGACACATACCATAAAATAAATCACAAATCCCTTATACTGTATCTATGACTAAGTCTGTTCAATTAAACCTACCGCAATTGTTAATTGTTGAAAACCGCAATCCACCTTCTCCGTTTTCTCGACACTTGGCTGGCGAGTTGGGCACGACCTCGTGTAGGAACACGTGTACATAATGGTTAGGCGGTACCATAACCTTCCATTTACAACTCCTTGTGTAAATATCAAAACAATATAACAATAAAGTTTCGCTATTAAGATTACTGTAATTCTTACAAAATCATGAGAAAAACAAGAACTGTCACTGTAAGATGACAATGCCCCCGAAAGTGGTGTTTTGACCTTTGAGCTAAGAACCAGTCATTCAGGGGTCAAGGTCAAATAAATATAGGTCAGTGGGAAGGTCTTATCCAAAGGGGGTTGTATCCAAGTATGAAGTAAATCCACTTACTAATAAGGAAGTTATGGGCAATGTTAAAGTTTCTGGACAATTGGATCTTCAATGTGATAGTCATTCAGGGGCCAAGGTCAAATAAATATAGGTCAGTGGGATGCCCTAGTCCAAAGGGTTGTTGTGTCCAAGTATGAAGTAATTCCACTTACTAATAAGGAAGTTATGGCCAATGATTATGTTTTTGGACAATTGGATCTTCAAGGTGAAGATCATTCAGGGGTCAAGGTCAAATAAATACAGGACAGTGGGAAGGTCTTGTCCAAAGGGGTGTTGTGTTTAAGTATGAAGTATATCCATTTACTAATTTTGAAGTAATGGCCAAATATTAGTTTTTGGACAACTGGATATTCAGGGGTCAAGGTTAAATAATTAAAGGTCAGTGGGAACGTCTTTTCCGAAGGGGTGTTGTGTCCAAGTATGAAGTAAATCCACTTACTAATAAGGTAGTTGTGTGCAATGTTAAAGTTTTTTGATAACTGGATCTTCAAGATGAAGGTCATTTAGGGGTCAAGGTCAAACAAGTATAGGTCAGTGGGAAGGCCTTGTTCAAAGGGGTGTTGTGTCCAAGTATGAAGTAAATCCACTTACTAATAAAGAAGTTATTACCAATGTTAAAGTTTTTGGACATTTGGATCTTCAAGGTGAAGGTCAATCAGGGGTCAAGGTCAAATAAATATATGTCAGTGGAAAGGTTTTGTCCAAAGGGGTGTTGTGTCCAAGTTTGAAGTAAATCCACTTACTAATAAGAAAGTTATTGTCAATGTTAAAGTTTTCGGACGGACTGACGGACGGACTGACGGACTGACAGTTCAAAAATTGTATGCCTCCCTTCGGGGGCATAAATAGCAATTTTAAAGACCAAAAATGTAAAACGTAGAACAAAAAACAGAGGCCATTTTTAGCGATCAAAACCGATTCTGTATCAAGAACAAATGTTGATTGATCTTATAAACGGAAGGTTACATTAGGGTGGTTATAATTGTAGATTATCAAAGAAGAAACCTTCAATATAATTATCTATTTTTAAGTCCAAATAATGCATGTTTTTTTCTTCTTAAATTATACCTTCTTTTCTTCATCAAGACACTTTCTGAACACATCTTGTGAACAAGATATATGACAAAAGCCTTAACTAGGTTGATAATTAAACTGTTTTATTCGGAGAAAGCTATCGGTTGTGTTAAGAAAGGATACTTTGATATTTTTTTTTTTATTCAAAGACCTAAAATACCAAAGACTGGTTACTTGTTTGAATAACACAGAATCTCTCGGCAGGAAAAAAGAAAGGCCCCCGCATGGTTAGGAATTTTGGAAAAAATTCAGTGTATCTGCATTCTGACTAATTTACTACAATACATTCAAAATTTTCAAAGTAAACCTTTTTTCCATTTCATGCATAAATTATCATTTTATAAAACGACAAAATGTTCATGGAAACCGTTGATCCGGCATAAACTGGTACAATCGGAGCATGAAATTTGAAGGACTTACCTAAATCGGAACACCTCGGGCGACTTCAACAAGTCTTTATACGAAGTTGTCGGAAAAGGTCGGTTTGTTACGATTGGGACTTACCTCATTGTTGTCTCAGCTGGGTAATTCGGGCTTGTTATGAAACCAGATTTGTTCGGCAAAAGTTTCCCGCCTTTGTCACACGTATTGTCGATATATTTTTCTGCAAAAGTATATTATAAATAAAACTGCTAAGTTTTTAAGACACGAGCATGTGATATAGACATATTATTTATAGATTACACATTTGACCAAATATGTTATACTATTTTCTAAAAAACAGTTCACTTTCTAAAACAAAGACATTTTTTTCATGGTGCATCCTTCAGAACAGCTTAATAAGATAAATAAAGATCAATTGTCCAAAAAAAAACCTAACAAATTTTCTTTAAAAACTGATAAAACGAAAACAGCTTTCATAACAGCAGCGACAAATTTCATAGCACTTATGTCCAAATTATTAATGTGGTTAACCACCAAAAGTTCTGCCAGGACTGAAAACGAAAATATCAAATACTAAAATCTAAGATACTTCATCTACATTATGAGTCGCAAGCACGTGTTCACAGCAGTTATGTCAAATGCGGAGTAATTCCGATATGAACTGTAAAAATCCTAACTGAAAATTCAGAGTACTCTTCATATATAGCACAAAAAAGTAACAAACAAGAGGAAAATTTAACTTTTTTACGATGTTATATCCAAATAGATACAGAAGACTTTTGTTCGAAAAAAAGTACATTCAAATTGTAATATCTGAATAACAATTCTGAAGAAAAAAAATCTAAAATCAAAACTCATGTATAGGGTTGATAATCAAATCAACTAACCTTTAATGCACGTGTAGCTCACATTGAACTGGGCAGCATCTTTGTGCTGTTTGCAGAAGCCGGTTTGGCTAGGATTGCAACTTGACATGCCCATGCACATGCGCCGTAGATTCAAATAGCTTATTTCGTCAAATGCATGTCCAAGACCGGAAGTGACGTTGTTGATAAGTATCTTTGAATCAGTTTCGCACTGAATATGCAAATTTCGTGTTCCACAAATTATTGTATCACAGCTGCTCCATAGAACTGTAAAAAGGTATGGCACTAGTATTTAATGTTACAGAATAAAAATTATATATATATAAGAAATCTTACAATACAAACAGTTTTTCCGAAGAGAAATGAAAACGAGGTCCACACATCAGTGCCACACACAGACCATTGAAAGAACCAGGTCTGAAACATACTCTCTGTTATCATTTCAGAACCTGTACTAACCCTTCTAGAGCACTGATCTTACTGGAACCAAGAATCACATTCAAATAGGCAGATGCAAAACAGAGTAGATCATGTGAAATGAACCTAACAAAATGAAAGCCGGGTACCATTAGCCCATTCTATAGAGAAGTAACAACCAACAACAAATGTCTGGAGTTGCGCTTCTTCACATATCGATCGCACATTTATTATCTAACCTTCAAACTTTAAAATTTTCCCAAGATCTCGCTCTGCAAGCAATACTTCTCACATGAACCAGTTGTGAACACAGATGTTAAAATTCATATTCTCATTGAAAAAAGTCAATTTTTAAAATTTTCCTACATTGTTAGGTACAAATAGCATCAGAATTGCGTGCATGTGTTTCCAATAGCAACTAAGCGCATGCGCACTGAGTTTATTACAAGAACAGACGCCTGTTGAAATGTTCTCAAAGAAATACACATGGTTATATTTCAACAAATGCAGGTAAATTTCCACGTGTTATGGATTAAGAAGAAAACGGCACTGATTAGTGAGTTTAAATACGAGGCACCAAAAAGATAGATAATGGTTTTCCTGATTTAAGCAATCTTTTACAGATCGGTTTATTGGTTCAATTAATTTTCTCAAAAGTATAAAAATTCCGTTTGGTAAGAAAGAAAAAAAATACCTTTGATTTTTTTATGCGTCTTTAAAGTTTATAACCAAACGATCTTAAGCGTTGTATTTTAAGAAGATTTTGTATTGAAGATAAAGGTGTGTTCGAAAAGTTTAAAAGCCTCTTCTTTCCCTCAAATGTCAGCGCTATCAGCAAAAGTTCTCCAGTTTTAGATTTTACTAAGAGGCAAAAATGTATTGAAACCATTAACCAATAACTAAATTGTCTGCATTCAAAACAGCCGCTGATGAATAAATGATATATAAGTCTTTTCCCATAAGTTGTCAACAGTAACTCAGAAGTATATACAATAACGAATAAATTAGAACGAAATCTACCAACAGCTGTTTTCTGTGAACTCAGTTTCACAAATATATAAAACAAACTCATCCCGAGAGAAGAAAAATACTCTTCTGAGACTTTAAATTTGTTGAACGACAACCGACGGATTCCTCGAGGAATAGTACCTCGCGAAAAAAAAGCATTACAGCAAGTAAGAGGGCACTACATCCAACCACTCTCTATATATGAAACTTGATGTGATAAATTCGGTTTATTTTGTTTTGTAAAACAACAACAACAACAAAACTATATTCGGATATACTCGTATATAACACCTTGCCACCGTTTCAGGACTGAACGCTTTTACCACCTGTATGTACTCGCCCACACACAATCGCTCTTGCGCACTAAAGCTGATTCCAGCATTCTATTTCACAACTCAACAGGATACCTCTAACATTGTTGGAACAAATATTTTTTTCCTCACATTTCGTTTTTCTCATCCTGTTAAAGATAATAGAAGACTGAAAGAATAGATTACATCCACACTTTTTTCTGGCTTTACAAGGTTCAAAGGGTACATATATAAACCAATGATTAGATACTCAGACGGCTCTTTTTCGTAGCCCAAAGCGCAACCCATCACAACGTCTTATTTTTATGGTTTTAAGCTATTTAATCCTAGCGACCCCCACCTCCCCCCTGAGGTCTTAGCGTCAGTAACGGTACATTCTGCTATACTATGCCATTGGTTTTGTTTTCTCCTTGCTAACTGCTGAAATGTTATGTGTCTCCCTGCTATCAGGTGAAATTCATTCGAGCCCTACTTCGGGAATTGTAAGAAAGTATGAATTGTGTTTAAAATCACGATTTTGAACAAATATAAATATAAAAGGAATAAATAGGAAATGAACGATAAATGATTATAAATTGATGTAAAATAATCTTCCTGTAATATATAAATGGCACACTGGTACAGAATTTCAGCGAAAATCACAAAACGAAACTAGAAAATTATGTATTTTAAAGACCATTTAATAAGACTAGCAAAACATTAAATTGACATAATAAGCAAAATAGCGAACGTATAAAAGACTCTATACATTCATTGAAATTATATATCCGGTACTACAGAGCTTTTAACCCTTAACCTGCTGAAACCAAAATTGATTAGGTTTGCCACCAGTATAGAGCAGGCCAGCCTGCACATCCGTGCAGCCTGACCAGGCTCTATACTGCTGGTAGCTCATTTTTTTGTATTTTGATATTGAAATCCCTTAAACTTTGAACAGACTGTTCCAAATTAAAAGCTGGGCAAACCCATTACAAACTTCAGCAGGTTTAAATCGCCGTAAATAACTGGCGTGATAAGAAAGCAAAATACTCATTTTACTAAGAGAACAAAGTTATAATATTGAAGTTGTGTTTACACAAAGTAACCATTTCAGTATCTTGTTTATGACTGCCTCTCTATTCAATTTAAAAATATTTAACAAATTAAAATAATTATGTTTGGCGACGTACTTTTACGACTTAAAACGAGGACGTGCTTCTGGTCGATTCTGAAGTCGAAGTCAATAACACCACTGCCCATTAATCATAATGAATAAAATCGTAATTGTATGACTTAAACTCAACGACATTGCCAACAGTAAAAATTCAAGGTTGGTTTTAAGGTGTGTTGCTGTTCGATTTTGAAGACAAAACTAATGACGTCACTACGCAATAATCTATAACAGTTACAGCATGTTTTTTTTTTCATGTTGCGAATCATGTTGTATCAAGCAGACGATGGAGATAGATATATCAGAATCTGACGGGAGAGATAAGGGACCGCAGATAGCGCTGTATTCCGTAGATAAACTCCAAATTGTTTATTATTATCATTAAAGTCGAATTATGCAATCAGACAGACATGTTAACTTTTCAACGGCCAATTGCTCTTGAAGTTTAACTATAGCTGGTCCGGCTGGTGTTTCAAATCTTAAGATATTCAAACGCATAAAACGTCTTCATCTCAACGTCCTGGTATACTTTCTGATGCTGTTTTGTTTTCGTAGTTTTTTAAAAAATATTTTCACTTCCAACAATTTTAAGAAACACATTATCTCGAGTCATTATAATATCATCCAAAGCTTTAAGAAGAACAAACAACATGGTCGAAGAATTAGACAAACAAGGGCGAAGGAAAATCGATACCTCGATGATCTATATCGAGATAAGCAAATTAAAAAAAACCGTTCGATTTATTAGAAGATATATCATGAAAACATTTCTGAATTCCATATCTCGAATTTCACGAGACGTGGCGTTGACTTCGAATTACCAAATGCTTTACGAATATCAGAAGTCGTTAAGAGGAAAAATACATGCCAAACTCGATATCTCACATTTCACTATACAATAATTTTGAGTTCGAGATAAACGAATTTCGAGATATTTAAGCAAGCAGTGTGGGAATCTCCAGGGTGATAGAGAAAAAACGTAATGATCTTCTACTCGCATAGTGATCTGTTTTCTATCTCCCGTTTCTGCTGATCATTTGTTATAATGTTACTGGGCCAGACCTCAACGGTGTACGCTTCAACCTTTATTTCACTACAATTATTATTAATGTGTTTATGTAATGGATAGAGAGCTGGAGTATTATACATACTCCCATCTGTTGGATTCAGTTCAAAAGAAAATTATTGCTATGATTTATATTCAGGAATGTTATAGATCTAGGTGCTGACAGACAATGAACGTTTGGTGATTCTGTTATATATATCTAAGCTGTAACTATACAGAAAAAAAGAATAGTATCTTCAGCCCCTTTATTCGCTGAAGAAAAACGGGGAAAATGAAAGGGGAAAACCAGCCTAGCTGGAACTGTCGGTTAATTTGTTCTCGGTAATTGTAATTTGTTTTCCCGAACAAAACTCCTATCTGATATTAAGTTCTGCTGCTCTTTGCACATGAATTACGGTACAATCAATTCGACAGTCGCCTTTGAATCATCGTGAGTTCTGTGACTACAGACAGTCGATCATGTCTGTAAATAAGATTGACCGTTATAATAGAAAGCTTCCCCTAAAGTCGACCATCATGAGCGCCTCAAAACTTTCAGTTTACTTTTCCTTGCGTAATTTACGATATTTGACCAATAAAATAACTTAAAATATTCTATTCATTCCAGATTCGTTACCTCGTTTTGGGATCAGAAATTTGATTGGTTTATTAAGTAGGTCAAAGTTGCGTTTGACAGCTAATCAGAAAAAATAATGTGCAGTGATTGCAGACAAAGATGAATCATCAATTAGAATTTCGAAATGTTTTGTTACAAAATGTAAAAGATTACTTAGTTTCCTTGGGGGATAATAATTTTCCGTATCCCTGTCAGTATAACGATTTCTGAAGTTTGGTTTTCATATTCCATACACATATACAAGTAGACTTAGTTCAGAACTTTTAGATTCATAGTTATAGTTCTTGAATTCCACATAAATTCGGCTTTCATGATTTTTTAATATTTTTGTTTAACCGCCCTTGTAAACATTCTGTGTTTGTTTTTAACCAAAAATGTCAACATGGAATATATATAACCGGAAATGAGAGTAATCTAAAATTCAGTATTAAATATACTTTTCGCCATAACAACAACAACAGCCCCTACCCCACCCCCACCAAAAACAACACAAACAAAAACAAACAAACGAAAAACACACACACAAAACAAAAAATTAACAACAAAAAACAACATAACAACCCCCCACCCCTCGCCAAAAAAATGAAAAGATAAAAGAAAACAAATCTAGTATTCCAAAAGCTTTAATGAGTAGACAATATTGTACGTTAGTTCTTCTTTTCTTAATGTCTTCAATCATTAGTTAAAGTTTGGGGAAAACTCCATTAAACACTACTTAATGTATACTCCTAAAAATGATAATGGATTGCTATCTCATAATTCATGAACAAATTTACAAATTTTTCAACAAAATCTCCACTACACAAGTATCTTCGAACGATCAGATTCCACAATTTTCATTCCCCATACAAAAACATTCTGCACTCGCAGACATAATGTATATTGTATATATAACTGAAAGAGATGCTCATTTATTTTAGGAAACCTCTTGGATTCAAGATACCAAAAATATAAACACTCACAGTTATAAATCTCTCGGTGTTTAACAGTTAAACGCTTCTGTCAAACAGTTGTGAATGCCCCCTTCCTCTTCGACTCAAAAACGAAAGAGAAAATTGAGGTTAAATTTCTTCCGACAAGATCAAAGGTTATCCGAAAAATCTGTTTGTCCTCGAAACTAAGTCTTAAAGATAATTACCCCCTCCTCCTTTTTTTCGTTTAATATGAATAACTGACAAGCATTACATAATTTTTCAAAAATGAAAATATTATTATACAAATTTTATTTGTTGTATCTGTGGTAATTCTGTAAGCGCTTATCTTCTCCCGAAATTTCCGTGCACTGAATTCAAGAGTACATGTATGTCGCAGTCGTTTTTGAGAAGAAGCAAACGATAAAAAATATTATGAGAAAATTGGATATTGAAATTAATAAGTTCATTAATACAGTAAATCGCGTTACAGAGCCTGTTTTAACTGCATTATACTGTTACCTGTGCCAGATTTCTCGTTCTGAAGGTCTGCATTATTTTTTCTCTCTAATTAAGAACTTTCATTATCTCCGCTTTTTCTACAAATAATAGGTAACCCTAAGCCAGGTTTATGCCACATAGCAAGTGTTCATTGCAGTGTATGTTTTTCATCAATAAGAATTAAAGGAGGCAAATATTTTACATAATCTTTGTTACAAGCGACCCTCACAATCTATTGAGGTTTTATCTTTGATTTAAGAGATTGCAATGTTCTTGAAGACCTTATCTTTTTGAAAACATAGTGCATACAGAAGATTCATTTTGTTTAACACTGAGATACATAGTCAATTTTTGCCAACAATTTCACGCATGTCTGACCTACCCTTGAATTAATCACATTTATTCAGTGCCTGCTCCTTAATAATAAATATTTTTGACAAATATAAGTGAGATATCAAGACTTAATTCTGAAAAAAAAAACGCAAAATAAACAATGTGACAAACTAGTCAGCTGTTTTTGCGATGCAGAGTTAGGATTAATTGTATAAATTACAATGATGAAAGTCGGACAATTCTCTCTCTCGAAGCATTTTTAAGTAATGATTTTTACAAATGATATGTGGGATATCATACATGACCGGCAGACGAGTTTATTTCAGTCATTTGAGCTAAAAAGCTCATGAAGACATAACATAAGCATGGTACAAGATAATAGCGAACAGTAATTTACATAATAAGCAGCTTTTTTATATCAGTATTTTAGTATCAGTATATAATATTTGGTAATTTTATCTGAGAGGGAGAGAAAGAGGGGTGTGTGTGTGTGTGTGGGGGGGGGGGGGGGGTAAAAAACCAGAAGAAATATAATTATATGAAAAAACCTGTATTAAATTGGACGGTACTCAAAGCATGCGTAAGTGTGTTCTAATGTATCTTTGATTTTATCGAATAAACGAGCTTTGTTTTGTGGCGGAAATGATGTTTTTCGCAATTGAAAGGTTTGTTATCTCTGCTGAATTCACCGAAACTAAAACGTTAATTTGCAAAATGGCTGTCTCTGTTTAAATACTGATAATTTCATTCTGATCTGAGCTATTTGTAGCCAGTGTAACTAATAGCTTACATAAACCCATGTGCTTACAAGTTAAGTATTTTCGTATACCGTTTGAACATAACTTACATATTTACTTTTATAGTTTTGCTAAAAGTATTATTTCAATTTTTCAATTCAAGTGGTTACGAAATGATCATAAAACAGCCGTTAGAATAATTAAACTTCAAATTATCCAACAATCATATGGCATAATATAAGAATCGTGAAAATACTGTTCAGTTATGCTGAGAATATTTCTGTTTTATTGCGTTGTGGTAAAATATATTGTCTTTATAAACCTGCTCATAAAAACAGAAAAAAAAGAACAGGGAAAAGAAAATCATGAATCTGACCTAAAAACGAGGCCTATATTAAACGGAGATTTCTGACAAAAATATGCAAATTTCATTCATCATAACTTGTGAATGGAATGTTTAGACTTAGTCTTGAGACTCCGACAAAACTACGATTAATTATTCTTAGTAAAATCAAAGCATTGAAAACACTGTTAAGACGATATTTCCTTAAGAAATAGAATCGTGTACAAAAATCATGTTAAATTAAACAATAAAAAAATCGTCTAATGATACTGATTTTTAGTTGTTTTCGTTTTTTCTTTCTTTTTTTTTCTTTTTTTTCTTTTTCTTTTTAAGATAAAATATTACACTAACACGAAGGTTCACTGCTATTCATCAGCTCTGAATTCTCAATGTCTGTTTTGAATTTTCGATATAGTATTTCAGTCTCGAACTGTCATTTTTGTGCGTGCATCATCATCATCACCACCATCAACATCAACATCATCATCAGCTGCTGCAGCAGCATTACCATCATCGTCATCATCACCAACAACCAAAATTAATAATCATAATATAACACAGTTATAAGATAATCGAATTAAAGTACATTTATTAATGAAAAGAGAAAGAAAACTAGAAAAAAATGATGATGATGATAATGACGATGATGATGACGACGACGATGATGATGATTACGACGATAAAATAAAAACATAATAATGATATAATTGGAATTGCAAATATGATAAGAATACTAAAAACGCACATTAAAACGGGCAAATAAAATTTCCCAGTCACCCCGAACAAACTAAGCGATTTATTCAAAGAAAAGAAAACACATAAAAAGACTTATTATGTTATTGGATACTCACAAGAACCTTGATTAATTTGTCACCACCACTTAACATGCATCAAAAAGTAACAACTGAACATGCAAAGTAAAGGTCTCGCGAGATTTCCTGTTGTTATGTAATCCTTGCTTTAATGTGGTCATTACAAGGTTGTAATTTAATAGTCGACGTAGACAAGTGTTGTTATTTTTGTTTTGTAGTTGATATAAGTTTTCTGAACTGACTCACACTTTATGTGAGAAAATTGGCAACCTTTTACAGAAAGCAAGAGTAAATGCCGAGAATAACTGCAATTTTAACTGTGTATCTACACAACTGAAATGATGTAGAAAAATGCAAATTCATTTATTTATTTATAGTCTCATTAATGTATATTATTACAGAACAATCATAAAATCAATTAAACAGTAAATGAGTCCTTCTAGGTAAAAAACTAAATCACATTTGCTAATCTTTTCTTAAAATCTACCATAAAAAGGGAGTTTAAGGTACTGAATGTACACGATTATTTTCTTTTTAAATTTCTGTTCAGCAGATATGAGATACAAACAAACTGAAGGAGGTTGAGAGAGATCGAAATAGAATTTTTGATAAGATCAGTCAAGTTACAGCTATATTTCGACAAATATTCTTGTTGTGTTTATACGGGTTTCAAGGACAAGTCCTTGTTCAGTCCATATACTTTAAAAATGTTAAAGTCATTTTGCACATAAGACTTGTCCAGTTATTATTTCAGTGACTTGCATTACCAAGTCTTAGTCCAAACCAGTACAGGTCGTTGGTATATTAAATATATAAACACTACTTTCACTTACATGGAATACCACGTAAAATAGCACTGGATACGAGTGAAAAATTCCACAATGTCTTGAACTGACGTCATTCTTTCAAAGGTTAAAATCTAAAATAATTAAATCACGGCTTGCATTTACAGTAAGTTTTTAATTTATCGGCACATATGTGTACCTGCTGGTAAGGTATGAAACACATTTATTCTAAAATGTTCTTTTATTGCGTCCTTAGACTTATATAAAATGGTTTATGTTTGATAGTCAAATATATGTTTGATGGCTTATGATTGAACATTTATGTATGAAACATAAAGACAATGAATAAAATGCGCAGGAGTCACTTCAAGTCAGTATTCAAGACAAAAAATAGTGTCAAATCGGGCCAGTCAATGTTAAGATATAGTTTTCTCGGCAACCTCTATCCCACCCATTTTTTTTCTCGACTCATCTATTCCACTACATCTCTGTGACACACAGCCAGAAAATATTATACGAGTAGAAAATCTTAAAAGTTTTAGTTGGAAAAGTTGACTAACGATATATTAGTAATGACACTCGGTTTTTTTTCTAAAATTCTACAAGTACATCCACTTATCACAATAACTTTAGGGAGGAGTCTAGTATACAATTGCTGACTAAATGTCGAGCCAAGATAAGTATTTGTCATACATTTAATGAGACAAACTCATGGCCAAGTTATTCAATGAATGTAATTTGATACAATGGAGATTTTAAGCTGTAAACTTGACACTGTTTGTAGAAAGAAAACAAAACATCAAACTTGTTTACAAGAAAACATCTACCTGTTCACTTTTAGATTAACATTATTTGGAATAAGAACATTTCCGAGGCATTGCAAAATAAAAAAAAAATCTTTAGCGCTAGTCGTAAAAGAACTTTTTGAAAAAATAAACATTTTGGTTTACTGAAATTTTAATCATGATATTATCCAAAATCTGCAATCTCTATTATCGGCAAAATA
This sequence comes from Cyclina sinensis, assembly GCA_012932295.1. Lineage (NCBI taxonomy): Eukaryota > Metazoa > Mollusca > Bivalvia > Venerida > Veneridae > Cyclina > Cyclina sinensis. The sequence goes on from JAAONU010000004.1 coordinate 30,947,096, forward strand.
TCATAGTCTCTAAGTTAGTTATGATATAATTAAAATGTCATTACCACAAGGCTGTTTTCACACACATACTTAAAAAAAACGATTTTCCCTTCCATGGCTAGTCTATTTCGCCTTCGAAGGTGAACCGATTTTATATGTTGACATTTTATAGTTGTTCACCTTCTAGAGGTTGAACAACTAAAATATATCAGAACTATAAAAGCGGTTTAACAATTTACGCATAATAAATTAGGCTACTCCAAGGCAATAAAGGTTTAAAAAATCTCTGCTAATCATATTATAACTATCTTTGTATGATAAAACATTTATTAGCATAGTTATTTAACATTAAATTCATTCATTAAATCAATTCATTTCACAAATATGCAATAAAATAACACGTAATAATGAAACAATTACTAGCTATTTATGATAAATCTATTATTATTATTATTCCCAAAATTAAAACCATTCATTTTAAGTTTAAATTATTTTCTTACCATCAGTAGTCAACTGGCATTCGATTGTGTACAAATAAATCGCAGATATAACAACACAATTAATCCACAGCATCACTCCGAATTTCATAACTACAGTATATTTACTGCTGGAAAACAACTCTCCGTTATAGCAACCTGTCTGTACAATATACCATTTCTCTATTAAACCCACAAAAATTCGGAATATTTCAGGCCGCACTACTGTACTGAACGCAAACCTGGGAGATGTAAATAAAGGTTTAAGATGTTAGCATTTAGAGAACAGATTGCGGTTTAACATTTTTACAGCAATATTCTCTATAAAACTCTAGTTCTACGCTCGCCTTGTAAACTTCTCACATATATATATATTTTTAAGATCCTGTAAAATCTAGATATCTGTATTTTTAACGATCTTTTAAAATGTAACATCCTGTAATGAATGAAAATTTGGTTTAGTTAAATGCATTTCATGTGATACAATTATTTTTATTATTTTTACATTATATATTATTTTATCATAACATGTGCACATCCAATCTTTCACTCAAAAGCAAGGTAACACGTTTATAACTGTCTTAATTTACTTTCACATATTATCTTATTTTTCACTTAAATGCAACAAATTAGATATCAAAAAAAAAATCAGCCCTTGACCTTTGCAGGTCTCATGTATAGATGTGATTCCATCCTGGAAGATTGGCAAAAGCAACAGTCTTAGCGCTTATGATTTCGTTAAAGTACACCCTTTTGGAAACGTAAAGTCTGACCACTGCGGAAGTATATGCTTAACCCATTGCTTTACTAACGTCAACAAAATTAGACATAGGCAAACAGCACAGACCCAGATCAGACGCCGCAATATATATGCGGCGTCTGATCTGGGTCTACACTGTTTGCATTAAGGACTTTCTTCCCTAAATAGGATGTAATTGTAGCAGAAATCCTTTTAATTGAAAATGGACTCGTCCAACTAACAAGGATTGAAAAATCCATTGAGGATAAATTTGGTTAAATATTTTGATTTTGCTCGGAAGCACACATAGAGCATTTCTATCAAAAACTTTCTATGTCTGTTATAAAAGACATATTCGATTTCTTCCATGTCGTATTTTCACACGCCGATGCGAAAACATGACAGATCAGTTTTTTAGCTCACCTGAGCCTTTGGCTCATGTATTCAAACCACATCTCCTCTGAAACCTCTTGGCCAAATTTGATGAAACTTACCTGGGATGTTCCTTGCATGAAGCTCTTCCAAAGTTTTTCAAAGAATTCAATTCCATCAAGAACTCTGGTTGCTACGGCAACTTAAAGGAAAAACTTTGAAAATCTTCTTGTCTGAAACCACAAGGCTCTGAGCCTAAAGATTTGGTATGTAGCATTGTCTAGTGGACCTCTATCAAGTTTGTTCAAATTATGCCCCTGGGGTCAAATTTGGTCCCACCCCAGGGGTCAATGTATTTTACATTGGCTTATTAGTGAAACTTTAAAAATCTTCTTGTCTGAAACCACAAGGCCCTGAGCCTTAAGATTTAGTATGTAGCATTGTCCTGTAAACCTCCAACAAGTTTGTTGAAATTATGCCCCTGGGATCAAATTTGGCCCCGCCCCAGGGGTCAACTTATTTAACATAGTGAAACTTTAAAAATCTTCTTGTCTGAAACCACAAGGCCCTGAGCCTTAAGATTTGGTATGTAGCACTGTCGTGTAGACCTCTATCAAGTTTGTTCAAATTATACCCCTGGGGTCAAATTTCGTCCCTACCAGGGGGTCAATGGACTTTACATAGGCTTATATAGTAAAACTTTAAAAATCTTCTATTCTGAAACCACAAGGCCCTGAGATCTAAGAGTTGGTATGTAGCATTGTCTTGTGGACCTCTACCAAGTTTGTTCAATTATGCCCCTGGGGTCAAATTTGGTCCCGCCCCGGGGGTCAACTTATTTTACTTATTGAAAATCTTCTTGTCTGAAACCACAAGGACCTGAGCCTTAAGATTTGGTATGTAGCATTGTCTAGTGGACCTCTACCAACTTTGTTCAAATTATGCCTCTGGGGTCAAATTTGGCCTGCCCCAGGGGTTAGTTGATTTTTACATAGGCTTATATAGTGAAACTTTAAAAATCTTCTTGTCTGAAACCAAAAGGTCCTGAGCCTTAAGATTTGGTACGTAGCATTGTCGTATGGCCCTCTACCAAGTTTGTTCAAATTATGCCTATGGGTTTAAATTTGGCCCCTACGCCGGGGTCATTTTATTTTACATAGGCTTATATAGTAAAACTTTAAAAATCTTCTATTCTAAAACCACAAGGCCCTGAGATCTAAGATTTGGTATGAAACAAGCTTTATCAAGCTTTTTCGAATTATTAGATTAGGTTAAAAGTCACCGAGGCTAAAAATAGGTTTATATACTGTACCTCATAGAACCTTCATTTAAAGACCAATATCATTGATATTCGGTATATAGGATCCTTGCATGGACCTCTACCCATGGGTAGGGTTTTAGGTCACTGGATCAAGGTCAAGGTCACCATAGCTTATGATAGATATTTCTACTTTCTGTCATAGAGCCTTTATTTATTGACTGATATTTTACATATTTACATATTTATATTTACATTACTTACATATTTTCAATTAAAACATGAAATACTGCTTAACTGCAAACCTACAGCCAAAATACTCAGGTGAGCGATCTAGGGCCATCATGGCCCTCTTGTTTTCATATTCGCTCTATTAGACGAAGCACGATATTGCCAAATCAGCTATCATACTGTTAAGATCGTGGGGAGAAAGAAACATAAATACACAAACTTAGCTAGTAGAGTAGCAAGCCTTATTTCCCTTTCACTAATAAACAGGTTCTTGAACAGGCCATAGCAACCATTAAAGTTATACAAGTGTTTAAAATGACCGAAATGAATGATAATCAAAATGAATCGGACTGAAAACACAGCGAATATTATGTCAATCAGATAAAGACATCCTTACTTATAAGACGGCCATAGATATAGACTTACCTTTCAGAATAATTGTCAATTTTAATTATGACTGCTCCAGGAATAAAATATTTCATCATTTTCAGGAGTGACATTGTTTTGTCAATAAGCATTTTGCAGGAACAATGTTGTTAACGTTTGTTTATCTAAGGAAAAACATCAATGCAAACTGAAATATTTGAAATATTTAGTGTCTTTTTAATCTCTAAAAAAAACAAAATGACCCCTAGTTGTTTGACAAGAATCGTATCACGTTTGCGCCAACTAATTACCAAGAACTCGCACACAGTCATTCAAAGCAAAATATTCAGTTATTAAACGCAAGCAACTGGCATGCTGTTTGCTTTTTTCGATGGTATTTTGTCATTGTTTTAAACATCTGAACGTCTATAAATATTCTAGAAGATGTTAAAAGTTAGATTTCACACTTGCTTTGTCAGATCCAGCAAAACAGAAGACAAAGCAAGCAGCAATTTTGTTAGCTAGAAATCAAAGGCTGTAATTCTACATTATTTTCTCGAGGAATGCTTCTTTCAAATTATTATTTAATAACAACAGTAGAAATAAAGGTTTGCTGATCATTTTTCAATTGTTTTGGTATTTATTAGCATTAAATGTAAGTAACGGTTCTGTTCTCCAAAGCTGAAAAAACATACTAAAAGAACTGCTTAAGAATAACTGGCAAATTATCGAAACATTTAGTTGGTAGGCCTACATACATGACAGTTTAGCAACATTATCGTAAAACAGCGATTAGATCAAAGTGATTCTTATGAATATTGTTAATAAAAAGAATGTACATTATAAAACAATTTATTCTCAAAACATAAACACACAGACAAATGAAACAAACTGAATAAATATCACTCCATTCAGATAGAACACACAGATGGAACACATATAAAGAATATAAGAATGGTATGGAAGATTTTCGTTTCACGTGTGGCAAATTGCACTACAGAAATGACATAAGTAAAGCAAATTACTTATAATGTCTGTCGCTTTAATTTCTATTATACATTAATGTGTTCAAATATCTATTTTAACACTATATATAAATATATGAAAAGATTTACAATTCCGCATTATTTTCTCGAGAACTGATTTTTTCAGTCCAGCGTTTCTTAAGAGTATCATTAAAAATAAACACTGACATTAAAGGCCCAGTTTCTCTGAAATAGACAACATGTACTAAAATAACAATACATGTAGTTCCATATGTGTTATTATTCTTCTTCTAAACGGCATTCCCATTTTTCAAACTGCTAAATACAATCACTTATCTACAAATCTACAGGAAACACTTACGGTTTCGCTTGATGATACATCAACAAAATGCAAATTAGTCACGGTCACGTGGGTAGTCACGAGACCATAGATGGATCGAAATTTCTTACAGGCATAAGGAATAACCAGTTTCTGTTATAAATTTAGATGCTCATCAAAGGAAAAGTTATAACAGATATGTAATTAATGTTATTTTTGTATGTCTTCAAGTGCTTTTTTAATAAAGAACACGTTTACACGAACAATATCCAGGCAGTAGAAACTGATCAAATACCATGGTTTTGGCGACTGTGTCGTAGACAAGAAATGTTAGTGTCACATACTCTAGTGCGCAGATACCATCACAATCTGCAACCGTCCTGAAAATAATGACACTATTTTAATCAAATATCAACAACAACAACGACTGCCTACATGTATTTAAATAAAACGTAGTATTGACAAAATTGAAAGGAATTAGTGTATAAATCATTGAGATTAAATCGAGCGCTTCTATAGCTATTCTTTAATATCGGTTGGCAACAGATCGGCTTTCATCGCTAGATTTGCACTCAAACGTAGTTTATGATTGCTGGAAATACATACGATATCAGGCAGAAAGCATGTGGTATAAACTGGTACAATGGTGGATTAGCCCCTGACATATGTACAATAGCTCTTTCTTGCCCATCTATGTTGATCAAACTTGTGTTGATGTAAGTCTCATGGTTCCTAAAATAAACAGAAATATAGACTTTAACACTAATTTCTCCTTTATATTGAAATAAATTAAGCTTTACTCAATAAATTAAGCTTTACTCAATAAATTAAGCGTTACTAAACAGCTTTTCTTACTTTACAAATCCTTTCATAACATATTTGTGGATCAGAATTATCTTTATTAATATGACTGGCACAATATGGGAAAATTTGAAAGAAATCAGGCTTGGAAACCTTAAAACCTCGTTGCATTGTATTTTCAAAGGCCTCTGATTAAATGTGTCGACAACTGGCACTCCGTTGGAAATTGATAAAGGGCAAATATCTGAACAATGAAGTTTGGTGCAAGGATTACAATATAAACATGTAGGAATATTGCCAAGCAATAAAAGTCCCCTACCGGAAAGGGCATTGTCACATTAAATAGAACCAAAATTTAAATATTGACAATAAGTTAACTGAAATCAATTGTTTGTTTTAATGATAAATGAAGGTATATTTTATACAACAGATAATCAAAAAATCACATGCCTATTAAGTGGGTGTAAGGTTATAAATAAAATATTCACATTTAATACAAATAATATCTCAATTTTTCAATACAAAGAACAGACTTATAAATGCACCTTGCTGTGTGATCTGTAAGATTTGACTAAAACTGTATAGGTTCTGTGTAAGTTAAAAAGTAACTGGAAAGAATAAACTATTTGCTTTATGTTCTAAGTAAAAAGGGGCAAACGTTTTCAATATAAGGAAAGTTATGGAAAGCATTATTTAAACTAAAAATAACACCAATAAAATTTGTATAAAGTCTCAATCAAATGCACGAAAAGATTCCAGAAATATTCAATGTAGATTTGTGGAAAATATTTGATGTGAAAAAGGGGGATAACTTTGTGAAATCGAAGGTCAGAGTCATGGGACAGGGCATGTGAACTGTTCTTTTGAATATCAAAACATGTAGCATGTTTAAAATGGATAACTATGGGGCTTCAAAAGTATATCACCATTATTGCAATATTTCAAATCTATTTGTTGCCATAGCAACCACGTTTTTCAAAAAGGAACAAAATAAGATGACGTGCCTAATCTCCATATTACCATCTATCCATGTTTCAAGTTTCATGAAAATATTCCTAGAACTTTTTGAAATATCACAGGATCCATTTTTGCGCACGGACGGAGGGTAAACCTATAGTCCCCTCCGGTGAACCGGTAGGGGACTAAAAAGATGTACAAAAGTCTGTGTTAAGCTGTGAAACATAGTTCTTGCAGATAAACATTTTCAAAATAAACACTTATAATCTGCTAACTTTGTAGTCTATTTACCTAGAAAAGAATTTCAATCAAAATTGTCTTGCCAGGTATCTAGTACTGATGCATTCGCTTACTAAAAACAACGGACTACATACAAAATTACAAACTGTTTAGATATAATTTTAAGGTTTGTTAAGTTTTTTATGTGTATCCAATTTCATACACAAGGTCATTAAATATTTCTAATTTCTATGTCAATATAATCACGAATCAAATTAGCCACAGTAATACGTATTTTTGTTCTAAATTATAGCTTACGTGACGCAACACGAATCACCGTCTCCTTGTAACCCCATTATATCATTTACATTTTTGACACCTTCCTCTTGTAAATATGTGTATCTACTGTGGTTAAACTTTTCTTGATGAAGACTGTATTGGTCCTTTGTCAAAAGCACTCCCGGAAACGTTGTTTTCACGTAGGATGGACTGAAATGAATATTCGTTATAAACAGCGTACTTATTGCAAGCATATGCATTTTATAATGCTTAAAACGGAACACCACAGAAATTTCAATAATATCTTTAACAAATAGGGTATTTCGTCTATTTTAAAGAAAAAGATAGGCTGATTAAATTTGCATATAAAGTCAGAAATATATATCGAACATTTTTTTAGTTATATCAGATATTTTACGAAATCATATATATCATTGGCTCTGAATCGGAGAGATACCTTGATGTCTTTCATGTTAATATTGCACGGCATTTAAAAATCATAAATAATTATGTATACTACTAATTCTACTATATTAATAATCCCTTACCTGTATTTTTCACACCACTTTTCGTTACAAATCGTGTATTCCACAACATTTTTGTCTACATATTGCTCATTTCTAGCCCGGATATCAAAACCTGGGCTTATTCTATTACACACACACAGAATAAGTAGAGTTCTGATGATTAAACCGAGATCCATGTCGTCAGATAATAACTATCTATCGTAGTTACTATTGCCTTAGAGGCGTTCGCATAAAACTGGTTTTATTTTAGTAATAATTTACTGGTTTAAATCATTTTCTAAAATTCTTAGTAACGTTACAATGATTTTATCATCAAACTGCATTTTGATAATAAATGTTCGACTGTAAAAATGCAAGTTACTTCTGTTTCAAGGTCACTGCTGTTCAGATACGTCAACAAAGTTGACCCTTTAGTTATTCAATTGTATATTTCCTGCGTAAACAAGAAATAGATCAGGATATTTATTTCCTTCCCCTGCCTTTCCGCTTTGTTCTGCCATTTGACATGCATATAATACATGTTTAAGTAAGTAACATAAGTTCAATAAATAAAACGCCAGACACGATTAGCCGATAACTCACTTGCAAATAATAAATGTATAAAACGCCGAAAGGATAAAAGTAACACTATTATATTTACATTATGAACGTATGGAAGCCCTGGAGGGACATTTAAAATTAAATATGAACTGTAAATTATTAAAACTTATAACTTGAATCTTAAAAATTAAAATTTAGTTATTAATACTTAAATATTAGAAATACGGTAAAGCTATACATAAAAAGCGGCAAACGGCCATTAGTATATACGCAGTGATGGCCAGCGGCAGTGATGAAAACGAATTCAAGGTAAGGTAAACTACACATAGGCCCAATTCTACTGACAAAATGAGACACAGCAGACAATTTGAGACTCATTGCCGAAAAAAAATATTTGCACGAGATCGATCTGAGTAATTTCTCGGACGGTTTTCATGAAAATGCCTCGGGTTAGGACGGGACCCTGACATACCAGTAAACTATTTAGGTTCGTTTATCAGGTTTGCGAGAATGGTGGTAATGATAATGATAAAGATGATCATGATGATTATTGTTACTTGCATTACCTCCCCAATTGCTATTACGCCATTATTTTATAAAAAAAAGAAAAAAAAAAGAAAACGAAATTTTCAAGCATTTTAATCAGAAACGTATGAAATAATTTGATTTGTTTAACCAGGGCAGTAATTTAGGCCCTGGTTTATCACTGATTTCGTTCCAGCTGTAGTAAAAAAAAATCTTAGCATTATTCCATGAAGTTTTGGCTCTTGAAAACATTACTTATATTTGGATAATTGTATATTTCGGATACCTATAATATATTATAGCAGTATATTTACATAGTACCCGGAGCTATAGATTAAACTTTGATCTTTCCGTACCGGAAAACCGGTACGATGATAAAAGAGTTACTTCCCTTTTTATCAGTGTGCCATTTGTAAATTATGAAGACAACAAGGTATATTCTAGTCTCACGTTGCTTATTTCAAGTTCATATTCAAATCCATTGCAGGTCTAAATAGTCGGACGAGGTATAATCCAACATAATAATCTGTATTTAACGTCGGCAAGGTACAATTAACAAACATAAGCTCATACCAGCTTTTGAACCGACCGCACTGATGTTGGCGGGTATCCAGTCATTACCTGATTACTCCCCCTGGACGTTACACATCTGGTCTGGACATTACTCCCTCTAAGACTAGTCTTACACCTCCCAATATATAATTGTACAGTTTTGTAAGGTGTGATTTATCAAAAACTAAGGGTGTGAAAACACTCCTTTAATTATGTTTGTTAATCACATCAGTCAATTAATCAGTTATTTAAGTAGATCAAAAGCCAGATGCATAAGGAAAATTTTAGAGCAATTATTACGAGAGGGACTAATAAACTTAAGTAATCATATATATATATTACAGTCAGTTTGTTATTAAAAACATAAATCTTAAAGTTTGATATTATTAAATCCGTTTACTCTCACCAACTCACATGCATGACAATTTTATACACATAGTCAATCCTTTTATAAAGTGTGCCTCATTAAAGGTGTGATCACACCTGACTAATTATATCTTAGGAGATGTAATGACTAGTCTTGGAGGGAGTAATGACCAGAGGTGTAACGTCCAGGGGGAGTAACGACTGGAAACCATGTTGGCGTATGGTGGTCTCACTCATTCGCCTCCAGATCCGAAGGTGGAGCGATTTTATACGGTGACATTTTAAGTGTGTCCACCTTAAAGGCTGAACAAATGAAAATATCAGATCTATAAAATCGGTTCAACTCTTTAATCATGATTAATAAGGCTAACTGATAGTCCTTCATTTAAAGACTTGGCACATTTAAAGTTTTATTTTTATGTTTTACGTTTATCGGAAAATGCAAAGACATTCAAGCGGATTTGACCAGTGCAAAAATTATCTTCAAATCTGCTATATATGTCTGAATTATTTGGACTAACTGTGACAGGAAATCGGAGAAAACCCACCTGCCCGATCTGGTGACCACCTGACCATCTCACATCCTGCCCATGAAGAGAATCAAAGCCGGACCGCATTGGTGAGAAGCAAGTGTGCTAACCACTACGCCAATCGGTCATTTTTATGCAGTTTTGACTGTCAGACTTAGGGCAAAGACTTAGAATACACTATGTCATTCTTCGGGTCTGTTTCTTATGGAGAGGTCTTTTTTACCAAAATGAACCTAGTTGTGTCTAGTTAACAGTGCGATCAGTTTTTGGTTAACTTATAAAGGGCTAGACTTCCTAACAGCTCTGTCTTATTTTCTCTTTAAAGAAGATAAAATTATGAAAAAAATAAGCTATTAACCAACAATTTTGACAGAGTTTTGATTGAGTTATGGATTTTTTAGGATGATGAAAAAAATTGAAATTAGTTGCAGACCTTGTAACAGATCACTATATGAAGTCTTCAAAATTTTACAAAACACAAAATACCTGTAATCATGTAAAAATGGCTTTTTGCTATTTGCATGTAAACACATCACTAATAGTATTGATTTCATGACTGATATTAAAATTCAATCTTAAATATCAAAACTTAAATCTTAATTATCAATAATAAATAATTATTGATAAATAGTTAAAATTATAATCTTAATAATTAAAACTTAAATCTTAATTATAAATGATAAATAATTATTGATTAATAGTTAAAAATAAAATGTTTAATCTTAAATATAAATTATAAATTCTTAAATATTAATGTTAGATATTTAATCATTGAAAATTAGTAGTCATTATTTTAATACTGGTATTGACAGGTGATCCAAGGGATATTAGACACTGAATTCAGGTGATCCTTCAAACGAAAGTCCAGCAATGAGTATTATGATAGTCATTGAATTGTACAGACTACAGTTGTTTCATACATTCACAAGATTTTGTCCTGATTTATCAATTCTCTGCTTTGACCTACTAATTAAGGGGTACTAGTCGTTTCTAGTAGAGGACATTGATAAGTAGCGGATTTTCAGTTCAAATCAATGTAAAAAAATGTTATAGTGGCCATAACTTTGCTATTACCATGCAATTTTTGTTTTACTTGGTCACAAAATCCTTCTGGCAAGACTTCAAAGCTGACCAGTCTTATTGTGACATTGACTCGCATGGAGTCATGACATTTATTCAAATGAAGTCCTGGTTAGTTACGGTACTTTTTAGCTCGACTATTCGAAGAATATGGAGAGCTATCCTACTCACCCCGGCGTCGGTGTCGGCGTTGGTTAAAGTTTTTTACAAAGTCCAATAACTTGAAAACTACTTTAGATATTCCTTTCAAACTTCATATACTTATTTTCTATTCCTCCAACAAGTGACATAACTCTGTCGATTGTAATATCAGAGTTACGCCTCTTTTTGACTTAAATTCAGGTTAAAGTTTTAGCCTGTATTTCATATTCCCCAAATCAATGATGATACCCTTTTGGAAACTTCACACATGGGTTGTGTTAGTGGTGAAGGTCATTGTGTAAGGTCAGATAACTCTTACCAATCCTGTTTTCCACATTTATCTCCCTTTTTGACTTAGAAAATTTCAGATTTATTCAATTATTGCTTGTTTAAGATTTCAAACATCTTGCAAGTCCATCAAGATATTGCTTTGATACTTTGCATACATGTTTACCATTATCACCTTAACCTGAATACAAGAGTAGATAACTCTGGCCTGCATTTTGACCAAATTATGCCCCTTTTTCGACTTAGAATAAAATGTTAAAGTTTTTTAACATTTCAAATATTTTGCAAGTCCTTCAAGATATTGCTTTGATACTTTGCATACATGTTTACCATCATGACCTTAACCTGTATACAAGAGTAGATAACTCTGTCCTGCATTTTGACCAAATTATGCCCCTTTTTCGACTTAGAATAAAATGTTAAAGTTTTTGAACATTTCAAATATCTTTCAAGTCCTTCAAGATATTGCATTCATACTTTCCGTACATGTTTACCATCATGGCCTTAACCCGTATACTAGAGTAGATAACTGTCAAAATTATGCCCCTTTTTCAACTTAGTCTTTTATCATACTATCATACAGCTCTTGTGGAATGTAGATGGAGAAAATATTGTTATCCAAATCCCAGAAACTATAATTTTCTATTGCACTTGTACAATACAGAAAAGACTTCATTGATTTAAATATTATTGAGTATAATAGACCTAATCACCTTTAAAAATATGTATTTCAGAAATCTGAATCAAGGGAAGAAAGATTGAAAGAAGTCCAGTCTTTAGTTGATTCCATTCAACGTGAACAGAAGGGAGCTGGGGTAACAAAGAGAATGGTAATAATTTTAATAATAATGACAGCTACATATACAGGAAAATCTATACTAGCAGCTTGCTTGGCTAATGTTAAGCTACTAGGCCGTTAGGGTGCTAATTGCTATCTTTAGGCCTCCAGGCTTTTAGACTGCTAGGCTGCTAACTTCATGTACAATCGCCTTAAGTCTAGACTTATGATTATAAGAACATAATATATAGTTTGTCAGTTTAAGCATAAGTAATGTTTATATTTATATTTCAGGAAATGCGAAGTGCCTCCAAGAAGATTAAGCTTGGGAGGGGCCAAAGGAGGGAGTACAAAATCAGAATTGGGTGGGAGAATTACAGGAGAGATAAATACAGGCTGGTTACTAAAGCCAAAGGTGGTGAAACTAGAGAAATTCCCTTCAGCATTGGAGAAGATCTGACAGTGAAAATGATTAAGGATAAAGCAATTGACTTCTTTTTCCCAGATGGGAAAAACATTCACGGCAGTGTAGAACAGTTCGAATTCATGCTGGTCTCTACCTCAGGAGATGAATTGAAAAACATGGATTCAACAATTCATGAGTATTTAAAAGCTCGTGGTATATTCGCAAGCCAGTGCCATTTGTACCTAAGATCTAAGAAAATTGAGCAATTGAACTTTTCAGTAAATGGTAAACCAGTCAACAAGGTAGACAATCAAATACACATAAAATACTCCAAGCTCAAAAGATCATTATATTCCAGTGACGCTTCGGAAGTGTTGTGTAATACATGGACAAGTTGCAAAAATATATCCGGTTCTCCAGAAACAGAGTATGATGTGTTTGAAGATGGATATTCAGTGGTTGGGATTTCTGTAAATAATATTGTCTATTTAGAAAGAGATGAAACTAATGGAATAAACTTGTTGCAGGTGCCTACATGTGAAAATTCAATCCTAAATGGTCCAGATGAAATATTTGGATTTGAAACTGATGACACTGAACATTTGGTCATTGGGGCGATTTCATTGGTCCACAACAACAACTGCTTCTACAGGTGGGAGAGAAATGGAGAATTATACAGACAGGGTTTAAATTGTTGTGTAATCAAAGTAAGGGATTCAGGAAAGTACAGAGTAACAGTGCAAAAAACAGATTCATCAATTCTGGGTATATCTGATACTGTGGAAATTGATGTTGTACTAGTTGATAATGACAAAATGTGTGTGCCACCATCGAGAAATGAACAGTCTACCATAGTCACAGGAAAATCAGCAGGAAAATATACCCAGGATGTGACAGTTGGACAGTCTACCGTGGTCACAGGAGAGTTAACCCAGGGTATGGAAGTTGGACAGTCAACCTAAGGCACGGGAAGATCTACTCAGGGTATGGAAGTTGGACAGTCTACCATAGTCACAGGAGAGTCTGCCCCAGTTATGGCAGTTGGACAGTCTACTGTAGGCATAGGAGAGTCTACCCAGGGTATGGAAGTTGGACAGTATACCGTAGTCATAGGAGAGTCTGCCTCAGTAATGGCAGTTGGACAGTGTACCGTAGGTACAGGAGAGTTAACCCAGGGTATGGAAGTTGGACAGTCAACCGAAGGCACGGGAAGATCTACTCAGGGTATGGAAGTTGGACAGTCTACCATAGTCACAGGAGAGTCTGCCCCAGTTATGGCAGTTGGACAGTCTACTGTAGGCATAGGAGAGTCTACCCAGGGTATGGAAGTTGGACAGTATACCGTAGTCATAGGAGAGTCTGCCTCAGTAATGGCAGTTGGACAGTGTACCATAGGTACAGGAGAGTTAACCCAGGGTATGGAAGTTGGACAGTCAACCGAAGGCACGGGAAGATCTACTCAGGGTATGAAAGTTGGACAGTCTACCATAGTCACAGGAGAGTCTGCCCCAGTTATGGCAGTTGGACAGTCTACTGTAGGCATAGGAGAGTCTACCCAGGGTATGGAAGTTGAACAGTCTACCATAGTCATAGGAGAGTCTGCCCCAGTAATGGCAGTTGGACAGTCTACCGTAGGTACAGGAGAGTTAACCCAGGGTATGGAAGTTGGACAGTCTACCGAAGGCACAGGAGAGTCCGCCCCAGTTATGGCAGTTGGACAGTCTACCGTAGGCACAGGAAAGTCTACCCAGGGTATAAGAGATGAACAACCTTCCTTACTATTAGAAAAATCTGACCCACTCATTAAAGGTGAATCATCTGGATCAATCTCAGTAAAGTCTGCCCCGGACAAATTAGACATAGTTGTTGAAGGAGTTGTTGAAATAAGGCCGTCTCAATTGAAGTATACAGAAAAGATTAACAACGGTGCATTTGGAATTGTATATAAAGCAGTTTGGAATGAAACAACAGTAGCAGTAAAGAAGATACCAGTGAAAAGAATGAAGAAATCGAAGCATTTACTTGAAAGGGAACTGAAGGTGAATGGCAGTATTAGGCACCCTAGTATTGTTTTGTTTTTGGGATATTATGTAGCAAATAACGAAGTTCAGTTGGTAACAGAATATATGAATGGACCAAACCTTGAACAAGTTCTCTTTGAGGAAAGTGAACTTGATTTCCCTTTGAATAAAAGGATATCCACAGGATATCAGATATGTTCAGCTGTGTCCTACCTGCATTCGAGAATCCCCGTGATCTTGCATCGGGACATTAAACCTGAAAATGTTGTCTTGTCGAAATGTCTGTCTGTTGCCAAGCTTTGTGATATGGGACTGTCGAAGTTCAAGTCTTTTACAACTGTCATCACTACCATGGCAGGTGGGACACAGCCAGGTACGGCAGCATACAAAGCCCCGGAAGTTTTTCTGTACAACTCGTCGGCTTCCTTAGCTTCAGATGTGTGGAGCTTATCAGCCACATTAGTGGAACTGCTTACGGATGAGGTTATCTGGGAAAATTCCAACGACACAGACAGTTCTTTGGAGGAGTATATATTTACATCGATGAAACATGAGGAACGACCTGATGGCCTCAAATGTCTTGAAAGAAAAGATATACCCATACAAATTAAGGAAGTTGTATCCACTGGTTTGGAGTACAGAGTATCTGCTAGACCGGCCGCAGTGAAAATCTGTCAGCAATTTAGAGAAATGTTGCGAGATTAAAACATAATGTTTGCTTGTAGTGACCATGTAAGTGAATATAAAGATGATGTGTGTTTTAAAGAGGCACAATAATCCTCTACATCTGTACATGGTGTATAAAGAACACATAGTTCTTCATAGTGCTAAGTGCTTAAAGAAATATTTGAAAAAAGAAAAAATGTGTTTCTTGTGCTCTGTTAATTATATTCTGTATAACATATGTTTTCTCTAAGGTAATTTCTTTTAAAAGTTTACTTAGATCCTTTAATGCTATATAGTTTCCTTTGAGTTGATTACTGAGTACCAAAAAATACATCGATACTTTCTCAGAACATAATTCATCATATTACTTGATATAAGACAATATGTTATGTTGTTTGTTTGTTTTGGGGTTATTTCCTTCATATTTAACCATGCATTTATTATGACCATTTATCCATTGGTTTCCATCTGTCTGGTCATTGTAGTGTGTAAAAGTGACTCCGATTTTTAGCTCACCTGTCACAAAGTGACAAGGTGAGCTTTTGTGATGGTATGATGTCCGTTGTCCGTCCGTCGTCAACTTTTTCTTTAAACAACATCTCCTCTGAATCCACTGGGCCAATTCTATTAAAACTTCACACGAATGTTCCTGGCAATGTCCTCTACCAAAGTTTTTCAAAAAATTCCATTCTATGAAGAACTCTGGTTGCCATGGCAACCAAAAGGAAAAACTTTAAAAATCTTCTTCTATAGAACCATAAGGTCTAGAGCTTAGATATTTTGCATGTAGCATTGTCTAGTGGAGCTCTACCAAAGTTGTTCAAATCATGACCCCCGGGGTCAAATTGGCCCCGCCCTAGGGCTTATTAGTTTTATACAATGAAATCTTTAAAAATCTTCTTCTGCAGAACCACAAGGCCCAGAGCTTAAATATTTGGCATGAAGCATCATCTAGTACACTTTGGCTGGCCTTTGTACCCAGGTTTAACGGTTGATCTCAACATTCAATTTTTTCACACATTGTTGGTCTCTCTTTCCACTTTAAATGTTTGAATCATCAGACAAAATGAAACTTTGATTACCTTTCTGCAATTCTTCAGGACTACTTGACAGGTGAGCGACCCAGGGTCCTCAGGACCCTCTTGTTTTTCATATCTGGCATGTGGTGCACTTACTCAAGTACTCTTTGAATTACCAGAATTGAGACATATTTTACCATATGTACTCAATTTCTTAATCATTGCTTCATGGTGCTTGTTTTGTATCTATAATTACTAGTAATAGTTCACATCATATTTGTACACATTTTGTTTTTATATGTTATCAAAAGTGCTCGAAAGTAATTGTTTGCTTTTAAACGTAATTTTGTTATTGAAACATCTTTTTCACTTTGAAAGAAAAGTAGATGCGCCAATATGTTGTAATGGTTTAGTGGTGTTACACCTATGATCAGAAGCATTATTTTATATCGCAAAATATACAATTAGTATTTTACTTGATTTTGTTATAAAATAAAGTTAATTCCCTTTTTAGCTCACCTGAGCACGAAGTGTTCAATGTGAGCTTTTGTGATCACCTGTTGTCCATTGTGGATCTGTCGTCAACTTCTTTTCATTCAAACGAATTCTTCTAAACCGCTAGGCTAAATTTAATAAAACTTGGCAGGGATGTTCCTTGATTCAAACTCTAACTTTGTTCAAATAGTTCCGGTCTGTTGCATATCTAGGTCACAGGGGCCAATAATATAAACAAGAGGGCCAAGATGACCCTGTATCGCTCACCTGAGATCAACTGGCCTGATGAAATTAATTAAATTTCAATTCAATCCAATAAGTACTTACTGAAATATATCCATTCTAATTCAAAATAAATGGAGGTAAGTCCATATAATATCAGACCAGAGTTATCAATCCTGATTGTATGAGTGAACCTGAAGACATTCATGAAATTTCAACCCGGTCAAATTAGTAGTTGCTGACATATATTCATTTGATGTAAACATAAAGGGGGGTAACTTGTAACAATTAAACTAGGTAGAAGTCAAATAGACAATACTTCAAACTAAATAAATAACTAAGTTCTACATCTTATGGCATCAGAGAAGAATATCTTAGGAAGTTTTTTCTCATAAGAGCTTATGTAAGATCAAGTGACCTCTGGGGCAGGGTCAATTTGGGCTTGAGGTAAGGATTTTACAAAATCTGGTAGATGATGCTTCATACCCAATACCTGCGCCATATGCATTGTGGTTTATTTTAAAAAAAAAACTGAAGATATTTTACAATGTGCAAACGTGACCCATGGGACGGGGTCAATATTGACCCAGGGGTCATGGTATAAACAAATATGGTAGAGGTTTGCCAGATAATAGCTCTTGCCAAGTATCTAAGCTCTAGGCTCTCTGGTTCATTTTTAGGAAAATTTTGAAGATTTTCCAAATTAACAACAAAGTGAACCCCGGGGTGGGTCAGTTTCGACCCAGGGGATATGATTTGAACAAACTTCGTAGAGGTCCACTAGACAATGCTACACACCAAATATCTAAGCTCTAGGTCTTGTGGTTTCTGACAAGAAGATTTTTAAAAATTTTCTTATATAAGTCTATATGAAATCAAGTGACCCCTGGGGCGGAGCCAATATTAGCCCCAGGGTCATCATTTGAACACACTTGGTAGAAGTCCGCTAGACAATGCTACACACCAAATATCTAAGCTCAAGGTCTTGTGGTTTCTGACAAGAAGATTTTTAAAAAATTTTCTTATACAAGTCTATATGAAATCAAGTGACCCCTAGGGCGGAGCGATATTAACCCCAGGGTCATCATTTGAACAAACTTGGTAGAGGTCCACTAGACAATGCTACACACCAAATATCTAAGCTCTAGGTCTTGTGATTTCTGACAAGAAGATTTTTAAAGTTTTTCCTTTTGGTTGCCATGGCAACCAGAGTTCTGCATGGAATGGAAGTCTTTGAATAAATTTTGTAGAACTTCAAGCAAGGAACATTTCTGCGAAGTTTTGTTGAAATTGGCCTGGTTGTTTAGGAGAATATGTTCTTTAAACAAAAGTTTAAGCACGCACGCCTGGATGCACGCAACGACGACAGACGACGGACATAGCTCACCTTGTCACTATGTGACAGGTGAGCTAAAAACATAAAAATTTTCTTATCAGAAACCGTAATGCCAAGAGCTTAGATATTTGGTATGTAGAATCGCGTAGTGGACCTCTACCTGTTTGTTCAGGTGGTGCCCCTGGGTCAAAATGGGCCGCGCCGTGGGAGTATAATATACTGAACCAAAAAAGAAACTTTCGCCAAGTTTGAATGTAGATATGTTGGTACAGTTTCAATCCTTTTGGCTGAAAGCTTACATTTTTGTAAAATAATGTATTGTGGTTCTTTTAAAATCGTCATTTTGGAGGAAAGGATCAGATTGATTGTTGGATTTTAAATTAAAATAAGGTAGGGGTCGTTTCTAAAGTTAACAATCAGTAGCGTGTGTGACCGCCGTGTGCGATGCTGACTGCCTGACAGCGACGTCGCATTGAGAGCAAAAGTTTGTTAATTTCAGCCTGTGGAATATTATTCCATTCTTCAATCAATGCTGCTCGAAGGTCGTTGACGTTGTTTGGAGGGTTCGGACGTCGACGTACGCGTCTATCCAGATTATCCCAAAGATATTCAGTAGGGTTCAAATCCGGACTTTTTGAGGGCCAGTCGTCGATGAAATCAACGTTATGATTTTGTAAATACTGTATATTGACACGAGCAACATGGGATGTGGCATTATCCTGTTGTAACGTCGTTATTACGTTATGGGTCTGAAGCAGAGGGATAACATGAGGGCTTAAAATGTCTTCCCTGTATTTTTGGGCATTTAAATTGCCATCAATAACGACGAGCGGGGTTCGATACCCGTAGGCAATACCGCCCCACACAATAACTGAGCCCCCACCTCCAAAACGATCCCGTTGCAGTACGCAGCAGTCGGCATAACGTTCATTCCTGCGTCGGTATAATCGTACACGGCCATCAGCTCAAGACAATGCAAACCTTGACTCATCAGTAAAAAGAATTGTCCGCCAACGCTGTCTTGTCCAGTTTATGTGTCCAAGGGCCCATTGCTCTCTATTATTGCGATGGCGGCGCGTCAAAACCGAGCCGACGTACGGACGACGTCCGTGCAAACGGCTCTCGGCTAAACGATTCCGTACTGTCTGGGCGGAAATACGGTTGTTGTGAGTACCGGGGGTAACAGCAGCTGTAGCTGTCGCTGTTCGAAAGCGATCGCGCAGGTGCTGGTTCAAGATATACCGGTCTTGGGCTCGAGACGTTACGCGCGGTCTACCGCTCCGCGGCAAGTCCCTTGTACTCCCGGTCTGTGCAAATCGCCGCCGAAGGCTTCGGATTGATTGCACGGATGCACCAACACGAGCTGCAACATCCGCAGTTGTGCACCCAGCTTCAAGCATGCCCAAGGCCCTCTGACGTAAATTTTCGGGAATTCTTGGCATTGAAATTTCAATACAAAACTTCAATTAAAAACGTTTTTCGATTTTTTTCTACAGCTTTACGACTATAGCAATATTTTGGTAAAGACAAATATGCACCACGTGGAGCGGATATGCCCATCCCTTACGCGCACGTAAAACTCGAATTTTACGTTGAAAAAACATATCGGGCTTTTATACGGGGATTAGCTGACCGATTTTGCAAACAAAACGAGTTTTACAAGCTACTACATGTATATATGTGTGTACATCTAAGTGGTACCCTTGAACAAATGGCTCATACTTTGCGAAAGTTTCTTTTTTGGTTCAGTATAGATTTATTTTTCTTTGACCAAAAATAACTTTTATCTTTATTTCAGGATTGCCCGTAGTCGACCCTTATCACTTAGAGGTTAGCGGATCAAAGGTCAAGGTCACCGTGACCTTGAAGGTAAAATTGGTTATTTTCAATAACTGGAGTACCGTTTGACCTGCAGCCTTGAAACTTAAAATGATTATTGAACCCTATTATTCCAAGGTCAAATGTCAAGGTCAACATGAATTTAACTTTAAATACAGTTTAAGTCAACAGTTTGAATACTAAGTCAACAGTTTGAATACAAATTTTTTAAGGGGTCGTTAGGTCAAAAGTCAATGTCACCGTGACCTTGAAGGTGAAAAATGGCATTTTATCAATAACTGGAGTTTGACCAGCAGCCTTAAAACTTCAGATAGTTGTTCACCATATTGTCAAACATTTTTTCAAGGTCAAACGTCAAGTTCACCGTGACCTTAAAAGTGAAATATGGCTTTTTCTCAATAACAGTACTGTTTGACCTGCAGCCTTAAACCTTCACATAGTTGTTCACCATGTTGACCCCCATTTTTTTCAAGGTCACAATGTCGATGTGGATATTCCTTCATAGTTTGCTGTGGTCTCTCATAGCTAAGATTCGTTCATGAAATACAGAAAGTTCAAATAACTACGCTAAAGTACATATAAAGCTTGGAGTGCGCGTTATTGGACTGCGTTTATAAAATCGTCAGTTCATGTGCACTCCAAATCGTAGTTTCACGGCCGTGATAATATAATGAGATATGAAATGAAAATTACAAAGGATGATAGTTTCAGTACATGTATTTCCAATCAAGAGTTAAAGTGTATCTAACTCAAGTTGTACTTGTTCATATGCATGCATTAATTCTTCATACAAGTCCAAGGCATTATGTGCATTCAAAGGCATCTGAAGACCTGGTTTGAGAATATGAGCCAACTCGGAAAAAGTATCACTGCAAATTTCCTTCGGCTGGGCGTAAAGTTCTTGGCAAATGGAAACATCTTCCATATTGACCGGAACTCCATAATTTCTGGAACCAAACAGCTCCGGGACATTGAATAATACATCTGGTTTGCCAGTACAAGCCAGTGTATTTTTCTGTTGTCTTACTTGGTGTAAATTCCAATGTATAGCAATGCGATCAAGTTCAACTTGAAGTACACCCGATACACAAAAGCGTAAGCATTCTACATGCATTGGGTTCGAACCATCAAATCGACCCAGATCTCTCAAATCCTTCAATTTGTTTATCCACCAGCCAATGCAGTGTTGTTTCAGATATCCCCACCATCGTTCTATTCGTTGATTTGTTGTGCTTTTACCGTACATAAAACTTTTCAAGCCTGCCATGGAATCTTGTTGGGTTTGCCTAAAGAAAGGTTGGAGAAAACTGATGTTGACATTTTCTGTACCTCTATCGGCTCGTACTATACGTGGGACAAACTTGTGAGCTGCTACTGTGTCGAGATAATACTTTGCAATTACCCTTGGATTATTGTTGGTTGACGCAACTTCTAACCACATCACTCTGCGGCTGTACCCGTCCATCGCACCGTGTATGCATAAACCGAATCGTTTCAATTTGTCATACCCGTCGATATGCCAACAGAAATTTGGACCTGGAACAAGATATTTACGTCTTTTTAGTTTATGCCCTTTCCTCAACTGCACGCCATCTAGGTCAATCTCTCTTAACAAAAGCATCACAACATTTCTTTTAACTTTGAAGTGATAGTCATTTTGTAGACGCTTCCACATGCTTCGATACCCTAAACCTTCCGCACTAAATTTAAGTTCATTTCGTAACGTTACTTTTATGATTTCTATTGGGGTATACATGAGACCACGGCGTCGTAGGTTGTTAATGCGAAGCAATCGTTTCAATTGTCTAAGCCCAATGCGTATATTATGTCGACAAAAAAGAAGTAAAACTATTTCTGCATATTTGAAGCCGGCATAGAAGTACCCTTTAATCAGTTCTAGTCTGTTATTTTCATCCAGTAAAGGTAATGGTGATGGTACAACTGATGAGACATGACCAACTTCTGTTAGCATAAGAAAAGTTATCACCATTATTACTGCCATATTCAAATCCCTGAAACAAAAAGAAATAGTACAATAGAATAAAATATTATCAGTGCGTAGTATCAGTTTTTCTTTGAAACATTTTATATATTTTATATTATATCGTTTTCTCCAAAATCTTAACAATTAAATATGAAAAATGAAATATTAAATTTTATATTTAAAATGTTATATGCAAATTCAAAAAAACTTTGTAATTAAGAATGAAATATTATCTGTAATTTCTAAAATGTTAATAATTAAATCTTAAATATAAAATGTTAAATATAATTTCTAAAAACTTAATATTTAAAGATTAAATCTTAAATGTAAAATATTTAAGATAACGACAATGGGTCCAGCGACTTTTACATATATTTTTCTTCAAAATGCCATATTTTATTATGAATGCAAAGTAAATAAAAGTATACATTTTCTGAAAGGGTATGAAGGGAGAAATCTATTTAACACTGTAAAGTCTTGTTTACTACAGTAAAACCTGTCTGTAACAACATCGACTGGGCCCGACACCTAATGTAATAGACAGGTTGTAATACGGCGGTTATGCCAATTCTTAACTAAAATCTTTACTCTTCTGAACCTTGAATCTTATTTTGATATGTACCGGGAAGATTTTAATACTATTAAAATTGATGCCATACTGTATAATAATGATTATAAAGTGAAACCTGTCTCTAACAACACCTCTGTGTAAAAATAACCTCTTACTAACAACATAACATTTCGGTCCCTTAGAAGAAATTGTCATCATAACTAAACCTGTGTCTTACAACACCCTGTCTTAACGGGACTGTACTGTACGTTATTTTATTTTATCATCTATCATAAAAGCATATTTTTGTTTCATTCAACCTTAATCATACTTGTTTTCCTTTTAAAATATTTACCCTCCACAGATTACACTTAAAAGTATTTTTTATCTATGCTGTATTTTATTAATCGGAATATTAAAAAGTGATAAAACCAATGGATCAAATAACAAGGAATAATATTTTCTGGCAGTATGTATATGTACAAAATACTGTATTGAAATTTATTGTTGTAAATTTTATCAAATAACAAATAACAATATTTCATCATGATGTTATGTAAACCATGATTTGAGTGTACTTAAGTACTTTTCACTTGACTTGACTTTAACAACCTTAAAATGCGGTCCCAATTTACACAAATCAGTGTTGGTAGAGACAGGTTTTACTGTATTTTACCAAAAATATGTGAAATTATTCATGATTATTAAATCCTGAAACATGATACACATTTGATATTATTAGTTTAAAATTTGATGAAGGTTTTGAATACCGGTATGTCCATACAAAATGTCATATGAATCATATTGCAAATTTAATTAATTTATGTCAACACTTTCATAACATTGAATAAGTAGGGAGATAATTGCATTATAGTTAGCATTTTCCTTGAATGGATTATTATAATTGTATTATTATCCCAAACAACACTTAACAGTTGTTGTTGAATAATTGCTCAACTTAATTGTTGTTATGGACATGTTCAATTAAGTGTGAAAATCATCATTGGGACTGAAAAGTTCTAGTGAAGTTTGACACAGATTTTCTTAATAATTCTTCATTCAACTTAGCTCAGTAGGTAGATCATTAGGTCTTTGGATCTCGGGGTCGTGAGTTCGATCCCTGGACGAGGCACATGCATTCCCGTGAAGATTTGGTTGATGAATGATTGCGTGTTATACTATTCTTCCTTCACCGCTGTTTCAAATGATTCATGTGGAGAAGTTGGCAGTTACTTGCGGGGACGCAGGGTTACTACTGGTTGAGAATCCAGGAACACTCAGGTGATTGCCCTCCTGTAAATGACTGAAATAACGTTAAAAACGGGCGTTGAACCCGAAAACAACAGCAATAATTCAAAGTTTTCATTCGATTTCGTACCCACATCCGGTATATATCCTGGTCAAGAAAAATCAATGGCTCATAAAATTAATTCAAGA
This sequence comes from Cyclina sinensis, assembly GCA_012932295.1. NCBI lineage: Eukaryota > Metazoa > Mollusca > Bivalvia > Venerida > Veneridae > Cyclina > Cyclina sinensis. The sequence continues at coordinate 30,971,380 of JAAONU010000004.1, forward strand.
GAAGATATCATAACATTGAGGAAAACTTCACTAGGATAATGAAAGGGCTTTCAAACGCCAACTTTATGCGAATTGACGAATTGTAGCATAACGGACCACTGTATACGGCCAACATTTACACAGCAGACAAAACTTTCTAGTGTTAAATAGAAACTTCCAGAAAATGTATACTAGTACTTTTGATGAACCGCAAGACCCAATTTTACCTGTAAGTTATGTTCTCTGTGATGCCAATGGTGCAACTTGTCGTGTCCTGCAGTAATGGCTCGTTGCCGCCGTTTAGTGTTGTTTAACCGTATTTCTAATATTTAAGTATTAATAACTAAATTTTAATTTTTAAGATTCAAGTTATAAGTTTTAATAATTTACAGTTCATATTTAATTTTAAATGTCCCTCCAGGGCTTCCATATGAACGCGTATTACAAAACCTTAAAACTTATTCTCATGTCCAAATCTGAATGAAATCAGTCTCCTAATATGGCGTGTAAAGCGTTGCAAAATTTGATTTTTGTCATTTGCATTTGATAATACATTCATTTGTATTGTTTATTCTTACGTTTATATTGCATATTCATCATTTGTATTGTATAATTCTCTATTTGTGTTGTATCCTGTGCATTTATGTTCTATTTCTGTTATTTGTATTTAATGTCTTCTATTTATATTGTAAACGGTTCCATTTATATTGTAGTTAGGTCATTTGTTTTCTAAAACTGATACGTGTGAATTCAATACGCGATACCAATTTATGTTCTTCAGTTGCATGATGGATTTGTTTTAATTCTCTGCATGGGCGCAGCCATATTGCTCTTTCTCAACCAATAAAATCCATGGACACAAAATAAACAAACAAATCCCAGAGTTCCGTTATACAATATAAATATGTCCACAAACAAGACTGAACACAAATGTAAAAGTATACAATACAAAGAAGCAAATATACAATACAAACTGACAGATTATGGAACATAAATGGGAAGTATACAATACAAATTAGATACAACAATTCAAATGGATATTATAAAATACAAAATTGAATTTATAGAACACAAAAAAAAATCAAATACAAATACAAATTATACAATATAAATAGGAAAATATTGAACACAAATGAAACGATATAGAATATAAATTGACATTATACAATACAAATCAAAATTATAGAATAGAAATAAAGACATTATCAAATAAAATAATAAATTCATAAAGTATACCATACAAATACCAAAATCGAATATTGCAACGCATTACACGCCATATCCTAACAAATATATTTATATCTATTATATTTTTGCATTGACAAACATTGTCCAAAAGAATATCACCTATTTTCATTATCAAAAATAATTGACCATATATTTCAGTACATCATGAACTTTTTAATTATTTTCAATAGAGAACAATTCTTACGAAAACGTATTATAGGTAAACTTCTATTTGATTCCAGTAGTATGACAGGTTGATTAATTTTCCAACATACTTTTGATCCCATTCTGTGTCCCTCAACACCTCATAAAACTTACTTCATCACTTAGCCGTTCATTATGACAAGCACATCAATTCATTGGTGGGTATTTAATGTAAAAAAAAATCAAAACTGTTTAGGAAATAGAACAAATGCACTAAATCGTACACAGAGGGTACAGTTAGATATTCATTAATGCTACAAATAAATTAATAGGATGAATTTGTTCTTGTTTAAACATAAATCCAGCAGTGTATTCCATGTTCATTATCAATTTCTCTTGCATGAGCAATAGCTTGGTATTAACACTTGATCAAAAAACACAGAGCGGCCGTCAAACACAAGAACAGTCCTAACACTTTCTTCCAAGACACATATCCCGTCGCATTCGCCAACGTCTCTGAAATGTATAGAAAATATACCCAAGAGCTTTGTAACGGGTTCGCATACACACAATACAGTCAAACCCTTTGAAATGCATTCAAAGGAAAATGATGCACATTCTGAAATATACTAAACAAAATGACGCACCCTCTGAAATATATTCAATAAAATGACATACTCTCTGGAACTTAAAAAAAGGAAAATGACGTACTCTGAAATTATTAAGTAAAATGACGCAAACTTAAAAATACGATGACGTACCGTCTGGTATGTATTCAATACTTAGAGGGTCAAGATGACTCTTAATCGCTTACCTGTATCCCATTGGTCAAGTTTCACAATTTTAATTGTGTAAGTTTATTTTGTATTCAGTGGTTTGTAAAAATATTAAAGTTTTGAAAACACAATCATGCAAACATGGCAAATATGCTTATTTGGGCGCCTGTACCTTTGGAACCCATGATGTGATCAGGCTAGTTCAGGAAAAGAAAGGAGATGTAATGTTTATAAATGTGTTAATATGAATCGAATGCAAGCAAAAACTATTATGTAAGGAAGAAAAAGAAAATAACCCCTGTGACCTTGACCCCAGCGATCTATTTTGAACCCTGGTGATTTTGACTCTGACTCCAGTGAATGGTAGAGGTTCATAAAAAGTGTCTATAAAGCTAAAAGATCTAAAAGATCTGTCAATAAATAAAGGCTCTTTGACAGAAAGCAGAAAATGTTTTACATGTATTACATGTATTAACCATCATGACCTTGACATTGACTCTGTGACCTCAATCTCCACCCAAGGGTAGAGGTCCATTCGTAGAACCTTCATACCAATTATCTAAGATATTGGTCAATAAATGAAGACTCTATGAGGTAAAAAACCATTTTAAGCCATGATGACTTTGACTCCAGCTAATGGTATAGGTACATTAAGGTATGCAAAATGATGCCTAATACCAAATATCTTAAATATCAGTCAATAAATAAAGGCTCCGTAACAAAAAAGTATTTCTCTATTATTAGTTCCGGTGATCTTGATCCTAGTGATCTCAAACTCCATCCAAGGATAAAGGTCCTCACATGTTACCTTCATACCATATATCTAAGAAATCGGTCAAGAAATGAAGACTCTATTAGTAGAAGTAGGAAAATCTATTTTAAGCCTTGGTGACCTTGACTTGACCCCAGAAAATAGCAGAGTTTCATTCCAGTTGCCTATATACCAAATATCTAAGAAATTGGACATTGATAAAGATTACATGACGAAAAATTAAACAGTGTGTGTTTAGCCTTGGTGACCCAAGGAGCCCAGCCAATTTTGACGCCAGGGTCAAGATTTGAACAAATTTGGTAGAGGTCACTAGGCCATGTTACACACATGTCTTTATACTAAGCCTTCTGATTTCTGACTAGATTTTTTTAAAAAGTATTTCCTATGCAAGTCTTTTGAAAAAATCAGGCAACCCCTGAAGTGGGGTCATTTTAACACCAGAAGCATAGTTTGAATAATCTGTGTAGAGGTCCTCTAGATGATGTCCCATGCAAAATATCTAAGCTCTAGGCCTTGTGATGAAATAGGAATAGTTTTAAAAGTTTTCCGTAAATATCGGTACGCCCATTTAAAATCAAGTGACCCACAGGGCGGGGCCATTAATGACCCCAGTAGCATAATTTCAGATATCTTTGTAGAGGTTTTCTTGGTGAACCTTTATGGCAAATATCGATCTACAGGTCGTATTAGTTTCAGACAAGAAGGTTTTTGAAGTTCCATGTAATTATAAGCATATTTAAAATCATGTTGCAGGGGGAAACTTTGATTCTTGAGTCATGATTTGGATAAACTTGGTAAAGGTCCATTAGACGATGATACATACAAAATATCTTAGCTTTAGGTCTCTTGGTTACGGAGAAGAATATTTTTTTTAAGTTCTCACTTATAAAATTTATTTAAGCTCCTGTGACCGAAATCTGCAATGGACTAGAACCATTTGAACAACTTTGATGGCAAATTTATATAATTTCTTTGAAGTAATTATTGACGACGGACGCCGACGGACGCTTAAAAAGACACTCTAACATATTTTAACGTACCCTCTGAAAAGCATTCAGTAGAAAAATGATGTACCATCTGAAATGTATGCTATTAGATAACGTACCCTCTGAAATGCATTCAAAAGAAAAATGATGTACCATCTGAAATGTATGCTATTAGACAACGTACCCTCTGAAATGCATTCAAAAGAAAAATGATGTACTATCTGAAATGTATGCTATTAGATAACGTACCCTCTGAAATGAATTCAACACAAAATGACGTTTCATCTGAAATGTATGCTATTAGATAACGTACCCTCTGAAATGTATTTAATAAAATGACGTTTCCTCTGAAATGTATGCTATTAGAAAACGTACCCTCTGACATGTATTTAATAAAATGACGTTCCCTCTGAAATGTTATGATGTACCCAATGAAATGTATTCAATAAAATGACATACTCTGAAATGTAGCCAAAGGAAAATGACAATGACCAGTGACTAGACATCATAAACATAAATGACAAATGACCAGTGACTAGACATCATAAACATAAATGACAAATGACCAGTGACTAGACATCATAAACATAAATGACAATGACCAGTGACTAGACATCATAAACATAAATGACAAATGACCATTGCTAATGCTATTTTTAAGTGGGAATTTGATGAACAGTAGCTTGTATGTTTTAAAGGTTGACCAAGCATTATATAAGACAATAGATTTACATATTTTACCTAAAAAGTTAAGCAATGACGTGCCTCGTCGTGCTTTACAGCATATGAATTTATAATTGACTTGAAGATTACCATGTTACTTACATACATTCAGCTTGTGTTATAAACTGATAACGTGGTTTCCCTGTGCCGATTAAATGTACGACGTTTCGTCTCTGACCATACACATTTCTCAAAGTATAGTTGATGTGTGACACTTGTTTTCTGTAAAGACAATCCATTCTTTATCCGCGGACGTCGGCCAAACAAACGTTCTATATTTGTCACGAAGAAATACTTTCAAAGGTTTCTTCTATTGCAAACTTAAAAACTGTTTGTAATTGCAGTAGAGTTTCCCGGTTATATTACTTAAATTTGTGTATAATTGCATAGTCTGTAACTCGCGGTACACATTCCCAGTAACTACAAAAAATACCATTCTCATGATTATTATGAGCTAAGGGAAGTAACTCTTCGTCCAATGATATTCCGCATTACCAATGAATTACGTTGTCATAACGTCATACAGGGTTTTTTGTTACTTGAAATAGACGCTTTTCTCCGCTTGAAGTTTTAACATGTCCAAGACCACGCTACTGAAGTCCTTCGAAATCCAATAAAAGTACTTCATTAAGTATTTCAAGTATGAACATTTTGCACCCAAAATTTCTACGGTCGATGAAAGAGTTGAAACGGAATGGATCGAGCATCAGTTTCAGACGGTGATACAATTAACAAGCAAATTCGTTGACTTGTTATTCCCCGCCGAATGATACAAAATCATTAGAATGAAGCTGTATTATAGACCTTTTATGTACATCTTTGATCTTGCAATTTGAGTGACAAATCAGTTTGGTATATTTATCTATAATGATAGAATGCTCATAAACACTGAAATACGCCAAGCAGAAATAGATATTATAGTAGATGACGTCATTTTGAGAGATATGATGTCAATACATTATTATGACGTTGTGTAATGCCGTTGCTTCATTCATTAAAAACATTACTCAGAATTACAATTAATGTAGTGAGGCTTGCAGTTTATGCTGATAATATAATTTATTGAATCCATTTAGACCGGGAATGAACATATATTTACTCTGATTTATTTTGCAAAAACAATGAAAATAAAAGACAATTGTATAAGTTTGAAAGAAATAAAGAAACATACCACTACCCCCCCCCCCCCCCCCCCCCCCACTTTTAAAGATTTTCTCTGTTAAAAAGACACACAAAAGCACTCCTTTATTCACAGAAATAATCACGAAACGTACATCATTAATAAATAAATATGATGTTAATATCTCTGTTTTGTCCATTCTATCCCCATTTGCTATACACACATATATATATATATATATATATATATATATGATAAATAGGGAGAGAAAACGAAATGCCAAAGAAGTTGCTTCACTGTTTTTTCCTCTTTTTATTTTCATTTTTTCATTCATTCTCAAAAAGCTGCGAAACAACGGTAACAATTTTTTGTCTAAAATATTGTTTTAAAAAGTAACACAGGGCCATAACTCAACTGTTCATGAGGGGATTTCGATGGAATTTAACATGCATCTGTTCTCATCGACATATACACTAGCATAGTTTCATTAAAATCTAACAGAACAGTTCTAAGATGGCTCTGTGCAGACATTTTCCAGTACAACATGTTTATTTGAAAATAACAAAGGGTAATAACTCAACAAGATCTAAGACTTCCGGACGAAAGGCCACCTTTAAAATGAAATCTCAGAATTACGAATTTCATTTCTTAATTACGATATGCTATTTTGTAGAACCGAAATAAATTCGGAATAAAGAATCGTATTTTTACTATTTTAGAAATGTGGTCAATGTCACTTGAAGGGTTTTGTATTATTAAGTATATTACTGAAAATAGTATTATCATTGAAAAAGATTGGCTGCCTGAAACTTAAGTGCTACAACGAAACATATCTTTTTAAATATATTATTGTTGTCACATTTAACAGGCATGAAACAAACGTGACGCAAGTTTTGAAATTAAATTATCAAACAAATTAGTCGCAGCTGCACTAAATGATGCAATTTCGTTTGTAAAACTAGTGTGATATAACAAGAGTCAAATACAAATGTATTTCCAAAGTATTAAATACCACTGTTGGTAAACGTTAAAGAATTTTGCGAAACCTAAGTTTCGCTGCCAGAATTAACGTTACTAAAGGTTTTCATTAAACGTTTCTTAATCAAACTTACGTGACGCAACACGAATCACCGTCTCCTTTGGAACCAACAATATGTTCAATATCTTTCACACCTTCATTGTAGAGAATCAGGTCCCTATCTAGGTTAAATATCATCTGTGTCACTAGGAATTGAAATTTTGTTAAAAACAATCCTGGATACCTGGCTTCAACTTCAGAGAAACTGAAAACAAATAAAAGTAGTTCTTACATTAGTGTGATATGGCCATTGGTTTTAAGTAACTTTTAACACCTTGAAATAGACGAGAAAAACCACAAGGACTCGGTGTCGGGTAAAACTGGAAAGGCTCAGGTCAACATACACGGTATCCCTTCGCTACCTCACTTCGACCTTTACCTGTGTTCGACCGGCCCCGGAAAATACCTAAAACACGCACAGAACGCGATATTTCCGGTCACGCGCGCGGTTTTTGTTGACGGAAGTGAACAGAAACGTCAACAAATTAAAAATAATCAGAAATGGAAATCCGCACGGTAAAAATTTGTCTTTATTGTCCAAAACAATGTATTTCAGTCCATTTTTACTATTCCCAAAATTTCACTTTTCAAAAACATGTTTTCACCCCAAAACTTCTAATGATAACTGTGTCTGCTGCGTCTGACATGTTTTACATATTACCAGGGCCCACCATGAACTGTTATTGATTTTCTTGTAGTATACTGCAGATAATAAACTGCGCTTCAGTAACACCACTGTTGTTATTAACGTTGGAACATTTTTAAGGCAGAAAATTTAGGTTTTATGTTATTAGGACCTTCTCTCAGACCCTGGTTTGTTTTATTTCAGAGGAAAGAAGTTGTCAGAGGCCCTTACAGGACTTATGACTATGACAGTTTAAGTAAAGCATACATTGCTGTGAAAGAGTGCAAGTTGTCTGTCAGGAAAGCATCTGTCACATATGGAGTACCAAAGACAACACTTTTAGACAGACTAAGTGGCAGAATTGACATTGATGTTGTGAAACCTGGCACTTCCCCTCTCTTTTCTCAAGAGCAAGAGGCCCTTCTAGCAAGGCATTTGCAGACCATGTCTGAAGTGGGATATGGCTACAGCCGCCAGGAAACAATTAACCTGGCATCAGACTATGCAGACAGTCTTGGCCTCAGGGACCGGGCATATCCACTCACAGACCGATGGCTATACAAATTCCTTAGTCGTTGGCCAGAGTTAAATGTTAAAAAACCTAGGAGTTTGGAGGTAGCAAGAGCTAAATGCGCAACTAGGGAGGCTGTTGATACTTACTTTGACTCTCTAAATAACATTCTAGTAAAGTACTATCTCATAGCAAAGCCTCATTTGATCTACAATATTGATTAAAAGGGGTTGAGTACAGAGCATACACCACCAAAGATCATATCTGGGAAGTTCTACAAAACACAGGCTGTCACCTCTGGAAAGTCCAGGACTGTAACTATGACAGGCTGTGTAAATGGCATTGGTCAGCAGGTTCCCCCTTTTTTTGTCTTTCCGGGAGCAAGAATGGTAGATTCTCTGATGGAAGGAGTCTCTCCTGGAGCTAGTGGTACAATGTCTCCTACTGGTTGGTCAAACTCAGAGGTTTTTTCTTCATACATGAAAGACCATCTGCTGAAATATCTACCTCCTAGATGTCCAGAAGAACCTGTCCTCATATTCTATGATGGACATAAAAACCATGCTTCTCTTGGTCTTATTGAATGCGCAAGATCAGAGAATATCATCCTGTCTGTTTTGCCACCCCATTGTAGTAATCTCCTGCAGCCATTGGATGTGAGCTGTTTTGGACCCCTTGAAGTTGGTTGTAATGCTGCTGTGCATAACTACATGCGGGAGTCAGGTGGGCGTCTTGTCACTCGGTATGTTGTTGCCCATTTAGCCTGTAAGGTCTACACTGCCACTCTTACTCCATCAAACATTCAGTCAGCATTCAGGAGGACTAGGATATACCCGTTTAACCCCAGAGTAATCTCTGACCATCAGGTAGCTCCTTCTACATCATTCCAGAAGGATTCTGATGCAGATCCAGAGTCTTCCAACTCACTTCCCTTTGCTGCAAAACGTTTCCTTCTTGAACGAGGGGGAAAAATTCTAGAAAATGTACAGAAGGCCACCAAAAGTAGAAACACCCTAAGCAAAGTTATTGGGGGTAAAGCAATTACTGAAGAAGATGTAGTTGCGAAGATTAAATCTCACACAGAGCAGTATGGGCCAAACAAGAAATCTTTAAACAAAGAATCAAACAAAAAAAGACAAGGACTTTCCCCAAAGCCAAGTACATCAGGCATTGCTAAAAAACCTAGAAAAATTCTTGCCCCAGTTGAAAACATAGAGAGGTACTGGAATCTGAAAAGAGTGTTGTATGTAGAAGGTTTTCACCAGACACAAGTAAAAGTCCCTATGTAATAATTGTTTTCTGGGGCCAGTGTGATCAGTGTAAAGACTGGATACACTTTTCATTCTGTACCAATGTTAAAGTTCTCAGGAGGGGAGACACTTTCTTGTGTCCCACCTGTGAAAAACTGTAACTGACCCATTGACACACAAAAACACAACTGTAAATAAGTTAAACTGTTTAAAAAGTTAAGTTTGTTTGTTAAAAACTGTTTTACAGTGAATACCTAACATGAACTGTTCTAGACTACTAACTTTTTGTGTGAAGTGTAGAGAAATGTGCATGTGACCTCATTTACTGTACTACGGTCGAAGCCATGTTGGATTCCTACGCCATGCTGTCTTTCAGGTAACACGTTTCATCGCCTTGGTTAACGAGCCTCTGAAGGTATGACATACGACTAATAGTGTCTTTAAAATCAAAATGCATTATATTTTCACTAGCAGGTCGCTTATTTACAAATGTTGTCTTTGTTATATGCGGTTCTTGGTTAATGTCTTAAGCGGTCGAACTGAGGTAGCACTGGGATATATATAGAAGTGGATACCAGAAGTCATTTTAAGTGCTGTTTCTAGGCATCAATCTCACGGGTTGCATGCACACCTGGAACCAAGAAATCAGGTCTTTCGACCATGGTTCCCGTCATCAAAATCTGGACTGAACGCACAGTAACATAAAATGGAAAGATGAAGTGGTTTACCTTGTACAATTACATAGTACATGTATATGTGGTTATCGTCACTTTCAGACATTCAAATGATTACCTGCACAGAGTACATATGGAAAAGACGATAGAATTCTGTTTCAAATGCATTTGATTAACAACAAAAAAGAGAGAGATCGCGTTCTTTAAAATTTGACCATGTAACAAATACTTCATCATCATTTACAACGTAGATCCTGTTTTTAAGAGAAATATGTAAAGTCTGCACTAGAAACTGAGGTTTTCTTTACCAAAAGAATGTTTTACATCTGTTAAAAAACATGACGCTTCTAAAGATGTTACATAAGTACACGGCATAAAACATAGTTTATCACGGAAGTTTATCACGAACATTTATTTCACTCAGATACCTGAGAATTCACCGAAAAGCTAAAAACAAACATTCTTGTAAAACACAGAACGCAGGATAATTAACACAGACACAAACATATCCCGAAACATGAGTTACAAAATGGTCTGTTTGATTTTTACTTCATGCAAATGTTAGACCTTATTCAAATAGTACCAAGAAAAACGATAAAATAAATAGCCTGCTTACTTTGTGGTTACTTTCACCTTCTGTAAAGAAGAAGAAAGAAAAAAATATCAACAATACCTTTCGTGATTCAAATTGATACAGCTAAATAATATAGAAATGTCAACATCAGCAAGAAAATATATTCCTGCTCGTTCTGGATTTTGGAATGTTCGACATAATGTTTTTTTCTGTGTCAGATAATCGGTACAACTACACTTTTATATAATAATTTAAAGTTTTCGTGTTTTTCTGGATTACTTGAGTGAAGTTGCGTGTTATGTGATTGAATTAATCACAGAAGTTTTACCAGTGTAAACAAGTTGGAGGAATTCGTAGATAATTTTAGGTATATGTAGAAAAAAACCAACGGGAATGCAACGCCGTTTTCCGGCACCTTCCGTAAACACTATTTTATGTATGATCTTAAACGGAAAACGGTCCATGTGCTAAGCATAATGTCTGTACTCAATAAATGCATCGAAATCTAATGCAATTCTTGTCGTTTAATCCTCCTAGCGATTTTTAAATTGCTACCGTGACGCTTTGTCGAAGACAGCTAATTACTGTTACCCAACGACACATACTATATACGGTCTCTTGTCCTTTACCAAATTTTCGGCGCGGGGACTACATTTGGTGCATTTCGTCCCTTTAAACCTTTTTGAAGTTGTTAGAAAAAGGACTTTTTGTTGTTGTTTGTTTACCTACATGTACGCTGTCTGTAAATAAATAAAGGGAAGTTACTGTGTAGATAAGTGAATGGGGTGCACTTTGGGGGAAAAAGTAGTACGGCACAGTAAAAATTATATTTTGTAGATTTCACTAGTGGCTTATAAGAATATTATCTACTGTTATATTACAGTTTAACACTGAAAAGTATTAAATAAAATTGCTGTAAACATTTTATACAATGGCGCAAAATAGTATCTCTGTTTACTTGATGTAAATAAATGACCGGAAGATTGCGCTATAGCCCGTCTTGTTTTAATTGCATGGTAAGAAATATATACGGTCGGAGGCTAAACCAGTCGTCACAAAAAGGTCGCATCAATGTACAAATGTAGGAGGATAAAATATCTACACTTATTTGAAATATTATTGTTTACGTTCTTGGTACAGTATGTTAATGTTAAAACAATTTTTGTTCATATATGGCTGCAGAAAAGCACAAACTGTGGCAATATTTATGAGATAAGCCAAAAACCAAAGTATCTGAAATAGATGTAGAAAGAAAAATCCTCTAAGACAAAGATCAATAAAAATAATACTTTGATGAAAAATTTAGTTTGTTGCATGTTATACTGCATTTATCTGGAATTGTGCTCTGGGATGGTACAGCAAATTGAACGATTTTGAGTAAAAACATAAATAATAAATGTAGTGTTTGTTGAGATTGAAGGAGAAATATTGCTTGTTTATCATTATGTTGGTTTAATGTCTCTTTACTTTGTAAGTGTTTGAATATTAAATATGAAAATTTGTTCATAAACCTCACGTGTTGAGTGTGATAATCTTCAATATGAGATCATCATCATCATCGTCGTCGTCTCCATCATTATCATCATCGTCATCATCATCACCACCACCATCATCATCGTCGTCGTCATCATCATCACAATGATGCATTTCTTAATTAAATGATGATCAGTGAAATCTAGGTTAGATATCAAATGAAAAGATCAAACGATTTATACCACAATTTATCAATATCATCTTAATATTAAGTATTTATTTCCGGTATAAATTAGAATGCATTCAAATTAGTGTACTATCAATCTGACGTTATAACTTTTAAACGAAGAAGGTTTTTTTTTTGCAACTTCTGCTTTAGATTTCTGAATTTATAAAATTTATCTGATTCTATGACGGCATTGTGTTCATTGAGCGAGAAAGAATACTCAAGTCTTGTTTGAAAGTTTTTCATAATATACTAAGAAATTTTTTTTATCTTAACTCTTCACTATGAACAGAAATTCTAATGTATTGTAGAAATTCTACTTCATCTGAGAAACAAAAACCTAGTACCATTATAAAGATTACCTTATAAGATCAAACAGAGTTGTATTATCTACTATTCCTGCGAAAGAACGACAGTTAGTTAACGTGTCCCCTCTCTTAAACTCTCGGATGTACCGGAGAAGTTATTTCAGAATATATAGTAGAAATAAAAAGTTGCTGATTTACTAGACTTACCTGTATCTGTCACACCACACTTCAGTACAATCATTGCTCAGCCCTATCTCAGTTTGAGCTTTCTCTTCAACGGTAATCTTGTCTGAACCAATCAGATCTTTGTAAGACACACGTAACAAAGTGACGAAACAAATAAAAACCGTTACGTAACAAAGAACTGTTGTAAATTGCATATTTTCAGTACGCTACAAAGCATTAAAATCTGAATGTAGGAATGACAATCTAGAAATATGCTCCAGTCAATAATTCACTTACCATACTAAGAGTATTTTTCACATGTCTTAAGTAGCACACAATCGCCGTTTGAATTGCTTCCTGTTTGAATCTCATTAATATTCTTGCTTAAACTATCTTGTCTTCTGTTCGAATTATTATTATAGTATTATACCAATGCTTTTTTTCTTCTTCAATAAATTGAGAATTTTTATGATACATTCTCTCACATGCCATGATACAAAGACAGTATAAGGCACTTTAACTAGATTTTAACTAGATGAGTTTCAAGATATGACAAGTATTAACTTTAAACCTCACAAGATTTAATGAGTCTGTAATGTTAAGAAGAACACTTGGCTAAGTCTTAGTCTGATCATAAAAACGACAACAATTTACTTTGTAATTTTTCACAGTATGAAGCCCTAAAGGTTATTGACAAAACAAACAAAAAGCACAGCCAATAGTGAAAACTAACCACTGAAATGTAATTAAAAACGTGGTACCAGTTTACCCCACCTACTTCATGTTGAGTGAATGACATCATAGTTTCAACGCTTCTGATTAATCAGTATAAAATATATCGCCTAATGTTTGAACGTCATTAATCTTCAAGTGTAAACTATATCATATAATATTAGATTTTCATTAATGAATCAATGTAAAATATATCGCATAATGTTTGAATGTCATTTATGTACTAGTGCAAACTGTTCGAGTTTCATGAATGAATGTATAAATTATATGTCCTACTCTGTTTGTTCTTCATTTCAAAACTACACAACTCTAAGTACAGAAATAAGCTGTCATCAATATGAGATGTATTGTCTTTAGATCTTGCTTATTTGGATATGTGAATTCAAGGTTTAGATTATCACTTGTATACGTTAACATGGTCAGACTGGACATTACTGATAACCGTCTACTTGAGTACAAATCTATAGACATTGAAGCCAGACTCTTTTTTTGCCCGTGAACAACCTGCGATATAAGATATTCTGAGAATAAAACTGTAGATTTTGAATCGTAAGTCAGCATTTACAGAGACATAATGGAAGACATGAGAAGTTTGTGGACGATTTTTAAAAAAGAAAGTGGACTCATGGTTCAAATGCAGTTCAATTCAGATTCCAAGCTGCAATAGATGGAAGTAAATGATGAAATTAACTATGATAAAATATCTAGACTGGTGCTCAGAGTTGCATGCAAGCAATCCTCAAGATATTAAACAAGAGGTATGAGATATATTGAGATAACACATTGAAAGTAAGCAAAACAATAGGATGATCTTTTTCAGAAAACCCACGCAAAGGAAACACATGAACTAACAGACTTAAAAAAACTACTATACAACAACCAATTCATTAAAGCACTCTGACAGGAAAATCTGAACCCGAAGCATCTCCGAACAACACGTCAGTCTTCGACAATTGCGAGACACCAGCACGGGCTCCTGCAGCCTACAAATAATACACTAATAGCAATAGCATTTTACTTCCAAAGATTCTTACTGGCTCTAGCGAAAACAACACATGGACACGAACCAAAGGAAAATTCAAGATAAGATAAAAAGTAATAAAAAAGACAAAACCCCACACATCAGAAAATGAATAGGATATAAAACGAAAATTACCCACATAATTATAAATATGTGTATTTTGAAACACAGGATATTATAAATTCTTCTATCAGCTGTTTGAATTTTATTTATAACGTAATAGTGTAAACAACATACACGGAACTTTTGCATATTTTTTCTAATTTTGGCTTTAATTTTTAGCGAAGACAATAAAAATTAATACAGTAGCTGATAATTTAAGCACTTAAAACCGAAACAGTGCGGTGTATTTCTTGCAGTAGCTCGATATTTTATGACGAAAAAAATTGCATTTAAAATTATCTTGAAAGGGTGAGTTTAAGTCTGACATGCCTTAACTTTGCAATTTCATTAGAAAGTAAACCAATGTGACCAGTGTAGCAGCCAGATCAGTCTCATATATGTTTGTACATTGCTACGACTTTTTTTGCGACGACTGGTTTTGTGGTACGACTCCCTTGCAATCACTGTGACCATGCCAGACTTTTGTTCATATCTAGACAAAATCAATCTTATATCAGTTCGTGACTTGACGGCGACACATGGGCGACTGTTTGCCGTAAAATTCGTCAATAAACTTGCGGCTCGTTAAAAACAAATAGTGATTTGTGGTCGGTGACGCCGTTCAAAGGTAACAATTACGTTACATATAGCTCAACATTTGTTTTATTTCTCATAAAGTGGTAAAGACTTTTGTAGTTGTGACTTTTGTAACGAATAGATACCTAGGCCACTGCATCTGTTATCGGCATTTTCAATGTAAAAGCAGAACGCAAATACATCTTGGATTGATATATGTCCACAGTTAGGAGACTATATTGTGGTGCCCGGACCCCTGCCTTAGTTATATTAGGGCTCTCCGCTGCACCACATTAACTAGGGTTCGTTTTACACGGCCCCAGTGTGGGAATTTATGAGGAAACAACAAAGAAACGCTCTTGTGAAAAGATACTCTTTATGTCAGTCATGAACATTTTAAATTATAAATAAATGTATCAAGTATTAACTATTATTCTGTTATCTATATGTAAGTTGACCGAAATGGTTGACCAATAACCAAGTTTGGTTAAACAGACGACACAGACCGAATCCGGTAGTAACCCAATCTGGTAATGACTAAATCTGGTACAGTACCAGATTTGGTATCAATCCAAACTCTATAGAAACAAACAAATCTACACTGGAATTAAAGTGGAAAACCTAACAAAAACATGTTGTTAACCTGATTTCTGTCCATTTTCTTGTTCTTAGTTCTTAACTTATCGGTAACTTATCAAGTACTTCCATAGAGGAAACTTGTCGAGCTGATCATAATACCTGGAACGCTCTGTATTTATATTAGCCTGTTATGACGTCATCGCACGCACTATTCAAGATGGCGGACGATGGACGGCAAGCAGATTCTGGTCAACTTACAAGCATGATTACATGAAAATAAATGTATGACAGCATCCAGTATAAAATTGTAAACGTATTTATGGACAAGAACTATCAGAAAATCGTAACGTTAGAAATTACAAAGTATTATTAATGGAGATATGGACCAAACAATATGGTACTTAAAATGTTCGTACCCAAAGTCGTAATACAGTCAAATTTTATAAAGACGGAACTAGAAGCCTGGGCACCGCATTACCCCCACCTTTCACGAATCGGTCCCCGATTTGGAACAGTAGTAAGTATTATTTTTTTTAAGTATTAAAGGCACCCCACTTAAATTAAGTGAATTTCAGTAAATGTTCTTAATTGAAATTTAATTAACTCTACACAAGGAGGAAAATAATATCTTACTAAATGTACATGTATATGTTAAAATTTATATATGAACATCCTTTATAACATATAACCATTGAACATTAACAGATATAATGTCTCATAACTTTAAAAGGCAACATTTCAACACACATCGCAATATACAATTTTAACTTACATATAACTGTGTATACACCATAATACATCATATCTCAAAATATGCATCAAACAACACATATATCAGTGTCTGTTTACAGTGAGTTTCATAAAGCAGTAAAGTCATATATCGTCGGCTTAATATCAAAACCTCGTATACAGCCAATTTTCCGAAAATCACTTTTTGATACCGCGGGAAGTTATTCATACTAGCGCATATTCTGTCAAATCCTCGTACACCTGTGCCAATGACAAATAATAAAAGAAGCCACATGTTGAATTCTCGTACCTTGATTGGTCCCATTTTATTAAGATCAAAACATCGTATATCACCAGTTTCTGCTTTGAAGTTGACGAGTTGTTGTAATCTGTGATTTTTTGGAATTTTTCAAAATACTTAAGTGGCTTTGGATCAATAATGAGAGGTAAGAATACTTTATTTTCTAACAGCATTTGAAATATATATGATATAGTGTGTCTGTAGAGAATAATATGCATCATTTTCAATAATTAATGGAAAGCAATTTTACATCAGTTCAGCATTTTTGAAAACTGACTATAAAACAATGAATTAAGCTCTAATTCTAAATATCATTAAAATATCTATGCTTTGTTAAGATGGTTTATATCAAACCAACCTACTACCAGGGATATTTTTAAGTAAACACAAGTTAAAATGACAGTTTCAAAGTTTGTGTACGAAATACGAGGTTTTGACATTTAAAAAATGGTAATATTAAGTTGCAGGGAATGTATACGATATTTTGATAAAATAATATAACTGATAAAATAGTCTTTACGAACGTTTTTGTAAACAATTTTCTTTAGATTTTAGGATCCCCGTCGATCTTATGAAGGAGTATTCAGTATAATATATTGACGTTTTCCATAAGTCCGTTTGTCTAGCCGCATTTGTCCGGACTATTTTGCGAAAATTGTTAGAGATAATGACTATGACTAGATAATAAGTAGGGGAAATGAACTACTTGAAAAACCATAATTTTTTATTGTTGCTGTTGTTTTATTACCATCCTCCTTTCATTTATTTAAAATATATCCGGAACTATAGTCTTAATCTCTTCAAAAGATTACATGAAACTTGAAATACAAATAATAAACACCTAGGATAAATGCAGTGAACAAGAACCATAACCCTTACCATCTCTAGTGTTTGTTTTTTTTATTTTATCCCTAAATTTATGTGTATATTTTTGCTAAACTATAATATACAGATGTCGGATTCGGATTCGTCATTGTCAGAATTTCTTGCAGAATGAACATGCCACACTTGCAAAGAGAAGGCAAAAGACCACCTGACTTTAGAGTATCAATTACTTCCCGGGGACAGAGTTTTTCTTATCCTCAAATAAGGATATATGGTTGTACTGTTGGGGATGCAGACTGTGCTTCCATTTGAAATGTGCTTTTGAACTTTCTGAAGACATAACCGAGGAAGGTTCTTGCTAGAAAAAAGTTAAGTGACGAAAATAACAATAAACAAAGCTACCAGATATTTGAAAACAATGTATGAGAATAGACAAATAATAATGAAAGGGTTTTAATAGAGACAACAAGAACGGAAAAAATAGATTTTGCAGGTGAATTTAGAAGAACGCTTATCGAAAATGATGGCGATCTTAATCTAGGTGAATATTTAGAACCTTTTGACAGTGAGCAAGCACAGGATGATAACGAACTTTCAAAGAACTTAGAAACATTTCAAACTGAAATCAACACTGTTTTCGATATTGATCGTTGTGCTGAAAGGTATCTAAACTGTGATCAAATATGTGTTCAGACTAGCAATGCTGATGATAGCAAAGAGCACAGAGAGCCTATTGAAGATAAGGCGGACAGAAATATAGATGAAGGTGAAAATGAAAATGATGGTATGTCTGACAGAATGTATGCTGAAGATTTTGATGACTCCGTAGCAGATCTAGATTATGATCAAAGAAAGGATGATGACCCTGAATCATCTGAGGATGAAGAACCAATGACAGTAGAAATACAAATAGATCATGAGGAGATTATCAATGATGAGCTCTCAGTCAAAAGACATAAACGTAAGTCATCATCGGAATGGATCAGATTGTTAGAATGGAAGGGGATAAGAACAAAAGTCTGAAGAAAGACCAAGATGGTAAATGGCGGTTAAATATAGAAAAACAAAAGAGAGAAATGAAAGCTCGTGGTTGTTCAAAACAATGTGAAAGCTCAAAAATTAAATCTTGTGACAAAATTTCTGAGATAGAGAGAAAAGCAGTATTTCGAATGTTCTGGAAAGAGTTTAATTGGGATGAAAAGAAAATATATGTAACAAACTTGATTGCAGAGTCAGAAGTGAAGACAAAGAAGAAAAAATCGAGAAGAGACAGCGGCTAGTCGGAAGGGTAAAAAATACACTTATTTCCTGAGAGTTGGCGAAGAAAGATATCGTGTATGTAAAACTATGTTTCTGAACACGTTAGGAATTGGAAAAAAGACAGCTTACGGATGGAAACAGACAGAGACCAAGGAAGAAAGGTGGACACAGTCACAGCTCAAGAAAGACGAAGTTTCAAAACAGACAGAAAACACAGAAAATTTAAGTGAAATAGACAATTTTGAAAAAGTAGTGGACACAGAAGAACCTGCTCCTACTATTAGAACTTCGGTGGAGAGGATAGAGAGAACAGATAAACAGAAAAGGAGGAAAGATTAACCAAAGTCGGAAGTTCGAATCAACACACATGACTACCCTGAACTATTACCAAAAATGGAATCCCATTACTGCAGGTCGACAAGTTATTTACCTGTTTAAAAACAAAAAATGGTAACTTGTATGAATATTTCTCTGTGCATAGAACAAATTTTAATTTACCAACGTATACTGTGGTATATCAAGCCATGGCATTTTGAACATGAAAATTTGTCTGTTTAAATATAATTTCTCTTTGTTCTTCAAACAGTAGTTTTCAGTTACATTTTGTATGTCTGAATCTTAGGTTATTGTTTTGCATAAGATAAAGAAAGTAAATCTTTTAATTGTGATTTCAATTATCTATTAAATATAGAATGTTTATACTAGTTTACTGTTGTTGGTCAAATAATGTACAAAATGGAATTTAACAGTTATATGCGTGTAAACGATCCAATTAATATTATTAATTATTGTGCAAAAGGTCGTATCTGATTTAAACAATGGAAAAAATCTACCAAATGTTCGTATATTACACAACTTCATTATAACAATAAAATAGCATGTTAAAACACGAAAAACAACATTTGAAATGATATATTATGATATTTTATCTCTTTCGTAAAAGTTTCGAACCAATTTTTCAAAAAGTGTTTTTTGTGGCAAAATAAATGTTTCTCCTGTAAAAAATGAAAAAGTGTCGGTACGAGGTTTTGACATTAAGCCGACGATATATAAAGTACAGCCTGATCTACCTATAGTCACTAGCAGTTAATTATCACTTTATTATTTTTTTTATTTTCTTAAATTTTTTTTAAGTGTTAAACTGAGCTAGTTTTATGTTATAATAGGATTGTTTATCAATTTCAGCACAAACTAGCTACATGTAAGGCACAAAATGCAGTGTTGACTATTAATCACTGATTGTAAGTATATGTTAAGATAACATAAGTGTCAATCTGATTCACTGTTTCTGTAATGGCACTTAATTTACAGCAATTATTTAAACAGTAATTGTTCAATATGTTCACTAAACATTAAATGAACTGAATATTTAACACTACTGTCTGTGCGATGCACTAATACTTTTTGGAAAAAAAAAAATTTCAATGGTCCGTTACAGTACATTAATCACTCTTACATTGTTAGAATTTACATTGAATTTTATTGCCTTTAATATGGTTCTTATAATTAAAATGTACATTGTCACTTCAGATAACTGTAAATTTTAGCCATCTTTGCAGTTGCTGTTCGAAGTATTCTTTGGTTTTATACAAATCTGCATTTTTCTTAATTCCAATTATCAAGAAAATTCCTTTTATCTTAAAATATTCCAGTTATCGTAATTTTTCCAATTTCTTTTATTCAAATGGTATTGCTTTTTCTATTATAGAATTGATGTTTTTAAACATTTTCTTTTAAACATAATCTTTTATCTGTACACTGCTTTTCTAATTTTGACATTCCAAAGAATCTTGCCTCCAATTGCAGTGCGGCCAGACTTCTCCTGTCAGATGGTAATAAATCCCGAGAAGGATGAGACACTCCTTGTTGCTCGTATCGCAAGTAGTTTAGAATGTATTGGAACATGTGGCCATCTCTGTCAATAAAATATTCAGATCCGTTCTTGATTGCCTTCATCAGGATAGAATTTACAGTCCTTTTCAAGGTAAGGTATTTTACTCCTCCAGCATTTAGTGTGACAATTTCTTTTCTATCTTTCTCTGTTTGTTCCTTCCCTTGTTTCTCTTCTTTCTTATTTCTAATTCTTTCTTTCAGCTCTTTTGACTCTTTGTCTTTCTTTATTCTTTCTAATTCCTGTTTCTCTTTCTCTTCTTTTTCTTTTCTTAGTTTCTCCTCCAACTCTTTTGCTTCCTTCTTTTCCTTTTCTCTTTCTAACCTTATTCTCTCCTCTTTCTCTTTTCTCATTCTCTCTTCTGTTTCTTTGGCTTCTTTCTCTTTCTTTTCAGTTTCTAATTTTTCTCTTTCCTCTTTCTCTTTCCTCATTTTCTCCTTTAACTCTTCTGCTTCCCTTTCTTTTCTTTCCTTTTCTAATTTGTCTTTCTCTTCCTTTTCTTTTCTCAATTTTTCTTTCAACTCTTCTGCTTCCTTCTCTTTCTTTTCTCTTTCTATTCTTAGTCTCTCATTTTCTTTTCTCTTTTTCTCCTCTGTTTCTTTTGCTTCTTTCTCTTTCCTTTCTTTCTCTAATCTTTCTTTCTGCTCTTTCTCCTTGTCTCCTCTACATGTACTCTTTCTTGCTCTATCCTTTCCCTATCTTCACGTTCTTTTTGAATTATTTGTTCATGTGTTGGCTCCTCTAGTTGAACATCATCCTCCTGATCACGTAGATCTCTCACTGCTGTAACATCTTCACACTCACTGAAGGATGAGCTACTACTTGATCTGGAGCTGGCCGATGAACTGGAACTACTTGATCGCTCCCTTCTTCTCTTATTTTCCCGTTCACTGTCTCTTGTTTCAAATCGTCCCCTCTTTCTGGATGTTATTATTTCTGGTCTTGTTTGTACTCTTATAATATTTGTTCTTTTGTCTAAAATTAGATCTGGAATCTTTTTCTTAAATTGTTCCATTACTTTATTAGTAGCTTCCCCTCTCTCTCCTGTAGCCTGAACAAATCTTATGTAACATTCTTTCTTGTCATGGCAGGTGTTACTCTGCGGTGTGTTTCGGTGGTAGACACGACAACAGTACCTGCATTTCCAAGTCACTCCTGAGTGCTGCTCCAATATGTGACTGTAGCAACGGCTCCTTGTGGTGAAGGCAATATCTCCAAAAATCATGCACTCGAATGGTTTCTGAAGACAAACAGAAATGTTCTAAGTACTTACTCTCTGTATCTTGATGGCAATACATTCATACACTTTGTCTACACTTTATTGTTCGTAAACTTTTTGTTAGATAGTGTCTATAGATAGTAGATCCCTTTCAAGGATTTAAAAGATTTAAATTTTACAGTTACAGACATATAGTTGTAACAGATATTTTAATCACTGTCACTGGCACAGTATGTGCTAATTCATATTAACTATACATTTTCATTTAATAAAAAAAAACTTTCAGACTGAATGATTGATAAAATGAAGATAGACATGTTTCATGTACCTTCATAACATTTGTAGCAACAGTTAACAACAATAACAATAACAATAAAACTTTAACAGCATAAACTGTTGTGAATTTATACGTGTGTGGTATTTGAACCAATTCTGTTAATTTATGTATGCTTTCAACTTATCATGATGAACGACTCGTGGTCGTTCCCTCTGACTGCCTTTTATGCGATACAAGATGTTACTGACCTTTTCTGTAATTTCGTAGGGACCTTTCCATGGCCGCATCAGTTTCGCACTTTTACCGACTTTCCTCTGTGGGTTATAGTACCACACAGAATCACCAACTTCATAAGATATCTGATTTGCATTTAAGTCATAGTTTTTTTTCATAACATCACTTGCAAATTTTAATTTCTTCCTAGCAAATGAATGAATTTTGCATAGCTTTTCCTCTTACATAATCACTTGCATACCTGCTTTCTTTTTCAGGATTGTTTAATTCAGGTTCTCCTATTAGCAAGTCAAGGGGTAGACGCATATTTGATCCAAAGATCATAGAGTATGGTGTGACACCTGTGGCGCGATGTACAGCAGAATGGTGTGCCATCATGCAGAAAGGTACATATTCATCCCAATCATCACCATTATCAGAAACAAATGCAGTTAGCATATTTAGGACACTTTTATTTGCTCTTTCTACAAATCCTGCCCCTTGTGGCCTAAAAGCTGTGTTTCTTGTCTTTTTAATGCCAAAAAGTTGACAAAGTTCTTTAAAAAGACTGGACTCGAACTGAGGACCTTGATCTGTGTGTATACATAAAGGTATTCCAAACCTTTGAAAGAGATTAGATATGAGAGCATCTGCTACTACTCTGGTTTCTATATTGGGTAAGGGAATAGCCTCGGTCCATTTGGAGAAATAATCTGTAACAACCATTAAATACAAATTGTTTCTCTTTGTTTTACCTAGTGGTCCTACAAAATCTACCCCAATTCTTTCCCACCTTTCACCTGTAACAAACTGCTTCATGTGAGCCTTTTGCCTTGGCTTAGCCGGTTTTCTGGAGGCACAAACTGTACATTTTCTAACCCAATTTTCAATGTCTTTTCTTAAACCATACCAGAAAAATCTTTGTCGAACCCTAAAAGTTGTTTTCTTCACACCTAAATGAGCTGATGTAGGTGTATTATGTAACTGTGTTAAAACCTGTTTAACAAGGACCTTAGGGAGAATGATTTGATATTCTACTGAGTCTCCTATGTCACTTTCCCATTTTCTGTAAAGTATATCTTGCTTGATTAGCAGTGATTCCCACCTGTACCAGTAATACTTTAATTCTGCAGTATATTTAGACACAGCATTCCAGTCTGGCTAACTTCCTACTGTCACCCATTCTATTACTTGACCTATGACTGAATCTTCTCTTTGCAACTTAGCTAAGAGCTCTAAACTTAATTCAGGTGTATCATTGTCACTGTTATCTGCTGGGCCTTGTGTGTGTTTTGTACTGTTATCTGTATGTTTGGTGCTTGTTGGTGAGTTATCAAGGTTTGTGTGTGAGCTGTCTGAATCATTGTGCAGAACATTACTATCTGTACAGGATGGACCTGGTATACATTCAGGTGAAGAGTTCTTGTCAGACTTTGCAGACCTGACCCCAATAGAACTAGTCACCTTTTCACTGTTTTTACCTCTTTCATTACACTTGACCAATACCTTACTCTCTGTCTTATGGTCACTACTAGTCAGCAAAGGGCTGTCCCTTTCAACTGTTGCGCCAGACATTATTTGACTGACCACCATGCAACAATTTGTGGACACCTCATGACCATTGTTCTTGTTGGTATTCTGTATTGTAACTAAGTCTACATTGTTATGTCTGTCTACACACT
This sequence comes from Cyclina sinensis, assembly GCA_012932295.1. Classification (NCBI taxonomy): domain Eukaryota; kingdom Metazoa; phylum Mollusca; class Bivalvia; order Venerida; family Veneridae; genus Cyclina; species Cyclina sinensis. Next base: position 30,995,398 of record JAAONU010000004.1, read on the forward strand.
CTCTAACACAGAATTTGGTATTACTGTCTCTGCCAGTCAGAATTAACAAAATCAGGCTGAAAGCGACTGTTACAAAAGCTGGAACCTGGGTAATTACCACTAGTAACAGGACTAAGTTCAATATTACTTTAATATCGCTGACTCCCCCCTCAGTGTTTACTGAACCTATGTTTTTACTCTGTTTGTTTTCAATGACAGGACATACTGAAAATGTTTCAGGACCTGACACCTTTTCGCTGCCATTTTGAACCTGTTTAGTTTCAACACGTTCACAGTATGAACATTTACTGTCATAACAGGGACGACGGCTTAATGCGTCAGCATTACCATGTAATTTGCCTGGTCTGTGTACAATTTCATGGTCATAATTTTCTAAAATGCTAACCCAGCGACATAACTGACCTTCTAGCTGTTTAAAATTTGTGAGCCATCTGAGACTTGCATGATCTGTGCGGATTGTGAATTTCCTTCCATACAGATAATGATGGAAGTGTTTTATGGCAGTTACGACTGCAAGTAGCTCTCGTCGCGTTACACAGTAGTTGCGTTCGGATCTTGAAAAACACTTAGAAAAATATGCAATTACTTTTTCTTCCCCATTCTGTACTTGATGGAGCACAGCACCCATACTTAAATTACTTGCATCTGTGTCCAGTATGAAATAATCATTCTGGGTTGGGAAAGCTAGTATAGGGCTTGTAATCAAAGCAGTCTTTAAAGTTTGAAATGCTTCTTCGCATTCAATTGTCCAAACAAATTTCTTATCTTTTTCTGCTAAAGTGTGCAATGGCTTGGCTATAGCTGAAAACTGATAAATATATTTCCTGTAAAATGATACAAGTCCAAGGAAACTCTTAACATCTTTGACATTTCTTGGTGTGGGCCATTCTTTGACACTTTTTACCTTCTCTGGACATGTGGAAGTCCCTTCCTCACTAACTACGTGTCCCAAAAATGTGACTTGTTTTTGAAAGAAATGACAATTTCTAGGGTTTAACTTTAAATTTGCTTGCTTCAGTCTTTGTAAAGCCTCTTCAAGATTTTGTAGTGTATTTTTGAAAGTTTTGGCAAACAAAATTATATCGTCCAGATACAGAACCAGGGTTTTCCAGATCAAACCCTTGAAGACCATCTGTACTAGTCGTGTAAATACACTCGGACTATTTGACAAGCCAAATGCTAACTTTTTAAACTGCCACTGTTGGCCACCTTGAAGACTGAATGCTGTTTTAGGTCGGCTCTCCTTATCAATATCAACTTGCCAAAAACCTTTGGACAAATCACAAGTACAAAACCATTTAGAACCTGATAGAGCATCTAAGTTATCTTCGATCCTAGGAAGTGGTTGGTACTCTTTAATAGTAACCTCATTTAGTTTGCGAAAGTCACAACAGAAACGAACAGATTTGTCAGGTTTAGTGACCATAAGAATTGGGGATAACCAGGGTGAACAAGCTGGTTCGATTATCCCATCTTCGGCCATTTTCTTTATTTCATTTTCTGCAACTTCCCGTTTTGCCAGTGGTATTCTGTATGGATATGTTTTGATTGGTGGACTGTTACCAGTATCGATGTGGTGTTCTACTAACTGTGTGTGACCTATATCCCTATCATTTTTAGAGAAAACATCTTGATATTTAACCAAAACTTGCCCAAGTTTAACCTTTTCTTCCTCATTTAAATGAATAGAGGACCTATCAAAAAGATCATTTAGATGTGCTGGCACTTCAGTATCAATGGGGCTTACTACATTCACTTGGCTACGACTGGTACTAAATTCCTTGATTGAACTGTTTTCATGAAATGTTATAGATTCTAATGTTGCCGCGACAGTATCCTTGTAAACTTTGCAAGGTTCTGAATTGAAATTAGCAATTCTAATGGGGAAATTACCTGTATTTGGATCTACTAAAGTGTTTGCTACAAGTAAACCAGACTTTTCTATAAAACTGGTATTTGCCTCTATTATAGCTGAACTGTTTTTGTCAACATTGTCTAAAGGCTTACCCTCTACAATTATTTCAGTTTCTGGAGGAACCTCTATTGTCTCAGACACTGCTATTCTACAACATGTCTTTTCAGTTTCATTCTTGTGCATGTAGCATGGTATCTTATCTCCTCTTAATGTTATATACTTTTTACTGAATATGATGTCACACTGATTTTTTAACAGAAAATCTACACCAAGTATACCACCTTGTTGTATTTCAGCAATTAAAAATGTATGTACTATGCTGTGTCTGCCTATTTTTATTGAAATTTCAGTTTTCCCCAGAAATGGAGATAACTCCCCTGTAACTGATACAAGTGAAGTTTGAACAGGATATATTACAGGTCTGTCAGAATATGGCAGTCTCTCAATTGTCTCTTTGTTTAAAATGCTAACATTAGCTCCACTGTCTACTAACATTGACACATGGTTACCAAATAAAAACGCTGACAAAAAGTAGCCATGCTCAGATCCTAAATTGTTTAGTGCCACCTGGGACCTGCTTTTCCTGTCGAGCTGTGGCCCCTCCAGCTTGACATTGGTTCGTTTCCCCGACTGAAATTCTGATTTCTGTTGTTTGAACTTGATCTTGGTAGGTTTCTAAAGTGACTGGCATTTCTATTTTCATGATAACTTCGGTTGCGATTGAAATTCTGTCTAGTCATGCCACTACCATTTTCGGCTCTAGATTCACGGGCTTGGTATGGTCTATTTGATGGAGACTGAGGTGGGTTAGGTTTATTAGGAGGACTTTTATGTCTTATTTGTAAGGACATAGCTTGTGTAACTTTCTCTGAACCTTCCTGTACACCGCCTATCAGTCTACTTCTTTGTCTGTCAGCAAACCTATGAGCTTCCATCCTGACTGCTATTTGTTCAGCCTCAGATATGCTCTTCGGGCTAACTTCTCTCAGTCTAAGTCTAATGTCAGACTCATTTAGAGCGTCTATGAAACTGTCTACAGCTAGAGCATCTACAACGTCTGAACTCGCAGTTGGATATGCTTTTCTGGTCAACTTGCGAATTGACTGGGCCAGTTCTGGGATTGACTCTCCCTTCCTCCTAATTCTAGTCTTAAGTTGTGTTCGAAATACCTCGGCCTTATTTTCAGAGCCAAATCTGCTCTTAAGTTTTGCAATGAGACTTGAGAAATCCCTTCTGTCAGTATTAGACAATTCCGTGAGAAGAGACCTAGCAGCACCTGTTAATGTACTAGCCAAATAAAGAGACTTTTCAGTATATGTCCACCCGTTAATTTCAGATGTTATCTCAAACTGTGTGAGAAAATCATGTAAATCTTCTTCTCCACTGAAGTTCTGTGGTTTCATTTTCAAACCTTGCCTTTTATCTAGAAATACCACATTATCCACAGAACCTGACTTAAAATTTTGACCAGTGTGATTGGTACTAATATTGTTTGGCCTTGATGATGTAATATGAACAGGGATTTGGGGATTACCAGGATGCTCCAAAGGAAAACTGTTTCTATTGTGATTAAAATTGACTTCATTATCTGGGTGTTCTAACTCCGACAACCGTGATCTAACTGACAGAAGCTCATTTTCTACTGAATCCAGTTTATTTTGTATGTTACTATTGACCCTTTGCAAAGTTTGACTTAAATCTCCCATCTCCTTTACTAGATTTGACATTTGACTGCCCATAAAATTGTCTAATCTATCATCTCTAGAACAAGAAACATTTTGCTTTTCAGTAGATATATTGTTCATCAAAGAGTTTTGAGTGTCCTCAATATGAATTCCAGTGAATCAGGATTTTCCTGGTTCATAACAGAATAGCTATTATTGACATCTAAGTCAGCCATACTGTTACTTTGCAACAAAATAATTCTGTAAATTGAACTGTTTTCAGAGTAACTACTTCATAACACTAGAAATTGTTCAGTGCTGAAGATTGAATATAAGCCAATTGTAATATATGTTATTTTCTAAACATTTGTCACTTTAACTTCCCACAAGTGTTTACTCTTTCTCTTACATTATCTTTTCCAGGTTGTGAAGAAATAAGTTTGATTAACAAGTTCATTCCAGTGTAGAAGCAACAGAACAGACAACAATAATAAACTACCTTATGAATAAACAATTATCTTGGTTCTATGTCTTGTAATGGAGATTTTCTGAACTATTTATCAATATTTGTTAATTTAATACAATTTTCATTAGTAATCATAATCTGAATAACTTGATAACTGTGATCTTGATAACCGTAATCCCACTTCTGACACCAGATGTGGTGCCCGGACCCCTGCCTTAGTTATATTAGGGCTCTCCGCTGCACCACATTAACTAGGGTTCGTTTTACACGGCCCCAGTGTGGGAATTTATGAGGAAACAACAAAGAAACGCTCTTGTGAAAAGATACTCTTTATGTCAGTCATGAACATTTTAAATTATAAATAAATGTATCAAGTATTAACTATTATTCTGTTATCTATATGTAAGTTGACCGAAATGGTTGACCAATAACCAAGTTTGGTTAAACAGACGACACAGACCGAATCCGGTAGTAACCCAATCTGGTAATGACCAAATCTGGTACAGTACCAGATTTGGTATCAATCCAAACTCTATAGAAACAAACAAATCTACACTGGAATTAAAGTGGAAAACCTAACAAAAACATGTTGTTAACCTGGTTTCTGTCCATTTTCTTGTTCTTAGTTCTTAACTTATCGGTAACTTATCAAGTACTTCCATAGAGGAAACTTGTCGAGCTGATCATAATACCTGGAACGCTCTGTATTTATATTAGCCTGTTATGACGTCATCGCACGCACTATTCAAGGTGGCGGACGATGGACGGCAAGCAGATTCTGGTCAACTTACAAGCATGATTACATGAAAATAAATGTATGACAGCATCCAGTATAAAATTGTAAACGTATTTATGGACAAGAACTATCAGAAAATCGTAACGTTAGAAATTACAAAGTATTATTAATGGAGATATGGACCAAACAATATGGTACTTAAAATGTTCGTACCCAAAGTCGTAATACAGTCAAATTTTATAAAGACGGAACTAGAAGCCTGGGCACCGCAATATGACCTTTTTAATGAGTTTTCAGAAGAACTTTTACTTTCCAGTTAACCTTTATGACCTGTTCTATAAACAAATAAATACCAAAAGACCGAAAGTGAACTTTACTTCGGACTTTAATTTCATTTCGTAATTACAAGATATTTGACCGTTTCTGTATGTTAACATTTCAAAGTAATGGAAACTCGTTTTAATAAAATAGTATAATTACGAAATTGTAATTCGCAGTTTACGAAATAATATATATTTTTTTTTTAAATGTTTCGTTGTAGCGATTAAATACTTCCTTTTTATGCTACCCCCTCCCACTCCCCCCCCCCCCCCCCCCCACCCACGGAGAGAGGGAAAATTGTTTTTGGTCTGTCTGTTTGTTTGTCACTTAACTTTAACCTTGATCATAACACGAAGTCCCTCCACCTACAGCCTCCAAACTTCACAGGTGCATGTACCTTGATCAGTTCTACCCCCCAGACCCACTTAGAGGTCAAAGGGTTAAAGGTCAACGCCCCCGCATGGCGTTCATTCGAACGTCGCGCTTGTTCATTTTGTTTTAGATATATTATCTTAATTATAAGAATAACAGTGTTATTTTATTGTTGCAAATTTATATAGTCACAACTGAAAAAGTCGAATATGACTGTCTTGAGTATATCCCAAGATTACCTTCATTTTTTAAGAGTTTACAATAAGATATTACAAAGGTATTTGAAAACTGAAATTAATTAAGTGTTTGTGACGTAAGTACAGATTTAAAAAGAACCTGCAGTTTTATAAAATCAGAGAAAGTTGTCATTTGTCAAATACGAGTAATCAGATGTAAAAAACATGCATTATCTAATGAAGGGATCACTAATAAACTCGAGACATTCTCCACTGTGGCCTAGTGATAACGCCACGGACTAGTTATTTTGGGCTCGCAGATTAGAGGACATGCACCTCCACTAAAACTACAAATAGTCTTTTTTGTGTGAGATGTAATACCTTCTTGCACTCAGCAAGACCAAGAACGAAGATTACTCCATAAGCGGATGTGTTCCTGTACTTTTTACATACTCTCCGTCAAAATTTAAAGTCTCCTGGGGGTAGGGGGATAAAAAAGAAAATATAAATGTAAATACTATCTTCAAATTAACAAACGGACTAACGAGAAGACAAACAATACAGGATTATCAAAAAGGGCTTGCTAGAAACACAATATGATTAAATACACATTTAAAGAATATGATGTAACAATAGATTATAATTGTTCCTCATGAAAGAAGTATTACGGTCTTGTATAAAATGTTACATGCATTTCATCTGTTTATGTTTCCTCGATGTTCTTTTTTTCAAACTATACTGAAGAAAAAAACTACTTAGCATAGATTGGTAATAATTCAATACTGTTTGATAGTGCTGAAAGGTAACATTAAATAATAGATGTAGCATTTGTCCAAAAAAAAAAAAATTGGTAATTTTTAATTGAGACAATTTTATTTATAAAATACTCATCATAACACCCCAATGATCATGGTCTGGACTGTCCACTATTTAGTTTACACTTTTTCGAAAACACAACCTTTATTTAAAAAATCTTATTTTCTAACCCTCAACAGATAGAACTTCTTTTTAGGCATCTGAAATAACATGTTTACACTGGCATCAGAATCTTCAAGGAAAAGAGAAGGCTTGTTCTCGATGTCGTTTCGCCACTCTGCATGCAAAATATCATTGCTCGTGATTAACAGCCTACCTCAGATGTCACAACACATATGCGTCCGTTACTTTGTCGACTTAAGATAAGGTAGTTCAATGTATACCATAATTTCAGCCAATATTGTTTCTTCACTGAAGTCGAATGGTGTAAATAAAAAGAAGGAATACTGGCCTCCGTTTTAACACCTAACTCAAGGTTAGTTTTTTCACAATTCCACGACTATTTCTGTACACTATTTCTACATAATCATTACGCAATCAGCAGTTTCCATTCACTGGTCATATCGAAAAAGTCAATAAAGTGTCAATATTGTATGATTCTTGACCGTGATTGGCTCAAAGTCCTTACAGTTTACCATAAAGTCTTATGGTAAACTCTTCATTTAGCTTTACAAGAACAATATCCAGGGACAATAAACTGGTCGAACTCGAACAACCCACTGCTTGGATTATAAACCAGTAGAGTATTGGTCACTGGTTCGACCGCACATATGCCATCACACGTTCCCCCTTCCCTGCAATTATGAAATATATAAATATCAATTTTGAAATAAAACTTTTTTACAATACACAACGTGTATTCATAGTACTGGAAAAGTTAACCTATTTTGTCCACTTTTGTAGAAAGTTGTCACAGAAACTGCTAGAAAGAACTTTTCGACACCCTGTTTATTGGGAATGTGTGTATCATTTAAATATGATTGTTCATATTTTTCCCTGCATTTCGCTCTTTAAGGCACGTACTAATTAATCATGTATTTTAAGGGAATACACAAGCAACTTCATCTACCTAAGAGTTATTGTAAATAAATACATATGCTTTCATTTTCATATATGATATTTAGATTTTACATTTAAGTCAGATGATGTCAACCTCAAAAATAGTATTACACATTAAACTGACTAATTCTAACAAGTATATTACATCATTTTATAAATTTTCCTGATTTAGAAGTGCATTTCATTTCTAGGAAAATAATATTAAGCATGATAAATTGACTCACAAACAAAACCCATGAGGAATGAACTGGTACTTTGGCGGCATATGAATAATATTCCTCGTTTCTCCATATATATTTATCATCGTTCGGTTTGTGAACAGTTGTATATCACTGAAAAAAAGTTAAATATAGATACATTGGTCAAAGAATTCGTATTCAGATTTTTACACACAGGTTCGCTACAAACATATACCATTCTTGCGTCCTTGGCACATGCGAAATGAATATATTCTTTCAATCGTACGAGTATTATGTATTTCTTTTCAAAGGAATAGATTAAAGCACGGTTACCAAACCGGGTCAGGAATACAATTAAACAGAATGTCTAAGAAAAAATAACGTTCTTTCACCGACACACCATAAAAATTACAAAACATCACTGTATGAATGTATACATACTTTTTTTTTTTTTTTTTTTTTTTTTTTTTTTTTTTTTTTTTTACAAAAAGTGTTGAGATTAGTCTATATACATTTCGGGAAAATTTAGTTATTGAGTCAGAGATAAAAAAAATATAATGTGTTATTATAATCCGAACATTTAAAAATTCTAAAGTGAAACAAATCGAAAAACATTATAAAATGTCCGCATGAAATGCTTACGTAGGACAACAAGAATCCCCATCGCCCTCAAACCCGATGACGTTAGCACCTTGGCTGGCAAGGTACTTGTATCTTCTCAACTTGAACTTGATCTGTTTCAAAACAAGTTGATCTCTTGTGAAAAATATTCCAGGAAACCGTCTGATGATATACGTGTAGCTAAAAATAAAATACAAACAACAAATAGAAATCTCATGTCTTGCTAAAGTATTATATATGTAACAGGATATACATGTATAATAAGAAGTTATATACATTGATAATGAATGAAAAATAAGTATCACAAAGAAATTAAAATACACTAAAATGATACCCTATTTATTCTTCATAAAATAACATGATATCTTCTAGAATGAACTAGATATATCCCCCAGCACATATCAAATTATATATATCCCCCAGCACATATCAAATTATATATATCCCTCAGCACGTATCAAATTATATATATCCCCCAGCACATATCAAATTATATATATATATTCCTCAGCACATATCAAATTATATATATCCCTCAGCACATATCAAATTATATATATATATGTCCCTCAGCACATATCAAATTATATATATACCCCAGCACATATCAAATTATATATATCCCTCAGCACAAAACAAATTATATATATCCCTTAGCACATATCAAATTATATATATCCCTCAGCACATATCAAATTATATATATCCCTCAGCACATATCAAATTATATATATCCCCCAGCACATATCAAATTATATATATCCCCCAGCACATATCAAATTATATATATCCCCCAGCACATATCAAATTATATGTATCCCTCAGCACATATCAAATTATTTGAAATTGATAACTAAGTACCGTAATACAGAAATGGCTCCTATAACCATATAATAATTAAATAATTAAATAATTATTGGGCTACTTTGGTCTTAGGATAATAGTGTTCTGTAAGAGGTTAGATTAAACCTTTGCTTACAAACCACTTAGTCAGTTTTGATTTTTTTAAATAAGCTGACGTATTAATGTTTCGAAAATCTGATAAACTTTATTCTGGAAATGAAGAAGTATAATTTACAACACAACCCCATTACTTAGAATAAGGAATGTTGAATGACGAAGAGATTAAAATTTATTAATGATGAACGAGATGTTGTACGTCCATCTATCTATCTGAGTTTATTTTTCGTCGGTACCGGTTGCCCATATGACCGACGACCCCTGCAGAGATTAGTTATTTTAGTTGTGGGGGATACTGCAAGATACAGAAGGCATCCCTTTCCAGAGACACCCCTGGTTCTTTTACATGCTCAGTGTACAGCACTGATACATAGGACCTCGGTTTAACGTCTCATCCGAAAGACAATTAGTGGAGGAGCGGGGTATCGATCTCGGGACCCCTGGTTTACCAGCCCAGCGCGTTACCACTGGACCACTGATCCGCTCCTGTGTTCTACGTTATGTAGTTGTTAACTTATATCAGTCGTACCTCAACCATAGAATGTCTTAAATTTGATCATAGTTGATGACTGATTTAGAGTCATTCAGTGTAACGCTATTACTATTAACTGTGAACATACTTTATGTTCGAAGTTGAATTCGGGCCACAAAAAATCAAGCTTTATCTAATCAATGACTTACCTGTATTTTCCACATGCTGACTCTGAGCAGAAATTGTTCGTGTCTGATATGATACCTTTCTCTGTGTATGGGACGCCAGTCTCATCGTATGTTCCATATACAGGACACAAAAGTAAAAATCCCAAAAGTGGACAATAAAATATAGCCATAATGTTCGGTTTAAGATGGCTGAAAATGTTCATCACCATTGTAGAAGGAACACTTAATCTTTATTGTAATCCTAATATTCTTCAGCAGTAAGAAGTATGTCGCCAGGTACAAAAACCAAAGATTCGTAACAAAACTGAATAAATAATATTTATTGTTACATAAGGTCCTGATTTTAAGTTAAGTTGTCCTCAAACATCATTTTTGATTTGTCCGAATAGAAACCCTTTTAAAATAATGGTTAATATAGACTTTTTGTTTGCAACTCAGTAAATGAAATAACCAAAATGCTGTTTCTAAGTCAACAAACACAACAATTTCCTACTGCACGGTATCATAGTTGTAAACCCAAATCATCATAGTATTTTACTAATGTTTGACTCATATATACATTTATACGCCCAGTTTTACATGGGTTGATTTCAATAATTTCTACTTTATATATATCGTTTATCGGTTGACGTCACATTCATAGCGGATGTGCTATTTATAGCTTTTTAGGTAAAATATATGTAATTTCCCAAAAAAGATCAAATTACATCATAGATCTGATGAAATTAATAGTTGATTAGATCTGACACGTTTCAAAAAAAAAAAAAAAAAAGGAGGAAACCCTCACAACATAACAACCTGAAACATCTAGCTTAAGTTTCTCTTTTTGAATCTTTGAAGCATGTTGTAACGAATACTGATTACTCTAAAAAGACTCAAGCGTTCAAATTACTAACAGTTGTCTCTCTGTGCCCTTATTCAAATTGTTTCATACAGTTTGATATAAACAAGGAAAATGTATATGGTACGCTGTCCCTTAGTGCTAATATCTACATTGCATGATTATAAGTGATTCTTTTGGAATTTTATTTCTTTTTCATTCTTTTGGTTAAAACTGCACGTTAATGATGATGATTAGAATTCCGGCAATTCATACAAAGAGTTTGTAAAATATTGGTTTAATGAAGTTACCAGTTAATTAGAAACAAGTCTGCATATACAACACTTTCTTAAAGGGGCTGTGCTCCAGATGACAAAAAAAAAAGAAAGTTTTCTTGTATTATAAATTTCTTGTAATATTTATGATTAATGCTTAAAAAATAACCTGCTGACAAAAAATAAGTCAAATAATTACATTATAAATTGATTTTTTTCTTTCAAAGTGCTATACCGTAACGCGACGGTATAACTCTATCGTATAAGATTTAAAGTAAATAATTGTAATATCACATGCAGCGATGGTGGTGACAGTAAAGGCGTTGGAAATATTTTGTTAACATGAGGGTCCAGAGTTCAAATCAGGCTGGAGCGGAAATATTTTTTTTATTCTATTTTGACTTTTATAATCAGTTTTGAAGTAAAATATTATGTTGTTATAATCTCACGGCATCTAAATATATAATTTATGAAAAAAAGATTTAATGTCAAATCTGGAGTACAGCCTCTTTAAATCAAAACTATTTGTGATATTTGAAGAATGTCTGTCAATCGGAATTGTAACATGAAAACGTGGTTACCATCACTGAACGACAAAGCATTAACACTTGCTATTTATCTTAAGACAGCGACATTCATTTCCTGTATACACTACGTAAATTTTATAAGCAGAAGATGCCATAAACTTTACCATAAAATCTAAAATATTTATATTAAAACAAAATCATTACTGAAGCAAAAATGAAAGTATTTTGAAATTGTCACCATGGCGAAACAGAGGTGCAAAAATAGAGAATTTATCAAAGTTTTGATTCTTGTTCACATTTAAAAGTGCTTACCGCTATATAGCATGCATAGGAAAAATGCAACTTCATTATAAATGGTTGCAATAAGAGTACATAATAAGTTTTAAAGAGTTTTGGACAGGTTGTATGACCCAGTACTGACGGTTTTGAGCTTATGTTACCTAAACCACTCAGCGAGTGTTATACAAGCTAACAACCTTTTATACCTATTTAGAATAATGAACTTAAGATCATTTAAAGTTGATTTGCTTTGTTTAAATAAATGTTTAAAGAGGGCCGTTTATTTGAATATTACACCCGTGTTTATTGATAATATAATATTCCGATTGTCCAATGAAAATCGATGTTGTTTTTTTTTGCCCTTCCTGTATACCATTGTCCTGCATTATGATTTCAAACTAATTCTTATTATTTCATTTTTTTCAATTTTCTATTTCAAAATATAAATATTATTTCTAACTAATTAATTGACACAGTATACAATAAGTATATGTTTCAAAAGTCTAAATCTATATATTTTACTTCGATTGGGAAATAAGTTCTTGAAACTTATATAAATATTTAAATCCCGCTCTCGATGACCGCATCTTGACAGTACGATTTCCAGAATGTCACTGTGGCTCTTACCTATCGTGGGAATCGAACCCGCGACCTTTGAATCGGATATCAGAGCTCTACCCGACCAACACACTTCCTGCACTGCATTAAGAATATGCATTACCAAGGAAACTGATATCAAAGAGATATCAAAGAGAAAATCATAAATCGTCGTTTCGTAAATGCATTGATGTCCCATCTGTATTGAATACAAGTCAAGCTTTATAAAACTTTATTGCTATATACTTGAGTTCTGTCATTCACAGCACGATCCTATTTACAATCTATCGTACGACTTCCTTTGGTATTTCCTTTATATTATATTTTACGATAAATAGCATAGTTTTATTGGCCATTTTAAATCATAACATCGCACCATTTTAAACTAGACCAAGTTTAACAATGTTTTATTAATCAACGCTTTAGCTTAAAGTGATAAGCCTAAGTGTTTGTTGTAAGTAAATATCCAGCTACTATCAGCTGTCAAAAAGGGGACAGGATTCGCGTTTTTCTTATCGGACACTCGTATATTTTTGAGTAACTTTTGACATGAAGTGGCCTCAAATATTGAAAGAATGTAGCCTTCTTTATATCAAAATAGCTTTGCACTTACTATGTAAACAATAGTAAATATGCATAGTAAGTTGATTTACAAACAAAATATTTCATCATCACAATGACGCGGTGAAAATCTTCAAACCTTACTTGCACTAAATTCTGATTTTCAACACCTGTTTAATCATTTGTCTTACAACACTATAAATAAGGTATACCTATTTTGAATTTTTTCTTTACTCAATGTTTTTGGACAAATGAGAAGATTTATTTTTATTATAAAATCATTTACTTGCCTTCGAATGCAATCCCTTCGAATGAAAACAATGTGTATATTCGTCTCATCATTCACTAGTTTTTATTAGTCAGTGATTAGTTGCAGTTTTATGTACATTAAATTGTTTAGCTGTTGGACAAATATATCTAAATGTTATATCTAAAACACGTGGTATACCTATCTAAAATATATTCAATGACAATCCTGCTAATTTCGAATCAAAATGCCCTTATACCTTTTGATTTGATGAACTTCTAACCCCTAGCTGTATTATCTAGTTTTCAAATAGTGTTTATAAACATCCATTAAAATAACTGTCTGTTTGACTCAATGAACTTTGTAAACTGAGCGGGGATTTTAATTCGTTGAATACGTTTACCCTAAGGTCATTGTATTTTTGCATAGTTTTCATGACTTCCTCTTTTTTTGTCACACAGAGGTCAGGTTTATGTCATGAATAATAAAAGACAAGAATAAAATCAATCTAAAACATAGTTGTTATATTAATAATATCATATTTATAAAGATTTGTTTATCAGTGATTTTTTGATTATTTCCTTGACTCAGCTTTGAACTTAAAAAGATCCAAATAATTTATGACCAATGGTCATTAGGATAATTCTGTGTTTCTTATGCTCGTTAGAATAATTGCAATTTTATTGCATGAATTTATTATAAACTAAATTAATGACATTGTTGTAAATATTGTTGATGGAAACTCGTTTCATTATTGTCATTGACCAAAGGAGAATAAACTTGTATTGACTATTGCAGTAATCGCAATGTAATTTAAATGTAAGAAGCAGTAACTAATATCTGAGGCATATTTACAGTTTAGCCACATAGCTTATATTATTAAAAATAATATCAGTCCTAACTGTGAACTTGATATTTACAGGTCGGTATAAAAACATTTTCCTTTCTATATTAATTAGATTAGATTTACTGTCTAGATATTTCTACGTCATCATCATCATCATCATCATCATCATTTACTTTTTTATTTTTATCATTTTCATCATTTTATAATTCATGTGCATTTGTGAAAGTTTGATAAAAAGCAAACAAAAACGTTAAAATAAAGCCGCGAAAGAGATACACCATTATTTCAAATCTAACCATGGCAGTAAGAAAAAAAAATCTTTTCCCGTACGTAAATATCTTTAACAGGAATATACCCGTAATTGTAATTCATTTACAATTCAATCATCATGAAGTTCTTTTTTTCATAAAAATATTTTAAAGATATATACGAATCAACCAAAATTTCCTGCAAACTGCAAGTTATAAACATTTCTTGAGTTTTTCCTAATGGTAAAGATGCCTACAATATTTTCAGCAACTTGCTAAGTACTTTCAATTCCGTTTAAGCTTAATTTGGTCTGAATTAAATGAAATGAATCCAGTGAGACAGATATCAACCATTGCTGATGAAATCTAACGATGATATTTAAATTCAATTTAAGGTTTGCGAAAGGCCATGAAACGAAACCGATAGATCTATGAAGAACTGTTATTTCTGGCAAGGCATCATATTGATACATTACATCACCATCAACAGCCAAGGGGATCAGACGGCGAGTGAAAGAGAAAGAAAACAGCAACATTATATCGTTAAATGATGTAGGAAGATCGAAATACAAAAGTACATTTGAGTGATTTGTTGTCATTGCTCTTGCAAACTTCCCTAAGTCTGTCCTAAGTCAGATAGTTAGTAAAAAAACTTTGTACAAATATATTAAAACACTATGAATTATGACGTGAACATCAATTTAAGGTTTTTGTTTTTCTTAGTAGTTGTGACTCTACCAAAGGAACATTATCAAACTAGGTATTTGCTTGAAATAACAACTAAAACAATAAACGTGTCATTGAAGGTAACGGTAGATAAACAGTCAAGTAAATACGAAGATTTTATGTCTGACAGTATGTTTATTAACTTTATTTACATCTGTCTGTCCGCCATTTTGTGATAAATATTGGTAAGTTTGAACTTAAGGATGATCCCATACATTCTCTTTGCTCGAACAGCAAAGCGTCAAAACCACCGAATGGAGAGAGCAATTATTTAAATATTGTCAGATACTTTACTACACACGAATTCCAGATTTCTGTAAACGTCAAAACTAACACCTGAAGATTTAAAACGCCTACATTAAATATCATGCACTGTTTGTTTCGTCGTCCATTTACCATCAGCATGAAGAGGAGGTACTTTCAGCTGCCTTTTGTTTAATAGATACCTTTACATGAGCAATAGCCAGGGACATCGAATAAGTCGAATTTCAGCTGTTGTTCGGCATCAAGTGTCAGTAATGTCAAAATCTTTCTTTCTATTACACACTGACCTGGACAACTACCAGTTGCTCTGCAATGAAAAAAACACACTTGTTTAAAAAATAACATAAAACTATAAATGCATTCCTATTTGAAGTACATAAGAACACTTCTTTCATTCCTTTGTTCAATCATATATATTTCCGTCATATTCAGTCTTACAAGAAACATGATTTTATGCAGCCAGTCTGTCTAATTACTTCTCAGTCTCTCTAATGACTTCTTATACTTCTTATTGCAAATGCAATGTACTTATTTTCGAGAAAAACGATTAAGAAATAGTCAACAAAAACAGAAATAAGTTAGACACACGCAAATTCAACAAAGATAAGACATTTATAAGAGGAATTAATCAATTTATTACAATACATTTATAAGAGAGGTTAATCAATTTATTACAATACATTTATAAGAAAGGTTAATCAATTTATTACAATACATTTATAAGAGAGGTTAATCAATTTATTACAATACATTTGTAAGAGAGGTTAATCAATTTATTACAATACATTTGTAAGAGAGGTTAATCAATTTATTACAATATATTTATAAGAAAGGTTAATCAATTTATTACAATACTTACTGACAGGATGCGTGAGGAATATACTGAAAAGATGGGGATACTGCATCAGAAAGGTGCACAATGCTTGTACTAACACCAAATATATTAATCATTGTTGTGTTGGCTATATGTTGTACACG